>CM060341.1:35899917-35907417 GCA_030674155.1 Stramonita haemastoma | reverse complement strand
AACATTTATTTGCTAACATGATTTCAACAACTTTAAAATGAACTATGCCTATAAATAATACAAGCAACTACTATAACAACAACCAAAAGAGAAAAAAAAAAAAAAAAAAAAACACAACTAAAATCTTCTCAAAAGCCATACACACATATGCACATACACCCACACACCCACACACACACACACACACACACACACCCATCCACCTACACACACACACACACACACACATACACACACACACACACACACACACACACACACAACACACACACACACACACACACACACACACACACACACACACGGTTTGCGCTCATCCACTCAGCTCGTATACTCGTAGGTACATGCACACATTTAAAGCCTTTTTAAAAATCATATAGTGTCAAACACACACACACACACACACACACACACACACACACACACACACACACACACACACACACACACACACACCAGCTTATATCAATTACAATGTAACCAAAAAACATTATTTAAGACTAAATAATAATAAGAAGAAGAATTAAAAAAAAAAAATAATAATACACACACAAAAATAATTTAAAAAAAAAAAAAAAAAATTAACAGAGCATGAAACTGCAGGCAGCGTTTGGTGGAGAGGTAGTCTTCTGTGTAAGAGAGAGAGAGAGGGGGGGGGGGGGAGACGGAGCAAGGGGGAGAGAGAGAGAGAGGCGCAGAAGAGAGAGAGAGAGAGAGAATGAGAGAGAGAGAGAGAGAATGAGGGATTGAGAGAGAGAAAAGATGCAGAAAGAGGGAGATAGTGGTGGGGGGGGGGGGGGGGAGAGAGAGAGAGAGAGAGAAAGAGACAGCCTGGGTGTTGATATCAGACTAGGGGAATCAGACCGTTGAGTTCAAGATTTCGGACTGTTATTGCTTTTATTTTCCCGTCTTGGGTTGAGAGAAAGGTCAGGGTTCTGTGCGAGGCAGTGTTGGGGGTTTCAAGTAAGTCTGTTTAATCAGGAAGTAGTGCGGTAAAGAATGAAGAAACTGCACTGGACAGATTAGTGACTTTACGAATGAGTACAATTGAGGGCAAAATTTTGGCTCTGATTTTTGGGGGGTGTATGGTTGAAGGTGGTGTGTTGTGTGCTGCAATTTTGGTGAAAGTAAGGCCTTGTTTGATCATGAAGTAATAAGCCAATGACTATATAAAAATTTAAAAAATGGCAAGAGTGATTTGTTTTATAAATGAGTGAGATTTAAAAGTGCAGGTTTTTGTTGTTGTTGTTGTTGTTTTACTCTGCAGCTTCTCTGCTTTTTGAGTTTTGATTTTTCAAAAAGTGTTTGTCTAAATTTTTTCTATTTTGGGGGATAATGGAGTAAGCAGTTATGTGGTTTTTTTGTTTTTTTTAACATCCAGTCCCCGTGTGCAGGCACGGCTTTGTAAATTTTGTCATCCATTCCCTATCAAGTAATAGTGATAGTAAGGTAAAGGGTGAATAAATGATGAATGAAAAAATGAATGAACAAATTGGCTAGATTTTGTAAATGAGTAGGGACAG
Source organism: Stramonita haemastoma (assembly GCA_030674155.1). Lineage (NCBI taxonomy): Eukaryota > Metazoa > Mollusca > Gastropoda > Neogastropoda > Muricidae > Stramonita > Stramonita haemastoma. Next base: position 35,905,894 of record CM060341.1, on the reverse strand, counting down.
ATTTTTCAAAACAGAAAAAAAAAGAAGTTTTTTTTAACTCCTCTGCTTTTTTTTTGGCTAAGTCAGGTATGGAGCATTTTTTGTTTTTGTTTTTTTGTTTTGTTTTGTTTGATTGTGAGTCAGTTGCTTCATTATGAAATAGTGAACTTAGAGAAGAATGGACAGTTGTACATAGTGGGGTTTTTGTTGTTGTTGTTGTATAATAATTATTCATCAATCAACTTCAACTTTTCTTTTGGTTTTTGCCAGACTCATTTCCTGAAATGAAGAAATTGATGTTTTCCTCTTGTTTTTTTGGATATTAACCATTTTGTATGTGCGGGAGGAGGGGGGGTGATGTATATTTTAAAAAATATTATTATTAAACATTCTTGATGGAAGACAGCTACAAGAAAAGTTCTGTACCTTTCTGTATGATACCGCTTCCTATCCACCTGCTACATACATGCACGCACGCACGCACGCATGCACACGCGCGCACATTCTCTCTCTCTCTCTCTCTCTCTCTCTCTCTCTCTCTCTCTCTCTCTCTCTCTCTCTCTCTCTCTCTCTCTCTCTCTCCTCTCTCTATCTCTCTCTCTCTCTCTCTCTCACACACACAAACACAAACACATACACACACACACCAAAAACACACACACATACACACACCACACAAACACACACACACACACACACAAACACACACACACACACAAACACACACACACACACACAACACAACACAACACAACACAACACAACACAACACAACACACACACACACACACACACACACACACACACACACACACCACCAGGTCTATTTCCCCTCCCCCCCTTCCCCCCCTTCCCCCCCCCCCCCCCTTTCCCATATCAAAGACGATAAGTTACCCCCCCCCTCCCTGTAATCTGAGAATAGCGTATGAAATGAATCCACACCCTCATCATCATAGACATGGCTGTGACGTCTGGCCTTGTCATGGTCAGATGTATCTGTTTCATGGGATCTTTCCATGTCTTATTTGTTGCCGTGACATTGCAGTATAGTATAGTAGTACTGAACTATTATGGGGGGGGGGGGGGGGGAGGAGTGTTGATGATTACAGTTTTTGTGCAGTGGAGAAAGTGTTAGTTGAAGGTGTTGTGTATATTTGTGTGTTGTGACGTGTTGGTTTAGTGTTGAGTGGAATTTGTGTGTGTGTAGTGTGTGTGTGTGTAGTGTGTGTGTTGTGTGTGTAGTGTGTGTGTGTGTGTGTGTGTGTGTGTGTGTGTGTGTGTGTGTGTGTGTGTGTGTGTGTGTGTGTGTGTGTGTGTGTGTGTGTATGAGAATGTGTGTGTGTGTGCATGTGCCTGTGCCTGTGTGTATGCAATCTTGTGGGTTAATTCATGCATGTGTGCTTAAGTATAATATATATTATGTGGGTGGATGGTGTTGTGTGTGTGTGGATGTGGATATGTGTGCGTGTGTGTGTGAATTTGAATGAATTATGATGGAAGAGTGCTGGGATGAAAGGAGGACGGTATTTGGAAATATGTCAGCATGTTGAAGGATTTATGTATAAAGTTTTAAATGTCAGTGTTTTGTATTGTATTATAAACCATTTTAAGTCATGGCAGATTTCTCTGCGTGAAATTCGGGCTGTTCTCCCTAGAGAAAGTGCGTTGCCACAAGAGCAGCGCCACCCTTTTTGGTTTTTTCTTTTTCCTGTCTGCAACTATATTTGTTTCCCTATCAGAGTGGCTTTTTTCTACAAAATTTTTAGCCAGGGACATCTCTCTTGTTACCATGGATTCTTTTACATGCAAGTGCGAAATCTTACCCGAAAAAAAATGTATGTGCACGTAGAAACAGATGACGACATTCTTTAACAAAAGCACGCACACAGTTGTCGTGTTTAGACACCATGCCCGAAGTTCAAAATGCGACTATCTTCATGGTGGTGGGTAAAAAAAAAAAAAAACGTTGCGTACGCAAAATCTCACCATTGGTAAAAACCTCGGAGCTCTAGGTCAAGGAACAAACCCACCCACCCCCCACCAAAAAAAAAAAAAAGAGGAACAAACCCCAAACAAAAAACAAACAAAAAAAGCAGAAAGATGTTTGCCAGCAACACAAATAACACAAATCTTTTTTTTTTTCTGTCTTTGTTTGTTGCGGATGGCAGGAGTTCAACAAGGTAGACATCTATCTATCTATATATATACCAGACGCATCGCATCGCATTGCATCGCATCGCATCACATGCAGAAGACATCGACCACCATGGCCATGTTGATGGGCAACCACAGCGGTCACCACGGCAACATGAGCATGGGGATGACCAGCACCCTCGACCCTCACGCGGGTCACGGGGGTCACGCAGGTCACGGGGGTCACGGGGGTCACATGGGTCAAGACACGACCACCATGGACCACTCGGGGCACGACATGGGCGGAGGGAGTGGTGACCATTCCGGGCACGTCGGGGCACAGCATAGCATGCAGGTGATTGGTGTGTGTGTGTGGGTCAGTGTGTGTGTGTGTGTGTGTGTGTGTGGGTCAGTGTGTGTGTGTGTGTGGGGGGGGGGGGGGGGGTCGTGTGTGTGTGTGTGGGGGGGGGGGGGGGGGGGGGGTCAGTGTGTGTGTGTGTGGGGGGGTCAGTGTGTGTGTGTGGGGGTCAGTGTGTGTGTGTGGGGGTCAGTGTGTGTGTGTGTGTGTGTGTGATTTTTCTCCTTCTGTTTCCATCTCTTATCTGTCCCTGCCTTCGACATCTACCTGCCAAAGTGTATAACATTTATAGGTTGTGCGCGCGCGTGCGCTCGCTCGCTCGCGCGCGTGTGTGTGTGCATGTGTGTGTACATTCGAATTTGCTTGAGCTATAAATTGTTATTGATTGATTGTGTGTTGTATAGGTCGAATGCAAGTGCTTTGATTTGTTTTTACAAGATATAGCGCTATATAAATTCTATGTATTATTATTGTTATGGGTGGGGGTGGGGGGGAGTTGGGGGTGTGTGTGTGTGTTTGGGGATGTGTGTGTCAGTGTGTGTGTGTGGATGTGTGTGTGTTTAGATGTGTGTGTTTGGGTGTGGATGTGTGTGTCAGTGTGTGTGTGTGTGTTTGTATATGTGTGTGTGTGTGTGTGTTCAAATCACATTTGCTTAAATGTATGCACAGACACATATATAATATGCACATATATATACCAGATGTGCAAACACAGGTTCATGTACACATGCATACATATGGGTGTGTGGCATGCACACACATGCACACACATGTACACACACACACACACAACACACACACACACACACACACACACACATACACACACATACACTCACACTCTCACACACACACACAAAACACACACACACACACACACACACACACACACACACACACACACACACACACACACACAGAGTACAAAAATGTGAACACATTAGAACACAAAACATGAATGAGAAGTGAGAGAGAGAGAGAGAGAGAGAGAGAGAGAGAGAGAGAGAGAGAGAGAGAGAGAGAGAGAGAGAGAGAGACCCAAACAAGCAACACATAAACCATCTAACAAGCCATACATGTTTATACGGAAAGACCATCATGTTGATTTATATATATATATATATATATATATATATATTATCTTTTTTCTCTGTTGACAGATGTTCTTCCACTTGGGCTTGTCAGAGTACATCCTGTTTGAAACTCTGTATACCAAAGATGTAGGAGGTAAGAAAGACCTGTGCTCATGAAGAAAAAGGGTAAAGGCTAAAGGTGTTCCCATCATAAACCTATGTGGTCGTTTGGGGAGCGAGAGGTCAGAGACCTCAGCTTCTCCAGGGGCCAGCATATTGAGGGCGGCTCCCGTCTCCTCTCCCTCGCTGCTTTACCTTCCCTGACCCTAAAGAAGGCACACACCCATTGCTGTTGTTGTTGTTCTTGTTGTTATGCGTTCCCCAGCTTAACACCCTGGGGGTCACCCAGAATGTGCACTCTTGACTCACTCATCCCACCTGGGAATCACTGTGAGATAGGAAGTACACTGGATGAGAAGTTTGCGTGTATGGCTGTTTTCAAGTACCTCGCCATATAGGCAGCCATACTCCTGACTTCAGAGGATTTTTCTCTTTTAAAGGAGAGTTGCAGGTTGTTATGTTGTTTGTCAGGGCTTGAAGGCAATCTGAACACAACAGTGTACAACATAAGAAAGGTTTAATGTAGGCCTTGGCGCATAGCTGATATCAATAAATGATGTACCCATTTACAGCTGGGCGAACTGGAGGATTGATGAGATTTTGCATAAGCGACTATTCCCCTCCCCCCACCCCACCCTACCCTTATGGTAGTCACCCTTATGGTACTTTCAAAGATGGTATCTAAATACAGCACCTGTGTGCATACATTTTTTGAAATTTTATCATCTGTTCCTACCATTACTCAGTGGCCTATTCTGCTGAAAGGTGGACTGGGCTTTCAACATGTGTGCAAGATGTTCTGCATGTGGTCACACAAAGTGCCTAGGTTTATAGTCTCATCTGAAGGGATTTGACTTTCAGTTTGATTTTCTTACCAAACTGGGAAGAAAAGGGCAAGGCTTGAGAATCGAACCCAGAACATCACGGTTTAACCCTCTTCCATTCGCTTTTCTGACCAAGAAACTCCTCCTAGTATTCGGAAAATTTCAATCTTTTTTCTAGTAAAACACAGTTCCTTAGTAATATACACCACCATATAAAAACTACTGATAGTAGAGTCTTGAAATTTGACAGGAGTGTTCATAAGTTGTCATAGTTTACTTTGCATCAAAATTTGACAGTCCTGCTTATATATGTCGTGTTGCTGTCCCCCTTTTTGTCACCAAATCAAGGTGACAACATGTTCACTTCATGCTGTTAGTAAAATAATATGCTCTAACATGCACATCATGCACTAGTATGAGTCAAAATTTAAAAAAAAATAGTGTTCTACCTACAGGCCCTCTGTAGGATTCCACGTCAGGGTAATCCGATTGAATAATATACATCACATGAAGATTGTCACCAAGTCCATTGTCTGGGATTGTACAGTTTTTCTACACACTAAAGAGAAATAAAAAATACGCAAACACGGTACATTATTCACGGGATGGATTGCGTCGTGCCTTGAACTGGGCTTTGATATGTGATGTCATTGAGAAAGGGCCTGATCTTGAAGAGAGGGTCGTACTGGGGGCTGTCACGTCCAGGTGTGTCACTTGTGTCTCTCAAATGAAAATACTGATTCAGCTTCAAAAATCTTGTTTTGGGCATGACAGTACTGATCCATGAGTGAGAAAACTTGGGGTCAGTGGACCAGTACATATGTATTCTGGGGCAGACGATTGATTCCCATCATTATCAGTATAGACAGGTAAGCCCTGATCTCCTCAGGTGTTGTGTCTGTCCACAAAGGATCAGAAGCCACACCTCTAGCGGCGATCTTTTGTTTAGCATACTTATTTGTCTCATCTGCCGCACTACGAAAAAAAAGTTGGGGAAACAAACAGAAAAAAATAATCCAGGGGCTTGGCACTGAGCGGGTAGTGTGTGTACAGGGCCTGCAGGCAACTGAAAATCTTTCACTGCCAGCGCTGTGTGCGCCGCGCGCCACGTCGTCTGCAAATTTAGTAGTGGAATGTTGTCTTCAGGGTCACTTTCTACTGCATAATCCTCATCTATTTCATCCCTTCCTTCTTCAGTTTCAATTTCAACATCAGATTCTCCATTCTGTTGTCTTTCAATCTCCTCAACTTGACGCATAATTTCGTCGATTTCATCTTCTGGAAAATCTTCCCACATTTCATCTTCGTGCTTTGCCGCCATTCTTAACTATGAGAAAATGTGTGAATGAAAATGAGAGACGCTGACCAATTTCTTGAGAATGGAAGGATGTGTGGTGCCAAAAATAGTACTGAAAAGCCATTGGGCTATCCTTACTATAGCGGGAAAAGTCACTCATGGTGTGTGTGACCTTGTTCATGCTCCACACCGT
>CM060341.1:35884917-35897417 GCA_030674155.1 Stramonita haemastoma | reverse complement strand
GTGGTGTGTGTGTGTGTGTGTGTGTGTGTGTGTGTGTGTGTGTGTTGTGTGTGTGTGTGGTGTGGAGAGAGAGAGAGTGTGTGTGTGTGTGTGTGAGAGAGAGAGTGTGTGTGTGAGAGAGAGATAGAGAGAGAGAGAGAGAGAGGGGGGGGGGAGAGAGAAGAGAGAGAGAGAGATGGGGGGAGAGAGAGTGTGCATGCATGTGTTTGTGAGAGAGAGAGAGAGAGAGCATACACACACACACCAGGTCATTCACTTGTGTGCATTTATGTATGTTGATGTTTTTATGTTGATGTTTTGCTGGATAGGTGGTCTAGAAGTGACACACCTTTCTAGAAAATGAGAACTTGTGGGTTCGATCCCTGTTTGAATTAGAACTCTTCCCCCCCCCCCTCTCCTCAATCTACTAAACCATGAGTGGTGGTCTGGGTGCTAGTGTTGCAGATGAGAGAATAAGCCCAGGTCACGTGTACAACACTACAATTAGCAACCAACAGCATCTCTTTTTTTTTCTTTTCTTTTTTTTTTAAACAAAGTTTACAGCACACTGTTTTCCAAAGCATGAGAAGAAGAGATTTCACTGCCACTGATTTGGAAATGTTGTTGTTGTTGTTGTTCCCCAGCATAACACTCTGGGGGGTCACCCAGAATGTGCACTCTTGACTCACTAATCCCACCTGGGAATCACTGTGAGATTGAAATTGCACAAACTGAATGAGAAGTTTGCGTGTATGACTATTTTCAAGTACCTCACCATATAGGCAGCCATACTCCGACTTCAGAGGATTTATTCCCTTTGAAGGAGAGTGCAGGTTGTTCTGTTAAGAGCTTGTCATGGCTGAAGGCAATCTCAACACAACATTTTACAACATACAACATTTTCAGTGTAGGCCTTGGCAATGAGTGACGTCAATAACTGACACAACTTTAATTTGGAAATGAGTAATTAGCATTGTCAGCAGTTGGGGGGGGGGGGGGGTAGAGTGGGGATAGGGTGGAGGCCGCTACTTGGACTTTGTGTCTAGTCATCATGTTCAAGTCTCTGTGGGTTAGTACACACACTTCAGGTTAGTCACTTCAAGACTGGAATGTATATCATTGTATGGAAGGATGTCCTGTTGTGTGTGATGTGTGTGTGTCTTGTCATTATGTGCGATTTATTGCATGTTTTATGACTGTCATTGTGTTGAATATTGTCGCTTGTTGCCTGTGTCACTAAGTGTCTGCAGTTTGTGCGTTGCATTCCGTTTTGGATGAGACACTCAAGACTGTGTGAAGTGACGTCGGTGTATGTGAGTGTGTGTCGTGTGACTTGTGGCATGTCTTATTCATTGCGTGTGTTTTATGGCATGATATTGTTGTTTGCTGATAACCTTCTGTAGGTCAGCTCTCCGAGAGGTTTTTGTAGTCGTGACCTGATTGCTCTTTACCTCAGTATGAAAAATCACTGTGAGGTCATGGGTGGTGCGTTGTATGAAAAGCTTATTTACATGGCTGGGTTGTTTTGTTACCTCGTCACGTAGGCATTTTTTAACTTTTGTTTTTGCTTCCTTTTTTTTTATACATTTTATGCGACTTTAAATCGAGGCAGATTTCTCTGCTGAAATTACGGCCCTTCTCCTGAAGATACATGTTGCCACAAGTGCAGCGCCACCATTTATTTATTTTTTTTTTCCTGTCTGCAACTGTATTTGTTTCCCTAATCAGAGTGGGTTTTTTTTTATACAGAATTTTTTTTTCCCAAGGACAACTCTCTTCTTGTTGTGGGTTCTTTGACGTGGCAGTGAATAATTTTGAGTTCACATGAGACCTCAGTTTATCATCCATCTGAAAGACTAGCACCCAGACCACCAGTACTCATGGTCTATGGGATGGGGGAGGGGAAAATTTTGAGGCCGACGGGGATCGAACTCCCACACACGTCTGACCGAACTTTTGGCTTTCTTGCAGGCACATTACCTCTATGTACATTACGGCTATGGCGTTGTGCCCTTGGAAAAGGCACTTTACGGCTATTTTCTCACCCCACCCAGGTGTAAAAGGGGTACCAACCTTGTGTTGGGTATGTGTGTGGGTTAACCCTGCGATAGACTGGCGTCCTATCCAGGGGGGGGTCTATGACTCTCAGTGCGCTTAAGCCACAGAAACCGGGATAACACGGCCTGATGAGCCTTAAGGCTCGGGACAGCTTGACTTAACTAGCTTTACTTCAGTTTGCTATTCACTTGTGTGTGTGTTGTGTGTGTGTTGTGTGTGTGCGTGCGATGTGTGTGTGTGTGTGTGTGTGTGTGTGTGTGTGGTGGTGTGTGTGTGTGTGGTGTGCTGCGTGTGTTGTGTGTGTGTGTGCGTGTGCGCTGCGGTGTGGTGTGTGATGCGTGCGTGCATGTGTGTGCGTGCATGCATGCTTGTGTGCATGCAGTTGCTGGTGCGCGCATATGCATGTTGGCAGGGCGCGGATGCTGAGCGGGTCTCACGCGCTGCAGACGCTGCTGCACATGGTGCAGGTGTTCATCAGCTACTGCCTGATGCTGGTCTTCATGACCTACAACGTCTATCTCTGCATCTCCATCATCGTCGGCGCCGGCCTCGGTACTTCCTCTTCGGCTGGCGGCGTGCCATGGTCGTCGACTTGAACGAACATTGTCATTGATTTTTTTTTAAGAAGAAAAAAAAATTTTCGTGCTTTTTTTTTTTTTTTTTTTTTTTTGCTGTCAGGAGTGAGGAGAGGGTTGATTTTTTTTTCTGAGATTTAAACTGACTTGAACATTGTCATTGATTTTATAAAAAAATTTTAATTCGTGCAACTTTTTTTTTTTTTTTTTGCTGCCAGGAGTGAGGAGAGGGTTTTTTTTTTTTCTTCTGAGATTTAAAATGACTTGAACAAACATTGTCATTGATTTTTTTAAAAATTTTCGTGCAAACTTTTTTTTTTTTTTGCTACGAAGTGAGAGAGGGTTGGGTTTTTTTTCTGAGATTTAAAATGACTTGTAGGAACATTGTCATTGATTTTTTAAAAAAAGTTTTAATTCATGCAAACTTTTTTTTTTTTTTTTTGCGAGGAATGAGAAGAGGGTATTTTTCTGAGATTTAAAATGATTTGAACATTGTCATCGATTTTTTTAAATAAAATTTTAATTCGTGCAAACTTTTTTTTTTTTTTGGCTACGAATGAGGAGAGGGTTTTTTTCTGAGATTTAAAATGACTTGAACATTGTCATCGATTTAAAAAAAAAAAAATTTTCGTGCAAACTTTTCTCTTTTTTTTTGCGAGGAAAGAGAAGAAGGTGGGGTTTTTTTCTGAGATTTAAAATGACTCGAACATTGTCATTGATTTAAAAAAAAAAAATTTTCATGCAAACTTTTTTTTGTTGTTGATGGGAATGAGGAGAGGGTTGGGTTTTTTTTTTTTTTTATTAGATTTAAAATTTGATGAGGTGACTGCCCCTGATATGGCCTCTGTGGTGGGCGGGGCTTTAAACAACAAGATTGGATTGGATGAGGATGTTATCGGAAATTTCCAGAGTTGATGCGTTATCGTTTACGACAGATCGATACTGTTCCAGAGGTCTATTTTTTTGTGGTGGACTTGGAGTTATATCAATTGTGACAGATATATATCTATGTATGTATGTATGTATGTATGTTGTATGTAAACACTGGGGCAATATTATGGGATGTATGCCTTTTGTTCAGATTATCAACGTGGAAGAATGGTTATGGGTGATTGTTGAGTTGTTCGAAGATGGCCCGTGTGTGTTTGTGTGGATGTGTGTAAGTGAAATGTTGGAGGTTTTAAAAGAAATGAGGTTTAGGGATTTCGTTGTATTTGTTTCATATTGTAAAAAAAGGATTTCTTGAAAACTGTCAGATACTTAAAGTAATGACTTTTTTTTTCTTTTTTTAAATCTGAAGCTGTATTTTTTTTATTTCTTCAGTGTGTTTCTTGTTTCGTATTTTAGAAGTTAAGTATTTATTGTTATTTATTTATTGTTTGTTTGTTTGTTTGGGGGGGGGGGGGGGACATTTGGTTTTTGGTTTGTTGTTGTTGGTTTTGACCTGGTTGTAGGCATATTTTCATGTCACACTCAGTCCTTGCAAAGTTTTTTGTGGGCATGAGTGTTTAATTGAATGAAATAGCATAATTATTTTTTTTGTATGATGATTAACTGTCGGTTGTTTCAAAGATCTGTTAAATAGAAATCTTCATCGTCGATTTTGGTGGTGTTAAGAAAGATGTACACTGACAGCTGTTTACAGAATCTGAAAAGAGAAACAAGTATCTGATTTTATTGATTTTTGTTAAATGTTTTACATAACCAAAAAAGGAAATGTTGTATGTGAGAAGTTTGTGTATAAAAAGAACAAACAAAAATGTTTTTAAAAAAAACAAACACACAAGCACATGCACACATACACACCATGCCACCCCCCTCCCCCCCACATACAAAAATCAAAAAACATACAATTACACCACACACACACACACGCACGCACACACACACACACACGCACGCACACACACACACACACACACACACATACACACGCATGCACGCACACCACCACACCTTACCACACTCACCACACCACACCACACCACACCACACCACATACACACACACACACACACATACTCACAAAATGTGTTTGTTTTAAAAAAAAGTACTACGAATCTATTCTTTGGAAAACAAAAATGTGGTTTACAAAAGTTAAAGATTGTAAAACTAGAATTGATTGCATCTTTTTAATAACAATTTTTTCAGCCGGGGGGGGGGGGGGGGGGGGGGGGGGGTTGTTCCCCAGTGTGTTTTATGCAAAGGAATATCAGGGTGGAATCTTCGATTAATCTGAACTTTTTGTATGGAAAAATACAGCTGCACATGGTCAGATCTGAAATCAAAAGTTGATGAGATTTTTTTGGTTGGTTTTTTTTTGGTTGGTCAGTCTTGTAATCTCTTCTGCTGCTTGTGGAATGATATTATGAAGCAGGGGGGGGAGAGGAGAGAGAGTGCGTGCGCGTGCATGTACACACAGGCATGTATATGTGTGACGACAAAGTATAGTTTTCTAATAAGACACACACACACACACAACAAAATGTTTAAAAACATTACTGTGCTTTAATGAATGAGGTTAGTTGGATTATAAACATAACAAGAATCAATTCTCTCACCTCCAGACCAGAATAAAAAAAAAATAATAATAATAATATGGGATTTATATAGCGCTGAATCTTGTGTAGAGTACACAAATCAAAGCGAATAATGTGGTTTAAAAAGGAATAAGGGCTGCTGGATACTGTATGCTAGTTTCTGAGCAGAAAATGTTGGCAAGATTTTTGTATGTTTTCAAGATATTTGATTTTTTTATAATGAAAAAAGTGAACATGTACATTGTCAAAAGTGCTTTAAAAAAAAAAAAAAAAAAAGTGACAGGAGAAATGTGTCTCTTAGCATGTATAGTAAGGTAGCCACACTCTGACTTCGGGGACTCATGCAAGACTGTGTTTGTTGTTGGGGCATTTGTTAGCTTTAGACCTTCGAAGTCACTCTTTTTTTTTTTTTTTAATTTTTAAATTTTTTTTTAAAGATTTTAGCTTTCATTTTCAGTTGATGTTTCAGAGGGAATTTTTTCTTCTCCATGTATTATTTGTTTAGAATGCATGATTTTTTTTTTTTTTTTTTTTTGGGGGGGGGGGGGGGGGTGATTAGATATTGATTTGATGGGATTACATTGTAATTGTCTAGTCTCTCCAAGAGTCATTTTTCAGCTGTGCCAATTCTTCAAGAGGTGGGGGGGGGGGGGGGTAGGTAAGGAAGAGTGGGTTTGGGGGTGGGGGGGGGGGGCATTGAAAGGAAAAAGCGAGGGGGGTTGAGTGCAGGTGTTGTGTCTTTTGTACTTCATTCAAAAATTGAGAGATAGGAGAGGCTCGCTCTTACTTAGCAGGTGTTGGTTATTCTTACATAAAGTTTCACAGTGTATGAACGTATGCTTCTGATTTCCTTAAAGTCGTAGATTCCGAACCCGGGTTGGGGTCTGGGAGGCAAGAGTAGACATGGCTTATCTGAGTGACAGAAAGAGAGGAGAGAGAGAGAAAGAGAGAGAGAAGCTGCTTCCCTATCCCTGTGTCTCTGCTTCTTCAGCCCAAAGTTGGTTTTCTTGATAAAAGGCCGACATTTATATTTGTTATGTAAAAGATGATAAAAGCAACGTTTGTGATTTTTACTCTGTGAGAAATAAGAGCCTTGTCCTTTCACTGTCAGTTTGAGAAATCTGTGATTTGTTTAGGCGTTTCTTTCTCGACTGGAGCTGTTCGAAAAGCAAGGTGCATCTGTGTGTGTATCAAGCACTTTCAGCCGTTATATGGACACCTCTGTTATTCCTTGCAGGTGAATGGACAGGACTCTGAAGAATCACCAGAGGCTTAAAACGCATATTATTCAGCTGAGCAGGGGACAGACATCTCTTGTTTATTTTGTTGTTGTGTGTTCCCCAGCTTAACACTCTGGGGGTCTGTCACCTAGAATGTGCACTCTGACTCACTCGTCCACCTGGGGAATCACTTTTGAGATTGAAACTACACACTGAATGAGAAGTTTGTGTGTATGACTCTTTTCAAGTACCTCGCCATATAGGCAGCCATACTCGGACTTCAGAGGATTTTGTTCTTCTCAAAGAGAGTGCAGGTTGTTATGTTAACAGAGCTTGTCATGGCTGAGGTAAGGCAATCTCAACACAACATTTTTACAACATAACAACAACATTTTTAGTGTATGTCTTGGCAAGTAGCTGGCATCAATAACTAACACAGTTTTTGGCCTGGGCCTCTTATGACTGAAACCTGGATCGGCAAAAATCTTCTCTGTACAGCACAAACTTTTTATTCTATCTATCTTTCTATCTATGCATATGTTTACTGTATAATACATATTCGTGTGTGAAGGATTTCTGTCTCTTTTGGTAACAGTTGCTTTTGAATGAAATAAACCGTATCGAAAATAGAATCTCGTGTAATTTTCATCTTTTTTGTGTGTGTTTTTTTTGTTTTTTAAAGCCAGTTAGTTGCCCTGCACCAGGAGAGGGATGGTTTCACCAGGTTCAAACTTGCCTGAGAGATAGGCCTGAAACATTCAGTGCATGCAGTGACCCCATATGACCCTCTCTGGCAGTTCTGGCACCCTACATGGACTAGTTATGGGACTCCTCTGGCAGATTTGTGGGAGTTCTGGGACTCGTAGGAGTTTATTTGAGAGTCCTCAGGCAGTTATGGGACTCCTCACAGGTAGTCATTGGGACTCCTTAGGCAGTTATGGGACTCTCCAGGAGTAGGGAACTGATGTGTTAGCGAATCAAACAAACAACAAAAAAAAGCTTTAAATGGACCACCACTCTGTAAAAATATCAAGGATTTTTTTTCTTTTATCATCAGATGGGTTACTGTTAACTGATTCTCATGCGTGGATTTTTAAAATTTGTTTGCATTCCTTGGCTAGAGCTCCAAGGTTCACCCATGTTGAGATTTTTGCGAACGTGACTGGGTTTTTTTGCCCACCACAAAGGTAGCTGCATTCCGACTTTGGGGATCCATGTTTGATATAAATTTGACTGTAAACTCTCAACAAGGATTTTATGTCTTTAGATCCTAAGCTTTTTGTTGTTGTTGTTGTTTTTGGGGGGGTTTCATGGCTAGATGTATATTCCGTTACTTCTGAGAAAATCTGATCGTAGTATTTCTTTTCGAGTGTTTCAGAACTGAAGATGTTTGTGGCAGTGTCTATTTCTTGAAACTGTTGAAGTGCTTGTTCATGACCAACAGTGATTTTTGCATGATGTGATAAGGTATGGGATTTTTTGTTTGTGGGGTTGGGTTTTTTTTTGTTTTTCTTTTCCTCAGCTGGATCTCTGAGGTTCACCAATGGTGAGATTTTCTTCTTTTTTTCTTTTTTTTTCACCCAGCCATTTAGGTAGCCACATTCCACCTTTGGAATGGTGTCTAAACACAAATGTCTGTAGGCATGCAAGTTTGGTTGGGTTTTTTTTTGGGGGGGGTTGGGGTTGTGTTTGCACAAGAGGCATCAGTTTATTGTCTCATCCAAAGGACTGACATTTGGTTGGGGTTTTTTGGTCAAACTGGGAAGATAGGGCTAGGTGGGAATCGAACCCAGAACCTCATGGTTTATTTGTTGGCAGGTGAATGTCTTAACTATCCTGCCACCCTCTTTCGAAGATATTGGAATGAACAAAATTTGCCATACACGAGAGTGAGAGAGAAAGATAGAGGTATGAGGGACTAATGTGTTCAACACTGCAATTTTTTTTTTTGGTGGGGGGTGGGGGGGGGGGGGGGAAGTTTAGACCAAAACTGGTTTTGATTCAACTACTTGTCCTAGTGCCTGTGGTATTTTTTTTTAACAACTTTTGTTAAGGACGTGTGTGTCATGCATGTGTGTAAATGTGTCCGTGTGTGCACATTAGTATGTGTGTGTAAATTTTTGCTGTGGATATTGTGTTCATTATCTTATCAAAAGTAAATTTCCCCAGATATTAAATTAAAATATCAACTTGGGGGGGGGGGGGGGGGGGGCAGGGAGGGGGGGGGTGACAAGTGGGGGGGGGGGGGGGGGTGGAACACACATGTTTGTCAATATTTGGCCAGAAAACTGATGGTGACGGTTTATTTGTTAGTAGTAAACTGACATGAATTGTTGCAAAAATGGTGTGTGTGTGTTATATGTGTGTGTGTGTGGTTTATGGTGGTGGTGTTATTGTGTGTGTGTGTGTGTGTGTTTGTGTTGTGTGTGTGTGTTTATGTGTGGTGTGTGGTTTGTGTTTATGTGTGTGTGTGTGTTTATTGATGTGTGTGTTAGTGATGTTTGTGTGTGTGTGTGTTGTGTTTGTGTGTGTGTGTGTGATTTTTTTTATGTCAGTGTATTTTTTTTTTATAAAATAATTTTCTCGGCTAGAGCTCCAAGGTTTGGCAATGGAGAGATTTTTGTGCATGTAACCGTTTCCAGCACACACACACACACACACACACACACACACACACACACACACAAACAAACACAAACACACACACCACAACATACACACACACAACACACACACACCATACACCACAAACAACAACAACACAACACACACACAACCACACACACACACACACACACACACACACACACACACATACGCAAGTCCTTCAGATGAGATTGTAAAGCGAGGTCCTGTGTGCGAATGCACGCAGAAATCTTGTGCACTTGATAAAACCTGTTCTACTTTTCGGAAGAGTAGGCCATTGTGTGCCGATGGGAACAGATGTGCTTACGGGGGACTGGATTGAAAAAAAGACACGAGTGCTTACTCCATTATCTTCCAAATGATAGAATTTTTAAAATAATAAACACACACACACACACACACACACACCACACTTTCTCCTCTTCACATTGCAAAACTCTTAAACCTTGCACCCTTACAACAAGTGATAACGAGACAACCTTTTTTTTTTTTAATAAGAACATTGTAAAAACTCCAAGAAAAAAAAAAGTCCTACAATAAAATGTAGCCCAAGACAGAGTGGTCTTGCTTACTGTGACAATTCAAAAAGCATACATGACCCAATAACTTCAGTGCTCGAGTAACATGACTTCAGTAGATTTCACTACGCAAATTTAAAACCATATACATTGAAAAATGACTTGAGTGCCTCAGTGGACTTGACTTGACTTGACTTGTGTCCTTTGTGTGTATCAGTACAGTCAGAACCGATTTTACATCATTTTCACATATTTGTCACTCTTTTTTTTTTTTTTTCAAAGTGTTCAAATTTACAGATGAGGTTTCAGAGTTTGTTAGTGAATAGGAAAGGTTAACAGTTTGTGAGAAGCATCCATGGCTTTGATGGTGTCACCAACAATCTTTTGTTTCTCGTTCCTCAGCTAGAGCTCCCAAGGTTCGTTCACCTATGGTGAGATTTTGCCTATACACCATTTTTTACCCACCATTTTTAAGGTAACATCATTCTGACATCCGGGATGGTGTCTTAACTGACACCTGCGTGCGTGTCTTTTTTTTTAATGTTGTTATGGGCTCCTAACAGTAAAGTACCACCCTTTCCAAAAGGTGTTCTGATTTTCACTATATGGGTTCTTGTGATGTGCGCAAGTCTGCAAGCACAAAGGTCTGACTGGTTAAGAGCCATCTCCCTCCTAAAAACTTGATGTTCAGTTTAATTTTCCTGTCCAACTACTAGGAAGAAAGGGGCAAAGCTGGTAATCCAACCCAGGACTTTGTGGTTTAGGTGTTAGGTAGTGAATGTCTAAACCATCCTGCCACCTTCCTTGTTAGCCATGGTCATTCATTGTTTGTGGCTGTGTTGTTTGGTTTTGCTGTTCTTCTTGCTTGCCTCTTGTGTGGTGGGAAATGGCAACCTAAGCCTTAATCTAAAATTGTTGCAGCAGACATGACAATAGCACAGACATGACTCCTGTAATTTTGATAGTGCTGTACAATTTCGTGATGTTTTTGTCTCTTATTTTTTGTTGCTGTTGTTGTTGGTATTGCTGTTGTTGTTGGTACTTCAGATGAAAGGTTGTTTTTTTATATATAGATACTGGTATTGTGTTGTAAGTAAAAATGCAGTGTTTAAATATTAATCAGATTTATGTTACTAGAGTTATACATATATATATATATATATATATATATATATATATATATATATATATATATATATATATATATATATATACTGCAATTGTAAACATTGTCATGTATTTTGTTAAATCCGTTCTGTGAGGCTGAAATATCCATGGTCTAAACAGGATTTGATTCAACTTTTCTTTTCCTTTTTCATTTTAATCATTGTATTCAGTTTTGTCGTTGATTTGCCTGAACTTTGACAAGGACGCGCAGAAATGAGGAGAGTGTGTGTGGCAGAGGGAAGCATGTTTGTTGATCAGCACTGACTCACTGGTTGATGTCTACAGTAGTTGCTGCCTGAGCGTTTGATGATGAAGAAGAATGGACAAAGATGCTTTATAACGCGTCACCAAAAGATGCAGATCTTTGTTGATAAACGCTGTCACCATAAGAAGATTGGCGCAAAGATGCTTTGTCGATAAACGCTGGCACCATAAGAAGAGAAATTGGCACAAAGATGCTTTGTCGATAAACGCTGTCACCATAAGAAGATTGGCGCAAAGATGCTTTGTCGATAAACGCTGGCACCATGCTATGTAATGTCTAATGCCTGTTTTACGTGTACCTGATGTCTCATTCATCATTTTTTATTACTGTGTAGACTTGTTGAACAGTCATCAGTCTTTTTTTTTTTTTTAAGTCCAATTATAATGTATACATAATGTGTGTGTATGTGTGTGTGTGTATGTGTGTGGGCGTTTTATTTTGGTTGCAATAGAATACGCACTTTCTCTTTGTGTTGTGGTATGCTAAATTTTGTCCATATTATCTGCATGAAGAGAACTAAAAAACGTTGGGGTTTTTTGACAGACTGATAGATTTAGCTTTCTTTTCCGACGGACGCTTTAGCTTAGTGGTTAAGACCATTTGACTTCAAACCTATAGGTCCATGAGGTCTGGGTTCGAATCTTGGCATCTGGTGAATCATGGGTGGGGATTTTTATGATCTCCCAGGTCAGTTCAAAAGCAGGAAACTGTACAAGAAGGGAGACACAGAGGCAGACAGAGGAAACAATGGGAATTTTTTTTTTTAATTATATTTTTATATAATTTTATTCTTTTATATCAAGGATATTGGGATAAGCCCTCTTGTGCTTTTTTACATCCAGTCCTCGTGTGTATGCAGTTTTGTAAATGTCATCTGCTCCCACCGGCACACAATGGCCTACTCTTACGAAAAGCGGAACAAGATTTAACGTGTGTGCAAGAAGCTCTGCGTGCGTTCGCACACGGGGCCTGGGTTTATAGTCTCATCCAAAGGATTTTGGGGAGAGTGGAGTCAGCATTCCAGGAGAAAAATCTCCTCGACCAGGAATTGAACTCGGATCGTCAAATTGCGAGTGCAATGTTCTGACCACTAGGCTATCCTGTCCCTATGGGAAGACAACATCAGAGAGTGACTGGCCTTGGGTGGAACGACTTGCTGTGAAAGCTGAAAATCTGCGATGAGTGGAGGAAGCTGGTTGCAAAATCTTCAGTGGTGCCTCAACGGTCTGCTAGATTATGGGATAGCAGAAGGTGAGGAGGAGGAGGAAGATAAGTCAGTGGTGTCTGTCACCCTGTGGTCAGACTTTTCTACCATTTCTGATAGCACCTCTCCTCTCTCTCTCTCTCTCTCTCTCTGTGTGTTTGTGATGGTAAAACAGATGTTCCAAGAAGTTAGAAGCTTTTTAAAAAAAATTTCTGTTAACTGTCAGTGAATGAAAACTTGTGTAAATATGTAATACTGTTTCCTGTTCATTCTGGTCATAAGCAAAAAACAAATAAATGTATATGTACACATATCAAAACTGTATTCG
>CM060341.1:35860612-35869188 GCA_030674155.1 Stramonita haemastoma | reverse complement strand
ATCTCAGAAATGGCAACTGGCAGTACCAATTTTTAAAAATCCTAGCGCGAACCCTGGATGACATTTCCAAAACTGCTTACACATGGGGACTGGTCCAGTGGATGTAAAAAAAGCACATGAGTGCTTATTCCATTATCCTCAATAAAAAAAGAAATAAATAAATAATCAATATAAATAGATAAAGGCAAGATTTCATGGACCCATGGGGATTGAAGTCTTAACCACTGGGTTATAGATCTATACTCCTATAGCCTCTGCTGGTTCAAGAATAAAAAAATGGGATTAAAATCAACAAAAATGAAATACGATCTCCCAGGTGAATTTTAAGTGCAAACCTGCCAATGCCTAGATTCTCTCCCTGATCATGTAGGCATAGGCAAGTCAATGACCTTGTAAATGTAATTCATGTTTGCCACCACGTGTACAAACCCACTGTAAAAATAACAAGAAAAATGAAGAAAACTGAGCTGCCTTTAAGAAAATTAAGTCTCAGGTCAGCAGGCAGAAAGCACTAGTACCCCACGCAGTAAAGAAACCGATGAATTCAAATTTACAACTGACCGTGACACACACAAAAATAAACTTTTTTTTTGGGTTTAAACCTGACAGTGACAATGTTTATGTCGTTGATAAATTTGTGACTTCAATAGGCCTACTTGTGATTGAACACCACACATGATCGTAGCAATTCGATCACTTACCTGCTAGCCTAACTCGTTGTTGAGATTAGATGACTGTTCCGAAGATGTAGGAAAGCGAAATATGGACCCGCAACTTAACACAAGGAAAAGCTGTCTTGTTCGAATCTTCTGGTTTGGTTTGCAGCGCTCTTTAAGGAAACCTAATCCGGAAGCCACACTCCAGCATTAGGCCTAGAGTCCACCGGATGTTGTTATTTTTTTATTATTTTTTTTTTATTCTTTTATAGTCGAAATCTGTGCTCATTTTTAAAACAATTTTTGATCAAATTCATGGGAACAAACGGGCTGAATGTTTTTTTCTTTGATGATAGAAATAGGAATAAAAGGAAATGATTTTTACCGGATAATTTGTGATCTGTATTTGTGATGATGCCGAGACAATGGCATCTTAAAACTAAAATATACTACAATAATTTGATAGAGTTCTCTCTTGTAAGCACTTTCTTTTTGTAGATGTAGCAGTAAGGGCTATGATTATGATGCTTCAGTATTTGATAGATAAGAAGAACTCCCCCCACCCCACCCCCCAAAAAAGACCAAGCTGCAAGAAAGACAGAGAGAGAACCTGCAATACATTTGTATCCAGATTAGCCTAAAATAAAAAATATATATATATTTAAAAAAATGGCCTGACAACTGATTAAAACAGTCCACAGTTGTATAAAAAGCAAAAAATTTTCTGTAGTCCCAGCTCAGACACATTCTTGTTGTTGTGATTGAATTTTTGATAAAGGGACTGTGAGGTGTTTCGTTTATATAAGGGTTCCGCTCATATGTGTGCGTATGTTTTCCATAACATACCACGGGAAGAAAGAGTATGTTCAAAATGCAATTTGTCTGTTATAGGGAATGAATTTCATTTTATCATGGAATGTCCCCAATTTACACATTTATGGCAAGATTTTATTCCTCAGCATTTTCGTCAACCCATGTCCAGTTATAATTTTTGCAGGCTGATGAAATGTAAATCTCGAAAAGTTCTTCTGTCTCTATCAATATTCATAAGAGTTGCAGGGTTTTTTAAAAATTTGATTTGATGCCTTTAACCAGTGCAGATTGTGTCTTTTACAGAAATTTACATACCTTTAAAAAATAAATATCCTGAGTCTTTAATATTGTTTGTTTATTATTTTGCGATGAATTCTTGCTTTTCAGTTCCTGTTGATATTGATAATACTTTTGGATGCATTGCTGTAAGGTTTATTTTCTCCTGTTGAACTTGTTTGTTATCCTCCATGCCCCAAAAGGGGTGAAAGGAATTAAATCTTGAATCTTGAATCTTGCGTTCTAAGCGAATTCATGCTCTTTCGGGAAGGTTGGCTGTACTACAATGTCAAACCTTCCCCTGAAAAAAGTTTCAGAAGGTTGATTTTGAATGCTACTGTACTTCATTTGAGTAATTACCATTACTTAATAATATATATATATATATATATTATATATATATATATATATATATATATATATAATATATATAAAAACTTTCAAAGACTGTATTCCAGAAGTTGGAATGCTGCCACTAACCTTAATGGCGGTCAAAAGTTAATGGCCTAATGCACCAAAAACCTCATCAATTGTGAACCTCAAATATGTAGCCAAGGAACTAGAAAGAAGGAAAGAAAAAACCAGTAACAACCACCGCCCATTAAAGTTAACTTGTTGAACACACCGTTACCAATCAGTGGGGTGGGCATTGGTGAGAACTATGTGACATGGAGGAATGGAGGAATCTGGTTGTCAAGTCTTCAGGGGTGCCCCCAGGTCGCCAGACCAAAGGATAGATAGATAGATAGATAGATAGATAGATAGATAGATAGATAGATAGATAGATAGATAGATAGCAGACAGACAGACAGACGGACGGACGACAGACAGACAGACGGACAGACAGACGACCGACGACAGTAGATAGATAGATAGATAGATAGATAGATAGATAGATAGATAGATAGATAGATAGATGATATAGATAGATAGATTTGATTGATTGATTTGATTTGATTTGATTTGATTTGATTTGATTTGATTTATTCTTTTATATCGAGGATAATGGAATAAGCACTCTTGTGCTTTTTTTTTTACATCCAGTCCCCGTGTGTATGCAGTTTTGTAAATGTCATCTGTTCCCACCGGCACACGATGGCCTACTCTTACGAAAAGCGGAACAGGATTTAACGTGTGCACAAAGATGTTCTGCGTGCGTTCGCACACGGGGCCTCGGTTTAAAGTCTCATCCGAAGGACTTTTGGGGTGAATGGAGTCAGCACTGATGTTAACTCCAGGAGAAAAATCTCCTCGACCTGACTCGAACCCGGGTCGTCAAATTGCCAGCGCAATGTTCTGACCACAAGGCTATCAGATAGATGCTGTGAATGGCGGACCCTGACTGCAGATTTGGTTAGAAGAGTACAGGCGGTAGAGATGATGACCAGTAATGCCAATGGCATCAGCACTGATATCAGGGTCAATGACCAGAAGCTGGAAACAGTTCACAGCTTCAAGTACTTGGGAGCCGTTGTATCAGACGAGGGGTCCAAGCCAGAGGTAGTATGCAGGATTGCACAGACAATAACAGCACTGTCAAAACTGAACACCATCGGGAAAGATAAAAAATATCTCACTTAAGTCCAAGATCATGCTAATGCCTCCCTTGTCATATCCATATTCCTGTATGCCTGTGAATCGTGGACATGACTGCAGATTTGGAGAGAAGAGTACATGTGGTAGAGATAAGATGCTTCTGGAGAGTCCTTGGCATGTCCTACAGAGACCACATAAGTAACGAAGACGTGCATAACAGTCCAGCAAACCATTGGTCCCAACGAAAATCGTTATCATTCGTAAAGAAGCGTAAACTTAAATGGTACGGGCATGTCACAAGATCAAAAGGACTTGCAAAAACAATACTGCACGGCACTGTCCAAGGAGGAAGAAAAAGAGGCAGACCAAGGAAGAGATGGGAGGACAACATCAGTGAATGGACAGGCCTAGAACTCAACAAAACCCTGAGAAAGGCAGAACAGAGAGATGAATGGAGGGAACTGGTTGTCAAGTCTTCATGGGTGCCCCCACGGTCGCCAGACTAAGGGATTTGATTTGATTGATTTGATTTATTCTTTTACATCGAGGATAATGGAATAAGCACTCTTGTACTTTTTTACATCAAGTCCCTGTGTGTATGCAGTTTTGTAAATGTCATCTGTTCCCACCGGCACACGATGGCCTACTCTTACGAAAAGCGGAACAGGATTTAACGTGTGTGCAAGATGTTCTGCGTGCGTTCGCACACGGGGCCTCGGTTTAAAGTCTGATCCGAAAGACTTTTGGGGAGAGTGGAGTCAGCACTGATGTTAACTCCAGGAAAAATTCTTGACCGGACTCGAATCCGGGTCGTCAAATTGCCAGTAAAATGTTCTGACCACTAGGCTATCCGTCCCCCAATATCTCCAATATCTATCTCCCAGGGATAGATAGATAGATAGATAGATAGATAGATGATAGATAGATAGATAGATAGATAGATAGATAGATGATAGATAGATAGATAGATAGATAGATAGATAGATAGATAGATAGATAGATAGGACATTGTGTACTGGTGAGACGGATGGACATTATCAAAAACTGCATACACACCGGTACTAGTTGTACAAAAGCATATGGTGCTTATTCCATTATCCTCGAAGAAAAAGAACAAAATAAAAGAACATAAAAAATAAAAATAAGCAACTACAGGCCAACCAGTTTGTTTTGTGTGACTTGAAAATGTGAGATTCTTGACATGTTGGTAAGAAAGACAATTGTTTCTCGTAGTTTTGTTGGAATGTATACCTTTTCTTCTTCCTCTTCTTTTTCTGTACTTAATTTTTTGTGATTATGTGTAAACTGTTTCCTATGTGTAACTGTTCTTATCGAGCTTACTCTTAACTCTTGTCTGTCTGTAAAAAGGTAAAGGTGTCCCATAACCTAGGCGGTCGCAGGGAGCGAGCATCAGAGACCTCAGCTTCTCTAGGGGTCAGCATGTCTGTCTGTCTGTATGTCAATAATATAGAGTGCGCTTATCAATAACATAGACATGCGCTTGTCAATGTATGGGAAATATTTATTGAACTAGTACTTATGCATTTATTCAGTCAAGCAGTTATTTATTCATTTGTTGATTTGCGTGTTTGGTTAATTGTTTATTTCCCCCTCGTTTTTGGTGAGGGCGTGGTGTAAAGAAGCCACTGGCTCATCTAAGTACCCTAAGGGGGACGGATAGCCTAGTGGTCAGAACATTGCACTGGCAATTTGAAGACCTGGGTTCGAATCTGGTCGAGGAGATTTTTCTCCTGGAGTTAACATCAGCGGACTCCACTCTCCCCACAAGTCCTTCGGATGAGACTTTAAACCGAGGCCCCGTGTGCGAACGCACGCAGAACATCTTGCGCACACGTTAAACTCCTGTTCCGCTTTTCGTAAGAGTAGGCCATGTGTGCCGGTGGGAACAGATGACATTTACAAAACTGCATACACACGGGGACTGGATGTAAAAAAGCACAAGAGTGCTTATCCCATTATCCTCGATATAAAAGAATAAAAGAATAAATCAATCAAGTACCCTCAATGAAACATTCGAGTTCTTCTTCTTCTCCTTCTTCAAACACTCAGACAGCAACTACCAGATTTGTCATATGAGCCAAATGTGTTGCGCTGCCGTTAAGCATCTGATAAGTTCATATAATATATATATATATATATATATATATATATATATATATATATATATATATATATATATATATATATATTTTTTTTTTTTTTTTTTTTTTTTTTTTTTTTTAAAGCATCTGATAAGTTAAGCCCAGTGCATCTGTACTTCGGCTGGAAGAGAACTGGTTATTTTGTTTAAGTCTTTTTTTTTCTTTGAGAAAGGAGAATGAACCAAGAAGTAAACATTGGCAGGCAAGAAAGTGACGGGAAGGAAAGGAACAAGGCAGAAAGAAAGAAAAGAGGAAACTCATAACACAAAATTTCCGAAAGGTGGGGATACTGTTTATACTGAGCCCACCCCCACCCCCCAAAAGTGTGTATGTGTGTGTGGGGGGGGGGGGGGGGGGGGGGGGGGGTGATACACGGACCGGCTTGGGGTAGGATTGCAACAAACTTTTAAAAGGCTTTACATAACCCAAATATCAGATGTGATCATACATGACTTTTTCCCCCTCGTGCCTCGCCTTCAGATCTGAAGCTTACCAATATTTAGATTTTTGTGTGTGTGTGCATGCGACGTCCCCCCCCCCCCCCCCCCCCATTAATGTAGCTGCCTTTCAGCTCTAGAGATGAGTCTAAGCACAACACCAGTGTGCATGGGGTGGTTTTATGAACAAAAATACTGAGACACAGTTTGCAAGAAACCTTTTAAAAAAGTTGATTATGCAAGAGAGATTGTAAATAGAACACAATGGATAAGGCCTACATTAACACATAACACAACACAATGACACACAACACAATCAGAGTTCAAAGACACAACACAATGCAATGCATTGCATAAAAATATATATATTATCACGGGATATTACGGGATGTTCGTCTTTGTTTCTAGCACTGGAGTTGATTAAGTGGATTTTTGCTGCCTCTACTCAACACATCATTCAAAACTAATCTTCTGTATAACTTGAAAGCAAAGACGTAAAACAGCTGTTTGCTTGTTTTTCATTGGATGAAAGAAAATTATTCTTCTTCGTCGAACGATCACACAGCAACTATTGTCGTCTGTCATATCATGAGCAAAAAATGCGTGGCACTGCCGTTAGTCAGCCCTAGTGCATCCGATATCTGCTTGGAAAAGATTTGATATGTTTTAAGTCTATCTTGGGGAGAGAGAAAAACAACAACAACAAACAACAACAACACCCCAAACACGCGAGCAGAACGGACTAAGAATACATTTATTTATTTATTTATTTATTCTTTTATATCGAGGATAACAGAATAAGCAATCATGTGCTTTTTTTCATCCGGTCCCCGTGTGTATGCAGTTTTGTAAATATTGTCATCTGTTCCCACCGGCACACGATGGCCTACTCTTACGAAAAGCGGAACAGGATTTAACGTGTGCGCAAGATGTTCTGCGTGCGTACGCACACGGGGCCTCGGTTTAAAGTCTCATCCGAAGGACTTTTGGGGAGAGTGGAGTCAGCACTGATGTTAACTCCAGGAAGAAAATTTCCTCGACCGGACTCGAACCCGGGTCTTCAAATTGCCAGCGCAATGTTCTGACCACTAGGCTATCCGTCCCCTACTTAGTTTGATACTATTCATGAAACAGACAAGAAGGGGATAACATGAAGAAAACAGAATCCAAGGAGACTGGACTAAGAAGGCAGAAAATAGGAAGAAAAGGGACAAGATAGGAACAAACAGGGGGATAGAAAAAGATGGAATTCCTCGCACAGAATTCCCAGAAGATGGAGATGCTGTTTATAGTGATAGTCCCCCGGCATCCCCGTGTGTGTCTGTGGCGGTAGGGTGGGGGGAAGGGAGGGGGGGGGATGGTGAATGAATATGCAATTGTTCATATGCAGGGTATCCAAACAAATCAGTTTCTAGGAGGGGACTGACAGTTTTGCTTTACAACTGTGCTGATTCTGCAATAAGTAATTGCACTGCTGTAGTCTTGGGCCAGTCTCTTTTGTTACTACTGCTTGATGATATCTGTCTCTACATATTCTAAAAGGCTATTTACATAAAAGGTAATACAGCAGTCTTTTTTTTACTTATTCATGTTCGTTATCATCTTCTTTCCACTTGTACTCGTCATGTTTTACGGGGTTGAGGTGAAAAGTTAGTTCTATTCGAAACCGGTGAAGAGTGCACAAATGAAAACAAAAATAGTTATCTTTCCTGTTTTGCCATGTCGCCAAGAAATTATAAACAAACACCCGTAGGTGGCTAAATTTAGGAATACTTTATCTTCTGCACATTGTGTAAGTTCTATAGAATAATGTGTGTACTGTGAAGTATAGAGCATTCATACGAACGTCCTGTCTTCATGCTGCGTGGGAAGACACAGTTTTTGGAGGTCTGTCGGCGCGTTTCTAACGTGTTCTCGTTGATAGGAGTCAAAGGGTGTGGAAGTCAAGTTCGGCATTCTGACATCGGTGCGATCGATCGGTCTGTTGGTACAAACCGATCGATTGTTCTATTCATTTTAATGATCAACCGTTTTTAGAAAAACCGACCGAAGAGTGTTGTGATTTACCTGTCGTGTTGCCTGGGCCTTTTAATCATTGCAGTTAACAAAATACAGTAAGTTGGTTCACTCGATCATAGCTCGTTTGTTTTAATCTAAATTATGGAAAGGCAGTTTGAAAGAATCGATGACAGATAAAACCAGTTGAGTTTAATGGCATGAGAATTTGTAATTAATCTGATGTATTTATTTGTCAATCTATTGATTCAAATTCCATACAGAAGTAAGTTGAAAACTGACAATATTTGATCCTTGTTTAGAACAGATCCATGGATATGTACTTGGCATATTCTCAGCCTCTACTTTGGAAGAACAATAAAGAAATGTATACAGTCAGAGGAAAAGCACATTTTTTACTGTAGCAGAGTAGTTGATTTTTTTGTTGTTGGATTCTTTTTTTGTTTTATTTTGCATGTTTGGTTTTGTTGTTGTTATGTAATTAGGTTTTTTGATTTTTTTTTTTGATTTTTTTTTTTAGAGAATAAGAACATATGCATTACTGTCAAAATGTCAAGCTAATTTTAAGAAATAACCACTTAAGTTTTTTTCTTTTTCTTTTGGGTGAAAATTTAATCATGTACTGCCTGTTGTTTGAAGTCTTTATTATAATGTACACACATTGCCTACAGGGTGTGTAA
>CM060341.1:35843112-35848112 GCA_030674155.1 Stramonita haemastoma | reverse complement strand
CTTGTAAGTCTGCTTGTATAAGCTGATTTTATTCTTGTGTCGAATGCAAGGAGTTTATCCCTGAAGTTGGAATGCAGCTACCTAAATGGTGGTTGAGCCGCCGCTGTAGTCTAGTGGTTAGGGCGTTGGACTCGTCATCTAAAGGTTGCGGGTTCGATCCCAGCTTTCGGTTATGGCGTTGTGCCTTTGGAAAAGGCACTTTACGGCTATTTTCTCACCCCACCCAGGTGTAAAAGGGGTACCAACCTTGTGTTGGGGGTTAACCCTGCGATAGACTGGCGTCCTATCCAGGGGGAGTCTATGACTCTCAGTTGCTTAACGCCACAGAAACCGGGATAAGCACCGGCCTGATGAGCCTTAGGCTCAGGACAGACTTTAATTTTTTTTTACCTAAATGGTGGTTGGGGGGGGGGGGAGAAATTGGTCGCATACTCAAAAATATCATCACCATTAGCAAACCTTGGAACTCAAGAGAAGGAACTGAGGGGTGGAAAGGGGGGGGGGGGAGGGCGATGCAAGGAGTAGGAGTGGAGGAAGCTGGTTGCAGAGGGATGGGGTAGCCTAGTGGTCAGAACATTGCACTCGCAATTTGATGATCCGGGTTCAATTCCCGATCGAAGGGATTTTTCCCCTGGAGGTAACATCAGTGCTGACTCCACTCTCCCCCCAAAAAGTCCTTCGGATGAGACTATAAACGGAGGCCCCGTGTGCGAACGCACGCAGAACATCTTGCGCACGCGTTAAATCCTGTTCCACTTGTTGTAAGAGTAGGCCATTGTGTGCTGGTGGGAACAGATGACAAAATTTACAAAACTCCATACACATGGGGACTGGATGTTTAAAAAAAAAAGCACATGAGCAGTTATTCCATTATCATAGGTATAAATGAATAAATAAATAAAAATAAATAAATCTGCAAGTGGTGCCCTTTGGTCTGCTAGACTGTGCAGGATAGGTGAAGATGTTGAAGAATATTTTTTTTATACGTTCTTGAATAAGTATTGAGAGATAGTTAGTTAAAGTTAAAGTCTGTCCCGAGCCTATAGAGGCTCATCAGGCCGGTGCTTATCCCGGTTTCTGTGGCGTTAAGCGACTGAAAGTCATAGACTCCCCCCTGGATAGGACGCCAGTCTATCGCAGGGTTAACCCCCAACACATGGTTGGTACCCCTTTTACACCTGGGTGGGGTGAGAAAATAGCCGTAAAGTGCCTTTTCCAAGGGCACAACGCCATAGCCGAAGGCTGGGATCGAACCCACAACCTTTAGATTACGAGTCCAACGCCCTAACCACTAGACTACAGCGGCGGCTATTGAGAGATAGTACTAACATGTTTTGGGTGTGGTTTGGGGTTTTTTTTTTTCCAGATTTTTTTTCTGGTGATGCAGAATATCTTCTACCCGGCCGATAGAATAGAAGACAGGTTTGATGTCAAAGGCTGCACGGCTGGTCGATACCAAGAGGTAAGTGTGTCTGTGTGTGGTGTGTGTGTGTGTGTGTGTGTGTGTGTGTGTGTGTGTGTGTGTGTGTGTGTGTGTAATTTAATGTCTCTTAATAAAAAGCTATGCTAGACAAAAATAGAAATTATGACAAAGTTTACAAAATTGTGTGACATTAACTGTGTGTGTGTTTGTTTGTTTGTGTGTGTGTGTGTGTGTGTGTGTGTGTGTGTGTGTGTGTGTGTGTGTGTGTGTGTGTGTGTGTGTGTGTGTGTGTGTGACTCTGTGTCTGTGTGTGTGTGTGTGTATCTGTGTGTCTGTGTGTTTGTGTCTCTGTGTGTGTGTGTGTGTGTGTGTGTGACTCTGTGTCTGTGTGTTTGTGTCTGTGTGGTGTGTGTGTGTGTGTGACTCTGTGTGTGTGTGTGTGTGAGTTTGGGGTGGTGGTGGAGGTGTATACACAAATGAATATCTACATTAAACCGCCATAAGAAACAAAAAGTAAAAACCATTAAAAAGGAATGTTAGAGAAAAAAAAATCCAACTGCTTAATTAAACTAATCCAACTCTCTGTGTGTGTGTGTGTGTTACAGCCAGATCCTCCCGGCTCTCACACCATCACTGTGCTGAAAGACCAGAACTTCTTTCAGGAGGAGCTTCAGCTGGGTAACTTGTTACTGCTGTTGTTATTGTTATTAGTGGTATTATCATTATTATCGTGGGGCGGGATAGCTAAGTAAGTGATCAGAGCGCTCATTTTCCCCCAGTCAAGTTAAGCAGTGTCGAGCGTAGTTACCAGTTGGATCGGTGACCGTTTGCGCGCCTTGGCTTCAGTACAGCCCCCCCCCCCCCCCCCCCCCCCCCCCCAGTTTACCCAGCTGTCAATGGGTACCTGCCCTCTTTAGGGTCAGGGAAGGTAAAGCAGCGAGGGAGAGGAGATGGGCGCCGCCCTCAATATGCTGGCCCCTGGAGAAGCTGAGGTCTCTGATGCCTCGCTCCCCTACAACCACATAGGTTATGGGACACTTTTACTTCTTCTTTTTTTATTATCATTATCAGTAGTAGTAGCAGTAATTGTATCATTATGATAATGATGTTGATGATGGTGATTTTTGTTTGGAGCAGGGATGGGGGAGGGGGGTGGGAAGATATATATTTTCCTAAGGGCAGGTTCTACTTATTTAGGGATAAATTCCATGAAAGACTCAAATGCAGAACATAGAAATTTTATGTGCTTGAGAATCTTTTTTTTTTTACCATAAGATATTGGCTTGTTATTGCATTTAATTTGTGTATATATAATATTCATGGTTTTTTTTCCAAATAAAGATCTATTTAACCCTCTTATTTCCGAACCAGGATTTACCAGGATTGAATAATTGCCCCCACTGAATGCTGAACCGGGATTTGCCGGGATTCACACACAGT
The DNA here is from genome assembly GCA_030674155.1 of Stramonita haemastoma. Lineage (NCBI taxonomy): Eukaryota > Metazoa > Mollusca > Gastropoda > Neogastropoda > Muricidae > Stramonita > Stramonita haemastoma. The sequence goes on along the minus strand of CM060341.1, from coordinate 35,845,249 downwards.
AGATTTCCATCACGCAGTGACCATCACTAATTGCTACCACATGTCAAAGCTCTATCAGGCCAGAGATAGAAACCCTGCTGAGAGTCTGGTAGTAATTATAGCTGCTGGTATGTACTTAGAAGGAGGAAAAGGCCAGCGAGCATGTGTGCCTGACCTGATTTCGTGATGGAATGCAAAATCTAGGAGCAATTTCTGTTCAGAGAATGGGAATGAATGCAAGAGGGTTAAACCAACTTTTTTTTTTCCCTCTTAGGGTCGAGCAGCGAGTGGTTTGTGAGGCAGCTGTCTGCGGACTCCATGTTTCTGCGTGACCTGAACGTGATGGACTACAGTCTGCTGGTGGGGCGGCAGAAACTGCACGACATCGAGCTGGAAAACCATGACCTGCCCAACCTGGTCACCCGCATCACCCGGTCAGTCAGTGTGTAGTGTGTGTGTGTGTGTTCATTCATTCACGCGATGGCCTACTCTTACAAAAAGTGGAACAGGATTTAACGTGTGCGCAAGATGTTGTGCGTGCGTTCGCACACGGGGCCTCGGTTTTATAGTCTCATCCGAAAGACTTTTTGGGGAGAGTGGAGTCAGCACTGATGTTAACTCCAGGAGAAAATTCTCCTCGAACGGGAATTGAACCCGGGTTGTCAAATTGCGAGCGCAATGTTCAGACCACAAGGCTATCCCATCCCGGATGTGTGTGAGTGTGTCTGTGTGTGTGAGAGAGTGTGATATACATATATGCAAATACACATTTATACTCAAACACACACATACCACACACACACACACACACACACACACACACACACACACACACACACACACACACACACACACACACACACACACACACACCACAAAACAACACAACACACATACACACACACACACACAACACACAACACACACACAACACACACACTCCCACCCCCACCCCCACCCCCACCACACCACACCCCAAAAACCTAACACAACAACCCTCCTACACCACAACACCACACACTCCCCCCACCCCCCCACACCACCACACACACCCACACACACCACCAACCACCACCCATATAAAACAAACCCACACCCACCATCCATCCCTCCTCTTAATGTTGTTGCTTCTACAATTTCTAACATTTTTTGGGGTGCATGGCCCGAGGTGCTGAAGTGGGAGAACTCGCCGGAAGCGTGGGGGGACCTCCCGACTTTCTGGCTTCTGACCACAGGGGGGACAGATAGCCTAGCGGTCAGAACATTGCGCTGGCAATTTGACGACCCAGGTTTGAGTCCGGTCGAGGAAATTTTTCTCCTGGAGTCAACATCAGTGCTGACTCCACTCTCCCCAAAAGTCCTTTGGATGAGACTAGAAATCGAGGCCCCATGTGCGAACGCATGCAGAACATCTTGCGCACACGTTAAATCCTGTTCCACTTTTTGTAAGAGTAGGCCATCGCGTGAATGAATGAACACACATGAAACCGAGGCCCCGTGTGCGAACGCACGCAGAACATCTCGCGCACACGTTAAATCCTGTTCCGCTTTTCGTAAGAGTAGGCCATTGTGTGCCGGTGGGAACAGATGACGATATTTATAAAACTGCATACACACGGGGACCGGATGAAAAAAAGCACACGATTGCTTATTCTGTTATCCTTGATATAAAAGAATAAATAAATATAAAAGAATAAATAAATAAATAATAAAATAAATAAATAAACAAACACATACACACACACACACCACAACACAACACAACACAACACAACACAACACAACACACCACACCACACCACACCACACCACAACACACACACACACACACACACACACACACACACACACACACAATATCACACACTTACACACAGACCCCCCCCCACCCCCCACACCACCCCCCCCCCCCCCCCCCCCCCCCCCCCCCCCCCCCCCCCAACCACCACCACACCCACCAAACACATACCAACCCACCCTCCCTCCTCCTCCTCGTTCCAGATCTGGCATGGGACCCTACCTAAGAGCGGGCAGCATTCCCACAGTGGGCCAGGAACATGCGCTGTCGCCCTTCATCTCAGAGGGGCACCTTCCCGGGAACGTCAGCGCCACAACGTTGCCTGGACGCCCGCGGGTCCACAGCTTCGGCAAGCAGTCG
>CM060341.1:35833112-35835612 GCA_030674155.1 Stramonita haemastoma | reverse complement strand
TTTTGTTTTTCCAGAAAAAACCTTCAAAATCTGTCCCAAGACAAGTCAACCATTTATACATCACCTGTGTTGTGTTGGTAGATGATACTTCTGTTGTGTAACTCCTTACAGCATTAGCCAGACCCTGACATGTTAGCCAGATCAGTGTGGCGTTGGACAGTGTATTAGCTAGACTTGTGTAGTGTCAACCAGGCTTATTAGTGTTAGCTGGACCTGTGTCATGGTAGCCAGACTTTGTAACTTACCCAGACCCCTGCCTCTGTCCACGGTGCCTCTTGCTTTGATATATATATATATACATGTGTATTGAAATCCCTGATTTGGAAACCTCCATACCATCGGTCATTTTCAACTTCATGCAAAAAAAAAAAAAAGCGCTTATACTCGGAGCCTTTCTCCACTATAGTATTCCATGCCCATACTTTTAAAGAAAATTTTCATCCTTTTGTACCTGGATTTGAATTCTCTGCTTTTCATCCAAATGCTGATGGTCGGATTCGGCAGACTTTCAAGCTGAAATGTCCTCTGAAGTTGGAGTATGGTTGCCTGTATGGCAAGATTATTTTGAAAACAGGCATACATATACTTTTTTTTTTTCACCCATAGCTTGTCAGTTCCCCCCCCCCCCCCCACTTCCAGCTACTCTCAGCTGCTGTCCATTCCATCCCATTCTATCCCATCCCATCCCATTCCAGCCCAGCCCAGCCCAGCCCAGCCCAGCCCAGCCGGTGCTAATCGTAGCAAGAACTGACTGCACTTGGACTAGAGAGAGAGATAGAGAGCTTTGCTTTGCACCTTCCTTCAGTGTAACAGTGGAGAACAACGGGAGGGGGGATTTATTGATTTATTCTTTTATATCGAGGATAATGGAATAAGCACTCTTGTGCTTTTTTACATCCAGTCCCCGTGTGTATGCGTTTTTGTAAATGTCATCTGTTCCCACCGGCACACGATGGCCTACTCTTACGAAAAGTGGAACAGGATTTAACGTGTGCGCAAGATGTTGTGCGTGCGTTCGCACACGGGGCCTCGGTTTAAAGTCTCGTCCAAAGGACTTTGGGGGAGAGTGGAGTCAGCACTGATGTTAACTCCAGGAGAAAAATCTCCTCGACCGGACTCGAACCCAGGTCGTCAAATTGCCAGCGCAATGTTCTGACCACTAGGCTATCCGTCTATCTGGGAAGACAAAGGAGAGGGGAGTGGTGGAATCAGTACTGATGTAGTACAGGTTGTAGTACTGATGTAGTACTGGTTGTAGTACTGATGTAGTACTAGAAGTAGCGCTGAGGTAGTACTCACTACTAGTTGTGATGTAGTGTTGATGTCAGCACTGTACTCCAGAAGAAAAAAAAATTCCCTTGAATGGGTGCGGCGGGCGTCTCTGTGGTATTTATTTTATTTTATTTATTTATTCTTTTATATCCAGGATAATGGAATAAGCACTCGTGTGCTTTTTTTTTTTTTTTTTGACATCCAGTCCCTGTGTGTATGCAGTGTTGTCAATCTTGTCGTCTGATCCCACCGGCACACAATGGCCTACTTCTTACAAAAAGCGGAACAGGATTTAACGAAGGACGGAGAGCGGAGTCAGCACTGATGTTAACTCCAGGGGGAAAAATCCCCTCGAATCGGAATCGAACCCTGGTCATCAAATTGCGAGCGCAGTGTCCTGACCACTAGGCTATCCCGTCCCCTCAGTGGTAGCTTGAATGCGTTCTCGATCCCTGGTCATCAAATCGTGAGCATAACACTCTAACCACTGTGCTATCCTGCCCCTGCTGAATTATCAGGGATGTATTCAGTTTTGTTGTGTTTTTTTTTTGGGGGGGGGGTTTATGTATTGAGTTTTGAGAATTGAGATAGTTATTTTTCACTTGATGTATATGCACACTTCAAACCCACCACGAAAATTTTGGTTGTGTATATATATATTTTTTTTTTGTTTGAAATTCAGCGTTTGTATTTGCACTTTGTATGTTTTCCACAAAAAAAAAAAAAAAAAAAAAAATTTTTTTACCCCAAATCATCACCAGACTTCAACTAAACCTATTTTTTGAACTAGCGTGTGGCATATGATGGTCATTGTTGTTTGATAACTGAAAGCTCAAAATAGTTTGTGTGATTTCATGCATGTATGTATATAATGTGCTGAATATTCATTCGTATGGATTGCAGTACATCTTGTGGTTGTTGCAAATTAACAATTTTTTTGGGGGGGGGGGGGGGGGGGAAGGGGGGGGCGGGGGCAAGGTCAGGCTCAACGCACAGTACTGAACAAAAGTATTTTTTTATCCGTTTTTTGTTGTTGTTGGCTTGTTTTAAAACAAGAAAAAAATTTGGGACCACTTTGTAGCCTGTAAATACTAGAGTTGTATTTATTGTGTATGTTGTATTTATTGTAATATGTTGTATTTATTGTGATATGTTGTATTTACTGTGATATATATTTATTTGTTGTTTACTCTGATTGTGCTCAACGGAATTTTTTTTTTTTTTTTTT
>CM060341.1:35825612-35830612 GCA_030674155.1 Stramonita haemastoma | reverse complement strand
CTTTTTTCATGAATCTACCCATGTGATAATATATTGACGTACACACTCCTCTGTCCTTGTGTTCTGGTTGTAGCGTGTGTATGTATAATGTGTGTTTGTTTCGAACTTTTTCAACACGTTTTTTTGCCAGTAGTCCTTTTCATGAACATTTTGTACAGGGTGAATCAGAAAAACCAGAGATTCTTTTTGGGTTCCAGTGCAAGAATGTTGCAATGTACTTCATGGTTTTGTGTTGGTGTGTGTTTCTTTCTCTGTCTGTGTGTGTGTGTGTGTGTGTGTGTGTGTGTGTGTGTGTGTGTGTGTGTGTGTGTGTGTGTGTGTGTGTTCAGATTCTGTTAACGTCTTTTCACAAATTGTGGTATTAGACAGGAATATGTGTGTGAGAGAGAGAGAAAGAGAGAGAGAGAGAGAGAGAGAGAGAGAGAGAGTGTGTGTGTGTGTGTGTGTGTGTGTGTGTGTGTGCAAGCGTGCATGCGTGCATGCATGTGTGTGAACCTATTTAGCATTGAACAACAAACAACTGCTTGTGAAAACCTTTAAAGATTTCTAACCTTTTAAAGAATGTGCCTTGTATCTTTCTGCGGTTTCCTGTGGTCAGTGTTTGATAAAGCTTATTTGTTATAATACAACATAATACTTAATAAATTATGTCTGTGATCTTTGAATTCTGTGATAGGTTAATGGATATTCATTGTACAATCTTGGCTTGGCCTGCTCAGTGTGTGTTGTGTGTGTGTGTGTGTGTGTGTGTGTTCCCTCTCAACACAAACAATAATTGCACATTCGCATGTACGCACACATGCATGCACACGCATGATGCATGACTTGACTTGACTGACTTCACACACACACACACACACACACACACACACAGACAGGTGTGTGCATACCTGCATGTATGAGCTGCTTTTGAGAGATAAGGAGAAAAGTTTTTATCCAATACTTTTGGGATATATATATATATACATATAGATAGAGATATATATAAAGACAACAACCAATTTTTTTTTTTTTTTTTGCTTGAAATTTTCTGCCTGTATTTTTTCTTCTTCAGCAGTATATTCTGGCTACAGTATAATACCTCTCAGTGCCATATGAAAATAGTTTCAACAGCTTTAACGAACACAGCTAAATGCTTGTGAGCATTATTTTCATTTTTTCATCTGTCAGTATGCATGCTGATTGTGTGGTCATCACAGCAATCCCAGAACCATGTTCAGTGATCATCATTTGGAACAGTAAAATGTGAATTATACAGATATCACTGTTTAGAGATGTCAAATTTTTATAGATTTACTGTTTGGCGATAACAGGGTGATTTATGTAGTTTTTTTAAAGAACAGTTTTTTGTCATCTGTTTTTTACTGTGACTTCTCTTTGGTATGTTGTTTGTTGTCTGAAATGTTGTAATTCTTACATATCGATTTGATACCAGTCTTTACAAAATTTACATCGTGCATAATATTGAATGTTAGTGAATTCTGACATTTCCTTTTGGACATCTTTTGCAATTCTTTTTTTATATATATACCTGTTGCTTTTTCTTGTGTCTGAATATCTTTAATCCATACATTTATTGATTCCGTAATTTATTTGTTCATTTGTAAGTTGTTTTGTCATGTGTGTTTTTTTTCATTCAAAGGGTGTGTGTGTGTGTTGTGTGTGTGTGTGTTAGTGTGTGTGTGTTTTCATGATTCTAGGTTATGTTGCATAAGATAACTGTGGTGTTACAGAGGTTTGTGTCTTTGTTTTTGAGTTTGGTTTTTTTTGTGTTGGGTTTTTCCCCAGGATGGGTGGTTTAGAGAGAGAGAGGAGAAAGATACATATTACTTGAAAGTTTGTGTGTTTTATTTATTTCTTCATTCATTTATTTCTGCAGTAAAACATCTATTTTGAACTGAGCCTAGTCTCATTAGCCTGAGGGAATCTGACAGAATTCAGTTAGATAGACAATCTGTGCAGCATTATTACTATTTCATATCATTTTCATATCACATTTTCATTCCACACCTTGGTGTTGTGTAGAGTTTACCAATATAGGTATTAATTAAGTAATGCTGATGGCTCTCCTGAGTTATGATGAAAATCCTTTTACATTTTTCGCTGTGGGCAGCCCTTCTTCTTCTTTGTCAAACGCTCAGACAGCAACTATTGTTGTCTGTCATATGAGTAAAAATGCGTTGCTGTGCTGTCGTTAAGCGCCTGACAAGTCAGGCCCAGCATATCCGACTTCAGCAAGGGAAAGAATTGTTATCTATTAAGTCTTTCTGGGAAAAAAAGGGCGGAGAATGGACCAAGAAGGCAGAAAATAGACAAAGAAAGAGGTGACAGGAAGAAAAGGAACAAGGCAGAAACAAAGAGAGGGATAGAAAAGAGGGGAGTTCCTACCACAGAATTCCTAGAAGATTTGGAGGATGCTGTTTATACTGACAGGCCCTCACCACACACACACACACCACACACACACACACACACACACACACACACACACACACATATTTAACTCAGAATTTGACTTTTTTTTTTTCTTTAAGCTATTTCTGTCTCCATTTTTGTTGTTGTTGTTGTGTCTAGGATAGATTGATCATTTTCTAAAAACCCATTTCCATTCTTATTTATTAACATAATTATTCTTACATTAAAGGGAGAGAACCCCTCATTCCCAGTACACATGCACTGTGCACATTTTTTATTGATTTGACTTGATTTATTCTTTTTTATCAAGGTTAATGGGATAAGCACTCTTGTGCTTTTTTACATCCAGTCCCTGTGTGTATGCAGTTTTGTAAATGTCATCTGTTCCCACCAGCACACGGTGGCCTACTCTTAGGAAAAGCAGAGAACAGGATTTAACGTGTGGGCAAGATGTTCTGCGTGCGTTCACACATGGGGCCTCGGTTTAAAGTCTCATCCCAAGAACTTTTGGGGAGAGTGGAGTCAGCACTGATGTTAACTCCAGGAAGAAAATTTCCTCGACCGGACTCAAACCTGGGTCGTCAAATTGCCAGCATTTGTATGCTATGTAACCCAGAAGCAGGCGATATGGAGGGAAGGATCAGTAGCTGGTTGGTTGCCCTTTAGTGGGTAACCTATAGGGTAAAGGTGAATGGTTCCGGGTAACCGTTTGCATTGAAACCCTTTTGCATTCTTGTTAATGTTAGGGGGTAAAGTTTGTAGATGGATAGTTACCCTTTATGGGTTACCTGTAGGGAAAAGGTTAATGGTTTGGGTAAACGTTTGCATTTGTAACCCTTTTGCATTCTCGTTAATGATAGGGGGTAAAAGTTTGCGTGTGTGCAAGTGCGTGCCTGCATTTTTTGTTGTTGTTGTCGAGACGTGTGATGGTGCGATAGAAAAGAGGATATATACCGATCTCTCTCTGAACCTGGTATTCTCTACCATGACAATCAGAATTTTTTATTCTATTTTTTTTGTGTGTGTGTTGAAAATTGTTCATCGATTTAAAACGAGAGTTGGTTTTGTGTTTCTGGTTTTGTTGGTTTGTGTTCATTTGCTGTTTTTATTTGTGTTGTGTTTATTTTGTTGTGGGTGTTCTTTTTCAAATGTTTTGTTTAAGGAGGGGAACAAAAGGGGGGGGGGGGGGGGGGGGGGATATCACAAACCGTGTTGCCATATGCCTATTGGTTCATCTTTTTCTTTTGGGTGTTTTGTTTACTTCATAATCCTTGTTTGCATCCCTTGGTTTCAGTACAGTCCCTCAGTTCACCCAGCTGTAAATGGGTACCTGCCCTCTTTAGGGTCAGGGAAGGTAAAACAGCAAGGGAGAGGAGATGGGCGCCGCCCTTAATATGCTGGCCCCTAGAGAAGCTGAGGTCTCTGATGCCTCGCTCCCCTATGACCTCATAGGTTGAGGGAACACCTTTACCCTTTACCTTTATGTTGACTTCCCTATTTCCCTATCTTTATAGTTATATTTGCTTTTGTTGTTTATGTTTTCTATCAGAATTTGGTGATCAAAAGAATTCCTATTTACAGGTGAGAAGATAAGATGACATGCAATTTTGTTTTGTTTTGTTTGTTTATTGTTGTTGTTGTTGTTTTATTTGGCTGCATGGTGGTTTGCCTTATGTGATTATTTTCTGATATTATGGTATGTCAGTTTGTTTGGGGGGGGGGAGGGGGCGGAGAATTTGTTGTTGTTGAATTTGGAAGAATTTTTATTGATTGGTTTTTGTTGTGATTCTGTTTCATGATTTTTTTTTTTCTGAACATAAAATTCTGCATGACTTGCTGTTTGTACATGGAGTGTTTGGGCACAACCTTTGTTTAAATTTGACATTTTTGTTTGTATCCCCATGTATTTTCTTTTTAATTATATTACAGGTGTAAAAAAAAAACCGATTTCCATGCAAAAAAAAAAAAAAGTATACAAATACATTTACCTGTGTGTAACAAAGAAACTGGGGACAGGTGTGTAATAATTATCATGATAATTGTGTGGTGATTGTGAGGGTGTTAATTAGGATGAATCATCAGCACATTGTGATATATAGACGACATATTGATAACTGACTTGAAAAAAAAAAAGGGGGGGGGGGGGGGGGGGGGTGATTATACAAAAAATGGCGTGATGAGGATTTCATTCCTTCGTTATGTGAGCAATACTGTAATATCATGTATGTGACCTTATAGTATATTCATATAAAATATCAGTACACACATGAGGAAAATGAAATGATAAAACCACATGTTTTATGCTGTGTTATAAAGATGGGCTTGGGGTGTGTGTGTGTTGTTTTTTATTTATTTATTTTATTTCATTCTTTTATATCGAGGATAATGGGATAAGCACTCATGTGCTTTTTTTTCATCCAGTCCCCATGTGTATGCAGGTATGTAAATATTATCTGTTCCTAACTGCCACATGATGGCCTACTCTTACGAAAAGCAGTACAGGATTTAATGTGTGCGCAAGATGTTCTACGTGCGTTGCACACTGGGCCTCGGTTTACAGTCTCATCCGAAAGACTTTTGGGGAG
>CM060341.1:35798435-35825512 GCA_030674155.1 Stramonita haemastoma | reverse complement strand
CCCCACCATTCTATAGAATTTTTCATCCCCCCCTTTCTTTCCCCCGGGGGCACAAAGGGCCTCCTTTAAAAAGGGAAAAAGGTTTTTAAATTTAAAATTTGTGCGGGCGTGGTTCGGGGGTTTTTTGAAAAAGATTAAATGGTTGTTTTTGGAGTAAAAATTTTTTGACCATGGCGAAAATCCCCCTGTTTTTTTTTCTTATTCTTTTATATCAAGAATAATGGAATAAGCTTCTTGTGCTTTTTTACATCCATTCCCCGTGTGTATGAAGTTTTGTAAATATCTGTTCCCACCGGCACATATGGCCTACTCTTACGAAAAGCGGAACAGATTTAACATGTGCGCAAGATGTTCTGCGTGCGTTCCCTCACGGGGCCTCGGTTTAAAGTCTCATCCGAAGGACTTTTGGGGAGAGTGGAGTCAGCACTGATGTTAACTCCAGGAGAAAAATCTCCTCGGTCTGGATTTTGAACCAGGGTTGTCAAATTGCCAGCGCAATGTTCTGACCACTAGCTATCCGTCCCCCCTGTGTGTGTGTGTGTGTGTGTGTGTGTGTGTGTGTGTGTGTGTGCACGGGTGCGTGCGTGCGTGTGTGTGTGCATGCATGCGTGTGAGTGCGCATGTGTTGTGTGTGTGCGCATGTGTGTGTGTGTAATGTGTGTGCGTGTGTGTGTGTGTGTGCGCATGTGTGTGTGTATATTTATTCATGGATGATTGCATTTGTGTAAATATATTTCAATATAAGCGCTTTGATTTGTTGCTTTTACAGGATTCAGCGCTATATAAACTCCATACATTATTATCATTACTAATAGAATAATAAAGCCCTGTGTCTACCCACTCAACAGACACCAGTCACTATCAAAAGTGTAAACAAGGACAGTGCTCCCTGCTGCAGTTAAACATCCCAAACTCCTGGCACAGGGAGAGCAGAGGTACTACACTACAAGGAGCTAGCTTCTACTGACAGAAGCAGCAAGCTATGCTACACTACAGTGGTAATGGACAACAGACAGACAATAGCAGTAGATCAGTAGTCTAAAGGCAACACGCCTGCCTAGAAAGTGAAAAAAGTCAGGGTTGGAAGTGTGTGCGGTGGTTTTGAACCCGTTTCGGCCCAAACCTTCCCCTGTCCATTAGAGTCTTAGACCATGAGTGGTGTCTGGGTGCTAGTCTTTTGGATAAGACAATAAACCAAGGTTCCGTGTTTTACACAAAATTATTTAGCTCATGTAAAAGAACCACGGCAACAAGAGATTGTCCCCTGGCAAAATTCTGTAGAAAAAAGCCACTCAGATAGGGACACAAATACAGTTGCAGACAGGAAAACAAAAAAACAGTGGGTGGCGCTGCTCCTGTGGCAATGTGCTTTCCCTGGGGAAAACAGCCTTAATTTCACACAGAGAAATCTGTAGCGATTCCAATGGTGTAAAAAATGTAAAAAATAAAAAAAATATATATAAAAAAAAAAAAAAAAAAACAAGAACAGAGGGCTGGCTGTAAATGGCAAAGAATGCATCTGGGAAAGTCTGGTCACAATGCAAGCTCTGGCCTGGGGCAGTCACAGATGAAATGACGTAAAAAAAAAAGATAAAAAAAAAGATAACATCTCCCCCCCCCCCCCCCCCCCCCCCCCCGGCAAAAAGTCTTTTTGTGATGCTTTCACTCATGTTGTCTGCATCTGGTCACTGCCACATCTGAAACAAGACCACACAATTCATGTTAAAATCAAATCTTACCACAAATAATAATCAGTTTATAATCACACCACCCACCCTTCTCTCCTATTTTATTTTTTATTTTATTTTATTTATTCTTTTATATCAAGGATAATGAAATAAGCATTCATATGTTTTACATCCATCCCCTTGTGTATGCAGTTTTGTAAATGTCATCTGATCCCACCGGCACACGATGGCCTACTTTTATGAAAAGTGGAACGGGATTTAATGTGTGGGCAAGATTTTCTGCGTTCGGTTCGCACACGGGCCTCTCGTTTATAGTCTCATCCAAAGACTTTTGGGGGGAGTGGAGTCAACACTGATGTTAACTCCAGAGAAAAAATCCCCTCGACCAAATCACCTGGTCGTCAAATTGCGCACACACACACACACACACACTTTCCTGTATGATATCACTATTTAGTGGAAGGACATTAATTAAACTGAACAAAACACACACACACACACACACACACACACACACACACACACACACACACACACACACACACAAAGCATCCTTACTGTGTAGAGAAGTAGTCACTCTGATTTTTTGTCTCTACTTTTGTTTGTTGTTTTTTTTTTATAGTCCCATTGCACCAAGAAATTAACAGTATGAATTTTTCATTTTGTTTTCTTCATCTTATTTGTTTTAAATATCCCTTTGCACCAGAAACTGGTCCTACGGATTTTTCTCTTTCTTCTAATGCTTCAACTGTATCAAAACAACAACAACAAATGGGAAGTATGGGTTTTGTTCTCTGTTATTTATTTTTTTTAGATTGGACTTTAATACCCCCATTGCATCAAGAAGTGGACATTATGAACTGCTTTCTTTTCTTTGTTTAGCTTTTAATACCCCTACTGCAGAAAGCAGGCACAGGATTTTTCTCTTTTTATTTTTGTTTTCGCTTTTGCTTTGCTTTTAATACCCGTACTGCATCAAGAGAACACTATGTATTGTTCCTTTCTTTTGTTTTTTGTAGGTTTAAAAAAAGAAAAAAAAAGTTAATATCCCTATTGCAAAAAGCAGACACTTGATTTTTTCTCTTTGTATTTTTGCTTTGTTTTTAATACCTCTACTGCATCAAAAAATAGATGTTCTGGGTTTTTTCTTTATTTATTATCTTCCTTCTGCTTGATATTTTCCTGCTGCACAGCTGTCAGTCTCCCCCACTTTCAGCTGCTCTCAGTTGCTGTCCACTTCATTCCATCCCTGCCCAGCTGGTGCTAATTATAACAGGAACTGACCACACTTGGACTAGGCAAAAGGAAAGGGCACACTCAATTTTGCACTCTCAGAACTCAGAAATTTAATTGATATAGGCCTTTGCCCCAATCAAAAACAAGAACAGCAGTGAAGATTAACAAAATGTATTCATACATGGGGTGCGTTGTATGGAATATCCAAAACAAAGAGCAGCATAGAACAACAGATGCGATTAAGACGTTGTGGGAGAGAGTTGCTTTTTCCTTAGTTCAAAGGCAAATGCAAGTACTGGGAGAGCTCTATGATGTGTTCAGCACCAAATGGGTTAATGGCTACTCTTCCCATGGAAAGTAAAAAATTTGCACTCTTGACTGAGTGATGTTGGATTTGCCCACTGTGGCTGCATCAAGAAATGCACATGATGCTGTTTTTTCCTCAACAAAGTTTAGTTTTTTTAAAATGTGTTGACATATGCAATCAGTATGTAATGCAATGTTTCCTGCATGACTGAACTGTTGTGAAGACACACTATCAAGGGAAAACAATGCACATTAAGGGAAAAAATAGTGGCACTGTTCTGTGGCAATGATGCTCTTCCTTGGGATAGATAGGAACCTTATTTTAAAAAAAGAGAAATCTATAATACTGAGGTGTGATGCTACAACAAAGCACTCTGACAACCATAACAACAATAATAATCATAAGGATTACAATAGTTATCATTATTATCATTAACTACTTCTACTACTACTACTAACTAATGATAATAATAATATATTTAAACCATATTTAATATCATGATGGTGATTATCATAAGTGCAGCAGAAGTAGCAATATTACAATTATTCTCCATAACATTATCATCTTTAATGCCATGGCCATCTATTGTCATGAACAAAACACACAAAAGAAGTCAACTTTTTCTTGATTTAGTTGGTACCTTTTTATCTTTCCTCTTTGGTGCACCCCCCCCCTCCCCCCCCCAAAAAAAAAAGCAAAGCCCAACCAAAAACAAAACAGCAACAACACACACACTTAACAAACAATTAAAAAAAACATCTTAAATAATTAATTTTGATACCAGTACCTTAAAAAAAAACGCAAAAAAACATAACACTGTGTACTTATTTATTACAAAAAATATGTGATTTAAAGAATTGTAAAAATCTCTCCACATGGTTAAACCATATAACAAGATAAACAATACGCAAAAAACTTGCTTAATTAAAAAAAAAAAAAAACCCTAACCAAGCCATATACCAAGTGTCAATACAATGACAGTGTACTACAATATCTTAGAGCTGAACATTATGCCAATAATAACAATGATAACCATTAGCACAGTAACACAATATCCCACAGCATTTCCGAATTAAAAACAACAGTAACATCATCACAATTACCACAATATTCCATATCTGTAAACATACGTCAATGATGCTATTTCACAGGCACCTGGGTAGTAGGTAGGCACAAAACACACATTTCATACATTGCTTTCAATACACAATTTTTCAAGAAAGGGTTTATTTTTTCCTTTCTTTTTTTCTTCTTTTCTTTCAATTTTTTCTTCCTTTTTTTCTCCTCTCTTTTCTGTACTTTTTTCTTCTTTCTTTTTTTGTTTTGGTTTATTTGTTTTTTGTATTTTTTTTCATTTTCTTTTTTCCTTTTTTCTGTTTTTTTCCCTTTCATTTCTGTTTGAGGAGGAGGATATTACAGAACAATAAATTCCACACATACATCATTCTCTTTCTTTCCTCTTCTTTGCCAAACGTTATTTTCCCCGTAAAACACTTCTATCAACACTACCATGTTCCAAAACCACAATTCAAACCACATCACACAGATAATAAAAAAAAACAAAAAAAAACACAGGACTATGTGACAGATTAAAAAAAAAAACACCCAAAGAACAAAAACCAACCAAATCAGCTGTATCATAAAAATAGGACTGTCCTTTTGACAGATTAAAACATACAAACAAAAAACAACCAAATCAGCTGTCTGTTCTTTCATATGACTCACGCAGAATGCCATTTCTGTCACTTGTATTTCCACTTCACATTTAAAAACCCAAACTTTAAAAACAATAGGGATGGTTGGGCAACTCGCCCCGATAAAAAAAAAAAGTAAAAATGGGGGGGAATAAGAAAAAAAAACACACCATCCATTCATTAAATTGGTGAGTGGTCTGCCCCATTTCTGTCATTTTCATGCCACTTCCATTCCCAACAATAAAAACGATATACTAACTGATGGAGCACATACCTTGCAAGCACTCAAAGTATTGTACAATCACACTGAGATGAAAAAACAAAACACGGAAAATTTAATAATAAGCACATTCCTCATCATCATCAATGGGGAAAAAAATAAAGAACTACTTAGATAAAAATGCAGTGTTCACATATTTGTACTTTTTTATGGACAGAATATGGATATTCCCAACGCATCTTTTGTGTAGGCCTACATACACAAAATTATACATATACATACACACACAAACACACAATAGCATACTCTCCACCCTTACCTCTCTCTCTCCCTCACCCAAACACAACCCACACCCTCTTTTCTCCCCCCCCCCCCTCGCTACCCCCCCTCCACCCCCCTCTCTCTGATCATATAAATCATAATTGGAAACTTTGAAAAATTGTACAAGCCCACTGCTGATTGTCTACAAAATCTGCCTAAAGTTTTGTGAAATTTTCACAAACTTGTCCAACTTTTGGTCACTGATATCAGTTTCCCTTGCATAATTTTTCCTGGCTGCATCGCTAATGAACACACAACACACACACACACACACACACACACACAAAGAGGAGGAATTAAGTCACATCTCCCCTCACCTAGTCTAACTCTGACCCCCCCCCCCCCCCCCCCCAACAAAACACATACACAGACACACACAAGAGGAGGGATTTAGTCACATCTCCTCTAACCTAAACACACACACACACACACACACACACAGAGGAGGAATTATTAAGTCACAGCTTCTCTAACCTAGTCTACCCCCCCCCCCCCCCAAAAAAAAAAAAAAAACAACCCCAAAACCCAAAAAAAAACCAAACACACACACACAGAGGAGGCATTAAGCCACATCTCCTCTCGCCTAGTCTACCCCTCCTCCCCAACAAAACACACACACACACACACACACACACACCGCACACACACACACACACACACACACACACACACACGCACACACACACACACGAGGAGGAATTTAGTCACATCTCCTCTAACCTAGTCTACCCCCCACCCCAACAACAACAAACAACAACAACAACACACACAACAACACACACACACACACACACGCACACGCACAACACACACACACACACACACACACACACACACACACACACACACACACACACACACACACACACGCACACACAAAGAGGAGGAATTAAGTCACATCTCCTCTCACCTAGTCTACCCCCCACCCCCACAAAACACACACACATGGAGGCATTTAGTCACATCTCCTCTAACTTAATCTACACCCACCCCCACAAAACACCAGACAAGAAAAAAAAATTTCAAACCATTTCTTTCAAACTATGATGCTGATACAGCACAAAGAAGAAAAAGAATAGCAAACAACCACAATCAAAAAAAAAAGAAAAAAGAAAAAATAAGAAAAGCCAAGTCAAAAATGTTAATTCATTTCCATCATAAAAAAACCCTGTCAAAATGCATATTCATTTTCATCATTAAATTACAATCAAAAGAAGAAAAAAAAAAGAGTCAAATTGCACATTCATTTCCACTGTCCAATCAATGATGATTTTTGGCATTACTTTCTGATAAACATGTCACATTCATAAATATTCCCAATATGAATATCAAAACATTTGGAATTCAACACAATCCATAACATAACAACATCAAAGCCAATAAGTTATAAAAAAAAAAATTAAAAAATCACACACACAAAAAATAGAATATGCTAGCCAAAAAACCCCACAAATTTCCCAACCAAATAAATAAATAAATTAAAAACAAACAGCCAACTCTTACACACATGTAAAGTCACACTATCATATATTGCATAACTGACAACTCAGAAAAGTTATGCAAAAACTGCCTAAGCTTTGAGTAACTATCATAGGCTTGACCAGTTTTTTGGTCACTGATGTCATCAGCCCGACTTGCACAAATTTTCCAGGTTGCCCTTCATACAGATTACACACACGCATGCAGGCATGCACACCACGCACCACACACACACGTACACACACACACACAAGGAGGAATTTAGTCACATCTCCTCTTTCCTAGTGTACCTCTCCCCCCCAAAAAACCCCCAAACAACCCCACCCCCAAACACACACACACAAGGTATTAAATCCCATCTCATATCACACCATTATCCCCATCCCTCCTCCCCCTCCCTCCTCTCCCCCCCCCCCCACTTTTGTTCAATCTATTCTACGATACTGAGCATATAGAGTTCCTTTCATAATTTCCCAGAATACTCTCTCTCTCTCCTTCTCTTTCTCTCCCCCAAAAAAAACTATTAAAAAGATTTTTTTTAAAAAAGGTTTTCAAACAATCTCTTTTAAACTATGATCCTGATACAGCACAAAGAAGAAAAGCAAACAACAGGCATCATCCCCCCCAAAAAAAAATCCACTCAAAATGCATAATCATTTCCATTATTAAATCAAAGATGGTTTTGGGCATCACATTCTGACAAACATGTCACATATGTCCAGATTTTTCATAAATATCAAAGCATTTTCATATCAACACAATCGGTCTTGTAACAACCTCACAGCTAATAAATATCTTTTAAAAGTTCACACACACACACACACACACACACACACACAAAGAAAAAGCACAAACTAAAAAACAAAATTCACAGCCAAATGCTTAAAAACAAACAGCCAACTCCTGCACACATAAAATTACAATGTTATTTACTGCATAACTGACAACTCAGGAAAGTTTGGCGAGCTGACTGATAGTTGTTTGCATAAACAAGCTTTTAGTAATGTTCATAGACTTGACAAGGTTTTTGTCACCAATATCTGTCTGTCGGACTTCCAAAAATTTTCCATGTTGCCCATCATACACAATACATGCATGCACACACACACACATACACACAAATGAGGAGGAATTTAGTCACATCTCCTCTTGCCTAGTCTACCCCCCACATACCCCCCCCCCCCCAAACAACACACATGCGCATGCACGCACACACACACACACACACACAACACACACACACACACACACACACACACACGAGGAGGAATTTAGTCACATCTCCTCTCACCTAGTCTACCCCCCACCCCACCAAAAAAGAAGAAACAAACATCCCCCCCTAAAACAAAACAAACACACACACACACACAACCCCCCCCCCCCCCCCCAACAAAAACACAAATAAGGAGGCATTTAGTCACATCTCCTCTCGCCTAGTCTAACCCCCCCCCTCCCCCCAACAAAGCACACACACACACACACAACCCCCCCCCCCCCCCCCAACAAAACACAAATAAGGAGGCATTTAGTCACATCTCCTCTCACCTAGTCTAACCCCCCCCTCCCCCCAACAAAGCACACACACACACACACACACACACACACACACACACAACACACACACACACACACACACACACACACACGCACACACACACACACACACACAAGGAGGAATTTAGTCACATCTCCTCTCTCCTAGTGTACCTCTCCCCCCAAAAAAAAACCCAAACACCCCCCCCCCCCCCCCCTCCCAAAACACACACACACACAAGGTATTCAATCCCATCTCATATCACACCATTATCCCCCCCCCCCCCCCCCCCCCCCCCCCACCCATTTTGTTCAATCTATTCTAAGATACTGAGCTTATAGAGTTCCTTTCATAATTTCCCAGAATACTCTCTCTCTCCTTCTCTTTCTCTCCCCCCCCAAAAATATTTAAAAAGATTATATTAAAAAAAAAGTTTTCAAACAATCTCTTTTAAACTATGATGCTGATACAGCACAAAGAAGAAAAGCAAACAACAGGCATCATCCAAAAAAAAAAAATCCACTCAAAATGCATAATCATTTCCATCATTAAATCAAAGATGGTTTTGGGCATCACATTCTGACAAATATGTCACATATATCCAGATTTTTCATAAATATCAAAGCATTTTCATATCAACACAATTGGTCTTGCAACAACCTCACAGCCAATAAATATCTTTTAAAAGTTCACACACACACACACAAAAGAAAAAGCACAAACTAAAAAACAAAATTCACAGCCAAATGAATAAAAACAAACAGCCAACTCCTACACATATAAAATTACAATGTTATTTACTGCGTAACTGACAACTCAGGAAAGTTTGGCGAGCTGACTGATAGTTGTTTGCAAAAACAAGTTTGTAGTAATGTTCATGGACTTGACCAGGTTTTTGTCACTGATATCTGTCTGTCGGACTTGCAAACATTTTCCATGTTGCCCATAATACACAATACATGCGCACACACACACACACACACAAATGAGGAGGATTTTAGTCACATCTCCTCTTGCCTAGTCTACCCTCCCCCCCCCCCCCAACAAAAAACACACACACGCGCACGCACACACACACAATACACACAAGGAGGCATTTAGTCACATCTCCTCTCACCTAGTCTACCCCCCCCCCCCCCTCCCCCCCGTCCCCAAAAAAAGAAGACACAAACAACCCCTCTAAAACAAACAAAAAACGCACACACACACACACAAAACACCACCACCCCCCGGCCCCACACACACAAATGAGGAGGAATTTAGTCACATCTCCTCTTGCCTAGTCTACCCCCCCCCCCCCCCCCAACAAAAAAAACCACACACGCCACACACACACACACACATACACACAAGGAGGCATTTAGTCACATCTCCTCTCACCTAGTCTACCCCCCCCCTCCCCCCGTCCCAAAAAAAAGAAGACACAAACAACCCCTCTAAAACAAACAAAAAACGCACACATACACACACAACCCCCCCCCCCCCCCCCCCCCACACACACACAAATGAGGAGGAATTTAGTCACATCTCCTCTCGCCTAGTCTAACCCTCCACTCCCCCCAACAAAGCACACACACATACACACATGCATGCACGCACGCACGCGCGCACACACACACACAAACACACAGGAGGCATTGAGTCACATCTCCTCTAACCTACTCTACTATCCCCCCCCCCCCCCAACAAAACACACACACACACACACACACACACACACACACACACACAGAGGAGGCATTGAGTCACATCTCCTCTAACCTACTCTACTATCCCCCCCCCCCCCCCTCCAACAAAACACACACACACACACACACACAGAGGAGGCATTGAGTCACATCTCCTCTAACCTACTCTATTATCCCCCCCCCCCCCTCCAACAAAACACACACACACAGACATTTAGTCACATCTCCTCTTTCCTAGTGTACCTCTCTCCCCACCAAAAAAACCCCAAACAACCCCCCCCCCAAAAAAAAAAAAAAAAAAAACAACCCACAAACACACACACATGAGGTATTAAATCCCATCTCATATCACACCATTATCCCCCCCCCCCCCCCCACACACACACACACACACTTTTGTTCAATCTATTCTACAATACTGAGCATATAGAGTTCCTTTCATAATTTCCCATAATACTCTCTCTCTCTCCCTTCTCTTTCTCTCCCCCCAAAAAAATATTTTAACAGATTATAAAAAAAAGAAGTTTTCAAACAGTCTCTTTAAAACTATGATGCTGATACAGCACAAAGAAGAAAAGCAAACAACAGGCATCATCCCCCCCAAAAAAAAATCCACTCAAAATGCATAATCATTTCCATCATTAAATCAAAGATGGTTTTGGGCATCATCAGTCTCATCTTAATGTTCAACAGCCAATTTTATGTTGTTTGATTATTTTTAAGCGTAGTTGATTCCATTGATGCAGTGTGCGCGCGCGCGCGCGCGCGTGTGTGTGTGTGTGTGTGTGGTGTGTGTGTATGTGTGTGTGTGTGTGTGTGTGTGTGTGTGTGTGTGTGTGTGTGTGTGTGTGTGTATGTCTTTAACAAATGTTACCTTTTATCATGTGTATTCAAATTTTTAGATGTCTTAACTATTAGTAGTGTTGAATATATTTTTATTCCTTGTTAAACAAATATCTCTTACTAGAGGTGTATGTATGTGTGTGTGAGTGAGTGAGTGAGTGCTTGTGTGTGTTCGCGCACGCATGCCTGTGAGTGTGTGAGTGTGTGTGTGTGTGTGTGTGTGTGTGTGTGTGTGTGTGTGTGTGTGTGTGTGTGTGTGTTTAACAAATGTTAACTTTTATCATGTGCATTCGAATTTATCGAAATTTATAGATGTTTAACTTAGTAGTGTGGAATGTTTTATTGGTTGTTAAACAGATTTCTTTTAGTAAAGGGGTGTGGTGCGTGTGTGTGTGTGTGTGTGTGTGTCTGTGTGTGTGTGTGCGTGTGTGTGTGCGTGTATGTGTGTGTGCGTGCATGTGTGTGTGCGTGCATGTGTGTGTGTATGTGTGTGTTTAACAAATGTTACCTCTATTTTGTATGTTTAAATTATTTCTCGATTTCTTACTAGCTGTTTAGATAAGCTTTTAATCACTGCAAAACAAATTTCCTTTAACAGAGGACAATAAAGGTGTTGAATTGTTGAATTGTTGAATTCTGACAAATATGTCACTTATGTCCAGATTTTTCATAAATATCAAAGCATTTTCATATCAATACAATCGGTCTTGTAACAACCTCACAGCTAATAAATATTTTTTTAAAGTTCACACACACACACACAAAGAAAAAGCACAAACTAAAAAACAAAATTCACAGCCAAATGATTAAAAACAAACAGCCAACTCCTACACACATAAAATAACAATGTTATTTACTGCATAACTGACAACTCAGGAAAGTTTGGCGAGCTGACTGATAGTTGTTTGCAAAAACAAGTTTTTAATAATGTTCATGGACTTGACCAGGTTTTTGTCACCGATATCTGTCGGACTTGCAAAAACTTTCCATGTTGCCCATCATACACAATACATGCACACACACACACACACACACACAAATGAGGAGGAATTTAGTCACATCTCCTCTTGCCTAGTCTCCCCCCCCCCCCCCCCCCCCCCCAAAAAAAAAACACACACACACGCGCATGCACACACACACATACACACAAGGAGGAATTTAGTCACATCTCCTCTCATCTAGTTTAACCCCCCCCCCCCCCTCCAAAAAAAAAGAAGACACAAACAACCCCCCTAAAACAAAAAACACACACACAACCCCCCCTGGACCCGCACACACACACACAAAATGAGGAGGCATTTAGTCACATCTCCTCTCGCCTAGTCTAACCCTCCACTCCCCCAACAAAGCATACACGCACGCACACAACGCATGCGCACACACACACACACACAGGAGGCATTGAGTCACATCTCCTCTATCCTACTCTACTATCCCCCCCCCTCCAACAAAACACACACACACACACACACACACACACACAAGAAGAATTTAGTCACATCTCTCTCCTAGTGTACCTCTCCCCCCAACAAAAAAAAAACCCAAACACCCCCCACCCCCCCAAACACACACACAAACACACATGAGGTATTAAATCCCATCTCATATCACACCATTATCCCCCCCCCCCCCCCCCCTAACACACACTTTTGTTCAATCTATTCTAAGATACTGAGCATACAGAGTTCCTTTCATAATTTCCCAGAATACTCTCTCTCTCTCTCCTTCTCTTTCTCTCCCCCCAAAAAAATATTTTAAAAGATTTAAAAAAAAAAAAAAAGAAGTTTTCAAACAATCTCTTTTAAACTATGATGCTGATACAGCACAAAGAAGAAAAGCAAACAACAGGCATCATCAAAAAAATAAATCCACTCAAAATTCATAATCATTTCCATTATTAAATCAAAGATGGTTTTGGGCATCACATTCTGACAAATATGTCATATATTTCCAGATTTTTCATAAATATCAAAGCATTTTCATATCAACACAACCGGCCTTGTAACAACCTCACAGCCAATAAATATCTTTTAAAAGTTCACACACACACACAAAAAGAAAAAGCACAAACTAAAAAACAAAATTCACAGCCAAATGAGTAAAAACAAACAGCCAACTCCTACACACATAAAATGACAATGTTATTTACTGCGTAACTGACAACTCAGGAAAGTTTGGCAAGCTGACTGATAGTTGTTTGCATAAACAAGTTTTTAGTAATGTTCATGGACTTGACCAGGTTTTTGTCACCAATATCTGTCTGTCAGACTTGCAAAAATTTTCCATGTTGCCCATAACACACAATACATGCACGTGTGCACACCCACACACACAAATGAGGAGGAATTTAGTCACATTCCTCCTTGCCTAGTCTAACCCGCCCCCCCCCCCCCCCCCCCACCAAACAAAACACACACGCGCATGCACACACACACATGAGGAGGAATTTAATTACATCTCCTCTCGCCTAGTTTAACCACCTCCCCCACCCTTGAAAAAAAAAAAAATCCCCCTAAAACAAACAAAAACCACACACAAACACCCCCCCACCCCCCCACACACACACAAATGAGGAGGCATTTAGTCACATCTCCTCTCGCCTAGTCTAACCCCCCCCCCTTCCCCCAACAAAGAACACACACACACACAAATGAGGAGGCATTTAGTCACATCTCCCTCGCCTAGTCTACCCCCCCCCCCCCCCCCAACAAAGAACACACACACACACACACACACAAGGAGGAATTTAGTCACATCTCCTCTTGCCTAGTCTATGCCCCCCCCTCCCCCCTGAAAAGAAACATACAACCCCCCAAAAACAAACACACACAAAAAAACTCTCAGACACACACACACACACACACACACACACACACAACACACACACACACACACACACACACAGTGACACACACGAGGCATTAAATCCCATCTCATATCACATTATTACACTCCCCCACCCTCCAACACACACACCTTTGTTCAATCTAAATACTGATCAGATAGCCTTCCTTTCATAAATTCCTAGACTACTCTTCTCTTTCTAGCCAAAAAAACCAACAAAAGTATATCAAAAGATTTTAAAATAAGTTTTCAAACCATCTCTTTAAAACTATGATGCTGATACAGCACAAAGAAGAAAAACAAACAACAGACATCATCAAAAGAAGAGGAAAAAACCCAGTGAAAATGCATATTTTCATTTCCATCATCAAACCAAAGACTCTTTTCTGCATCACATTCTGACAAACATGTTACATAATGTCAAGAATTTTTATAAACATCAAAACATTTTTATATCAACACAATCCATATTATAACTAACTCACAGCCAATCAATAATGATAATAATTTTGTAAAAAGTTCACACACAAAAAAAGAAAATGCACTAACAAAAAAAACAACCAACAAAATTTCCTACAAAATTAAATCAAACAGACAGCCTACTCATAGACACCTCAAATTACAATGTCATATACTGCGTTACTGACAACTTGGAAAAGTTATGAAAGCTGACTGATGGTTGTCTGCAAAAACTGACTAAGCTTTGAGTAATTTTCAGGGACTTGACAGGTTTTGGGTCACTGATATCAGTCAGACTTGCAAAAATTGTCCATGTTGCCCATCATACACAATAGTGAATACATGCACGCACGCACACATATGCACGTGCGCACACGCACGCACACACACAAATGAGGAGGAATTTAGTCACATCTCCTCTCACCTAGTCTAACCTCCCCCCCCCTCACCAAAACACACACACACACAAAGGAGGAATTGAGTCACATCTCCTCTAACCTACTCTACTTCCCCCCCCCCCCCCCCTCCAACAAAACACACACACACACACACACACACACACACACACACACACACACACACACACACACACACACACACACACACACACACGAGGAATTGAGTCACATCTCCTCTGACCTAGTCTATCCCCCCTCCCCTCCACCACCAACAACAACCACACACACACACACACACACACACACACCACACACACACACACACAACACAACAACAACCACACACACACACACACACACCCACACCCACACCCCACCACACACACACACAGAGGCATCAAGTCACATCTCCTTTCTCAGTGTACCCCCCCCTTCCCCCACCCCCACACAGGCATTAAATCACATCTCATATCATTATTATTCCCAGAATACTCTCTCTCTCCCCTTCTCTTTCTCCCCCCACCATACCACCAAGTATAGATAGATTATAGGTAGATTAAAGAAAAATTGTTTTGAAATAATCTCTTTCAAACTGTGATACTGATACAACACAAGGAAGAAAAGCAACCAATAGACATCATCAAAAAAAAAAAAAAAAAAAAGGAAAGAAAACCCCAGTCGAAATGCATATTCATTTCCATCATTAAAACACAATCAAAAGAAGAACAAAACAAACCCAGTCAAAATGCATATTCATTTCCATTGTCAAATTCAAAATTTTGGGCATTAACTCCTTGATAAACATGTCACATACGTAAATATTCCCAATATGAATATCAAAACATGTGGAATTCAACACCTGTAATATAACTCACAGCCCAATTTTTTTTTTTTTAATTCCCACACACAAAGAAGAAAATACACAAGCAAAATATATATCTATATACTATATATATCTCAATAATAAAGAAAACAAAAGTAAAAAAAATCAAAAGATAAAAAAACAAAGCAGACTTTTTTCACTGAATCTATATTTAACTATGATGCCAAAACATCTTTTAAAAAACAGAACAAAAATAAAGGCAAAGAACTTGCACATACACACAACAAAAGAAAAAAAAATGAAAAGAATATATCTTTCCATCATTCAACATATTTTGTTCATTATTTTTTTACAAAGATGTCACATATGTAAAAATGCTTACATTTCTATGGATACTACAGCTTATTTTGTGTTCAACACTATCTTTAAACTAACTCAGCAGTTAATTTAATAGATTTATCTGAAGAAGAAAAAACAAACAAATCCTATCATACACACACATTTCATGTAACTTTACAAGTATGTGCACACATAGTATTTACTCACACGCACATTCACACACCTATTCAGATAGCATATAATCATATATATGCAAAAGGACTATCTCTCTCCATGTCTAGTCACATAAAAATAATTGGCAACTTGAAAAAAAAACTTAAGTCAACTGCTGATTATCTGCAAAAACTGACTCAGGTTTTCAGTAATCTTTAACTACTTAAAACCTTTTGGGTACTGATATCAGTCCGACTTACATAATTTTCCCAGGTTGACCATGATACACTTTACAACCCCATGTATGCAGCCACACACACACACACACACACAACACACACACACAACACACACACACACACACACACACACACACATAAACACACACACACACACATGCGAGGAGGAATAAAGTCACATCTCCTCTCACCCCCACCCCCCACCCCCCCCCCCACACACACACACTTCTTATCTGTCATTTCATAAATGTTGTACATAAGCAGAAATTCTCCTTTTCATGAAATTCAACTGTCAATTTCATGAAATCTACATCAAACTATGATTCCAATACATTACCCATCCCCCACCCACCCCCCCAAAAAAAAAAGCAAACACACACACACACCTTTTTTTTTTTTTTTAAATACCCCCCAAAACCAACTAAACCCCAATACATATTTCTATCCATCATCAAATATGCCTTTGGTTATTACTTTCCAACAAATATGTCACATACGTGAATAAGTTAACCTATCCATGAATATCACAACTTATTTTCTGTTCAACACAATCTGCAATACAACTCACAGCACAAAAATAAATAAATAAATTTGAAAATCTCAGATGGTAAAGGATGGGACAGGACAGGATGGGATGGGATAGGATGGCACAGTATAATACACAACAATATGCATGGTATGGAAGTATAATGTAGTATAGTGCAGAACACAGGAGAGTAGTGCCATACCACTACACTACACAGTAAGTTACTCTTCCTGAAAATCAAGCTGCCCTGCCCAAGACAGCATATAACCACAGTACAGTGCCACATTTTTTCCCAGTTTAAATCTTGCTTATGCTTGTTTGGATAGTAACAGTTTTTCAGCACAATATAGAATGGAATATTCTGTTGCTGAAGTGGATTCTTCACCATTTAAGCCAAAAATGTGATAAGTCACCACTAAAGCCAAATTGCGATAAGTCACCACTAAAGCCAAAGTGCGATAAGTCACCACTAAACCCAAAGTGCGATAAGTCACCACTAAACCCAAAGTGCGATAAGTCACCACTAAACCCAAAGTGCGATAAGTCACCACTAAACCCAAAGTGCGATAAGTCACCACTAAACCCAAAGTGCGATAAGTCACCACTAAACCCAAAGTGCGATAAACAAAGAAACCACTAAAGCCAAAAATGTGATCTAAAAAGTCACCACTAAAGCCAAAAGTGTGATGAAGAAAGTCACCACTAAAGCCAAAAATGGGATTTAAAAAGTCACCACTAAAGCCAAAAGTGTGATGAAGAAAGTCACCACTAAAGCCAAAGATGTGATAAGTCACCACTGAAGCCAAAAATGTGATAAAGTCACCACTCAAGCCAAAAATGTGATAAAGTCACCACTAAAGCCAAAAATGTGATTAAGTCACCATTAAAACCAAGACAGTCACAAAGGAAAGTAACAGCTAAAACAAAGATGCCATAAAGTCACCACTAAAGCCAAGAAAGTGATCAAGTCACCACTAAAGCCAAGACAGTCATAAAGAAAGTCACCACTAGCCTAAAGCCAAAAATGCCATAAAGTCACCCTTAAAAGGCAAGGATGTAATAAAGAAACTCACCATTAAGGCAAGAATGTGATCATATCACCACTAAAGCCAAGAATAAAGCCAAGACTGTGATCATATGACATAAGCCAAGAATGCAATACAGAAAGTCACTACTAAGGCAAAGAATTTCATTAAGAAAACCCCCACTATCTAAAACCAAGAATGATATACAGAATTTAACTTAAAGTCACCACTGAAACATTTGTTTATTATTCTGTGTCTGTCTGGAACTTTAATTTTTCTCACACACAAAAAAAACCCACTATCTAAAACCAAGAATGATATAAAGAATTTAACTTAAAGTCACCACTAAAAAACATTTGTCATCTGTTATTCTGCGTCTGTCAGGAACTTTAATTTTTCTCACACACAAAATTTTTTTTTTATTGTCATTGTTGATACTTTTCATAGTCAACCTCGACTTTCAAAGATTTTCAATGGGAAGTTTGTCACAGGTTGTCAATTTTGGTCATTTTCAAAGATTCAGTTTTCAATCTTTTTTTTTTTTTTTTTTAATCTGGTTTTTCTTTTTAAAATAGTATTCTAAGTCCGAAAATTGCCATTAAAGAATTCTGTTTAAACTGGAAGGAACATCACCCATGTGTTTGTCCCTTTCTTCTGTATCCTTTTCTTTTCTTTTCTTTCTTCTTTTTGTTTCTTACCCATATTGTTACCCACCCCCCCCCCCCCCCCCCCCCCCTTTTTTATATTCTGTTCTTTCCATTTTTTTCTCAGCCTCTAATTTTGTTGCTGTCGTTGCTGTTTTTGGTTTGATGCCCATTTCTTCATTTTGCTCTTTCTGTTTGGTGATCCTTTTGCTGGTTGTTCTTGTGGTTCTACCCTTTACTTTGTTATTAACCTGCTTCTGTCTTCTTTGCATTTTCTTCTTTTTCCATACGCTTATTTTTTTGTTTCTTTTGTGCTTTTCCTTTACGACTTCTTTTATCTTGTACTTCTTCTTCTGTTTCTTTGGCCTCTTTTAGTTCTTTTGCTTAGTCTGATGCTTCTTATTCTTTTTTTTTCAACTTACAGTTAATCTGATCTAAACAAAATGCAAACATTAAAAATGATGGAATTGCCCCAAGCCAAAAGCTGTGTGATGTCATCAAATTACCAAGGCCTACACTAAAATATTGTTATGTTGTAAAATGTTGGGTTGAGATTACCTTCAGCTATGACAAGCTCTTAACATAACAACTTGCACTCTCCTTTAAAGAACAACAATCTTCAGAAGTATAGCTGCCTATAATATTGCGGGTACTTAAACAGTCATACACGCAAACCTCTCATTCAGTGTGTAATTTCAATCTCACAGTGATTCCTAGATAGGATGAACGAGTCGGAGTGCACATTCTGGGTGATTCCCTCCCCCCCCCCCCCCCCCCCTTTCCCCCCAAATGCTAATCTGGGAAGCAGACAAAAAACAATTACAACAAAATGAAGGTCTATGTATACATACTCTTCCCTCCTTTCATGAATCCATGCATGTATGTCAGTATACACACTCTCTCTCTCTCTCTCTAGCACGCACACACGCACGCACGCCGCGCCGCACGCACCACACACGCACACACACACGCACACACACCACACACACACACACACACACACACACACACACACACACACACACACACACACCACACACACACACACACACACACACACACACACGCACAAAAAATGATTATCTTGATATCTGCATTTCCTACTTAACCTCACTTTTTCTATTTAAATAAGTATCTGTTTTGCTAAAACATTCCCCCTCCTCTCTAAGATAGAAAAAAAAAAAAAAACCATGTTTGCCCATTCCCTATTCTTGCCCTCACACTCACTCACCCATGACTGTACCATAACTATTCTCATGCCTCTTCCCACATACAGCTAGCTATCCATCCTACCCCTTCTCACATACGTCCCCCCCCCCCCCCCCCTTCAATCTTCTACACATTAAAAATGAAAAAATAACAGAAAAAAAGTTTCTGTCACGCCTTGTATCATCATATCCATCTACCTTTTGTGTCCACATGTGGGCCAGGTTAAGATAAAGGTTACTGTAAAGGTTAGTGTTAGTGTTAGCACATAACATTAGTAACTGGGAAAATGTTGTTGGTCAGCTGGCATGTCTGCTTGTATATATGTAAGCCATGTGGACACAATGGTACATAGACACAATGGTACCTAGCTTTTGATACTGGTTTTGGAAATTTTTAAGTCACAAATTGTCTGTCCTTTCAACCATCCATGGTTGGATTTTTTATTACCATGTTCCAGTTTTGAAATCAGCTCAGTGGTTTCCAGAAGCGTACCTTTGCATACAAATGGACTATGGGTGTTTTGTAAAGAACCAAAATTAAACGAAGGATCAAGCCGAAATATATGGTTACTTCTTGCTTATTTCTTGAATTTCCCAACTATTAAATTACTATTTTTCAGCTCTGAAATCAGCAATTTCCAGCTTACTGTACTTTTGAAAAATTGTGCCCGTTTCCAAAGGAACCAAAGTTATATTAATGACCGAAGATAGTTATCAGCCCAAAATAAAACCACAGGAGAAAAACATGCTTTTATATGCAAGCCTATTTTCTATTCCCAGTTACCTAGCCATACATATCCTACCCCTTTTTCACAATTGACAAATGAACCTAGCAGTTAATCTAAGGAAAAAGCCCCTCTTTCTAATTATCAGTTTCCTTTTAGTACCTCTTCTACAAAATCAATGATGATTCCCCTCTTGTCTCCCCAAAATTTGTTTACAAAAACATATGCTCTCTCTCTCACACACACACACACACACACGCACACGCACACGCACACACACGCACACGCACACGCACACACACGCACACACACACACACACACTCACACACACACACTCACACACACACACACACACACACACACACACACACATCCACCGTGCACACATACCGATGTGTTTAATCAAATATGCAGTGAAAACACTTGTTTTGTTTGTTGTTACTTCGTTAATATAGCCTCCGATGCTTTTGTCTATTACATAAGTTTCAATGCATAGTTTTCACTTTGCTTTGTCACTTTGAACTCTGAATGACAAAAATCCATCCAACTGAGCGATCGGGAGATGACTTCCAGAGACTTACTGTGCATGTGCCAAATCAATTTTTACCTCCTTGGAGACTGTGGCCTGCAAGTCCTTGTTTGTTTCATCCATGCACTCAATTCAGTTCAATTCAATCCAAAAACTTCATCTCACAGAGAAATTCACGCAGGTAACAAGCCACATATAAAAACAGTCCACATTAATATAATATCACGGAAAATACCACAATATAGCCTGGTATCCAAACGTAAGCTCGCACCCATCCACATAACCTTGCAGCCACTCACCTGTGAAGCGCCACACACTCTCACCTGTAATTAAACCTTTAATTGTTTTTCCTTACAAAAAAGTGTGATGTTTATTTCATCATCATCCTTAATAAGAATACTTTCAATAGATGAGCCTCGACTTTCAAGGGTTTTAAAGGTGTTTGTCACAGGTTGTCATTTTGGTCATTTTCAAAAGGATTCATGGTTTTGAATCTAATATTCCTCTTTTTTTCATGAAAAAAATATGAAAATCGCCAAAATAGAATTCTGTTTAAAACAGAAGAAAAATCACCCATGCTTTAACTTAAATAAACCAGGCCTACTCTTGCCTCAGTTTCCCCATACACTTCTGTGCCTGTGGCGAGTTCATGTCAAAGCCTTTGGGGTTTGGAGGCTTGGGAGGTATGGTCATTTGAGGGACATTGTGGTGGTCACCACCTCAGGTAGGTAACTCACTCACTCTGACTCTGCGACTGAGCCTTTACCATCACTAGTAGGGGGCTTAGTAGGTGGTGTCCTGCATATGTTAGCTCAGAACAGGCACCACTGAACACCACAAAAGTGACCCAGCAGCAGTGCAGGGCCCCTTTGGCTGGTGGCCCCATGGCGGCCTAATATTGATATGCACCCCGTGGACATCGGACCCTGAGGATGAGATATAACAAATCTGGGTATGACTGTAGCAGGGAGATTGAAATGAGCAGTGTGGGAACAGCAGGACAAGGATGTCACAGAAGATGAGGCAGCAACACCCCCCACCCCCATTACCTGTCTGATTTTATTTTTAACTATTCATTTTGTTAAAAGAAGTTTATATCATAAATCACTATGATACCAACAATTGCATATTGCTATCATAATTCTGCTGATGAATAATATCAAGTACTGATAAGTACAGTCAGATTTGGTTTCCCTTTACACTTCTGTGCCTCTGATGAGTTTGTGTCAAAGCCTTTGGGGTTGGAGGTTCACAGGGGGGATGGTTGTTGAAGGGACGTTGTGGTGGTCACCACCTGAGGTGGGCGACTCAGTCTGGCTCTGCAACAGAGCTAATACTGTCGTTAGTGGGGAGCTTAGTAGGTGGTGTCCTGCATATGTTAGCTCAGAACAGGCACCACTGAACACCACCAAAGTGACCCAGCAGAAGTGCAGGGCCCCTCTGGCTGGTGGCCCTATGGCAGCCTAATGCTGATGGGCTCCCTGTGGACTGCTAATCCCGTGGGTATGGCTGTGGCGGGGAGACTGAAATGAGCGGAGTGGGAGCAACAGTACAGGGATGTCACAGAAGACAAGGCAGAAAAAAAAAGATACCTGTCAAACATCTGTCAAACACCTACCTCTCCAATGTTGCTCATGAAGCCACTGTCACAGGTCCTCTCTCTTTTCTGCTACTCTGCGTTAGTTCTGGTCTCTCCTCTGTCACGAGCCTGTAGAACAGAAAAAAAACATAATTTACTCATTAGCACAAAAGTCTACTGTAGGGTCTCCAAAGTCTTCTGGTATAATCATCAGAAAAAAGCACATCATTGTTGTTCTCACATGTTTTCAGCATTATTGTCAAATCTTTTCAGATGGCTAGAATGAGATGCCTTGCAGGTGAACAAGGCTGCATCTCCCAAAATATTCAGAAACTGAGAAAGGTTAATAAAATTATTGTACAATGAAATGATTTTCTTTCATTTAAAAAGAAGTTGTGTTACCATTTTATTGGATTGATTTTACATGCATTAACTAAAAGCAAAAAAAAATCTTTGCCTTTATTTATTGAACTTGATGTTTGATTCTAAACCATGTATGAGTGCCTCCAATGAGATAACATACCTAGCCAAAACCCATTCATACAATCATTGTGTTCAGCAATTTATATTTGAAAATATCCAAAAGTCATGTTTGTCCATGTCATAGCCTGAAACTGAAAGTAAAACAGTAAGATTTATCATTCAGTGGCATCCTGTGGCTTGAGCAAGTATGGAAGTCACAAAGTCACAGGGAAAATGGTATATATCACAATCTGTGAACTGCACTGTGCTGTCATACCTGTCACGAATCCTGTGAACACATTGGTGCCACTGCAGGGCATATCAAAGCCAGCCACTTTCAAACCTTGGGGGGGGGGGCTTTAAAAAATACTCATTTTCCTTGAAAAATAGCATGTGCCTGTATTACAGCTTCTCCAAAACTTCGTGACCTCTTCATACAATGCCACGGTCATCCTCTCAATCTTGCCAAAAGACCGATGTTTATCCCTACCGCGCACCCAACGCATTATTATCAAATAGCCTGATAACTGGATCTGACTCGTACATTACCAACAGTGCAACAGTAACCGGTAACACACAGTATCCAACCCTTTTCGCTATTTGATAGCCCTACCTGCCCCTGAAATATGCAAGCAACAAGGCAATACACTGATAAGATTGCTAATAATTATAAAGTCAACAGAGCACTGCCTTTAACAAAGCAGCGAATCAGTTTTTACCGTTATGTAGCTTTACTGAGTACCTTCTCACTGCCACCTCCATGCCTGTCGCGCAATATTACCACATGGCTTGGAGTCTGAATACCGGAACGATGTAATAGGGAACACTTGGGCTTTAAAGGTTTCGAAGGCTTTTGCTTGGCGTTTATAAACTTATTCTCAATTTGTGGTGCGTAGCAATTGTGTTCTGGCTAATTTCCAGCTGTAGAAATAGTTTGAAATAAAGATTTTTTTTTTTAATGTCTAGTACAGTGTTAAGGGGATTGTGTGTTTATTTTATTTATTCATTTATTTATCTATTCTTTTATATCGAGGATAACAGAATAAGCAATCATGTGCTTTTTTTCATCCGGTCCCCGTGTGTATGCAGTTTTTGTAAATATTGTCATCTGTTCCCACCGGCACACGATGGCCTACTCTTACGAAAAGCGGAACAGGATTTAACGTGTGCGCAAGATGTTCTGCGTGCGTTCGCACACGAGGCCTCGGTTTAAAGTCTCATCCGAAGGACTTTGTGTGGGGTGCGTGCATGCATGCGTGCGTGCACGTGTGTGTGTGTGGTGTGTGTATGTGTGTATGTGTGCGCGCGCGCGCGTGCGTGCGTGCGTGCGTGCGTGTGCGCGTGCGTGCGTGCGTGCGTGCGTGCGTGCGTGCGTGCGTGCGTGTGTGTGTGTGTGTGTGTGTGTAGTAGTAGTAGTAGTAGTAGTAGTAGTAGTAGTAGTAGTAGTAGTAGTAGTCTTCAAGTTTATGTCCTTCCACATACAGTGATACCAGACGGGGAGGGGAAAGAATAAAAAATATATACATAAAAATAAAAAAAAGATACATGAAAATAAAAACATCAATCAATACACATTTAGACGTAGAAAAAAACAAACCCCCTTATGATAAAAATATAATAATCATATTATCAGTTGAAATATTAATAAGATAAAGAAGGAAAGGAAGAGACAGAAACAGAAAATGGTGGGGGGTGGGTTGACTAAAAATGTATGTATATATTTTTTTAAAATAGATTTTTAAAGGGAATATTAGCCTGTGGTGCGTGCGTGCGTGCGTGCGTGCGTGCGTGCGTGCGTGCGTGCGTGTGTGTGTGTGTGTGTGTGTGGTGTGTGTGTGTGTGTGTGTGTTATTTTACTATCTGTAGCTTAAAGTCAGTGATTGTTGACAGTCATGCCCTGTCTTATATTTGTAGTGCTCAAGTGAATTAATTAAAAAATCATCTGGTTTAGATCAGCCTCTGTTGTCCTTGATTATTTCTTTAGTCTACAGCTATACATAACTGTGACTTCCATGGTAGCCTAATGCTGGAGAGTACAACTGGCTTGGTTACATTAAAGTCCCAGCAGCCTATCCCATTTGGGGACTATAGTATCAAGCCACCATCACCACACTGGGTAGTGCTGCTTTGAAACTGGATTGTTTTGTTTTGTTTGTTTTTTGTTTTGTCTGAACCTGTGAACATTACACACAGGTTCTGTTTTTAGTCTTTCTGTGCACTGTGCTTCTCTCCTGGCGAGCTTCCGAAATAATTATGGTATTGAATTTAAACTTTTTTTTTTGTTTTTTGGTGCCTACATTTATCAATTCAATGTTCCAGGTTGTGGTAATGTCAAAAAAAAAAAAAAAAAAAAAAAAAAAAAACACAACCACCACCGCCAACAACAAACAAAAAAAGGGGGGGGGGGGGGTTGGTAGTGGTGTGGGGGGGGGGGGGGGGGGGTGGGAGGAGTCAGCATTGACATCACTGTTCTTTGGCTGATTGCTCTTTCTCTTAAGGTAGCTGCATTCCAACAGCAGAAATTACCGCATCTTTAAGCAGCGGTCGAGAGTGGTTATCATTTGGAAGGGTGACCGTTGCTGCCTTGGCTTCACTACACTCCCCCGTGTGTGTGTGTGTGTGTGTGTGTGTGTGTGTGTGTGTGTGTGTGTCGTGCGTGCGTGCGTGCGTGCGTGCGTGCGTGCGTGCGTGCGTGCGTGTGCGTGCCCGTGCATTGTACTGCACTGCACAGTTTTTGATGATATTGCTTTTACTTTACTTTTATCGTCTGGCCATGTAATATGCTGTGTATTGTATCCGCATGCATTTTTCCTTATTTTTTTGTGCTAATCAAATTTTTCACGTCCATATGTACCCTATTTAAATTGATTTGATTGTATAGCCTGGTGAGCCCATGTTTTTTTGGGAATTCGCGCTATATAAGCCTCCATTTTATTATTATCGTTATCATTATTATTATTATTATTATTATTATTATTATTATTATTATTATTATTATTATTATTATTATATTATTATTATTATCATCATTACTGTTATTATTATATAGTTCACCCAGCTGTAAATGGGTACCTGCCCTTTATAGGGTCAGGGAAAGGTAAAACAGTGAGGGAGTGGAAATGTACACCGCCCTCAATATGCTGGCCCCTAGAGATTTTGTCTCTGATGCCTCGCTCCCTACAACCGCCTAGTTTATGGGACACCTTTACCTTTTTTAAAATTTTTATTTTCACAGGCCTGTCAGTTATGGGCTTCTCCAGACATCAAATCTCACTCTTAGTATATCTTTACCAACATCAGCAACAGTTGGCCTTTCCAGACAGGATCTCACTCTACTAACACCAGCAACAATGGGCTTTACCAGACACAGGATCTCACTCTACTAACACCAGCAACAATGGGCTTTACCAGACACTGGATCTCACTCTACTAACACCAGCAATAATGGGCTTTACCAGACACAGGATCTCACTCTACCAACATCAGCAACAATGGGCTTTACCAGACACAGGATCTCACTCTACCAACATCAGCAACAATGGGCTTTACCAGACACTGGATCTCACTCTACTAACACCAGCAATAATGGGCTTTACCAGACACAGGAACTCACTCTACCAACATCAGCAACAATGGGCTTTTCCAGACACAGGATCTCACTCTACCAACATCAGCAGCAATGGGCTTCTCCAGACACTGGATCTCACTCTACCAACATCAGCAGCAATGGGCTTCTCCAGACACCGGATCTCACTCTTACCACCTCTCTACCAACACTAATATTTAGATAAATGGAGAGCACTGAGTCTTCAACAAAGGAAGTCCAGCAAGGTTGTATTCTCTCTCCCCACTTTTTCAAAATATACACAGAGCATGTGATGAAAGATGAAAGATGAAACACGTTAAAGGAATTAACTGTCCATCAGCCATCATCCCCCTTTACTCTGACATACTATAACATAATCCTTCCCTCCCTAGCATCCTTTTCTGAAAATGCTACCCCCTCCTCCCTCAAACCCCAGAAAAAATGTTTGATCACTGTTGTCAGCTTGTACCAAGGTAATCTACCTGTTTTTGTGTCCACATGAGGGGCCAGGATTTAGAAACAAGGTT
>CM060341.1:35770935-35793435 GCA_030674155.1 Stramonita haemastoma | reverse complement strand
TCACAAAATACTTGTTTTTCTATCATGAAGTCCAACATCAACTCACCTCCAAAGAGCCCGCCATGCCACATGGTAACGATGGATAACTCTGCAGGAAGAAAGGGGAGGGGAGATAAGGGGGTGAGGAGGTGGTGGGACAGACACTACTTTTAGAAGAATCTGCTTACGATCTCTTCAATCTCTTTCGCCAGTTGGTTTCAGTTAGGCCCCATGCTTGTTAGGAAGAAGCAGCAGCATCACATTTTGTACTATTCTGTTGTGCTGTCTAGAACAAAGATACTCAAGTACTGAGTATCTTTGATCTAGAATCACACGTAGCACAGGCGCTTGTTCTTATAATTATATTTGGCAATGAATGATATTGGGGTTTTCACAATCATTGAAGGTGGCAGGTTGTATTTTGTTTATGGTGAGGCTCCCTTTCCTCCCCTTCCCCATACCAATAGGTCCTAATACTACTGAATTTAATTTCTGAGATGTTACTGTAGCAGTGTTGGACACATTTTGTAATAAAAGTGCGATTTTGTAATAAATTTATTACAAATCGTGTTTGGGTTGCAGAGAGTGGAATGGAGGGAACTGGTTGCCAAGTCTTCAGGGGTGCCTCCACGGTTGCCAGACTAAGGGATAGATAGAGAGTTCGGGTTACACAATTTTTATTTCAGAACAGTTGGATGGATTTGTAATAAAATTTTAAAAATGTAAGGGGAAGAGGATTTGTAATAAAATTACTACAAAACGCACTGACTATATTTCCAATTATTTTTAAGGTTGGTCAAGGTGATGAGTAATAGCGAAGACCAGAAAAGTGTTGTTAAAAAAAAGAAGACATTTGTAGCACTGCAAGTCATAGAAAGTAACTTAAAATAACCTATGTGACAATAATTTTACTGTAAATCACATTTTTATTGCAAATCGTGTTTGACATGATTTTTAATTTTTTTTAAATTGTAAGCCAAACAGGATTTGTAAAAGGAAATATTACAAAACGCACTTCTATTACAAAACGTACACAACAGTTTTTCACAAATAAAAAGAAAATAAAAAGATGTGTGCTGGTGATGTCAGACAAACATGTGGACATTACCGATGCGAATTTGAGAGTGTTGCTCAAATTACCTGACCAACACTGCAGGCGTCTGTATCTCTCAGGCCCGGTTGATGTGGGGATATATTATGATACTAAGTGTAGAAAACAACCCTGTCAAGTAGTCTCCAAGCACATGCACCTCCACAGCAGCATCATTACATCATCCTCATTCTCATTGATCATCATGCAATGAAAAATTGCCTCTGATTCTGTGGCTGGTTGCTCTGGTCTCATGGTGACCTCAGATTCGGTTTCCCCATACGCTTCTGCCTGTGGTGAGTTTGCTTCATCAAAGTTGGTGTGTACATGCAGCTGGACATGCTGATTTTGAAAATGTACTCCTCAACAACCTAACTGACCACTAGTGACCACTACTGAGATCAGCTGGAAACAACTTTTTTCAGATCTGGAGAGATCAGAAATTACATTTATAACAACTAGTGACCTCTACTGAAATCAGCTGGCAACGGATATGGGGAGGTCAGAAATGACATTTATAATGATTTCTGACCTCCCCAGATCTGGAGAAGTAATTTCCTGCTGATTTCATTAGTGGTCACTTGTGGTCATTAGTGGTCATTGTGGTCAATTTACATTATAAATGTCATTTCTGACCTCCCCAGGTCCGAAGAAGTCGTTTCCAGCTGATTTGAGTCGTGGTCACCATTGATCAGTAGTGGTGTCTAGTGGTCAGTTGGGCTGTTGAGAAGTACATTATTCGAAATCAGCATGTCCAGCTTCATGGGGTAGCCCGCTACATCTACACACCAATCTTGGTGAAACTCGGTTAAAAATTAACAGTAAGTTTTTTTTGTTTTTTTTAATTGGTCATCTTAAATGTCCAAACATTCAAGAAAAGGTCCTGCACCATCCTCAAGTAATACCCAAACGACCTGCAAAGTCTCAAAGGCTGAGTGTCTTCTGAGTTCTGAGAAATGGCTTCCCCAATGTTTACTGTCCAGACACACACAGTCCTAAATGACTGCAGCCACCAAAAAAAAGTTGTGACAAATGGTGCAGCAAATTACACAAAAATAGGCATGTGCTGCACTTTTGTTAAAATTTTGACAAACCCTGCCTTTGTGACAAGCGTGTCGCAACCCCCCCCCCCCCCCTTCCCGATCACCCCTTCTGCAGCCCACACCTCACTCTGCCCACTCACCCCCCCACCCCCACCCCACCCCCCCCACACACACACACATACACACAGGGACACACACACACTGCCCATCACAGCGTTCAAGCATTGCTCAAGTAGGCCTAACAATTGTGTTGGGACTTAATGGTGCCAGGACGTAATGGGATTCCTTTATGGGACGCATAGAGATGCAGTTTTCTTGGGACCTAGCGACAGGCAATTTTGTTGGGACCCAATGGTACGGGACCCTATGGGGATTGCTTAATAGGGACGCAATGAGACGGATTTTTTAGGGACACAATGGTACTGGGACACAATGGTACTGGGACATAATATTATTGGCATGACCCGCCCAGATCAATTAATTGCAGACCTACCAGTGCAGGTCGTGGATGCAGAATATCAAATAATGTTTTAAAGATCCAGTATTCTATGTCAATGATAAGTGGGTTATGAAAACATCCCATCACTAGTATTAGTCAAAATGCGGCTACCTTAATGGTGGGCGAAAACAGTTGCATGTATCTCACAACTAGGCTAGTGACCTCGTATTTCTAGCTGAGGAACGGATGGGGGTGGCCGAATTTTCTGGATGTCGAGTTAGTTTGAAGGCCTACTGGCCCCAAAACTGGTTGTAGAGCAGTGTAACATGAGAAGACCACGAGATGCAGCAGTTGTTAGGCCTAACAGGAAAATATATAGGCCTAAATGGGAGTTACATTCTTTTATGTCGAGGATAATGGAAGCATTCATGTGCTTTTTTCATCCAGTTCCTGTGTGTATGCAGTTTTGTAAATCTTGTCATCTGTTCCCACCGGCACACAATGGCCTACTCGTACGAAAAGCTGAACAGGATTTAACGTGTGCGCAAGATGTTCTGCGTGCTGTCGTACACGGGGCCTCGTTTTTCTCTAGGGGAAAAATCCCCTCGAACAGGAATCGAACTCGGGTCGTCAAATTGCGAGCGCAATGTTCTGACCACTAGGCTATCCCGTCTCATTAGCTAGAGTCATTAACTAGAGACTGTATACGCTGCAGAGAGTTTTGCTGAGATTTTAATGCAAAAAATACGATGCAATACACGATCGATAAGCTAGTGTAACACTTCGTCAGTACCACAAGGTCACGGTCAAGGTCACAAACCTTGGCGACTCTGTTAGTTACGAATACGTCAGAAAAATCTCATATTATCATGAGTCTTCAAATATTCTTTATGTTTTATGCATAAAGATCTATGAAAAAACTGTAATCATAGAAGACAATGCATAGAAGTTCATTTACATTTATAATTTCGAAAATACTCAACTTTTTCGCTTTGTCTATTCGGTCAAAATGGCTGATTCCATAAGTCGAAGTTCTGCCGCAGCTAGTGTACAATCTGGCAGCTTTTGTGATGAAGAAGCGAAGTGGAAAGCTATTTCCTTGACACATGTGGAGTACACAAGGGGTATAGTATATATTTAATGATCAGACAGGCAGTACTAAAATTCTGTATGGAGGTAGTGTTCAGAGTATTGAGGTAGTATCCAACGATTCGTTTGGAGGTACTACCGAGACAAGTTGCTGTGGTAAACTAAACGTGTCTTGTTTTCTCAGTGCTCATAGTTATTTCCCTTGAGCCCATCTGCTACTCTGCACCCTCCGTGCCCTCCTGTGTGTGATATGATGCAGTGATAACCGTTTTCAGGGAAGTAGATGGTTACAATCGTCACTGAGCGTACAAAACACAGTTCCAAATTTATGAAAGGCTCATCAGGATGTATAGGAGATCGCACTGTAACTGCTTGAAAATGTATAGAAAATTGTGTGCAAAATTATATTATATGCATACACTTACACACACATTGACGCATGCACACACATGCACGCGCACAAACACACACACACACACACCACACACACACACACACACACACACCACACACACCAGCTACCTCTTTTACACACACACACACACACACACACACACACACACACACACACACACACACACACCACCTACCTCTCTAAGTCATTCAGATGAGAAGTAGTCCTATAAACTGAGGCCCCGTGTGCAAATGCATGCAGAACATCTTGCATACATATTAAATCCTGTTCCGCTTTTCAAAAGAGTAGGTCATTGTGTGCCAGTGGGAACAGATGACAAAATTTGCAAAACTGCATACACACAGGGACTGGATGTGAAAAATCACATGAGTGCTTATTCCATTATCCTCGATATATAAGAATAAATAAATAAACATGCAGACGCTGGGACTGGCAAGTCAAACAATCGCAATGACTGAATGAGATCATACATGATAACAGAGCCAAGTGGTTAAGACCATTCAACTTTAACCTGTGGAGTGCTGGATATAATTATTGTTGCTCACAGAAATTGCATGTAAAATAAAGAATTCTTAGCCCCAGCTACCCATGTTTTAGAATTTTTATACGGTTATGAGTAACACTAGATAGATAAACCTATATATACATTTTTTAAAAAGTAGATCTATACAATGCAGAATATGATACAAATAACAAAAAGGCATCAGCTAGTATATATAGCTAGAAGATCTCACAAATTGTTTTGGAAAAACTCTGCAGACAGGTAATCTCCCCAGCCCCCACTCTGGGACCTCAGATTATAGTCTCATCCAAAGGACTTTTGGGGGAATTGAGTCGGCACTGATGTTAACTCCAGAAGAAAATATTCCCTTGAAAGGGATTTGAACCCGAATCGTCAGATTGCAAGCGCAGTGTTCTAATAGTAATACCATCTATTAGTCATATATAATGTATTTCCACAAACACAGTCTACCTGTCCCTTTTCATTTTTCATCATGAAATGATCAATGATTCGAAGAAATTGTTGATGATAGCACAATCATGTCTGCTTGCAGGTGACCTGATAGGTCAGCTACTGGCCATGTTCAGCCTCCTGCCCTTCTGTCTGTTGGTCAGCTTCGTCACACTCATCATCTTCAGGAGGGATTTACATACGGTACGGTATCCATTTTAGAGAACAGGATAGCTCAGTGGTCAGAGCACTCACTTTCTCCAAGCTAAGGTTAAGCAGCATTGAGCGTTGTTACCAACTGGATTGGGGACCAGTTGCACGCCTTGGTTTCATTACAATCCCCCAGTCCACCCAGCTGTAAATGGGTACCTGCCCTCTTGAGGGTCAGGGAAGGTAAAGCAGCGAGGGAGAGGAGATGGGCGCCACTCTCAACATGCTGGCCTCTAGAGAAGCTGAGGTCTGTGATGTCTTGCTTCCCTACCACCTCATAGGTTATGGGAACACCTTTACATTTTACAGTATAAATTATATATGTGCTTTCTGTGATTGTACAGTGTGTCAGAGAAATGACGTGTTCCCTAGCTTACTTAATACCTTGGAGGTGACCCAGAAATAAGCACGAGTTCTTGAGTTAGCTTATCATCTGGGAATCACTGACTCAGTGACTCGACTGTGAGATTGAGTCATTGTGTACGATACTGGATAGGAAGTGCTGTAGTGGTAATACCTTCCCAGAGTATCTCTTGAGTAACAGTACTAGCACTAGTAATTTGATGTGTTATAATATATGTACACTTATTACAAATTTTTCAAAAAAAGAAATAGATCAGACCCCCCCCC
Organism: Stramonita haemastoma; assembly: GCA_030674155.1. NCBI lineage: Eukaryota > Metazoa > Mollusca > Gastropoda > Neogastropoda > Muricidae > Stramonita > Stramonita haemastoma. The sequence goes on along the minus strand of CM060341.1, from coordinate 35,787,588 downwards.
CCCCCCCCCCCCCGCCCCCCTCCTCACCCTATTGCTTGTTTCTCAATAAGAACTCCCAAAGTTCACCAATACGGCAGTGGTGAGACTTTGCATGTGCGACCATTTTGGCCCACCATTAAGGTAGCCGCATTCCGACCTCAGGGATGGTGCCTTAGAAACAAGACACCACTATGCATGCATTAATTAATGAAATTTTATCGTCTCTTAAAAGCTAGCAGTGGTACACTCTTCCAAAGGGTGAAAGGTGTTTTAACGTGTGTGCAAGATGTACTGCATGCATTCACAGACGGGACCTTGGTTCATAGTTTCAGCCAAAGGACTCTTTTTCTGTGGGTGGGGGAGGGGGGTCAGTACTGATGTTAACTCCAGGGGGAAAAAATTCTCGCAAACAGGTGCCTTTGTGGTGGCTCAATCCCAGGCCATCAGATCCCAAGCTGAACGCTGTAACCACTAGACAGTTTTGCTCCCCAAATCGAATTAAATGAAAAAAAAATCTTTTTGTTCCTCATCTAGAACTACAAGGTTCACTAGTGGTGAGACTTTGTCAATGCATCCATTTTATCCACTATAAGATCAGTACTCTCTGTTATAAATGTCTTCACAAAACAGCACCCTCCTACCTCTGTGAATGTCTTTACCCGTACACTCCTTCGCGTTCCCTCCGCTCTGCTGCAGATACCCTGCGCTTACAAATACCTAGATTCAATCAATCGACTGTTGGCCGTCGCTCTTTCTCTGTTTCTGGTCCAGTGATCTGGAATGATCTCCCTCTGTCCCTTCGTAAAAAGCCTACCTATGACACATTTAAATCCAGCCTCAAGACACACTTATTTCAAAGCTAAGACTTTCCTATCCTGTTTCATCTTCTGCCCCTGCTCTCAACAGCCGAAATATCCACCACCCTGCCAAAGTGTTTAACCTCTGTGTGTGTGTGTGTGTGTGCGTGCGTGTGTGCGTGCGTGCGTGCGTGCGTGTGTACATTGGCTTTGTTAAAAATCTAAATTGTTGTTGGCTGCATGCGCAAGAATTGGTTGAATGCAAGCGCTTTGATTGTGTTTTGCAAGATATAGCGCTATATAAATTCCATTTATTATTATTATTATTTAAGTAGCTGCATTCCAACCTATGGGATGGGGCCTAAACACAACACCAATGTGCCTGTGGTTTTAAAACAATTTTGTTATCCGTTTCTACAGGCGTGAAATGGCATACTTTTAAAAAAAAGCACAACAGGTTTTTATTGTTTGCACAAGATATATTATATATTCTCTGTGTGTTTGTGCATGGGGCTTCAGTTCATAGCATGATCCAGAAGACTTTCAGGGGAGTGGAGTCGGTGGTGATGTTAACTCCAGGGGAAAAATTATGTCAAATGGGTGCTTCAGTGGTGGTTTGAACCCAGGCTATCAGACCAGGAGTTCAATGCTCTAACCACTAGGCTATCCCACCCTTCAAATTGGATTTGAATTCATAGGTAAAACTTTGTAAAGATATCTGTGAATATGTTCTTGTTTTTTGGTTTGGAGTTAATTTTTTTTCACCTTTTCCTCTGCTAGAGCTCTGAGATTCACTAATGATGAGATTTTTTGTACTGTTTTTTGCCTATCATCAAGGTAGCTGTATTGTGTTTTCAGGGATTAGATATTGTTTATTTTGTGTGTGTGTATGTGTGTTTCAGATATCATTTTTCACAGGGCTTGTGTGTAACGAGGGTATCAGCTGGATTTTAAAGCATTTGATAAAGGAAGAGAGGCCGCGGAGAGGTAAGATCATAATTATCTTTTTTTTCCCCTATTTTTTTTGTTGGTGTTGTGTATGCTTAAATTGTATTATACACATGTGTATGCATAATTATATGTACCCGTACATACCCACACCTACAAGTCTATAGATGTATACACATGCATGCATATATGCTTCTATGCACATGCACTCGCTTACACACACAACCATGTACTAACAATATACTATAACACCTATCCCTTCTTGATTTTCAGTTGGCAGCGATCAGTGACAGTTTTTTTTTTCATGACTGCTTTCCTTAATTGTCCTAAGTGCTTATTCCCTGTGAGGAAGCTGGGGACCTGTCAGTGTAAATAAATAGCATCTCCACCTTCTGGGAATTTTTTTTAGGAATTCCCTCTTTTCTATTCCTCTCTTTGTTTCTGCCTTGTTCCTTTTCTTTCTGTTACCTCCTTCTTGTCTGTTTTCTTGGTCCATTTCCCTGCCTTTTTTCTAGAGAGACTTGAAAGAATTAAGTCAGACGTGCTGGGCCTGACTTGTCAGGTGCTTAGTGTATGTGGCCATTTGTTTTCCCTTCACCATTAAGGTAGCTGCATTCTGACTGAGCGGATACACTTGGGAATTGAACCTGCCATTTTTACCTGGACAGTTGGGACGTACCTCCCTGCTTTTTTCGATTCTCATCTGTTGTGGGTTCTTTTGACGAGCACAAGTCATAAGTACATGTTTCCCTCTGGTTTTAGAGTCTCCTCCGACAGTATTTGACATTCAGTTTGATTTTCCTGTCCAACTGGGAAGAAAGGGCAAGTGTGGGAATCAGACCCAGAAAGCACTGATGTTAACTCCAGGGGAAAAATAAAATACAAATGCAGTTGCATGCAGGAAAAAGGAAAAAAAAAAAAGGGTAGGCGCTGCACTTGTGGCGAAGTGCTCACCCTGGGGAGAGCAGCCCGAATTTCATGCAGAGAAATCTGCTGTGACATAAAGTGGTACAAAATACTAAATACAAAAAAAATCCTCTTGAACGGGCATCTCGGTAGAAGCTCAAACCAGGCATTGATCCCAGGTCAAGTGTGCAATTCTCAAACCAGCAGGCCATCCTGTTCCCCACCCTATCCCACCCAAAAAACCCCAGGGTTTTTGTTTCATCAGATGATTTATTGTTGGCTGTCTGCAGGCAGGGCCAACTTGTACACGGAGTATGGGATGCCCTCCAGCCATTCACAGTTCATGTCCTTCTTTGCTGTGTACATGACGTTCTTCATCTGGATCAGGTAGTCGGGTGGGGTGTGTGTGTGTGTGTGTGTGTGTGTGTGTGTGTGTGTGTGTGTGTGTGTGTGTGGGTGTGTGTGTGTGGGGGGTGTGTGTGGGTGTGTATGAGTGTGTGTGTGTGGGTGGGTGGGTGGGTGTGGGTGGGTGTGTGAGTGGTTGTGTGTGTGTCTGTGTGTCTGTGTGTCTGTGTGTCTGTGTGTCTGTGTGTGTCTGTGTGTGTGTGAGTGTGTGTTGTGTGTGTGTGTGTGTGTGTGTGTATGTGTGTGTGTGTATGAGTGTGTGTGTGTGTGTGTGTGTGTGTGTGTGTGTGTGTGTGTGTGTGTGTGTGTGCATGTGTGCATTGTGTGTGGGTGTGTGTGGGTTGGGCATGCTGGCCTTGTCTTGTTGTGTGTTTTATGCTGTGTAGTCTTTAAGTCGTTTTGTTGTGTGCTGTGTTGAGTTGTGTTTTGTGGTGTATTTTGTTATTATGGTGTGTTTGTATTTTATTGCACTTTGTTGTGCTGTGTTGTATTTTGTTGTGGGCTTGGTTTTTATTTGGTTGGGGTTTTTTTTTGGGGTGGGGGGAGGGGATTGTTTTGATATGGACACATGAATCATTACATATAATTTATTTTGGGTATATAATATTTACATGTTTGTGTGGAACATGCATATCATCATGCTGTTTATGTGGAACATGCATATTTTCATGTTTTTTGTGGGCATATGAATCATTTAATATCATTTATGTGGACACATGAGTCTGTCCATGTTATTTTTGTAGACTCATACTTGTCAGGTGCTTAATGGTAGCATGACACATTTTCACTCATATGACAAACAAGGTAATAGGGGGCGGGATAGCTCAGTGGTCAGAGCGCTCGCTTTCCTCCAGTCAAGTTTAAGCAGCGTCAAGCGTGATTACCAATTGGATGGGTGATCATTTGTGCGCCTTGGCTTCAGTACAGTCCCCCCAGTTCACCCAGCTGTAAATGGGTACCTGCCCTCTTTAGGGTCAGGGAAGGTAAAGCAGTGAGGGAGAGGAGATGGGTGCCGCCCTCAATATGCTGGTCCCTAGAGAAGCTGAGGTCTTTGACGCCTCGCTCCCCTATGACCACACAGGTTATGGGACACCTTTACCTTTACCCTTACCTATGACAGACAACAGTAGTTACTGTCTGAGCATTTGATGAGGAATAAGAATAATTTGGACGCATGAATTACATATTATTCATGTGGACACATAAATATTTTGGTATCATTTATGCGGACACAGAATCTTTTCCTGTCATTTTTGTGGACCAAAGCTGAATCTCGCTCCTTCTCCCCTGTGTGCCTGTGCAGGGTTCGTACGGTCCTTGAAAGTCCTTGAATTTTGGACCCCCTTTTCAAGGCCTTGAAAGTCCTTGAAAATCAGGCATATGCCTCCAGGTGCTTGAAAAGTCCTTGAATTTTACTGTTACCAAAGACTAAGAAGGATAAAGAGAAAGAGAGAGAGATTGGCATGGTAAGATCAGGTATGGTACTGACTGCAAATTTGTGGAATTTTTATAAAAGTAAAAAAAGAGAAGAAGAAAAAATAGGAGAAAAAAGAAATCTACGAAAGCAGGTCAAGGGAATTAACTCTTCCATGCCGGTTAGTAATTACTCCCCTTCTCTGCTTTATGTCACAAGGCAATTCAAGCCTAGGTAGGCCTAACAAGACAACTTTTTCTGTTGAAAGACGATGTGTACCAACAGTGGGTGTCAAATTTCATGATAGGGATGGACTAGCAGCTCTAATATAAGGCAGAAAGGGAGGGGCCTTTCACTGGCTGTTCCACTTGGGTCAGAGAGCAATGGTTATATTAAATTAAATACAACAGTCAGCAGGCCACCAGCCTCCCCTTTTTCATGGAGAGTTCCCCCCCCCCTCTCTCTCTATAGTCTCTCTCTCTCTCCTCTCTCTCTCTCTCTCTCCTCTCTCTCTCTCTCTCTCTTCTCTCTCTCTCTCTCTCTCTCTCTCTCTCTCTCTCACACACACACACACACACCACACACCACACACACACACACACACACACAACACACACACATGGAAGTAAATGACTGACTTACACAGCGCGCGCGCACACACACACACACACACAACACACACACACACACACACACACACACACACACACACACACACACACATACACACACACACCTTCTCTCTCTCTATCTCTGTCTCTCTCTCATTTTCTTCACCTCTCCCTGTCTCTTACACACACACAGACACACACACACCTCTTCCCCCCCCCCCCTTATCTCTTTCTCTCTCTGTTTCTCTGTCTATGTGTGTCTGTCCTTTCTTTCTCTTTCTTCCTCTATCTGCATTAGTGCACATTTGTCAAGAAATATACTCATTTTTTGCTATGTGATTACTTGGAATAGAACCTCTTTTAGATTGAAGAAATGACAGAAAAAGTCATACTTGGTGAGCTTATTTCAGGGCATAAATTGCTTAGTATCAAGAACTGAAATTAGTTCAAGGAGAGGCCGTTAAACAGGCTAGAATTGTTGAAAAACATTCAGCTTCAGGGGGCGTTGCCCCCTGACCCCCACAAGGGGCTCTGCCCCTTCACCCCGCCAGGGGGCAATGCCCCCTGGACCCCCCACCTTTCACAGTTTTGGGAGTCTGTCAATTCCTATCCCTGCAACACTGAAACTTGATGGCACATCAGAAACACACACAGGAATGTGCATACAGTTATATAAGGGTGGAATTCTACTTAAATTGCTTCAGGATTGAATTTTTTTTTCAGGATTTGGAATGTCCAGAGGACAAAAAAAAATTTGGTTTCAGGATTGAAAGATTTTTTTCACTTTCACCCATGTCAATGTGTTGTGATGTGAAAATCTGTCCACAGCAATACCATCAGCTATTCCCCCTCTCCAGCCCCCCCCCCTCCCTTCCAACCTGTTATTCAGGAGGATGAATGTTTACTATTGTAAACTATTAGTCTCCTGGTAAAGTAACTCATAGGGAGTTTTACACATATTTAGACTTTGAGAACCAGTATGCAGAGAAATTATGAATGAACAGATGGGGTGATCACTTAGATAGAAATTTTTTTATGCTAAGTGCACACTTTAGGCCAATGATTGTTTTTGATTTAGCCCAGTTAACTGCAGTAGAAATATTGATTCTTGTTATGAAGAAAATTTGGACCAAATGGCTATAGATATTTTCTTTTCAGCTGTAAAGTGTGTAGACATTGTTAAAATGCAAGCACTATTTGTCGATGGAGGTCCTTGAAAATTGAGAGTGAGGTCCTTGAAAGTCCTTGAAAAGTCCTTGAATTTTCTTCCCAAAGATCTGTATGAACCCTGCTGTGGTAAAGAAAACCAGACAGGCGAGCACATCTTTCAGAGGTGTACGCTATTCAGCAACCTGAGGAAAAAAGTGTGGTTGACAGAGATAAATAATCCTACAGACCAAGCTGTACGGCCCACAAGAGGAGCTGGAAAGGACATGTGTTTGTTTTTCCCAGACACATCAGACAGTCTAAAGCGAAAGAGAGAAGACGAGAAAAAGAAGATATTGACACATGAATCTTTTCATATCATTTATGTGGACTCATAAATGTGTTCATGTTATCTATGTGGATACATGAATTTTTTCATATTATTCATATGGACTCGTGAATCTTGTCATAAAATCATGTGGTGTGTGTGTGTGTGTGTGTGTGTGTGTGTTGTGTGTGTGTGTGTGTGTGTGTGTGTGTGTGTGTGTGTTTGCAGGGTGTACAGAAACTACAATATTCTAGACGACTTGTGGAAGGTGGTGGTGTGTGTAGGCAGCTTTGTCACTGCTCTCATCGTAGCTTATAGCAGGTATGTGGCCTCTGTGTGTGTGTGTGTGTGTGTGTGTGTGTGTGTGTGTGTGTGTGTGTGTGTGTGTGTGTTGTGTTGTGTTGTGTGTGTGTGTGTGTGTTGTGTTGTGTTGTGTTGTGTTGTGTTGTGTTGTGTGTGTGTGTGTGTGTGTGTGTGTGTGTGTGTGTGTGTGTGTGTGTGTGTGTGTGTAGAGAGTGTGTGTGTGTGTGTAGAGAGTGTGTGGTGTGTGTGTTGTGTGTGTGTTGTGTGTGTGTGTGTGTGTGTGTGTGTGTGTGTGTGTAGAGTGTGTGTGTGTGTGTGTGGTAGTGTGTAGTGTGTGTGTGTAGTGTAGTGTGTGTGTGTGTGTGTGTGTGGTGTGTGTGTGTGTGTGTGTGTGTGTGTGTGTGTGTGTGTGTGTATGTGTGTGTGTCAGGGTTCGCGCTAGGATTTTTTAAAACCGGTACTGCGAGTTGCCATTTCAGAGATATCTTGACCAACTCCCCCAAAATCGGTCCGAGAAAATAAAATCCGGTACGTACTGTGAACAAAACGAAACTATTCAGTGAGGGGGTGGTGGAGGGGGGATTGTTTGGCAGCAAAACTAAATCCAAATTGAACGCAAGTCTCTCAGACTTTGCCGTGCCACTCGCTTCTTGGGCACGAAGCCACGCAGGAAATAGGATTTTTTTCTAGCGCCTGTGCCACTGTCTGTGTCAGTCTGTTGTTTTGCATGACATCATTCGTGTGTCTTATATTCTTCTTTCTTGTTTCTATGCTTAGCGCTCATCTAGATATTTAGTTCAATTTAGATTTAGTTTTCGACTCTTCTCTCTCAAAGCAACGCGCAAATTCATAGTCATAGGCCCTCCGCTTTTCGCTTTTCGTAAGAGCAGGCCATCCTGTGGGAACAGATGACATTTACAAAACTGCATACACACGGGGACGATGTAAAAAAGCACAGGAGTGCTTATTCCATTATCCTCGATATAAAAGATTAAAAGAATAAAGAATTAATCTAGGCCCCATTTACTCATTGTAAATGGAAGTCACTGTCATGCCGAGAAGAGCGCGAAGCTCTATTCTTTCACCGTAAAGCTTGCTGTTCTGCGTGCTATGCTAATCAGGCTGGCGCCAAAGATGTTCGTCGGAAGGGGTGGGAAGGGGTAGGTGCGTAAGCACAGTACAGGCGCATGACAGACTGTCAGAGTAAGTCACTTCAGACTTTTTTTTGGAGACGGAAATCTAATCGGTCACAGGCAAACAGAATCGGTACGCGGTACCGGTTGCTTCGAAAATTTTCGGTATTCCCTGTTGGTAAAATACCGACAATTACCGGTTATCGCGAACCCTGTGTGTGTGTGTGTGTGTTTTAATCTTTTATTTTATTATTTTATTTCAAGGATAATGGAATTAGCAGTCATGTGCTTTTTTTACATCCAGTCCCTGTGTGTATGCAGTTTTGTAAATTTTATTGTTTGATCACGCGTGCGTGTGTGCGTGCGTGCGTATAAAATATTATTGTGTGTTCACAAAAAAGTCACTTAAGTGTCGTCGCTGGAGGGCAGGATGTCAAAAAAAAAAAAGTTGTGTAAACTCAATCTTTTTTTTTTACCCTTAGTAAAGACTATATTGGCTTGACTTGACTGGGCTTGACTTGACTGGGCTTGACTTGACTGGGCTTGACTCATCTTGGCTCGGCTCAGCTCGACTCGACTCGACTCGACTCGACTCGACTCGACTCGACTCGACTCGACTCGACTCGGCTTGATTATTTAAAAAAAATTTGATACCACTTTATGTCACGGCAGATTTCTCTGCGTGAAATTCGGGCTGCTCTCCCCAGGGAGAGCGCGTCGCCGCAAGTGCAGTGCCTACCCCTTATTTATTTTTTTTGACTGTGTCTGTTGCAGGATATATTTGGAGTACCACACAATATGGCAGGTGGTGTGGGGGGGAGTGTTGGGGGTGGTGGTGGGCAGCCTGTGGTTTGCCTTTGTACAGCTGGTTCTCACACCCATCTTCCCCCACCTAGCTGCATGGTCAGTCAGTGCGTGTGTGTGGGGGGGGGGGGGGATGGGGAGGTTGGAGAGTGTGTGTGTGTGTTTGGGGGGGGAAGTGGGGTGTCGGTGGTTTGCCTTTGTACAGCTGCTTCTTACACTCATCTTCCCCCATTTAGCTGCCAGGTCAGTCAGTGCCTCTGTGTGTGTGTGGGGGGGGGGGGGGGGGGGAGGTTTGTGTGGGGGGGGGGGGGGGGGGGCACAGTGCAAAAATCCAACATGATTCAGTAGGGCCTAGTCCAGAGTGCTAAATTTAGCCACGCTCCTTCCTTTTACCTAGTCTGTGTGTGATCAGTTCCTGCTATAAATAGCATCAGCTGGCCACAGCTGGGCTGGGATGGGATGGGATAAGTTGCTGCTGAGAGGAGCTGAAAGTGGGGGAAACTGACAGCTGTGGGGGGGATGTGTGTGTGTGTGTGTGGGGGGGGGTGTGTGTCATTGGGGATAGGTGGGGGTAGGTGTGAGTAGTGGGTGGGGATGGATGTGGTAGGTGGTTGCGTGTGTATGGGCAGGGGGGGAAGGGGGAGGAAAATGGGGGGATGTGTGTGTGTGTGTGTGGGGGGGGGGGGCTGTCGGTGGGGATGGGGGGGGGGGGGGAGTAGGGGGTTGGGGTGTGTGCGGTGGGGGGGGGGGGGGGGTGTTGTATGTGTGTGAGCAGGGGGTAGGTTGAGGGGAGGGGGTTGTTGGTAGTGGTAGTGATGGTGGTGGTGGATAAGTGGATGGGTGGGTGTTGTGTGTGTGTGTTTGTCTCTGTGTGGTTTGAATATGTATGTGTATGTGCATGTGTTTGAGTGTGTGTGTATGTGTGTGCGTTGTATGTTTGAGTGTGTGTGTGTGTGTGTGTTGTGCGTGAGTGCGTGCGTGCAACACATTTTCACTCATATAACAGACAACAATAGTTGCTGTCTGAGCGTCCGACCCATGAAGAAGAAGCAGGAGAAATGTTCATCATTGGTTTGGGATTTTTTTGTTGCAGTCCTGTGGGGGAGTTTTTTATGTTGAGGGATTCGACATTGATTCCACATGTCCTTTGGTTCGAGTACACCTCATCGCGGTCAGAAGCGAGGTATTTATGAGGGTGTTTGCTTTCGGTTTATTGTTCTGTGTGTGTAAGTCTTTAATTTTAACGTCTTTCCACTTTAAGTGATACCAGACGACCCTAAGATAGGAGACTGGATAGGTGAGAGAGAGAGACAGAGACACAGAGAGAGAGAGAAATCTAATGTGTGTGTGTTTTTGTGTTGTGTGTGTGTGTGTGTGTGTGTGTGGTGTGTGGTGCGTGCGTGTGTGTGTGAGTGTGTGTGTGTGTGTGCATGTGTGTGTGTGTGTGTGTGTTGTAGGTAGGTATTATATATATATACCACATGTTTTCTAATACAGGCCCCTTAATGAAGAAACTTATGAACATGAGTGTTTCTTTGTATGAATTCACTTCTTTTGAATGTAGGAATCCATTGAAGAGACTTGTATTCTTAGGACTGATTTTTCTTTTTCCTGAGTGTTTTCTTTTTGTGTTTTGTTTTATTTAAGAGTATGGGGACGGGATAGCCTGCTGGTTAGAGCATTGCACTTACAGTAGGATGCCCGGGGATGGATCCCAGGTTTGAGCTTACACTGAGATGCCCGTTAATTCAAGGGGATTTTTTTTCCTCTGAAGTTAACATCAGTGTGAATGCAGGCAGAACATCTTGCGCACATACTAAAACCCGTTCCACCTTTCAGAAGAGTAGGTTATAATGTACTGGTGGAAATGGATGACAAAGTTTACATACCCCCCCCCCCCAAAAAAAAAACCCAACAACAACAACCACCCAAAACACATGCATACTGGTGTTGTGCTAAGACATTATCTCCCAACTCATAAGGCGGCTTACCTTAATGGTGGGCAAAAATGGTTGCATACACAAAATTGACCTCTAGTGAACTGCAAAGCTCTAGCTTAGGAATGGGTAAAAGGAGAGGATTCAAGATGCAACAGACTTTTTGGGGGGGGGTATTATCCGTTAAAGGGGCGGAATAGCTCAGTGGTCATAGCGTTCGCTTTCCCCCAAGTCAAGTTAAGCAGCATTGAGCGTAGTTACCAGTTGGATGGGTGACAGTTTGCGTGCCTTGGCTTCAGTACAGTTCCCCCCAAGTTCACCCGGCTGTAAATGGGTACCTGCCCTCTTTAGGGTCAGGGAAGGTAAAGCAGCGAGGGAGAAGAGATGGGCGCCGCCCTCAACATGCTGGCCCCTAGAGAAGCTGAGGTGCCTGATGCCTCACTCCCCTACGACCGCCTAGGTTATTGGACACCTTTACCTTTAACTCTTTCATCGTCTGTTCTGTTGCTTTCAGGAGTCGACAGAGAAAAGTAACGTCTCGAAAGTCCCAATAGCAGCAGCAGCAGCAGCAGCGAGCGTGTGTGTCGTCGTGACGTCAGCCTGTCATTACGTCGTCATTCTTCAACCCTCATCCCGTCTTCTTCACTGCGTCGTTTTTCTTCTCTCTCTCTCTCTCTGCTGACGCTCTTACAACCATTTTTTCTTTTTTTTTAAAAACTTTTTAGCTTTTTTGGGGGTTCTTGTTTTTTTTTTTAATATATTATATACACGAGAGTGATGTCTGTGTTTTTGGGTGTGATACAATCTTTTTTTCTTCTTACTATTGAAAATGCCAAACTCTTGTCTTCAACATAATAACTGGTACAATCAGTGATTGTTGTTTTTTGGTTTTGGTTGTTTTTTTTCTCAAAATCTTTTTTTCTTTTTCTTGTTGGTGTATGTGTGTGTGGTCTGGGGAATTTTTTTCGGGGGTGGATGTGGTGTTTTCAATATTTATTGTTGAATTAAACGTGTCTTTTTTTTTTTAAGAAGGAGGGGGGGGGGGGATGTTGTTGTTTATATGGAAACTTCTGGGGAGTTTTTGTGTCAGGGGGATCTTTCAGATGAAATAATGTTCCCGATTTTTTGGAAAATATGTGCTAGGAAGTTTTTTTCTGTCGTTTAGTGTTTCTTATTTTTCTTGACTCTTTCCTTTTTATTTATCAATTTTTTTTAAAAAATCTTGTCATGTTTAGCTGTGTAGAGTTACAAAATCTCTTCATATATATTTTTTGGATTGTTGAGAATTTTATACCTTTTAACAAAAAAAACAAAGAGGGGGGGGGGAGAAGGGGGGCGGATTTTTGTACTTTTGTGTGCCTGTGGTATGTGGATTGCATTTCTTCTTTTTGTCTTTTTTTTAAAAGCTGAGAATGTTTGGATTTTTTTATGTGTTGGATTTTTCAACAACAACAACAAAAAACCTCTAAACAAAACCCAACTCGTTTCAGTATTCAAGTTTTTTAGTTGTCTAGCTCATGTTTGAGAAATGCGATTCTGTAAGTAGAGCTCACTCACGCACACTAGGCATTTTGAAAAGTTGATGTGTTTGGTTTTTTTTACCGGGGTGGGTGGGGTGGGTGGGTGGTGGCTCATTCTTCTTTGTTGTGTGTCATGTCATGTCATGTGTCGTGTCAGTGTCATCAGGTGTCAGTGGCTGAGACGCTGGACAGGTGAGGTGAGAGTTCAATGTGTTGTGCTTTTCCTTTTTTTTGTTCTTTTTTTTTTCAAAGAAATCATATAAAACGGTTAGTGACTGCACTTTGGTTTGGATAGCTGTGTTTTGCTTGGATTTAGGATTTTTGTTGTTGGATATTTTTTTTGTTTTTTGGTTTTTGTTGTTTTTAGGAGTTTTAAGGGGGGGGGGTTGTTTTTTATTTATCTTTTTTTTGGTTTTCAGGATTTGTCATAGATTTTTTTTTTTTTCTCTCTCTCTCTCTCTGTCTCAGCTCTGATGTGGTTCCTTCTAGTTTGTGTGGGTATTTTAAACAAGAGAAAACAAAGCTTCGTTACTAGCAGAAGTAAAATGAGTAGGACTCATCGAATCGGTAAAATCAAAGATTAGACTTTTTAATTATTATGTGTGTATTTGTGATGCTGCGACTGTGGGAAGGTGTTTTGTATTATTGGTAGAGTGTGCAAGGTTGAAGTAAATCATAGAGTGTGAACAAAATGAGGAAAATAAAAGTTTCAGGGTCCGCGTGCAGTAAGAATTTGGTCATCTCTTGAGAACATTGGGTGCAGACTCAGGGATGGCAGACGATTGTTAAACAGGGCGTTGTGTGAGGAAGTGTGTTGGTATGGACACAGGCAGGTGGGAGATGTGTGCACACACATGCATGCTTGTGCGTGCATATGTGCGTGCGTACACGAAACACACACATGAATGCAGGTGCACATATTTACACACGCACGCACGCACATGTGTGTGTGCGTGCGCACACACACACAAACACACACACACACACACACACACACACCACACACACACACCCTACACACACTCTACACACACTCTACACATACTCTACACATACTCTAAACACACACACACCCTACACACACTCTACACACACTCTACACACACTCTACACATACTCTAAACACACACACACCCTACACACACTCTACACACACTCTAAACACACACACACACACACACACGCACACGCACGCACGCACGCACGCATGCACACACACACACACACACACACACACATACACACATACACCTTACGCACACACACCCTACACACCACACACACACACACTCTACACACACACACACCCCCCACACCCACACACTTACACACACACACACACACACACCACTCCACAGGTGGAGAGGGAAATAACTGCTTTCATTTTGAAGTTGATGTGATCGACATCGCTGTCCCTTCAAAAACTGATCGGTTGTGTTCATGTGTGGATTCCACACATATGTGGAAGCCACATTCTTCAGATTCTTTTCTGTGTATGTGAGCGTGTGTGTAAAATGTCCCCTGTACTCATGTGGATCATTCAAAACATCCAGAGTTGGTCTTCCTTAATGAAATTTTGCAAGTTTTGTGCTTGTAAATTTTATCTGTGTTTTTTAAAATGTGTGTTAGTTTTTTGTGTGTGTGACACAGATACGTATGTATTGTTTGAATAATGCAATTGGTCGTACCTTGCTAATGGAACGTTTATTGCTAACTTCAATTTCAGCTTGGTGATAGTTTTTTTGGTCAAATTTTCTCTGTTTTTCTTTTTATGGCTGGTGTAAACTTTTTTAGTTTTTTTTTTTTTTTTTGCCGGGGGGGGGGGGGGGGGGGGGGAGGGGGGGGATGGAGACAGTTGGTATAAATTTTCATTTTTTTTAAAAACTTGATAACTTTCATTTATTTTACAATTTGTATAAAAATTGGAGGGGGGGGGGGGGGGGGGGGGGGGTTTGGGAGGGGGGGAGAGGGTTTTCACATTTTTTATCAACTTTTCAGTCTTGTGGCAATTTGTGGTGAATTTTGATTTAGTTTGATTTGAGTATGGCTGGAATAAATGAAATGCGTTAATTTGTTTGTGTCGGCAGTGGTGTGTTTTTTAACTGAAAAAAAAAATCAAGAGTTTTTTTTGTTTTGTTTTTTAGCTCAGTAATAAAACAACGCTGCTTCAACATAATAGGCAGTTATTTTTGTTGAATTATTGAACTGGTTTTTTTTTGGTTTTGTTGTTGTCTGTGTTCTGTCGCATTTTATGTGGGGGGGTTTTATTATTAATATTTTTCTCCCATTGGTTTGGATTTTTGGGGGGTTTTTTTGTTTGTGTTCTGTCGCATTTTATGTTGGGGGGGTTTATTGTTATTTTTTCCCATTGGTTAGGATTGTTTTAGGTTTTTTTGGTTCATGTTCTGTCGCATTTTATGTGGGGGTTTTTTATTATTATTTTTCTGGATTTTGGGGGATTTTTTTGTTCCTCGACTAGAACTGCAAGGTTCACCAATGCTGAGATATTGCGTATGCAACCATTTTTACCCACCACTGTTAAGGTAGCCGCATTCCGACTTAAGGGATGGTGTCTGAACACAACACCTGCGTGCATGCACTTTTTACACACTCACAAAAATGGTCATTTGTTCTTACTCACTGGCACAAAAGGACCCACTTTTTTTTCGGAGAGGGGGAATGGGTTTTTCAACTTGTGTGCAAGATGTTCTCAGTCTGTTTGCACACAGGACCTGGGTTTATAGTCTCATTTTAAATTTTAAAAAAAATTCTTTTATATCGAGGATAACAGAATAAGCAATCATGTGCTTTTTTTCATCCGGTCCCGTGTGTATGCAGTTTTTGTAAATATTGTCATCTGTTCCCACCAGCCCACGATGGCCTACTCTTACGAAAAGCGGAACAGGATTTAACGTGGTGCGCAAGATGTTCTGCGTGCGTTCATACAAGGGGCCTCGGTTTAAAGTCTCATCCGAAGGACTTTAGGGGGAGGTGGAGTCAGCACTGATGTTAACTCCAGAAGAAACATCTCCCAGGTCGTCAGATTTTGAGTTCAACACTCTAACCACTAGGCTATCCTGCAACCCTCCCCTCCCTTTTTTCCCACGTTTTTTTTTTGTTTTTTTAAAGTGGTTACCAATTCGATGGGTGACTGTTTTACGCACCTTGGCTTCAGTACAGTCCCCCCAGTTCACCCAGCTGTAAATGGGTACCTGCCCTATTTAGGGTCAGGGAAGGTAAAGCAGCGAGGGGGAGGAGATGGGTGCCACCCTCATATGCTGGCCCGTAGAGAAGCTGAGGTCTCTGGTGCCTCGCCCCCCTACGACCACACAGGTTATGGGACACCTTTACCTTTTTCAAAAAGCAGACGAGTAAACTCACAAACCCCAGTGTCTGGCTGAGCAAAATTTTCCGTTTATTCAAACCTTCTTTAGGCTAAAAGATTGGCCATTTTCATGTGTTTTAGTTTGGGTTGTTTTTTTTTCTTTCTTTTCGATTATTGTTGGGTCACGTATTTGAGTAGAAGAAATATAGATTAATTCAGTTGTGTGTGTGCATGTGTGTGTGTGCACACATATGCATACCTACTATGTGTGTGCACGCACGCACATTTTTGCGTGCGTCTGTTTGTCTGTGTGGTGTTAGTGTTGGAAATGAAAACACACCAGCAGTTTTGCTATGTATTTACAAAGACAATTTTAATTTACAGTGCATCTGCAGTTTTATGTTCATGGCATTTGAACCGCCCTTTTTTTCTTTTTTCTTGTAAAACTGTTCTTAAAATGATTGTGTTTACATTTCCTTTTCATAGCAGTGACACCAACCTTAGAACTACCACTTGTTCTGTTAAAAAAAAAACAACCCCAAACAAAACCCAACCCAAAAAATAACCAACCTTTTTGCACTTTTAACTCTGCACTTGAATTCTTTGTTTTTGGTTTTTTTTGTTTGTGTGTGAGGGCTTTTTTTTTGTTGTTCCTTTGCTAGAGCTCTGAGGTTCACAAATGGGGAGATTAACGTGTATGCAACCATTTCTTTTCACCCACCTTTTAGGTAGCCGCATTCCAGCTTCTGGGATGGATGTCTGTATGCATACTGCTTTTTCTTCTCTCTGTCATCTGTTCCTACTGGCACACAATGGCCTACTCTTCCGAAAGGTGGAACAGGGTTTTGTTTTTGTGTGTGTGTGTGTGCATGATGTTCTGTATGGGTTCGCACATGGCGCCTCAGTTTATATTAAGTCTCATCTGGAAGACTTTGACATTCAGTTTGATTAAAGCGCGAGCCTGGGAATCAAACCCAGAACATTTTTTTATACCAAAAAACAAACTGTTGCCATGTTTAGACATCATCCTTGAAATGGGAATGTGGTTACCTTAATGGTGGACCAAAACATTCGGCAAAAATCTGACCACTGGTGAA
>CM060341.1:35745944-35770835 GCA_030674155.1 Stramonita haemastoma | reverse complement strand
CACACAGTAAGTTACTCTTCCTGAAAATCAAGCTGCCCTGCCCAAGACAGCATATAACCACAGTACAGTGCCACATTTTTTCCCTGTTTAAATCTTGCTTACGCTTGTTTGGATAGTAACAGTTTTTCAGCACAATATAGAATGGAATATTATATACTGCTGAAGTGGATTCTTCACCATTTAAGCCAAAATGTGATAAGTCACCACTAAAGCCAAAAGTGCGATAAACAAGGTCACCACTAAAGCCAAAAATGTGATTTTAAAAGTCACCACTAAAGCCAAAAGTGTGATAAAGAAAGTCACCACTAAAGCCAAAGATGTGCTAAGTCACCACTAAAGCCAAAGATGTGCTAAGTCACCACTTAAGCCAAAAATGTGATTAAGTCACCACTAAAGCCAAAAATGTGATTAAGTCACCACTAAAGCCAAAAATGTGATTAAGTCACCACTAAAACCAAGACAGTCACAAAAGAAAGTAACCACTAAAACAAAGATGCCATAAAGTCACCACTAAAGCCAAGAAAGTGATCAAGTCACCACTAAAGCCAAGACAGTCATAAAGAAAGTCACCACTAGCCTAAAGCCAAAAATGCCATAAAGTCACCCTTAAAAGGCAAGAATGTAATAAAGAGACTCACCATTAAGGCAAGAATGTGATCATATCACCACTAAAGCCATAAATAAAGCCAAGAATGTGATCATATCACCACTAAAGCCAAGAATAAAGCCAAGACTGTGATCATGTGACATAAGCCAAGAATGCAATACAGAAAGTCACTACTAAGGCAAAGAATTTCATTAAGAAAACCCCCACTATCTAAAACCAAGAATGATATAAAGAATTTAACTTAAAGTCACCACTAAAACATTTGTTGTCTATTATTCTGTGTCTGTCTGGAACTTTAATTTTTCTCACACCACAAAAAAACCCACTATCTAAAACCAAGAATGATATAAAGAATTTAACTTAAAGTCACCACTAAAAAACATTTGTCATCTGTTATTCTGTGTCTGTCTGGAACTTTTAATTTTTCTCACACACAAATTTTTTTTTTTTATTGTCATTGTTGATACTTTTCATAGTCAAGCCTCGACTTTCAAAGATTTTCAATGGGAAGTTTGTCACAGGTTGTCAATTTTGGTCATTTTCAAAGATTCAGTTTTCAATCTGTTTTTGTTTTTTTTTAATCTGGTTTTTCTTTTTAAAATAGTATTCTAAGTCCGAAAATTGCCATTAAAGAATTCTGTTTAAACTGGAAGGAACGTCACCCATGTGTTTGTCCTTTTCTTCTGTATCCTTTTCTTTTCTTTTCTTTCTTCTTTTTTGTTTCTTACCCATGTCCTGTTACACCCCCCCCCCCTTTTTTATATTGTTTTCATTTTTTTCCAAGCCTCTAATTTTGTTGCTGTTGTTGCTGTTTTTGGTTTGATGCCCATTTCTTCATTTTGCTCTTTCTGTTTGGTGATCCTTTTGCTGGTTGTTCTTGTGGTTCTAAAATTACTTTGTTATTAACCTGCTTCTGTCTTCTTTGCATTTTCTTCTTTTTCCATAGGCTTACTTCTTTGTTTTTATTGTGCTTTTCCTTTACGAGTTCTTTTATCTTGTACTTCTTCTTCTGTTTCTTTGGCCTCTTTTAGTTCTTTTGTTTAGTCTGATGCTTCTTTTTTTTTTTCAACTTACAGTTAATCTGATCCAAACAAAATGCAAACATTAAAAATGACAGACTTGGCCCAAGCCAAAAGCTGTGTGATGTCATCAAATTACCAAGGCCTACACTAAAATGTTGTTATGTTGTAAAATGTTGTGTTGAGATTGCATTCAGCTATGACAAGCTCTTAACATAACAACTTGCACTCTCTTTTAAAGGAGAAAAATCTTCTGAAACATAGCTGCCTATAATATGGCAAGGTACTTGAACAGTCATGCAGGCAAACTTCTCATTCAGTGTGTAATTTCAATCTCACAGTGATTCCCAGATAGGATGAACGAGTCCGAGTGCACATTCTGGGTGACCAGGTGACCCCCCCCCCCTCCCCCCAAATGCTAATCTGGGAAGCAGACAAAAAAAATTACAACAAAATGAAGGTCTATGTATACCTACTCTTCCCTCCTTTCATGAATCCATGCATGTATGTCAGTATACACACTATCTCTCTCTCTCTTTAGCATGCACGCACGCGTGCACACACACACACACACACACACACACACACACACACACACACACACACACACACACACATGCACAACAAATAATTATCTTGATAACTGCATTTCCTACTTAACCTCACTTTTTCTATTTGAATAAGTATCTGTTTTGCTAAAACATTCCCCCTCCTCTCTAACATAGAAAAAAAACAAAAACCCTGTTTGCCCATTCCCTATTCTTGCTCTCACACTCACTCACACCCATGACTGTGCCATAACCATTCTCATACCTCTTCCCACATACAGCTAGCTATCCATCCTGCCCCTTCTCACATACGTCCCCCACCCCCTATCTTCTACACATTAAAAATGCAAAACAAAACAAAAAACTGAAAAAAAAGTTTCTGTCACGCCTTGTATCATCATATCCATCTACCTTTTGTGTCCAATGTGGGGCCAGGTTAAGATAACAAAGGTTACTGTAAAGGTTAGTGTTAGTGTTAGTACATAACATTAGTAACTGGGAAAATGCTGTTGGTCAGCTGGCATGTCTGCTTGTATATATGTAAGCCATGTGGACACAATGGTACATAGACACAATGGTACCTAGCTTTTGATACTGGTTTTGGAAATTTTTAAGTCACAAATTGTCTGTCCTTTCAACCATCCATGGTTGGATTTTTTATTATCATTTTCCAGTTTTGAAATCAGCTCAGTGGTTTCCAGAAGTGTACCATTGCATACAAATGGACTGTGGGTGTTTTGTAAAGAACCAAAATTAAACGAAGGATCAAGCCGAAATATATGGTTACTTCTTGCTTATTTCTTGAATTTCCCCACTATTAAAGTACAATTTTTCAGCTCTGAAATCAGCAATTTCCAGCTTACTGTACCTTTGAAAAATCATGCCCGTTTCCAAAGGAACCAAAGTTGTATTAATGGCCGAAGATAATTATCAGCCCAAAATAAAACCACAGGAGAAAAACATGCTCTTTTATGTGCTAGCCTATTTTCTATTCCCAGTTACCTAGCCATACATATCCTACCCCTTTCTCACAATTGACAAATGAACCTAGCAGTTAATCTAAGGAAAAAGCCCCTCCTTCTAATTATCAGTTTCCTTTTAGTACCTCTTCTACAAAATCAACGATGATTCCCCTCTTGCCTCCCCAAAATTTTGTTTAAATAAACATATGCTCACTCACTCACACACACACACACACACACACACACACACACACACACACACACACGCACACACACACACACACACACACACACACACATCCACCATGCACACATACCAATGTGTTTTATGACATATGCAGTGAAAACACTTGTTTTGTTTGTTGCTACTTCGTTTAATATACTTATATAGCCTCCGATGCTTTTGTCTATTACATAAGTTTCAATGCACAGTTTTCACCTTGCTTTGTCATTTTGAACTCTGAATGACAAAAATCCATCCAACTGAGCGATCAAGGAGATGACTTCCAGAGACTTACTGTGCATCATGTGTCAAATCAATTTTTACCTCCTTGGAGACTGTCACCTGCGAGTCCTTGTTTGTTTCATCCAAGCACTCAATTCAGTTCAATTCAATCCAAAAACTTCATCTCACAGAGAAATTCACGCAGGTAACAAGCCACATATAAAAACAGTCAACATGTAAATATAATATCACGGAAAATACCACAATATAGCCTGGTATCCAAATGTAAGCTCGCACCCATCCACATAACCTTGCAGCCGCCCACCTGTGAAGCGCCACACACTCTCACCTGTACTTAAACCTTTAATTGTTTTTCCATACAAAAGTGTGATGTTTATTTCATCATCATCCTTAATAAGAATACTTTCAATAGACGAGCCTCAACTTTCAAGGGTTTTAAAGGTGTTTGTCACAGGTTGTCATTTTGGTCATTTTCAAAAGGATTCATGGTTTTGAATCTAATATTTTTCTTTTTTTCACGAAAAAAATCTGAAAATCGCCCAAATGGAAATCTGTTTAAAACAGAAGAAAAATCACCCATGCTTTAACTTAAATAAATCAGGCATACTCTTGCCTCATTTTCCCCATACACTTCTGTGCCTGTAGTGAGTTCATGTCAAAGCCTTTGGGGTTTGGAGGCTTGGGAGGTATGGTCATTTGAGGGACATTGTGGTGGTCACCACCTCAGGTAGGTGACTCACTCACTCTGACTCTGCGACTGAGCCTTTACCGTCATTAGTAGGGGGCTTAGTAGGTGGCGTCCTGCATATGTTAGCTCAGAACAGGCACCACTGAACACCACAAAAGTGACTCAGCAGCAGTGCAGGGCCCCTCTGGCTGGTGGCTCTATGGCAGCCTAATGTTGATGGGCTTCCTGTGGACTGCTGATCCCGAGAATGAGACACAACAAAATCAGGGTATGACTGTAGCAGGGAGTTTGAAATGAGCAGTGTGGGAACAGCAGGACAAGGATGTCACAGAAGATGAAGCAGCACCCCCCCCCCTCCCCCCCACAAATACCTGTCTGAATTCTTTTTTAACTATTCATTTTGTTAAAAGAAGTTTATATCATAAATCACTGTGATAACAACAATTGCATATAGCTATCATAATTCTGCTGATGAATAATATCAAGTACTGATAAGTACAGTCAGATTTGGTTTCCCTTTACACTTCTATGCCTCTGATGAGTTTGTGTCAAAGCCTTTAGGGTTGGAGGTTCTAGCGTGGCGGTCGTTGGAGGGACGTTGTGGTGGTCGCCACCTCGGGTGGATGACTCAGTCTGGCTCCGCGACTAAGCTAATACTGATGTTAGTAGGGGGCTTAGTAGGGGGTGTCCTGCGTATGTTAGCTCAGAACAGGCACCACTGAACACCACCAAAGTGACCCAGCAGAAGTGCAGGGCCCCTCTAGCTGGTGGCTCTATGGCGGCCTAATACTGATGGGCTCCCTGTGGATTGCCAATCCCGTGGATGAGACACCGCGAATCAGAGTATGGCTGTGGCGGGGAGATTGAAATGAGCAGCGTGGGAGCAACAGTACGGGGATGTCACAGAAGACGAGGCAGCAAAAAAAAGATACCTGTCAAACATCTGTCAAACACCTACCTCTCCAATGTTGCTCATGAAGCCACTGTCACATGTCCTCTCTCTTTTCTGCTCCTCTGCATTAGTTCTGGGTCTCCTCTGTCACGAGCCTGTAGAACAGAAAAAAGCATCATTTACTCATTAGCACAAAAGTCTACTGTAGGATTTCCAAAGTCTTCTGGTATAATCATCAGAAAAAAGCACATAATTGTTGTTCTCACTTGTTTTCAGCATTATTGTCGAATCTTTTCAGATGGCTAGAATGAGATGCCTTGAAGGTGAACAAGGCTGCATATCCCAAAATATTCAGAAACTGAGAAAGGTTAATAAAATTCTTGTACAATGAAATGATTTCCTTTCATTTCAAAAGAAGTTGTGTTACCATTTTATTGCATTGATTTTACATGCATTAACTAAAAACAAAAAAAAATCTTTGGCTTTATTTATTGAACTTCATGTTTGATTCTAAACCATATATTAGTGCCTCCAATGAGATAACATACCTAGCCAAAACCCATTCATACAATCATTGTGTTCAGCAATTTATATTTGAAAATATCCAAAAGTCATTTTTGTCCATGTCATAGCCTGAAACTTAAAACAGTAAGATTCATCATTCAGTGGCATCCTGTGGCTTGAGCAAGTATGGAAGTCACAAAGCCACAGGGAAAATGGCATATATATCACAATCTGTGAACTGCACTGTGCAGTTATACCTGTCACGAATCCTGTGAACACATTGGTGCCACTGCAGGGCATATCAAAGCCAGCCACTTTCAAACCTCCCCCCCCCCTTTAAAAAAATACTCAATTTCCTTGAAAAATAGCATGTGCCTGTATTACAGCTTCTCCAAAACTTCGTGACCTCTTCATACAATGCCACGGTTATCCTCTCAATCTTGCCATCAGACCGATGTTTATCCCTACCGCGCACCCAGCGCATTATTATCAAAAGGGCCTGATGACTGGATCTGGATCGTACATTACCAACAGTGCAACAGTAACTGGTAACACACAATATTCAACCCTTTTCGCTATTTGATAGCCCTACTTGCCCCTGAAATATGCAAGCAACAAGGCAATACACTGATACGATTGCTAATAATTATAAAGTCAACAGAGCACTGCGTTTAACAAAATAGTAAATCAGTTTTTACCGTTATGTAGCTTTACTGAGTACCTTCTCACTGCCACCTCCACGAGTGTGGCCAATAGTACCACATGGCTTGGAGTCTGAATACCGGAACGATGTAGGCATAAGCGTATTCTACTAAAACAAAAGGGAACACTTGGGCTTTAAAGGTTTCGAAGGCTTTTGCTTGGCGTTTATAAACTTATTCTCAATTTGTGGTGCGTAGCAATTGTGTTCTGGCTAATTTCCAGCTGTAGAAATAGTTTGAAATAAAGATTTTTTTTTTAAATGTCTAGTACAGTGTTAAGGGGATTGTGTGTGGGGGTGCGTGCATGCATGCGTGCGTGCACGTGTGTGTGTGTGGTGTGTGTATGTGTGTATGTGTGCGCGCGCGTGCGTGCGTGCGTGCGTGCGTGTGTGTGTGTGTGTGTGTGTGTGTGTGTGTGTGTGTGTGTGTGTGTGTGTGTGTGTGTGTGTGTGTTTTTAGTAGTAGTAGTAGTAGTAGTAGTAGTAGTAGTAGTAGTAGTAGTCTTCAAGTTTATGTCCTTCCACATACAGTGATACCAGACGGGGAGGGGAGGGGGAGGGGAAAGAATATAAAAAATAGAAAAATATAAAAAAAAAGATAGATGAAAATGAAAACATAAATCAATACACATTTATACGTAAAAAAAACAAACCCCCTTATGATAAAAATATGATAATCATATTATCAGTTGACATATTACAAAGATAAAGATAAAGAAGGAAAGGACGAAAGAGACAGAAACAGAAAATGGTGGGGGGTGGGTTGACTAAAAATGTATATAGATATTTTTAAAAATAGATTTTTAAAGGGAATATTAGCGCATGCGTGCGTGCGAGCGCACACGTGCGTGCGTGCGTGCGTGCGTGTGTGTGTGTTAGTTTACTATCTGTAGCTTAAAGTCAGTGATTATTGACAGTCATGCCCTGTCTTATATTTGTAGTGCTCAAGTGAATTTTAAAAAATCATCTGATTTAGATCAGCTTCGGTTGTCCTTGATTATTTCTTTAGTCTACAGCTATACATTACTGTGACTTCCAGGGTAGCCTAATGCTGGAGAGTACAACTGGTTTGGTTACGTTAAAGTCCCAGCAGCCTATCCGATTTGGGGACTATAGTATCAAGCCACCATCACCACACTGGGTAGTGCTGCTTTGAAACTGGATTGTTTTGTTTGTTTGTTTTTTGTTTTGTCTGAACCTGTGAACATTACACACAGGTTCTGTTTTTAGTCTTTCTGTGCACAGGGCTTCTCTCCTGGCGAGCTTCCAAATGATTATGGTATTGAATTTAAACTTCTTTTTTTTGTTTGGTGCCTACATTTATCAATTCAATGTTCCAGGTTGTGGTAATGCCAAAAAAAAAACCAAACAACAGCAAACAAAACAAAACCACAACCACCACAGCCAACAACAAACAAAGGGGGGGGGGGGGTCGTGGTGGGGGGGGGGGGGGGGGGGGGGGGAGGGCGGAGTCAGCATTGACATCACTGTTCTTTGGCTGATTGCTCATTCTCTTACTTAGGTCTAGGCCTAGCCTACAGCTGGTCAAACGCATGTGGCATAGGCCTAATAGGCCTATTGAATGTTTTGTTGGTTTTTTTTCATTCCTGGTCTAAGGCTTCAAGGTTTTCAGTTAAAGTTAAAAGTTGTGCATGCGACTGTTTGCCCAACGTTAAGGTAGCTGCATTCCAACAGCGGAAATTACCGCATCTTTAAGCAGCTTCGAGCGTGGTTATCGGTTGGAAGGGTGACCGTTGCTGCCTTGGCTTCAGTACAGTCCCCCTTGTGTGTGTGTGTGTGTGTGTGTGTGTGTGTGTGTGTGTGTGTGTGTGTGTGTGTGCGCGCGCGGCGCGCCGCGCGAGCGCCCCCGCGCCCATTGTACTGCACTGCACAGTTTTTGATGATATTGCTTTTATTTTACTTTTATCGTCTGGCCATGTAATATGCTGTGTATTGTATCGGCATGCAGTTTTCCTTATTTTTTTGTGCTAGTCAAATTTTTCACGTTCATATACATGTAACCTATTTAAATTGATTTGATTGTATAGCGTGGAGAGCCCATGTTTTGGGGGAATTTGCGCTATATAAGCCTCCCTTTTATTCTTATTATTCTTATTCTTATTATCATTATCATCATTATCATTATTATATAGTTCACCCACCTGTAAATGGGTACCTGCCCTCTATAGGGTCAGGGAAGGTAAAACAGCGAGGGAGAGGAGATGTATGCCGCCCTCAATATGCTGGCCCCTAGAGATTTTGTCTCTGATGCCTCGCTCCCCTACAACCGCCTAGTTTATGGGACACCGTTACCTTTTTAAAAATTTTTTATTTCACAGGCCTGTCAGTTATGGGCTTCTCCAGACATCAAATCTCACTCTTAGCATATCTCGACTAACATCAGCAACAATGGGCTTCTCCAGACACCCAATCTCACTCTACCAACATCAGCAACAATGGGCTTCTCCAGACACCCAATCTCACTCTACCAACATCAGCAACAATGGGCTTCTCCAGACACCCAATCTCACTCTACCAACATCAGCAACAATGGGCTTCTCCAGACACTGGATCTCACTCTGCTAACATCAGCAACAATGGGCTTTTCCAGACACTGGATCTCACTCTGCTAACATCAGCAACAATGGGCTTCTCCAGACACAGGATCTCACTCTTAGCATATCTCTACCAACACCAGCAACAATGGGCTTTACCAGACACTGGATCTCACTCTACCAACATCAGCAGCAATGGGCTTCTCCAGACACAGGATCTCACTCTACCAACACCAGCAACAGTTAGCCTTTCCAGACAGGATCTCTCTACCAACACCAGCAACAATGGGCTTCTCAAGACACCGGATCTCACTCTACCAACACCAGCAGCAATGGGCTTCTCCAGACACCGGATCTCACTCTTACCACCTCTCTACCAACACTAATATTTAGATAAAGGGATCGCACTGAGACTTCAACAAAGGGAGTCCAGCAAGGTTGTATTCTCTCTCCCCACTTTTTTAAAAATATACACAGAGCATGTGATGAAAGATGAAAGAAGTTAAAGGAATTAACTGTCCATCAGCCATCACCCCCCTCTCTCTATTCTGACATACTAGAACATAATCCTTCCCTCCCTAGCATCCTTTTCTGATAATGCTACCCCCTCCTCCCTCAAACCCCAGAAAAAAAATGTTTGACCACTGTTGTCAGCTTGTACCAAGGTAATCTATCTGTCTTTGTGTCCACATGAGGGGCCAGGATTTAGAAACAAGGTTAGTGTTAGTGTTAGTGCTGGTGTTAGCATAAACAGTTAGCATGCATTGGGGTAGGGGCTGTTGGTCGGTCAGTCTGTCTGAATGCATGTGGACACAACAGCAGGTAAACACAATGGTACGTAGCCGTACAGTGGCATGGAGCATTATTTAAATCATAAGTGACCAATCCTACCAGCAGTTAAGATTGCTATTTGGATTGGGGGGGGGGGGGGGGGGGGGGATTTTTAGTTCTGCTAGAAGCACTGTGGTTTCGTGCCTAAGTCATTTCTTAACAAGTTTCATTCAATTCTGACAAATATTAATTAACCCAAATGAAAGAGGAAATAAATGATTAAGTCCAGAGTAAACAACCTAAGAAGAAACATTCTTTCCACAAGCCATCCCTTTTTCTTGGATTTCTACTAACCTAACACTACAAGACAAGGCTCAGGGGATAACTATCCTGCCACTGTCTCAATTGATGATACGCCCATCTGCAGTTTGTTAATGACATCCATCTACTTGGAAGTAGTAACAATGAACTCTAAGAACTTATATGCAAGCTAGAAGAATATGGTGAGAAGATCAGTGCAAAGAAAAGCAAGGGAGACAGGACTGATACCCTTTTATTTAGAATTATCATGAGCAGACCAACAACTTGAAGAAACTGACTCATCCAATTATCTTGGCTCCACACTGACCAAAGACGGCCCCTCTCTAGCTGAACTGAAGATCAGACAAGCCCTTGCAACCTCGGCCATGGCAAAGCTGGCCAGGATTCAGAAAAGCAAGCAGAGCAGTCTCCAGAAAACTTAATTATTTTTAAGCACTTGTCATATTTATAATGCTGTGCAGATGTGAAAGTTGAGCCAAGCTGCCAAAACTGGAAATAAGATTCCATCCTTTGAAAAAAACATAACCACAAAGGCTTCTGCAAATCTCCTGTCAGGACCACAGAACTAATGAGGGAGGCTCAGGGCTATATCATACTCTTGTAGACTGTTGGGGATCTGCTGAAGATTTGTGACCAGCTTCCTCCACTCCTCGCAGTTTTCAGCTTTCTGTACCAAGTCGTTCACTCTAGGCCAGATGCTCACTGATGTTGTCTTCCAAACGTTTTCTCTGTCTGTCACTTCGTCTCCCTCCTTGTACTTTCTCCCTGTAGGACTTGCCCGTGCCACTTCAGTTTGTGTTTGTCTCTGAAGTCAGGAGCTTTTCATATGGCCCGATAACATTTTCAATTCTGTTTTCCACTTCCTTGTTAGTTATGTAATCTCTGTATGAGATACCAAGGAGTTTGAGAAAGCATCTCATCTCCACCGCCTGTATCCCTTCAATGTCTGCTGTTATGGTCTATGTTTTACATGTGTACAAAAATATGGACAGGAACAGGAACATCTCGCTCAGCTCAAAGATCAGGCTGATGGGCACTCTGGTCATGTCAATATTCCTGTATGCTTGTGAGTCATGGACCCTTACAGCAGATCTGGAGAGGAGAATACAAGCCACAGAGATGAGATGCTTTCGCAGACTCCTTGGCATCTCTTACAAAGACCACATTACTAACGAGGAGGTGAGAATCAGAAACGGTCAAGCCATTGGGCCCTTTGAAGATCTCCTGACCACAGTCAAAAAAAGCAAACTGAAGTGGTATGGGCACATCGCAAGATCAACAGGGCTTGCCGAGACGATTCTGCAAGGAACTGTGCAAGGCGGGAGAAGGAGAGGCAGGCAGAGAATGAGATGTTAGGACAACATCCGAGAGTGGACGGGCCTCAGGCTGAGTGACACCCTGAGAAATGTCGAGGACAGAGGGAAATGGAGAGAGCTGGTTCCGAGGTCTTCCGTGGCGCCCCTACGGTCTAAGCAGACTATGGGGTAGAAAAAGAAAGAAAAATATGGACACGACCAGGGAACGCATCAGTCTGGTCTTAAAGTCGATGGCTATGTTCTTTATATCTGTATATCTGAATTAAGACAAAATCATGCACGACTACCCAAAAGAAGTATGTGTGTGTGTGTGTGTGTGTGTGTGTGAGTGTGAGTGTGAGTGTGAGTGTGATGTGTGATGGGAGAGAGAGAGAGAGAGAGAGAGAGAGAGAGAGAGAGGAGAGAGAGAGAGAGAGAGAGAGAGAGAGAGAGGAGAGAGAGAGAGAGAGAGAGACAATGACAATGACAATGACAATGACAAATGATTTTATTGTTCAGACTCGGAGTGTCCATAAACAAGGGGGAATGGGTGGATCATGCAAACAACTGCAGCAATTCATTAAGTTCACTATGTCATTTCAGATAAATAGTTTCCTAGGAAAAAAGAAAGAAAGAAAAAAAGAAAAGAAAAAGAAACAACAAAAAGAAACAAGAAAACAAACAAACTGACAAACAAACAACATACACAGACACTCATACAAACAGACAGACAGACAGACAGGTCTTTGGCCGTTGCATAATTAGTACAACTTTCATGTCATATGCAGAAACGCCTAACTGAGGGGTATCTTACCTACTAAGTGGATTGAGATTTCCTGTTTTTAAAGGCATAAAATATAAACTTTGCAAGATCTACAACTTGTTCAGGTTTCTGTGACTCTAATAGAGATAACCTCTGGTTTCTGAAATATTCTAAATTAACCTTACTTAGATAAGTTTTGCGTAATTCAGTGTATGCTGGGCAGTAAAAAAGGAAGTGAATTTCATTTTCAGGTGCACGATTACAATTTGGACAAGCTAGGGAACAATTATCTGGCGTATATCTAAATTTATTGCTTTTTAATTCTGTTACCCCCAATCTGAATCGTATAAACATTGTACGTATATACCTGGAAGTGATTAAGTCCATATACTTTTCCGGTTCTAATAAGCTTTTGAATGAACTATACAGATTAAAGCGTGGTCTACTGGTTATTTTTTCAGACCATTGCTGCATGAAGCAATCAATCATTCTTTGCTTGAATTCACGTAAAAAAGCTTTATGATTTCCGACTCCTTGAAAAAGCCATGCATAGCCAAAGCCAGAGGAGCAGAGAAGATTTCTGATGTGTGTTACCCAAGTTATACTACCTTTTTCATCTAACGATTTTAACATACGGTAAGCCATGTTAGCATATCTCTGACTTGGTAAGGAGCACAGACGTAACCAATAAGAAATACTTCTAACAGCTGACAGAACAAGGAGAGGGTAACGGCCTAATTCTCCATACACCATATAGTTTGGTGTATGCAGACTAACATTTAAAAAGCGTTTACATGCAAAGAGATGGACTTTTTCAATCTGGTTAAATTCCTGGACACCCCACACCTCAGCTGCATACAGTAGTATAGGAGCAACCCGTGCATCAAATAGTTTAAAGAATATCTTGAGGGAAGAGCAATCCAGTTTACGTAATGTCCTGCATATTTCTATCACACATTTTTTAGCTTTCGTTGTCAAGCTTTCAGTGGCAACATTCAAACTGAGACGTGTTGTGAAGGTAAGACCTAGGTATTTATATGAATTAACAACTTCTAACTTTTGTTGTCCAAAATGCCAGTGTTCATATTTTGATAGGTGTCCACCATTACGAAATACAATAATTTTTGTTTTTTCAAGATTTACTTTTAACCCAAATTTATCGGCAATATTATGTAAATTGTTGAGTTGATTTTGTAAGCCTACAGGAGAGTACGAGAAAAGTAACAGGTCGTCTGCAAACATCAGGAGGAACAATTCTGTTGCAGTTTGACCGAGCTGAATTCCGTGATGTCCATTGCTTATGATATATGTTGCAAGATCATTTATTAGAAGGGAAAATAAAGTAGGGGAAGCAAGACAACCCTGTTTGAGGCCCTGGAAGCATTCAAAATAATCAGAATATCCTGCGGATGAACGAATGCAACACAATACCGATGAGTACATAGCTTGTAGGGCCTTTAACATTTTACCATTTACACCTACCTTTATTAAGATTTTCCACAAGACATTTCTGTTAACTGTGTCGAAGGCTTTTTGAAAATCCACAAAAGCTACATATATTTTTTTCTTTTGAAGTAGATATTTTTGCACAATAGCATATAAAGTAAAATATGGTCAGTAGTTCTATAGTCTTTCCGAAACCCTGCTTGGGATTCTGAAATTTTATTACTGCTTTCAGCCCATTGTGTTAATCGGGAGTTAAGAATATGAGTGTATAATTTACTAACACAACTTAGCAAGGTGATACCACGATAGTTTCCTGGATTTTCTGCATCTCCCTTTTTAAAGAGAGGGACAATCATAGCTTTACACCATTCTTTGGGATACAGTCCACTGGTAAACAAAGTGTTAAACAGTTTTGTGAGGAAAGGAACAATAACTTCTGTTGATTTAAGGACTTCATTTATTATCTTATCTGGGCCAGCAGCTTTTCTTGGTTTTGCATGCCTTATTGCATTCTTAACCTCTGTTTCACTTATTTCCTTGTTTATATTGTCAATGTTATCTTCAATATTGTTAAAATCAGGCATTTCATCAGATACTGCATTAGAAGTGACATCACTGGAAGTATCAGAGTTACTCTCATTCAATAATGATTTAAAATGGTTGAACCATGTTTCTTTAGATATATTGTTTACCACATTATTTTTATGTTTATAAACCTTCATTTCTTTCCAGAAATCCTGTGAGTTGTGAGCAGATTGAAGAATTTTGTTTACCTGAGAGAGAGAGAGAGAGAGAGAGAGAGAGAGAGAGAGAGAGAGTGAGAGAGAGAGAGAGAGAG
Organism: Stramonita haemastoma; assembly: GCA_030674155.1. Lineage (NCBI taxonomy): Eukaryota > Metazoa > Mollusca > Gastropoda > Neogastropoda > Muricidae > Stramonita > Stramonita haemastoma. The sequence goes on along the minus strand of CM060341.1, from coordinate 35,756,460 downwards.
AAGAGGGGGGGGGGACAGACAGACAGACAGACAGAGCAAGTGTGTGTGTGTCACTGTGTGTGTGTGTGTGTGTGTGTGTGTGTGTGTGTGTGTGTGTGTGTGTGTGTGTGTGTGTGTGTGTGTGTGTGTGTGTGAGAGAGAGAGAGAGAGAGAGAGAGAGAGAGAGAGGAGAGAGAGAGAGAGAGACAGACAGACAGACAGACAGACAGACAGACAGACAGACAGACAGACAGACAGACAGACAGACAGACAGACAGAGACACACAGAGAGAGACAGCAAGTGTGTGTGTATGTGTGTGTGTGTGTGTGTGTGTGTGTGTGTGTGTGTGTGTGTGTGTGTGTGTGTGTGTGTGTGTGTGTGTGTATTTAGTGGTTTTATTTTATGTCATTTTATTTTGTTTATTTCAGTTCATGTGATTTGGCTTTTTGTTTTGTTTATTAGCTTATTTCAGTTTGTTTTTTTACTTGTTTCTTTTAGTTTATCTCATTCTTTTATAGTTTCATCATTTGCAAAGCACCAGTCTAGCTGTTCTCACATCACTCATTCCAAACATACCACACAACAACTATACCCAGGTTGAGTTCCACTGTACACAAAGCCTGAAGCTGACAGGAAGCTTTAAATGCAGAACCGCCATACAGCCACCAGCCAGTAGAGTCCCGCACAGAAATTTTTTTCCAACACCATTTTAGCTTTTTTTTTTTTTTTTTTTTTTTTTTACAGTTTTCTGTTTGTTTTTCATTTTCTTTGTTTTGCATTTTTTTTTTTTTTTTGTAGTGTGTTTTCACTCTTTTCTTTTTGGTGTCTTGCTCGTGTGCTCTATTTTATTTTATACTTTTGAATTTTTCTTTTTCTTTTTAAGTTCATTTTGAATTTGTATTTACTTTTCTTTTTCTGTTTATGCTTTTGAAAAATTATTTTTCTGTTACTTTGTGCTTTGCAATGCACTGTCTTGCACTGCACCCTTTTATTGTCTTAATTTACTCAACTCTGTGTAGAATCCACTCAGATCATGAGTGCTGTAGCTCTGTCTTGAAAGATATGAAAATCTGCAATAATAAGCATCATCTGTACAAGCATTGGATTAAAATATCACAATTCTACAGGCCAGGACCAGCATACCTCTTGGTCCTGGACACCGAGTGCTGAAGCCCTTCAAGTCTTTGTCGGAGCATGTTTTATCTTACCTTCTGAATTCTTCATCAAAAGAGATCCTAAGACAGAAATACATACAGTAAAGATGCCCTGTAGTCTGTAGTCTGCAGGATTGTAGTGCTGACATCTTCATCCCAGTGCCCTTGGTGACCAGGTGTATCACAGCCAGCCAGTCTCTGTTAACAGACATAAAACGTGTGTGTCATAAACATGTAAAAGCAATATAAAAAATTGTGTGTGTTTGTGTGCATGAACTCATATGCATAAGAATGCATGTATGTACATGCATGCAAGTGTGTGTGTGTGTGTGTGTGTGTGTGTGTGTGTGTGTGTGTGGTGTGTGTGTGTGTGTGTGTGTGTGTGTGTGTGCATAAGAATGCATGCATGTGCATGCATGCAAGTGTGTGGTGTGTGTGTGGCGCGCGCGTGCGTGCGTGCGTGCATGTGCTAGTTTCCTTTTTGCAGGTCACTACCCTTGCATCTTTAGCAATAAATCATCTCTTATGGACTGGTTTACCATAAACAAAGACTCTTGATAACAGTTTGCATTTTTTTTTCTCCTATAATGAGTTAAAGAGAACACTGTGATACTGTGCAAAGACTCTGTATCATATACTGAAATGAACAATGGCTAGTGTACCGTGCATGCATTATATAATTTGTAGTGAATAATGACTAGTGTACTTTGCATGCGTTATGTAATTTGTAGTGAACAATGTTAGAATACAGAGCATACATTTTTTTAGTGTGAGAATCCTGGGTCTGTTATGATTAAACACTTAAACAGACCCCCCCCCCCCCCAAAAAAAAAAAAAAAAAAAAAAAAAAAGAACAAACCCCATCAATTTCTAGCATATTCTGTCCTTCCTATAATTTTACTCCAATGTATTTATAATCCCATACATCTCTTGGGCACAAAGTAACAACCCACTCCTCTTTTAGGAACAGTAGAAAATTGTAAACTGGTAGGAACGATTAGAGAGAGAGAGAGAGAGAGAGAGAGGAGAGAGAGAGAGAGAGAGAGAGAAGAGAGAGAGAGAGAGAGAGAGAGAGAGAGAGAGGCACCCATACTAACGTTGTATTTATTCATCATTTATGCAATAGGAATATAACGATCTTAATGATGGGCAAAGATTGCATTTAAGCAAAATACCATTGGTGGTCAACCATGGGACTTTCACGTGAGGATCGAAATTTAACATATAACACTAAAAATGGAACCATAAGTGGGCAAAAATGAACAGGCATGTTATTTTTAAAGTCTGAAATTTGAAACCCAAAACTTGTAAATGCTTGAGTCATGGCTAACCCGGAAATTAATACTTTAACTTTACTGAGTTCCACGATTACTGTTTATTTTGGACGTGAGGTTTACAACTTTGTCCATGAAAAAGGCAATGTAATATATCCATTACCTTGCAGAAGTCTGTGTGCACATAGTCAGTCCATAGGGTCAGTACGACATACCTCGTGGAACTTAAAAACTGCAGAATGTAACCACTACAGACCACAAAATACTTGTTTTTCTATCATGAAGCCCAACATCAACTCACCTCCAAAGAGCCCGCCATGCCTCATGGTAACGGTGGATAACTCTGCAGGAAGAAGGGGGGGGGGAGATAAGGGGGTGAGGGGATGGTGGGACAGACACTACGTTTAGAAGAAACTGCTTACGATCTCTTCGATCTCTTTCGCCAGTTGGTTTCAGTTAGGCCCATGCATTGTTAGGAAGAAGCAGCAGCAACACATTTTGTACTATTCTGTTGTGCTGTCTGGAACAAAGATACTCAAGTACTGAGTATCTTTGGTCTAGAATCACACGTAGCACAGGCGCTTGTTCTTATAATTATATCTGGCAATGAATGATATTGGGGTTTTCTCAATCATTGAAGGTGGCAGGTTGTGTTTTGTTCATGGTGATGCTCCCTTTCCCCGTACCAATAGGTCCCAATACTAGAAAATCTAATTTATGAGATGTTACTGTAGCAGTGTGGCAACACGTTTTGTAATAAAAGTGCGCTTTGTAATAAATTCATTACAAATCTGTTTGGGTTACAGAGTGGAATGGAGGGAACTGGTTGCCAAGTCTTCAGGGATGCCCCCATGGTTGCCAGACTAAGGGCTAGATAGAGATAGATAGATAGATAGAGAGTTCGGGTTACACAATTTTTATTACAGAATCAGTTTGATGGATTTATAATGATAAAAAAATTGTAAGGGGAAACGCACTGATTATATTTCCAATCATTTTCAAGGTTGGTCAAAGTGATGAGTAATAGTGAAGACGAGAAAAGTGTGTTTTTTTCACAAAAAAGAAGACATTTGTAGCACTGCAAGTCATAGAAAATAACTTAAAATAACCTATCTGACAATAATTTTACTGTAAATCACATTTTTATTGCAAATCGTGTTTGACACGATTTTTAATTAATTTTTTTTAATAAGCATTTGTAAAAAGAAATATTACAAAAGGCACTTCTATTACAAAACATAGGCAGCAGTTTTTCACAAATAAAAAGAAAATAAAAAGATGTGTACTGGTGATGTGAGACAAACATGTGGACATTACCGATGCGAATTTGAGAGTGTTGCTCAAATTACCTGACCAACACTGCAGGTGTCTGTATCTCTCAGGCCTGGTTGAGGCAGGGATATATTATGATAGTAAGTGTAGAGTACAACCCTGTCAAGAAGTCTCCAAGCATATGCACTTCCACAGCAGCAGCATTACATCATCCTCATTCTCATTGATCATCATGCAATGAAAAATGGCCGATTGCTCTGGTCTCATGGTGACCTCAGATTCGTTTCCCCATAGGCTTCTGTGCCTGTGGTGAGTTAGCTTCATCAAAGTTGGTGTGTACATACAGCTGGACATGTTGATTTTGAATATGTACTCCTCAACAGCCTAACTGACCACTAGTGACCACTACTGAGATCTGCTGGAAACAACTTTTTCAGATCTGGGGAGATCAGAAATGACATTTATAATGATTTCTGACCTCCCCAGAACTGGAGAAGTAATTTCCAGCTGATTTTGTTGGTGGTTACTGTGGTCAATTTACATTATAAATGTCATTTCTGACCTCCCTAGGTCCAAAGAAGTCGTTTCCAGCTGATTTCAGTCATGGTCACCATTGGTCAGTAGTGGTGTCTAGTGGTCAGTTAGGCTGTTGAGAAGTAAATACTCGAAATCAGCATGGGACCCAATGGTACCGGGACATAATGGGATTCCTTTATGGGACATGTCGAAATGCAATTTTCTTGGGACCTATCGACAGGCAATTTTGTTGGGACCCAATGGTACAGGACCCTATGGGATTGCTTAATGGGGACGCAATGAGACGATTTTTGGGGGAGGCAGTGGTACTGGTACCCAATGGCATTGCTTAATGAGGATGCAATGAGACGAGTTTTTGGGGACACATTGGTACTGGGACCCTATGGGATTGCTTAATGGGGACGCAATGAGACGGATTTTTGGGGGACGCAATGGCACTGGGACACAATGGTAGTGGGACATAAAATTATTGGCGTGACCCGCCCAGATCAACTAAGTGCAGACCTACCAGTGCAGGTGGTGCATGCAGAATATCAAATTTGTGTTGAAGATCCTGTATTCTATGTCAATGTTAAGTGGGTTATGAAAACATCCCATCACTAGCATTAGTAAAATTGCGGCTACCTTAATCGTGGGCAAAAACAGTTGCGTGCATCTCACAACCAGTGACCTCGGAGCTCTTATCTAGCTGAGAAACGGAGGAGGAGGGGGGGGGGGGTAGGCCGAATTTTCTGGATGTCAAGTTGGTTTGTAGGCCTACTGGCCCCAAAACTGGTTGTAGAGCAGTGTATTATGAGAAGACCACGAGATGCAGCAATTGTTAGGCCTAACAGGAAAACATATAAATGGGAGTTAAATTCTTTTATATCTAGGATAATGGAATAAGCATTCATGTGCTTTTTTCATCCAGTCCCCATGTGTATGCAGTTTTGTAAATCTTGTCATCTGTTCCCACCGGCACACAATGGCCTACTCCTACGAAAAAGCGAAACACGATTTAAGTGTGCGCAAGATGTTCTGCGTGCTGTCGAACAAGGGGCCTCGGTTTACAGTCTCATCCGAAAGACTTTTGGGGAGAGTGGAGTCAGCACTGATGTTAACTCCAGGGGAAAAATCCCCTCGAACGGGAATCGAACTCGGGTCGCCAAATTGCCAGTGCAATGTTCTGACCACTAGGCTATCCCATCTCATTAACTCGAGTCATTAACTATATACTGTATACGCTGCAAAGAGTTTTGCTGAGGTTTTTATGCAAAAAATACTATGCAATACACGATCGATAAGCTGGTGTGACACGCTGACGAGTACCACAAGGTCACGGTCAAGGTCACACATCTTCGAGACTCTGTTAGTTACGAATACGTCAGATAAATCTTAATTTATCATGAGTCTTCAAATATTCTTCGTGTTTCATGCATAAAGATCTACGAAAAACTGTAATTCATAGAAGACAATGCATAGAAGTTCATTTACATTTATAATTTCGAAAATACTCAACTCTTTCGCTTTGTCTATTCGGTCAAAATGGCTGATTCCATAAGTCGAAGTTCTGCTGCAGCTAGTGTACAATCTGGCAGCTTTTGTGATGAAGAAGCAAAGTGGAAAGCTATTTCCTTGACACATGTGGAGTACACAAGGGGTATAGTATATATTTAATGATCAGACAGGCAGTACTAAAATTCTGTATGGAGGTAGTGTTCAGAGTACTGAGGTAGTATCCAACGATTCGTTTGGAGGTACTACCGAGACAAGTTGCTGTGGTAAACTAAACGTGTCTTGTTTTCTCAGTGCTCATAGTTATTTCCCTTGAGCCCATCTGCTACCCTGCACCCTCCCTGCCCTCCTGTGTGTGATATGATGCAGTGATAACCGTTTTCAGGAAAGTAGAGGGTTACAATCGTCACTGAGCGTACAAAACACAGTTCCAAATTTATGATAGGCTTATCAGGATGTTTAGGAGATCGTACTGTAACTGCTTGAAAATGTATTGAAAATTGTGTGCAAAATTATATTATATGCATGCACTTACACACACATTGACGCATGCACACACACACACCAGCTACCGTTTGTACACACACACGCACGCACGCACGCACGCACAAACAAACAAACAAACAAACAAACAAACAAACACACACACACACACCCCCCCCCCCACCACCTACCTTTTTTACACACACACACACACACACACACACACACACACACACACACACACACACACCACTCCACCTACCTCTGTAAGTCATTCAGATGAGAAGTAGTCCTATAAACTGGGGCCCCTGTGTGGGAACGCATGCAGAACATCTTGCATACAATGATACGTGTTAAATCCTGTTCCGCTTTTCAAAAGAGTAGGTCATTGTGTGCCAGTAGGAACAGATGACAAAATTTACAAAAGTCAAAACTGCATATACATGGGGACTGGATGTGAAAAATCACATGAGTGCTTATTCCATTATCCTCGATATAAAAGAATAAATAAATAAACATGCAGACGCTGGGACTGGCAAGTCAGACAATCGCAATGACTGAATGAGATCATGTATGATAACAGAGCCAAGTGGTTAAGACCATTCAACTTTAACCCGTGGAGTGCTGGATATAAATAATAATTATTGTTGCTCACAGAAATTGCACGTAAAATAAAGAATTTTTAGCCCCAGCTACGTATGTTTTAGAATTTTTATACGCTTACGAGTAACACTAGATAGATAAACTTATACATTTTTTAAAAAGTAGATACAATGCAGAATATTATACAAATAACAAAAAAGGCATCAGCTAGTGTATATAGCTAGAAGATCTCACAAATTGTTTTGGAAAAACTCTGCAGACAGGTAATCTCCCCAGCCCCCACTCTGGGACCTCAGATTATAGTCTCATCCAAAGGACTTTTGGGGGAATTGAGTCGGCACTGATGTTAACTCCAGAAGAAAATATTCCCTTGAAAGGGATTTGAACCAGAATCGTCAGATTGCAAGCGCAGTGTTCTAATAGTAATACCATCTCTATTAGTCATATATAATGTATTTCCACAAACACAGTCTACCTGTCCCTTTTCACTTTTCATCATGAAATGATCAATGATTCGAAGAAATTGTTGATGATAGCACAATCATGTCTGCTTGCAGGTGACCTGATAGGTCAGCTACTGGCCATGTTCAGCCTCCTGCCCTTCTGTCTGTTGGTCAGCTTCGTCACACTCATCATCTTCAGGAGGGATTTACATACGGTACGGTATCCATTTTAGAGAACAGGATAGCTCAGTGGTCAGAGCACTCACTTTCTCCAAGCTAAGGTTAAGCAGCATTGAGCGTTGTTACCAACTGGATTGGGGACCAGTTGCACGCCTTGGTTTCATTACAATCCTCCAGTCCACCCAGCTGTAAATGGGTACCTGCCCTCTTGAGGGTCAGGGAAGGTAAAGCAGCGAGGGAGAGGAGATGGGCGCCACTCTCAACATGCTGGCCTCTAGAGAAGCTGAGGTCTGTGATGTCTTGCTTCCCTACCACCTCATAGGTTATGGGAACACCTTTACATTTTACAGTATAAATTATATATGTGCTCTCTGTGATTGTACAGTGTGTCAGAGAAATGACGTGTTCCCTAGCTTACTTAATACCTTGGAGGTGACCCAGAAATAAGCACGAGTTCTTGAGTTAGCTTATCATCTGGGAATCACTGACTCAGTGACTCGACTGTGAGATTGAGTCATTGTGTACGATACTGGATAGGAAGTGCTGTAGTGGTAATACCTTCCCAGAGTATCTCTTGAGTAACAGTACTAGCACTAGTAATTTGATGTGTTATAATATATGTACACTTATTACAAATTTAAAAAAAAAGAAATAGATCAGACCCCCCCCCCCCCCCCGCCCCCCTCCTCACCCTTTGCTTGTTTCTCAATAAGAACTCCCAAAGTTCACCAATACGGCAGTGGTGAGACTTTGCATGTGCGACCATTTTGGCCCACCATTAAGGTAGCCGCATTCCGACCTCAGGGATGGTGCCTTAGAAACAAGACACCAGTATGCATACATTAATTAATGAAATTTTATCGTCTCTTAAAAGCTAGCAGTGGTACACTCTTCCAAAGGGTGAAAGGTGTTTTAACGTGTGCGTAAGATGTACTGCATGCATTCACAGACGGGACCTTGGTTCATAGTTTCAGCCAAAGGACTCTTTTTCTGTGGGTGGGGGGAGGGGGGTCAGTACTGATGTTAACTCCAGGGGGAAAAAATTCTCGCAAACAGGCGCCTTTGTGGTGGCTCAAACCCAGGCCATCAGATCCCAAGCTGAACGCTGTAACCACTAGACAGTTTTGCTCCCCAAATCGAATTAAATGAAAAAAAAATCTTTTTGTTCCTCATCTAGAACTACAAGGTTCACTAGTGGTGAGACTTTGTGAATGCATCCATTTTATCCACCATTAAAGTAGCTGCATTCCGTCTTATGGGGTGGTGCCTAAACACAACACTTGTGTGCATGCATTTTTAAAAAAGATTTTGTTATCTGTTCCTACAGGCATGAAATGGCCTACTTTCCCCCAAAAAGCAGAACAGGTTTTTATTGTATGCACAAGATATTCTGTGTGCATTTATGCATGGGGCTTCACTTTATAGTATCATCCAAAAGATATTTGGGGGAGTGGAGTCAGTGGTGATGTTAACTCCATGGGAAAAAATCATGTCAAATGTGTGCTTTAGTGGTTGGTTGAACCCAGGCTATCAGACCAGGAGTTCAATGCTCTAACTAAATAAGTATGACACCATTTGTGTTGGCAGAAACAGAAGTTTATTTAGTTCAAACCACACAATGTGAAACAAAGTCAACAGCAATGACAGGAATGACTGATGGAGTTACATCGAGATGATGATGACGGGGTGATACTGAAACAAAGGAAAGAGAAGCAGATGTGATATAATGAAGCAGAGAGTAGAAGGGATGGACATACAGCACTAATACTAGGCGAAGGTAAAATATATTCCTCTATGCCCCCCCAAGTCTTTGGAGGGAAACGAAAAAGACTGATGTAAGAAGCCTAATAAAGGGGTAAAACTGAAATTTAAAGGAAAAACAGTCCTAACATGGTTGTTTTAACCACGAATTGTTCAATCAGATGCCATTGGCAGCGCTGAGTGTGAAGTTGATCATAAAAAGTTGGACCCCGTGACTAGACTGGAATTTGTTCATGCTGTCAGATAATGTTCATGAGTGTCATTATGTGTGACGGTTGGTGGGCTGTCGGATTCTGGAGGAACGCCGAGGGCCGCTGATGTTGGTGTCCGAGGCTGGGGGTGCATCACGCTCCATCAGGCCAGGGGTGTTGTGTGGCAGGAGCGCCCGTAGGGTACGTGGCAGGTTCTTGCCCTTGGCTGGTTGAGTGGAAGGTGCCGTGGTCCCGGAGCCCGGATCAGCTGTGACAGTGGGCGATGGACCTGGAGGGGGCGAGGAGGTGGGGGGCTGAGTGTCTGGGGCTGGTGGGTTCGGCCCATTGGGGGGTGAAGGTGGGCTCGGCTCTAACTGGGGCACACTGGGGGTGGAAGGCATTCCTCTACTAACCACTAGGCTATCCCACCCTTCAAATTTGATTTGAAATCATAGGTAAAACTTTTAAAATGTCTGTGAATATGTTGTTGTTTTTTGGTTTGGAGTTCATTTTTTTTCCCTTTTCCTCGGTCAGAGCTCTGAGGTTTACCAATGGTGAGATTTCTTGTACTGTTTTTTTTGCCTATCATCAAGGTAGCCGCATTGTGTTTTCAGGGATTAGATATTGTTTATTTTGTGTGTGTGTATGTGTGTTTCAGATATCATTTTTCACAGGGCTTGTGTGTAATGAGGGTATCAGCTGGATTTTAAAGCATTTGATAAAGGAAGAGAGGCCGCGGAGAGGTAAGATCATGATTATCTTTTTTTCTTCCTTTTTTGTTGTTGTTGAGTGTTTTGTATGCTTAAATTACAAGTCTATGTATACACACGCATGCATATATGCATGCATGCACATGCACTCGCTTACACACACAACCATGTACTGGCAATATACTATAACTCCTATCCCTTCTTGATTTTCAATTGCCAGCGATCAGTGGCAGTTTTTTTTTTCATGAAAACTTTCCTTGAGTGTCTTAAGTGCTTATTCCCTGTGAGGAAGCTGGTGACTTGTTAGTGTAAATAAATAACATCCTCACCTTCTGGAATTTTTTTTTTTTTTTTTAGGAATTCCCTCTTTTCTATTCCTCTCTTTGTTTCTGCCTTGTTCCTTTTCTTTCTGTCACCTCCTTCTTCTTGTCTAT
>CM060341.1:35733444-35740944 GCA_030674155.1 Stramonita haemastoma | reverse complement strand
GTTTTGTTTTATTTAGGGGTAGGGGGACGGGATAGCCCGGTGGTTAGAGCATTGTGCTCGCAGTAGGATGGCTGGGGATCGATCCCAGGTTTGAGCTTACACCGAGACACCCGTTAATTCAAGAGGATTTTTTTTCCTCTGAAGTTAACATCAGTGTGAATGCATGCAGAACATCTTGTGCACATATTAAAACCCATTCCACCTTTCAGAAGAGTAGGTTATAATGTACTGGTGGAAATGGATGACAAAATTTACATAGCCCACCCCCCCCACCCCCCCAAAACACATGCATACCAGTGTTCTGCTAAGACATTATCTCCCAACTTATAAGGCGGCTACCTTAATGGTGGGCAAAAATGGTTGCATATACAAAATTAACCTCTGGTGAACTGCAAAGCTCTAGCTTAGGAATGTGTAAAAGGAGAGGATTCAAGATGCAGCAGACTTTTTTTGGGGGGGGTATTATCTGTTAAAGGGGGGGAATAGCTCAGTGGTCATAGCGTTCGCTTTCCCCAAGTCAAGTTAAGCAGCATTGAGCGTGGTTACCAGTTGGATGGGTGACGATTTGCGCGTCTTGGCTTCAGTACAGTTCCCCCAAGTTCACCCGGCTGTAAATGGGTCCCTGCCCTCTTTAGGGTCAGGGAAGGTAAAGCAGCGAGGGAGAGGAGATGGGTACCGCCCTCAATATGCTGGCCTCTAGAGAAGCTGAGGTCTCTGATGCCTCGCTCCCCAACAACCGCCTAGGTTATGGGACACCTTTACCTTTAACCTTGTATCATCTGTTCTGTTGCTTTCAGGAGTCGACAGAGAAAAGTAACGTCTCGGAAGTCCCAATAGCAGCAGCAGCAGCAGCGAGCGTGTGTGTCGTCGCGACGTCAGCCTGTCATTACGTCGTCATTCTTCAACCCTCATCCCGTCTTCTTCACTGCGTCGTTTTTCTTCTCTCTCTCTCTCTCTGCTGACGCTCTTACAACCATTTTTTCTTTTTTTAAAAAAACTTTTTAGCTTTTTGGGGGTTCTTATTGTTTTTTTTTAATATATATTATATACACGAGAGTGATGTCTGTGTTTTTGGGTGTGATACAATCTTTTTTCCTTCTTACCATTGAAAATGCCAAACTCTTGTCTTCAACATAATAACTGGTACAATCAGTGATTGTTGTTTTTTGGTTTTTGTTTTTTTTGTTTTTTTTCAAAATCTTTTTTTCTTTTCCTTGTTGGTGTATGTGTGTGTGGTTTGGGGAATTTTTTTTTTGGGTGTGGTGTTTTCAATATTTATTGTTGAATTGAACGTGTCTTTTTTTTTTTTTTTAGGAGGGGGGGGGGGGGGGATGTTGTTGTTTATATGGAAATTTCTGGGGGAGTTTTTGTGTTAGGGGGATCTTTCAGATGAAATAATGTTCCCGATTTTTTGGAAAATGTGTGCTAGGAAGTTTTTTCTGTCGTTTAGTGTTTCTTATTTCTCTTGACTCTTTCCTTTTTATTTATTTATTTTTTTTGAAAATCTTGTCATGTTTAGCTGTGTAGAGTTACAAAATCTCTTCATATGTATTGTTTTCATTGTTGAGATTTTTATAACCTTTAAAAAAAAAAAACACGAGCGGGGGGGGGGGGGGGGGGGGGGTTGTACTTTTGTGTGCCTGTGGTATGTGAATTGCATCTCTTCCTTTTTGTCTTTTTTTTAACGCTGAGAATGTTTGGATTTTTTTATGTGTTGGATTTTTCAACAACAACAAAAAACCTCTAAACAAAACCCAACTTGTTCCAGTATTCAAGTTTTTTTAGTTGTCTAGCTCATGTTTGGAGAAATGCGATTCTGTAAGTAGAGCTCACACACGCACACTAGGCATTTTGAAAAATGGATGATTTTTTTTTTTTACCGGGGGTGGGTGGGGGTGGGGGTTGGTGGCTCATTCTTCTTCGTTTGTGTGTCATGTCATGTCATGTGTCGCATCAGGTGTCAGCGGCTCAGACGCTGTATCTGATGAGTGCTGGACAGGTGAGGGGAGAGTTCGATGTGTTGTGCTTTTCCTTTTTTTTTTTTTTTTTTTTTTTTTTTTTTTTTTTTTTTTTTTAAATAAATCATATTAAACGGTTAGTGACTGGACTTTGGTTTGAATAGCTGTGTTTTGCTTGGATTTTGGATTTTAGGATTTTTGTTGTTGGATATTTTTTTGTTTTTTTTGTTTTTGTTGTTTTTAGGAGTTTAAGGGGGAGGGGTGGTTTTTTTTATTTATCTTTTTTTTTTTTTTGGTTTTTCAGGATTTGTCATAGATTGTTTTTTTTTCTCTCTCTCTCTCTCTCTCTCTGTCAGCTCTGATGTGGTTCCTTCTAGTTTGTGTGGGTATTTGAAACAAGAGAAAATGAAGCTTCGTTATTAGCGGAAGTAAAATGAGTAGGACTCATCGAATCAGTAAAATCAAAGATTAGACTTTTTAATTATTATGTGTGTATTTGTGATGCTGCGACTGTGGGAAGGTGTTTTGTATTATTGGTAGAGTGTGCAAGGTTGAAGTAAATCATAGAGAGTGAACAAAATGAGGAAAACAAAGTTTCAGGGTCCGGGTGCAGTAAGAATTTGGTCATCTCTTGAGAACATGGGTTGCAGACTCAGGGATGGCAGACAATTGTTAAACAGGGCGTTGTGTGGGGAAGTGTGTTGGTATGGACACAGGCAGGCGGGAGATGTGTGCACACACATGCATGCTTGTGCGTGCATATGTGCATGCATACACAAAACACACACATGAATGCAGGCATGCACATATCTGCACACGCATGCACGTACGCACGCGTTTGTGCACACGCACACACACACACACACACACACACACCCTACACATACACCCCCCCCCCCCACACACACACACACACACACACACACGCCACAGGTGGAGAGGGAAATAACTGCATTCATTTGAAGTTGATGTGATCGACATCGCTGTCCCTTCAAAAACTGATCGGTTGTGTTCATGCGTGGATTCCACACATATGTGGATGCCACATTCTTCAGATTCTCTTTCTGTGTATGTGAGCGTGTGTGTAAAATGTCCCCCATACTCATGTGGATAATTCAAAACATCCAGAGTTGGTCTTCCTTAATGAAATTTTGTAAGTTTTGTGCTTGTAAATTTTATCTGTGTTTTTTAAAATGTGTGTTAGTTTTTTGTGTGTGTGACACAGATACCGTATGTATTGTTAGAATAATGCAATTGGTCGTACCTTGCTAATGGAACGTTTATTGCTAACTTCAATTTCAGCTTGGTGATCAGTTTTTTGTCAAATTTTCTTTTTTTTTCTTTTTACGGATGGTGTAAACTTTTTTAGGGTTTTTTTTTTTTTGCAGGGGGGGGGGGAGGGGGGGGGGATGGAGACAGTTGGTATAAATTTTCATTTAAAAAAAAAACTTGATGACAAATTTAATTTATTTTACAATTTGTATAAAAATTGGGGGGGGGGGGAGGGGAGGCTTGGGGGGGGGGGGGGGGGAGGTTTGGTTGGGGGGGGGAGAGGGTTTTCACATTTTTATCAACTTTTCAGTCCTGTGGCAATTTGTGGTGAATTTTGATTTAGTTCGATTGGAGTTCGGCTGGAGTAAATGAAATGCATTAATTTTGTTTGTGTCGGCAATGGTGTGTTTTTTAAACTGAAAAAAATTCAAGAGATGTTATGTTTTTTTTTAGCTCAGTAATAAAACAACACTGCTTCAACATAATAGGCAGTCATTTTTGTTGAATTATTGAACTGGTTTTTTTTTGGTTTTGTTGTTGTCTGTGTTCTGTCGCATTTTATGTGGGGGGGGGTTATTGTTATTTTTCTCCCATTGGGTTGTTTTGGTTTTTTTTGTTTGTGTTCTGTTGCATTTTATGTGGGGTTTTTTTTATTGTTATTTTTCTCCCGTTTCTTTGGATTGTTCTGGATTTTTTTGTTCCTCGACTAGAACTGCAAGGTTCACCAATGCTGAGATATTGCATATGCAACCATTTTTACCCACCATTACGGTAGCCGCATTCCGACTAGAGGGATGGTGTGTCTAAACACAACACCTGCGTGCATGCATGTTTTACACACACAAAAATGGTCATCCATTCTTACTCATTGGCATAAAAGGACCCACTTTTTTTTTTCGGAGAGGGGGAATGGGTTTTCAACTTGTGTGCAAGATGTTCTCAGTCTGTTTGCACACAGGACCTGGGTTTATAGTCTCATTTAAAATATTTTTTTTATTCTTTTATATCGAGGATAACAGAATAAGCAATCATGTGCTTTTTTTCATCCGGTCCCCGTGTGTATGCAGTTTTTGTAAATATTGTCATCTGTTCCCACCGGCCCACGATGGCCTACTCTTACGAAAAGCGGAACAGGATTTAACGTGTGCGCAAGATGTTCTGCGTGCGTTCATACAAGGGGCCTAGGTTTAAAGTCTCATCCGAAGGACTTTAGGGGAGAGTGGAGTCAGCACTGATGTTAACTCCAGAGGAAACATCTCCCAGGTCATCAGATTTTGAGTTCAATGCTCTAACCACTGGGCTATCCTGCCCCCCCCCCTCCCCTCCCTTTTTTCCCATGTTTTTTTGTTTGTAAAAGTGGTTGCCAAATCGATGGGTGACCGTTTGCGCGCCTTGGCTTCAGCACAGTCCCTCCAGTTCACCCAGTTGTAAATGGGTACTTGCCCTATTTAGGGTCAGGGAAGGTAAAGCAGCGAGGGAGAGGAGATGGGCGCTGCCCTCAACATGCTGGCCCCTAGAGAAGCTGAGGTCTGTGATGCTTCGCTCCCCTATGACCACATAGGTTATGGGACACCTTTACCTTTTTCTAAAAGCAGGCGAGTAAACTCACAACACCCCAGTGTCTGGCTGAGCAAATTTTCCGTTTATTCAAAACCTTCTTTAGGCTAAAAGATTGGCCATTTTCATGTGTTTTAGTTAAGGGTGTTTTTTTTCTTTCTTTTCGATTATTGTCGGGTCACGTATTTGAGTAGAAGAAATATTAGTTTAATTCAATTGTGTGTGCACACATATGCATGCCTGTATGTGTGTGCACGCACATACTTATTTGCATGCGTCTGTTTCTCCGTGTGGTGTTAGTGTTGGAAATGATAACACACCAGCAGTTTTGCTATGTATTTACAAAGACAATTTTAATTTACAGTGCATCTGCAGTTTTATGTTCATGGCATTTGAACCGCCCTTTTTTTCTTTTTTCTTGTAAAACTGTTCTTAAAATGATTGTGTTTACATTTCCTTTTCATAGCAGTGACACCAACCTTAGAACTACCACTTGTTCTGTTTAAAAGAAAAAAACCCAAACAAAACCCCAACCCAAAAAATAACCAACCTTTCTGCACTTTTAACACTGCACTTGGATTCTATTTTTTTTTTTTGTTTTTTTGTTTGTGTGTTAGGTTGGTTTTTTTTTTGTTCCTTAGCTAGAGCTCTGAGGTTCACGAATGGTGAGATTTACGTGTATGCAACCATTTCTTTTCACCCATCATGTAGGTAGCCGCATTCCACCCCTGGGATGGATGCCTGTATGCATACTACTTTTTTTTTCTCTGCCATCTGTTCCTACTGGCACACAATGGCCTACTCTTCTGAAAGGTGGAACAGGGTTTTTGTGTGTGTGTGTGTGTGCATGATGTTCTGTATGGGTCCACATATGGGGCCTCAGTTTATAGTAAGTCTCATCTGAAAGACTTTGACATTCAGTTTGATTAAAGCGCGAGGCTGGGAATCGAACCCAGAACCTCAGGGTTTACTTGTTGGCAGGCGAATGTCTTAACCATCCTGCTACCCTCTTTCTTACTCCTCACTCGTGAATTTAACGTTTAACCATCCACACTTACTCTCATTGGTTTTTATCATGGTTTCAAATATTTCTGAATACTACTCAGGCTGCAAATTTAAAGATTTTCAGCTTTTTTTTGCCTCAAAATTATCGTGTTCTTTAGGCATCATGCTCTTTTTTGCATGAATTTAAACTTAGAATGGGAGGGGGGGGGGAGATAGCCACCTAGTGGTTAGAGTGTTGCCCTTGCGATTTGATGGCCCAGGATCGAGCCTGGGTTCGAGCCCATCCCAAGACGCCCGTTCCTGGGGGATTTTTTTTCCCAAGGAGTTTACATCAGTGCTGACTCCACCCTCCTGAAAGTGGTTTGGATGAAACTATAAACCAAGGTCCCATGTGCAAACGTGGGCAGTACATCTTGCACACTCGTTAAAAACCTGTTCTATCCCCCGAAGTTGAAATGCAGCTGCCTTAATGGTGGAATAAAAACAGTCACATGCTCAAAAATCCCACCACTGGTGTACCTCAGGGTTGTAGCCAAGGAACAAAAAAGAAAAAAAAAGAAAACCCCATCAAACCTGTTCTGCTTTTCAGAAGAGTAGGCCATTTGTGCCGTTATTGAACAGATAGCAAAAAAAAAATTTTTAAACCCAAAAAACAAATGAACTGTTGCCATGTTTAGACATCATCCCTGAAATCGGAACGTGGCTGCATTAATGGTGGACAAAAGCATTCAACAAAAATCTGACCACTGGTGAATTTTGGAGCTCTAGCCAAGGAACAAAAAAAGAAAAACAAAACCAACCAACCAAACAAAAAAAACCCCAAAACCCCCAATGACCAAGAATACTACAAGCTATTTTGGTCAAGAGTGGAATTGTTCCATTTTTGCTCTGTAGGAAGGTAGCCACTTTCCCAACTTCAATGAGATGTTTTTTAAAAAATAATTTTTTTTTTTTACTTCAGTGAGATGTATCCTGGGTATGTTCGCATTTCCGTAACCCCCAGCACCAAACGCTGACATGAATTACAGGATCTTTAACGTGCATATTTGATCATCTACGTGTGTGTGTATGCATGAAGAGAGTTAAGGCGCTGGCAGGTTTTTACTAGATGCTGCCACTCCCAAGATTTGAACTCATGACTGCATGCATGGAGATACATAGGAATGGAAGTCAGTCTTAACCTCTCTGCTGGAAAAAAATTTTTTGATGCAAATCAACAACAACAACAAAAGGGGAGTGGGGGGGGGATAGCTCAGTGGTCAGAGCACTCGCTTTCCCTTAGCTAAGGTTAAGCAGCATCGAGCGTGGTTACCAAGCAGATGGGTGACCGTTTACGCGCCTTGGCTTCAGTACAGTTCCCCAGTTCACCCAGCTGTAAATGGGTACCTGCCTTCTTTAGGGTCAGGGAAGGTAAAGCAGTGAGGGAGAGGAGATGAGTGCCGCCCTCAACATGCTGGCCCCCTAGAGAAGCTGAGGTCTCTGACGCCTGCCCCCCTATGACCACATAGGTTATGGGGACACCGTTACCTATTACTTTACAACAACAACAACAACAAAAAGATTGGTTAGGTGCCACTGATAATGTTATGTTGAAACTGTGTGTGATAAGCAAATGACTCTGCAAGGCCTTGAGTGTGAGTTGGAATGGGGGTGGGGGGGAGGTTTACATTTTTTCAGGTTGTGATTCTATTCATGATAACTTATTGGT
>CM060341.1:35690944-35725944 GCA_030674155.1 Stramonita haemastoma | reverse complement strand
AGCATTTTGTTTCGAATGATTGTATTTTCTTGGTGGTTTCATCTGTCAGAGTCCAACTTTCACTGCCATAGAGCAGTATGGACATAACTAGGGACTTGAAGATTTTCATCCACACCACACCATCCCAACTAGACACAAGTTAACGAGTTTATAAAGAAAAAAGTCACCGAACATGCATACGATAAAAAAACGTACTTTACTAATGATCTTTGAAACTGATCAAACTGTAATAAATTGCTTGGAATTCAGTTATTGATACACATTGACTGGATTGGTCCAGAGAAACAGATTGTTGCACTGCTTTCAGTGGATCTCTTCGTAAATCATAAAACAACACACAATCGTCCCAAAACTGAAACTGATCCTCTATAACACCACACACATCACAGAGCCTTTCTAGAAAGCTCTTGGAGTGCCTGTATACTGATCACGTTCCATGTTTATAAATCGTGCACATTTATTCTAAGCTTATTCTAAGCATATCTAAATGCATGGCTTTTTGGTTGTTTTTTCATTTGCTCATTTGCCAGAGCTCCGAGGTTCAGCAATGGAGAGATTTTATGTATGTGACATTTTACCCACAGCTGAAGTAGTAGGCACACTCTATTTTATTATTTTTTAAATTTTATTTTATTCTTTTATATCGAGGATAATTGCATAAGCACTCTTGTGCTTTTTTACATCCAGTCCCCGTGTGTATGCAGTGGAGGCATCACCCTCCCCAAGAAAGAAAATCTTCAGCAGTGCCAGAATTACCGCACAATCAGCCTCATATGCCACCCAAGCAAGGTCATGTTGAAGATTATATTGAACAGACTGAAGCCACAAGCAGAGACTATCATTGCTGAGGAACAAGCAGGTTTCAGAGCAGGGCGTAGCACAACTGAACAGATATTCAACCTCAGAATACTCTGTGAGTGGTACAGGTCTCCAACATCAACAAGACCTCTACCACATTTTTATTGATTTTAAGAAGGCATTCAACAGAGTGTGGCATGCAGCTTTATGGGCAACCATGAATTTGTACATACAGCATCAATGCAAACCTGATCAGAGTCATCAAAGAGCTGTACAACAAGACCACCAGTGCAGTGTACTACAACAGCAACATTGGAGAGTGGTTTCAAACAACAGTTGGAGTAAGGCAGGGCTGTCTACTCTCACCCACTCTTTTCAGCATCTTCCTTGAGAGAATCATGGCTGATGCACTGGAACACCATAAAGGATCAGTCAGCATTGGTGGCAGAACAATCACAAACCTCTGCTTTGCAGATGACATTGATGGACTAGCAGGATCAGAACAGGATCTTGCCAGCTTAACAGAACACCTGAACAAGGCCTCTAAAACATACGGCATGGAAATCAGTGCAGAGAAGACCAAACGGATGATCAGTAACACCAAGGGCATCAGTACTGATATCAGGGTCAATGACCAGAAGCTGGAAACAGTTCAAAGCTTTAAGTACTTGGGAGTCATTGTATCAGACAAGGGGTCCAAGCCAGAAGTAGTATGCAGGATTGCACAGACAATAACAGCACTGTCAAAACTGAACAACGTCTGGAAAGATAAAAAATATCTCACTAAAGTCCAAGATCAGACTAATGCGCACCCTTCTCATATCCACATTCCTGTATGCCTGTGAATCATGGACCCTGACTGCAGATTTGGAGAGAAGAGTACAGGCAGTAGAGATGAGATGCTTCCGGAGACTCCTTGGCATCTTGTACAGAGACCACATAAGCAACGAAGGCGTGCAGAACAGAATCCAGCAAACCAATGGTCCCTACGAAAATCTTCTATCAATCATAAAGAAGCGTAAACTTAAATGGTAAGCCTGCCTGCATGTCACAAGATCAAAGGGACTTGTAAAAAACAATACCCCAAAGCACTGTCCAAGGAGGAAGAAAAAGAAGCAGACCAAAGAAGAGATGGGACGACAACATCAGGGAATGGACAGGCCTAGAACTGAACAAAACCCTGAGAAAGGCAGAACAGAGAGAGGAATGGAGGGAACTGGTTGTCAAGTCTTCATGGATGCCCCCAGACTAAGGGATTGATAGATAGATAGATAGATAGATAGATAGATAGATAGATAGATAGATAGATTATTTCGAGGATAATGGAATAATGGCCCATGTGCTTTTTTGCATCCAGTCACCGTGTGTGTGCAGTTTTGTCAAATTTGTCATCCGTTCTGGCACACAATGGCCTACTCTTCCAAAGAGGGGGACGAATTTTAACGTGTGTACAAGATGTTCTACATGCGTTCATTTGTTGTTGTGATTGATAAAGCATCCCAGCTATTCCACTCCTTTCTCCTTGCCTCGCCCCCCACCCCCACCCCACACACTTCCCATCTTGCTATTGTGTCCATACTTCCCTTTTTGTCCATCTTTACAATCTTGTGAGGGAGGGGAGGGAAAAAAAACAACAAAAAACCCACTGCGCTCACATTCTGTAGCAACGTCTAGGGAAACACACAGGTCAGTTTAGAAACAAAAAAAACAAACAAACAAAAAAACTGGATTAGAACTTGGCCCATTGTTGATCAGTCTGAATAATAAGAAGACACATAGAGTTATCCCTCTTGGTCGCCTAACATGGCGCGCTCGTAGCAGAGTGAGCATGAGTTCAATGTTGGGGTTGACGCCAGCTGGAGTACTTTGTGAATTTTAGTTGTTAGGCTATAGTCTGCATTTTTTTTTAAAGTTCTCAGATGGCTGCACACATACTTTCAGAAGGTAATTATTTTCAGTCGCCTTTTGTCATGGTATTTGAAAATTTCACAGGGCTTCAATGACAATGGAAGACGCAGACACTACGCATTTACAAGCTTCCGGTTTCAAATTCCAGGCTTTGTTTTTTTTTTTTTTTTGACGTGTCTTTTAACTTTCGTCAGGTACATTTCCTTACTACGTATTAGCAAAAGGTATTAGCAAAAGGTTTCTCTGCACGAGTCCCAGGTTCATCAATGACATGGTGAGATTTTGGGTATAGGAGTGTTTGCCCAATTCAAAGTGATATTCTTTTTTCAAATAAGCTATCAAATTAGCCCCATTCTGATTGTGAAGGTGTGATGCATTGTATAAATTTTGTCATGTTCTGAATTGAGATCATTTGGGATCAAATTTATAACCTCTCTCTCTCTCTCTCTCTCTCTCTCTCTCTCTCTCTCTCTCTCTCTCTCTCTCTCTCTCTGGACCAGCTGGGGGAGGGGGGGAGGCTGGGTTTTTTTCTTCTCTTCTTCATAATATTGTTTTAAAGTAAGAAAGATTCGCCATGTTTTAATATGTATCTTTTTTGTTCAGGCTGCTCTCTTTTCTGCTGTCATGTCTCAATCTTGATCTATTGGATTTAATTATAACCAGTGTATCTCTTGACAAAATGTTCTGGTGGTTAGGGATTGTGTGTTTGTTGAATACATGTTATTTCTTTTGTCTCAAACAAGTATTAATGTACCTTATGGGAATTATGTATTTGTTGAATGTATACTTATCTCCTTTTTACAATCTTGGTGATGGTGATGTTTTTCCTTCTTGTTTTTGCTTTCTGCTTTATCTTTGCTTATTGACTTTTCTCCTGTCTTGGTAGGGTTCTTTTCTGCTTCTTTTTCCCTAATCAGGGCAAGGGCTGGATAAAAGAAAGTATGCAAATGCTTACACTGTTACCCTTGAAAAATAAATATTATTCATTCATTCTCTCTGCTTTTACAATTACAGTGCCATGTTAGTGACACACATGTTTATGTCTGTTGACAGACACTGGCTGGCTGTGATGGACCTTGTCACCAAAGGACACTAGGATGAAGGTATCAGCACTACTACAGTCCTGCAGAGTTAAGGACATCTTAACTGTATGTATTTCTTTCTTAGGATCTCTGTTGAGGTCTGGAGAAGGGATGATAAAATAAAAATACTTTAGCAGTGCTAAAAGCTTGAGGGGCTTCTTGACTTGGTGTCTGGGACCAGAAGGTATGCTGGTCTTGGACTGTTGAATTGTGGCACTTTTAATCCTATGCTTATACAGTTGGTGCATGAGATTGCAAATTTTCAGGTTTATCAAGGCTGAGGTACTGCAGAGACGACATATTTTATTTATATTAGTGAGTCGAGTCTACTCAAAATTAATTAAATTAAACCAAAATAAATGGAGTGCAATGCAAGGCAGTGCATTGCAAAAGACAGACAAAATAAAAATAAAAATGGAATAAATCAAAAAGGGAAAGAAACCAAACAATGGATTAAAAAGGGGAAACAGAACTGAAAACTGAAAAAAAAACCAAATTGAGCACTTGTGCAAAACTCAAAAGCCACTTCAAAACAGGAACAAGCAAAACAAAGCAAACAAACAAAAAAACCTAAAAATGGAAAATTGAAAAGGGGGGAGGGGGAAAAGAGACAAACACTGCAAGGATTCCCCAGGTTCGTGGCTGTGTTCTGGTCCTGCATGTAAACAAAGCTCCAAGTCACCTTCAGGCTTTGAGCACATTGGAATTTGCCTGGATACAGTTGTTGTGGGGTAAGTTTGGAATGAGTGATGTGATAACAACTGGACTGGTGCTTGGCAGATGATGAAATAATAAACATGTGAGATGAAATAAAAGAAACAATTAAAAATAAATAACCCATTAAAACGATATGGGGTAAAAAACAAACAAACCGAACACTACACATACTGAATTAAACATAATAAACTGACATAAAATGAAACAACCCTAAAAACAAAAAATAAAAGCAAACAAAAAATCTCAAACCAATAACGGAAAAATCCTCATCATAAAATGCTCCATAATAAAAAATAAAACTTAAACTAAAAGAACAGCCGCCGCTGTGGCCTAGTGGTTAGGGCGTTGGACTCGTAATCTAAAGGTTGCGGGTTCGATCCCAGCTATTCCGCTATGGCGTTGTGCCCTTGGAAAAGGCACTTTACGGCTATTTTCTCACCCCACCCAGGTGTAAAAGGGGTACCAACCTTGTGTTGGGGGTTGACCCTGCGATAGACTGGCGTCCTATCCAGGGGGGAGTCTATGACTCTCAGTCGCTTAACGCCACAGAAACCGGGATAAGCACCGGCCTGATGAGCCTTATGGCTCGGGACAGACTTTAACTTTAACTAAACTAAACTAAAAGAACAACCCTCCTCACCCCACCCAAAATCCAAATCAGGCAAATCCAAGTGCAAAACTCCCTATCTAAAGAATAAATAAACAAAACCAAACAGGGAAATGGTCTTGCAGGAGGTTGAAGGACATTTTCATCATCGTTGTCATAACCATCATCAACATAATCATCAGTTTGTTGACCAAGATTATCATCATCATCATCATCATCATCATCATCATCATCGTCAGTCCCTCGACCAAGACAGTTA
Organism: Stramonita haemastoma; assembly: GCA_030674155.1. Taxonomy (NCBI): domain Eukaryota; kingdom Metazoa; phylum Mollusca; class Gastropoda; order Neogastropoda; family Muricidae; genus Stramonita; species Stramonita haemastoma. The sequence continues at coordinate 35,720,573 of CM060341.1, read as the reverse complement.
TCCAGAGGGGCAGAAGCATGACAGCAGGCAACAATTCTGTTGTTTTCCAGGCTGGTCTGTATTCAGCCTTTCACAGCAGTACTGACATTTCTGATTTGAAAGCTGGACCAGCAGCTTATTATGTATGTGTTTTTTCTGAATAATGATCTCTTTTACCAGGAACTAGATGAGGTTCGGACAGTTTCAGACAGGCCCAGCACCATCAGAAGCCTTCTTCATCACTTCAGCCATAAGGTACAGATTTATCCTCTTTTTAATATCTTTCTGTCTTGTCTGATCTTTGTACATATCTGTAAGTTATCTAAATACTGTAGTTTCCATAAGGTAGAGATTAATCCTTTTTTATGTTTTATCTTTCTGTCTCATCTGATCTTTGTGCATATGTGTAAGTTATTTAAATACTGTAGTTTTCAGGTTGTTTTTATTTTGCCCCCTTTTCTCTGTGTGGTTTTTCTGTCATTGCAGGATGGTTGCATTCTTGTCTGTTTTTCATCTGCCATTTCTGTCTGTCTGTTATCTGTCATTTCTGTCTGTCTTTTGCCATTTTTCTGGAAAGGGGGGCATGCATTTCATTTTGAAAATGTTTTATGCCATGCGAAAAATTAGTTTGTTCACAGAGAAACTGCTACCAAGGAGTACACGTAGGAGTAGGAGCACTGACAGCGTGCCTACCAGCATGAAGTAGAACCAAGGACAGGTAAGAAAAGGAGTCCTCTGTCACTCAAATGGTTTATGAATAAAATTACTATGCAGTCTGAAAAGTGGGATATTCTTTCCTCAGGTTCATTGGTGGTTTTGAGATCTTGGGCACATGATCTACAGCTGTGTCCAGCAGTGTTTGTTGAATAATTAATAATATTTATAAGATAAAGTTGTATATTAGAGATTACTTTTGTATGTTTTGTCTTTTTATGATTTATCAGATGAATTCATTACGCTATCTTTTTGGGGGGGAAGGATGTTGGCCAAGTATAAACTTCATCAGTTTGAAAATATTTTGGCCATGTAATTGTATAGTTTGTGCTTATGAAACTTTTACCATTTTCAGTGTGACTGATGACAATTTACTGCTTTCAGGATCTTTAGTGCTGGAAACAAGTGGCAAGGAACAGTCACTTCAAGCTGCATCCTGTCTTCACAGAGGTATTCTTCTGCATACTTAGCGTGGGAGCTTTTTTGCATGTTTGGGTTATTTTTCATTTCTGTTTCATAATGACTGATTTTTTTTCTGATTGTTTTCTGTGTTATTTGTTTTTGCCTTTGTTAGACATTTGTATATGTGTCATTTATTTTGATTATAAGTTACAATACATTTTGTTATATGCTATTTTTGACTTGTGATTACAGGTGTTTCATTATTTTATGAATGATTTTGGTTCATGTTAGTTTTAACTGTGAGTACAGTAATTGAACTACTTCATTAGCAAGTTGAGTCGTACTTTTTGATGCTGTCTTTAACTTTGAGTACATCTGTTTTGCCAGGTACTATGCAAGGTCTACCTGCTAGCCAGCTGTGGTCATGCCAACACCATCAGATAAGTTACACGGTAATAGTTGTCTTTGTGACCTGATGTATATATGTACGCCAGTGTGTGCATTATTAATTTATGTATTTGTCTACATGTCTGTCGCATGCATGGCCGGCCATTCTGTATGTTTTGTCTGTGAATGTCCTGCTTGTCTGTGTTCTTATTTCTGTCTGTCTGTGGCTTTCTGAGGTCCTGCCTTTCATGTTGAAAATGTTTCCCTGCCAGGTAATAGGATCAGACTGTTGACAGAGCTGCTGTCACAGTGCATGGACCTGATGGCACACCTGCCTGCATGGGGTAAACCAGGTCTTGTGAATGGACGACCGAGTCCAGGTGAGAAAGTGATGATTTCATTTGTAACTTTGCCACTTTGAATATGATGTGGATGCTAGTTAAACTTTGCCGTTTTAAGTGATGTATGTTCTTGAATGTGTGTTATTTAATGTGTATACTAGTTAAACTTTGACTTTGCCGTTTTAAGTGATGTATGTTCTTGAATGTGTGTTATTTAAAACTTTGACTTTGCCACTTTAAGTGATGTGTGTTCTTGAATGTGTGTTAGTTAATGTAATGTGTATACTAGTTAAACTTTAACTTTGCCACTTAAAGTGATGTTGTATGTTCTTGAATGTGTGTTATTTAATGCAATGTACATGCTAGTTAAACTTTGACTTTGCCACGTTAAGTGATTTGTGTTATTGGATGTAATGTGGATGTAAATAAAACTTTAAGGATTGACAGTATACCTCATAATGATTTATCGCTTTCAGAGCTGGAGTCCAGTGCTGAGGACAGTGTGTTGCAGGAGTGTCGTCACAACTTGCAGTGTCTCAACATAGGTATGTTTCTGAAGAAGTAAGCTTTTTTGTTCACTTTTTCGTCTTTTTTTGTTTGACTTGTTGTTAAGTCTTAGTTGATTTTCTTATTCAATTATTTTTTGCCTTTAATTGCCTTTTGCGTTTATTTTTCATTATTGCAGACTTGTTTTGCTGATAATTTGTGTTAGGCTTTTGTTATAGTTGTGAACGATATCTGCTTCACCAGGGATAACTGGCCAGAAGTTGTCAAGTCCATTGTCATCAGGCCTGCCGCAAGCTCTGGGCACCAAAATAAGTGAAGGATAATTGGTAATACTTCTCTGTGTGTGACTGTGAATGTTTGCCTTTGATTTTATCCTGTCACTGTTTCTATGTCTGTCATCCACTCTGTCTGTCTGTCTGTCTGTCTGTCCTGGTTGTCTTTCTGTGGCACCATGTCCGTCTGGTTTCTTTTTGCCATTTTCTGTCTGTCTGAGTCTTTCTTCAGGCCTGCATTTCATGTTGAAAATGTTTCGCTGCCATGTGACAGAATCAGTCTGTCGACAGAGCTCCTGTCCAGGTGTATGGCCTGACAACGTCACAGCTGCCTACATGGAGGGGAGCCGAAAGATCCTGTGATAGTACAACAGTTCAGGTGAGAAAATGACAGATTTTATTTCTGACTTCTTAAGAAAATGACAGATTTTATTTCTATTTGACAAGTTAATGTGGAGTAATAAACTGAATGCAATGTATGTTAATGAAACTTTTAGGATTGTCAGTATGACTGATGATGATGACTGTTCAGTATGACTGATGATGACTGACTGTTCAGTATGACTGATGACTGACTTCAGTATGACTGGTGATGACTGACTGTTCAGTATGACTGATGATGACTGACTGTTCAGTATGACTGATAATGACTTACTGTTTTCAGAGTCTCTGGGGCTGGAGTGGAGTGGCAAGGACGGCGCATGTAATAGACAGTGACCAAGAACTGAAGTCTGTCAACAAGGTACATTTCTACATGCTTCTGTATTTTTATTTTTGTCTTTTATTTCTGTGTTGATTTAAAAAAAAAAATTGTTAGTCACTGTTACGTACATCATTTGTTTCTGCATTTTCGTTGTCATTTTGGGTTGGGGTTACTTTGTTTTGTGCTAGCTGTCTCTTTCATGATGGACACCTGTTTGACCAAATACTATGTAAGTGCAATCAGCTGTGGTCATGTTAGTGTTATGAGATGAGGTGAGTGACCTGTCTGTGTTAGTTATTTACATATTTATCTCTTGTGTCTTTTGTTGCCTACTGTTCATGCTTTTTAAAAAAAACAACAACAAACTATTTCTACTTAAATGATGTCCATGTGTGTTACCAGGTATCATGGAAGCCTGACCAGCAGTGGTCAAGTTCAGCACCTGCCTCAGACAACAAGTGAAAGTGAAATTGACCCATTTAGGTATTTGACCTTATGAAGCAAATTATGAAACGGTGATGATGTTTTTGAAGAAAAATTAATTTATTTTGTGATGAAATCATAACATTGAATTACTTTGATATTTGAATCGACAAATTTAATGATGATTTGCAGCAATATTTAAAAAAAAAAGTTTTCAATTCATTCTGCTTCAGAGGGAATAAGAAAAAGTAATCTTTGTATTTTAGCAAGTAAAGCAAATGACAAATCATATGACCATTTCATTTCATTTCAATATTTAATATCCCTTGGCTGGGCGGGCATAAGCTGACATGTTCAGAAAACGATTCATTGGTGATGTGAATTTGCTTGCAGGAAGCAGGATCATGGTAACATCTGGACAAACCCCAGGTTGAAAAGAACGCTTTTGTGTTTTGTACATGGTAGATTTCTTTATGTACAGAGCTGTATAGTCACTACGTGAAATAGTATCTTCTTGAATGCACTGCAAGTATAGCAAACAGTTTTGTGATGAAATACTTTGCAAAAGAAAATGTAGATTGCTTTTTTGTCGGTGGAGATGTCAAGTGTACACTGTCAGCTTAATCAATCAGCAGAAAAATCAAAATAATACTTGCCTCAGGTGAGGATTTTTGTTTCCATTTTCAGAGCGATAACGCAACAAAAAATAAAGCAATTTACTGCATTCAAATCAGACGGTAAAACTGAGAATATTTAATTTTATGAAGAAAAAAGGGAAATCATCATTATATATATTTATAGTTTGTAATTTTGAATGTTGGAAGACAGTGCCTTAAGAGTAATGTTAATTCTCTGATGTACATATACATCTAAGTGTTTGAATCAAACTGTTGTAGTCTCTGAGCTTACTGAAGCTACTTACTGCTTTCAGGAGCTGTGGAGCCAGAATCCAGTGCCCAAGAATCTGCTGTGGACAAGTCACCGGGGACTGAACAGGTATGGTTTTATTTCCTCTTCTCAGTCTGTACTGTACTTATTGATGTCAAATGGGTTGGACATGCTGCCCTCATACTGGATTGTTGCCTTCATATCATCATGAAAGGATCTGATGAGACTATGGAGTTTTGGGGGGGCGACCAGTCTTTAATAAATAAATAAATAAATAGATAAATAAAAAAAAAAAAAAAATAAATAAATAAATTGCGACCATTCAACAATAGGAGAGGTTACTATAGTTTTTCTAGGGACCCAGCATGCTCCTGTCTCGGTTCATCAGTAGTTTTGTTCTAAAAGTTGGCATGTCTAAATCATGTAGTCGTAGTGAATAGACATAGAACCCAGGAGAAAAAAAACATTTTCTCAGATTTCTCAGTATCAAAACATTACAAAGTGAATTCATTGCTTTTATTAATACTCTTGTCTGTCTATCTCACACATTCACACACACACACACATGCACGCACGCACACATGCACACACACAGAGGCACACACACATGCACACACACACACACACACACACACACACACACACACACACACACACACACACACACACACACACACACACACACACACACACATGCATGCAAGCATACATGCACGCAAGCACACATGCACACACACAGAGGCACACACTTCTGACGTAAAACAACATCTTGAAACGAATTATCTTAATCATCTAAAAGTGTTTACAGATGGTTCTGTTTAGGACTTAAATGCAGGATCAGGTTTCGTTATTCCTGCTCTGAAGATACAACATTTATTCTGTTTAGGGAAGGGTTTCTCCATATTCAGCGCTGAGCTCTATGCCATACTTATGGCTCTGATTACTATAAATAATAGTTATATAGCATTTTTTCACATCGTTGTTTGTGTTGATTCGAAGTCTGTACTATATAGCTTAAAAGACTGGAGCTCAAAAGTAAGAACAGATTTATTATTTGAAATAAAATATTTGATACATTGTATAATGACAAAAGGTATCGGAATAGAGTTTTGCTGGATTCCTTCTCACTGCGGAATATACTGGAATGATATAGCAGATAACCTTGTAAACAAAGGTGCAGAAAGGGATTGCCCAGTTCATAACTTAAAAAATGATTGTGGTGAAATTAATTCATTATTAAAAAATCATGTACATAAGAATCATGGGAAATTAGAAATACTGGGCTATTCAAGACATATTTCTAACACCATTTATAAGTTGTGATTGAATTCTTGGAAGACCAAATATTCTCGAAATGTAACTTGCTCCTGTTCTGAGCCACTATCTTGTGAACATATTCTTTTTCAATGTTCGGTTCTAAATTCAGTTTACAAGGAAAATGGCATTGAAATTCAAAGAGAACCATTGGACGTAGTTTCGCGTAAACCGTTGATTACTGATGTTTCTAGGATTATTTCCAAGTCTTCTGTAAATTTTTTATGGTAGGTGTTTTTTTTTTTTTTGTGCTGTTTTGTTTGTTTAGTCTAATATCACCAAGTGTGAATAGACTTTAAATTAAACTACAACAACAACAACACTCAGAGCCAGGCTCACACACACACATGCACACAGAGGCAAGATAGCTAGTGGTCAGAACACTGCGCTCGCAATTTGACGACCTGAGTTCGATTCCTGTTCAAGGAGATTTTTCTCCTGGAGTTAACATCAGTGCTGACTCCACTCTCCCCTAAAGTCCTTTGGATGAGACTATAAACAGAGGCCCCGTGTGCGAACACATGCAGAACATCTTGCGCACGCATTAAATCCTGTTCCGCTTTTCATAAAAGTAGGCCATTGTGTGCCAGTGGGAACAGATGACAGTATTTACAAAACTGCATACACATGGGGACTGGATGAAAAAAAGCACTCGAGTGCTTCTTCCATCATCCTCGATATAAGAGATTAAAAATAAATAAATAAATAAAACACACACACCACTTCCTCTTTGTTGTCTTGCTACTTGCTAGGATGGATTGTTGACAAAGTTTAACTAATGAAAGCTTCTTAAAACTCTATGTAAGCAAACCAGAGCCCTCAGAATGTTTCTGTTTTTTATCTCCAGAAGGAGGAGGACATCACCAGGCTTCAAGGACACCACAGTGCATCAGGAGGACGCTTCCTTCATCATCACCAAGGACATTTCATTCACATAGATGCCTGCAGTCTCCAAGAATACCCCCAACACATGTATCCTTGTGCAAAACCTCCTCCTTTACTTTGTGGAACCGGATACTGCAACTTTCAAAGTGAATTGTGCGAAACCTGGGGAGAAACGGCGACATGAAACGGGAGTGGTGTGTGTTTGTGCAAAACCTCCATTACTTTTTTTTTTTATAAACTTTTGTTGTTGTTGTTGCTGCCTCATCTTCTGTGACATCCCCATCCTGCTGTTCCCACGCTGCTCATTCCAATCTCCCTGCCACAGCCATACCCAGATTGGTTATGTCTCATCCTCAGGGTCATAGGTCCACAGGGAGCCCATCAATATCAGGCCACTGTAGGGCCACCAGCCAGAGGGGCCCTGCACTGCTGCTTGGTCACTTTGGTGGTGTTCATTCGTGCTTGATCTGAGTTAACATATGCGGTGCACCACCTACTAAGCCCCCTACTAATGACAGTATTAGCTCAGTTGCTGAGCCAGACTGAGTGAGTCACCCACCCAAGGTGGCGACCACCACAACATCCCTCCAACGACCGTCCCCCCACAAGCCCTCAGTAATTTTTGTTGAAAGATGAAAATGTGATCATTTTAACCCAATTGTGGATGGTATGTGATTTACAGAATGTGATCAAGGTTTTGAATTGAGTTTTGGGAGTTTTTTTGTTTTTTTTAAGACGTGTTGTATATCGCCTTTAGTAATTTGTATTTTTAAAAATTCTTTTTTTTCAAAGATAATGGAATGAGCACTTGTGTGCTGCTTTTTTTTTTTTTTTACTTCTTGGCAAACATTGACCAGTCAAAAATCCTTGTGTCACACCTAACATCCTACAACTATGTGACAAATGTAGAGAGCTGAAGAAAAAGAAAAATGAAACAGAAGAAAGAGCAGAACAATTTAGGGCACTCAACAAAAGAATCAGGAAGTCCATGACAAAAGCAAAGGAGAAATGGATTGGTGAACAGTGCCAGGGCAGTGAAGAAAACATCAAGAAAAACAACAGCAAGAAACCAATCAACTGGTGAAAGACCTGACTGGCACAAACAGGGAAGAAGCTCAACAATCCAAGACAAAAATGGGAAAGTCCTCACTGACGACCAGGATATTCTGAACAGTGGACAGAATACTGCTCTGACCTGTATAACTTCATAACCACAGGAGATCCAGAAGTCCTCAATGTACCCACAAACACAGATACAGCCACCCTATCCTCTGAAAAGAAATGGAAACAGCAGTCAGATTGCTGAAAAAGGGGAAGGCAGCAGGGGCTGACAACATTCCAGCTGAGTTGGTTGAAGCTGGAGGGAAGCCATGATCAACGCTCTACTAAGAATCTGCAACAAGATCTGCAGACAGGAAAATGGCCAACACCATGGACACAGTCACTCATCATCACACTACCCAAGAAAGGAAATCTTCAGCAGTGCCAGAATTACCGCACAATCAGCCTAATATGCCACCCAAGCAAGGTCATGTTGAAGATTATACTGAATAGACTGAAGCCACAAGCAAAGACCATCATTGCTGAGGAACAAGCAGGTTTCAGAGCAGGGCGTTGCACAACTGAACAGATATTCAGCCTTAGAATACTCTGTGAGCGGTACCTTCAACACCAACAATACCTCTACCACGTATTTATTGATTTTAAGAAGGCATTCGACAGGGTGTGGCATGCAGCTTTGTGGGCAACCATGAATTTGTACAGCATCAATGCAAACCTGATCAGAGTCATCAAAGAGCCGTACAACAAGGCCACCAGTGCAGTGTACAACAACAGCAACATTGGAGAGTGGTTTCGAAGCAACAGTTGGAGTAAGGCAGGGATGTCTACTCTCACCCACTCTTTTCAACATCTTCCTTGAAAGAATCATGGCTGATGCACTGGAACACCATAAAGGATCAGTCGCATTGTTGCTAGGTTCATTCTTTCTGTATACAATACCATAAGTGCCAGTTCATTTTTTCTTGCATACAATACCATAAGTGCCAGTTCATTCTTTCTTGCATAATTATAATACCATAAGTCCTAGCTCATTTTCTAGCTTGCATAGAAGTTCTTGGAGTTCATAGTTAATGCTTCTAAGAAGATCAATGCAGTCAGCAAACTGCTGCAGTTGATTGCAAAAAGGTGTGTCACTAAGACAGAGGTGGGGGGAGGGGTGTGTGTGTGTGTGTTGTCCTTTGAGCCTTATCTAGAGCTATTAGGTTACTAGAAATACAGGGAAAAAGGGGAGGGATAGTTCAAGAGCATTCATTTTTTCCTCATGTTTGTTCTGGACTTGACATTTTATTTTTTTTATTTTGGGTTAAAGATTTCTCAAAATTGAACAAAAAGTTTTTTTAAAATGACGTGGGAAGAAAACCACTCTGCTGATGGAGAACTGAAATTTGTAAAAAACAAAACAAATCCAGATAGCATCCTAAGCTGGTAGGATTGGTAAATTATGATTCAAATAATGCTCCATACCACTGTGTCTACAGCTACATACCATTGTGTTTACCTGCTGTTGTGTCCATATGCATTCAGACGACTGACGACCAACAGCCCCTACCCCAATGCATGCTAACTGTTAATGCTAACACCAACCCTACCTAACACTAACCTTGTTTCTTAATCCTGGCCCCTCATGTGGACGCAAAGACAGGTAGATACCTTGGTACAAGCTGACAACAGTGGTCAAATATTTTTCCTGGGGTTTGAGGGAGGAGGGAGGGGGCAGCGTTGTCAGAAAAGGATGCTAGGAATGGGAGGCTGCATGTTCTCGTCTGCTGGAATAGGAAGGGGAAGAGTGGAGGGGGGGGGGGGAGGCAGATGGCTCATGGACACCTGATACTTGAACACGCTGTCACTGGTTCTTGTTGTCTGTCAGTTTCACTTGTAGGAACCCCATTTCTCCTGCATTCATCACATGTTCATCATCTTTCCTCATAGTCCAGGCTTTACATCTCTATCTTTTATTTAGAGGATAATGGAATAAGTAGGTAAGAAGCACGGTAGAACAAATTTTCAGTTGCCGAACCTAATGGAGAAACATCTGCAACATCAGAGGGACTTGCTACACAACTTCATTGACTTCAAGAAGGCCTTTGACAGAGTGTGGCATGCAGGCCTTTGGCAAGTCCTCAGGAAGTTTGGCATTGAGGAGGGTCTCATCCAGATCATAGAAGCGCTGTACAACACCTCCAGCAGTGCAGTTCTCCTTAACAGCCAAGTAGGAGACTACTTTAAGACTACAGTCGGCGTCCGTCAGGGCTGCTTGCTTTCTCCAACCGTCTTTAATCTATTCCTGGAGAACATCATGAGGAAACACTTTACGACTTCCATTCTACCATCTCAATAGCAGGGTGACCCATTAACAACCTGCGCTTCGCTGATGATATTGATCTCATGGGAGGCAGCAACAAGGAACTCCAAGACCTTACCAACAGACTGGTAGACGGAGCAGGCGCATATGGGATGGAAGTCAGCACAGAAAAGAGTAAAGTAATGGTCAACAGTGCAAACGACACCACAGCACAGATCTACATGAACGGCCAGCAGCTGGAAGAAGTAGACGCTTTCAAATATCTTGGCGCTACCCTCACGAAAGATGGACGCTCCACCACAGAGATCAAGACCAGGCTAGCCATGGCAACATCAGCTATGGCAAAACTGAACAAGATATGGAGAAGCAACGACATCAGCTTCAAAACAAAAAGGTCAAATTGTTCAGATCCCTGGTCATCTCCATCTTGCTCTACGGCTGCAAAAGTTGGACAATGACCTCTGAAACCACCAAGCGGATCCAGACGTTTGAGACAAAATGCTTCAGGTGACTGCTTGGCATTTTCTGGAAGGATCGGAAAACAAACACCTATGTGTGAAGTCAAGTCGCACTGCTGGCTGGTCCTCAGGATCCCTACTAGCCACTCTCAAGAAAAGGAAGCTGGCATGGTTTGGCCATGTCCACGCCACAACACCCTCCCCAAGACAGTCCTACAAGGAACGCTAGAAGGTGGCAGACGCCAAGGCAGACAAACCAAAAGCTGGATGGATAACATCAAGGAGTGGACCCGCCTGGACAGTCCAACACTCATTGGGAAGGCGGAGGACAGGGCTGGATGGCGACGGCTGGCTGCAGAATCGTCTCTCATGTCTCCTCCACGACCGTTCCGGTCATGAGAAAAGAAGGAATAAGCACTCTTATGATTTTTTTTTTTTTTTTTTTACATCCTGTGCCCATGTGTATGCAGTTTTGTAAAGTTTATCAGTTCCCACCGGCACACAATGGCCTACTCTTCCAAAAAGCGAAAATGGTTTTAATGTGTTTGCAAGATGTTCTGCGTGTGTTCACACTCGGGACCTTGGTTTTTGTACTTCAACATGTTTATCCATTTTTTATGTGTGCAATCTAAGGATGATAAATTAAGTGGAATGGCTGGCGTCCTCAGCACAGTCTGGTTTATTTGCCCTTAACTCACTCGGAACGCCCCGTTCTCTCCCTTGTTTTTCCCCATGGACGGCCCATTTGTAATGGTTTGTAAAAAAAATCATAAAAAATACAAAACACATAGAAAGAAAATAAACTTTTTTGAAATTATGAATAATATGCTAGGCTAGTACATATCAAAAGATTAAAGCTCTTACTATAAAATTGAAGCTTTTACAAGCATGAAGAAAATACTCCAAATTGTATACTCCGTGTCACCACTCTGTGTCCCCTACTCTCCGCAACCGCAAATAAAGAGTTCAGAACTCACAGAAATACCTGACAACACTCTGCATTCAACCTTGGACAGGCTCACGAAGCTATGCTCAGCTGCACTAGTCCTAGTATCAATGCGGCGGCCAGTGAAAAATCTGCAAACAGCAAATCCGCTATAGCGGACAGCCGTCCTCTGAGAGTTAAGGAATGAAATGATTTAGGTAATGTGTCATTTAATTTTTTTTTTTAATAGATGGTGTTAGATACTTTAAAGTATTAGGAAGTGTTGGTTTTGAAGTTGACAGTTACTGGAGCCACTCAAACTGAATGAGGTGACAGCCCTGATATGGCTTTCGTGGTCGGTAGGGCTGTACACAATGTGGCATAGTATGGTGTGTATTTTTTTGTGAAAGGGGGAGGGGGGTTGTTTTTTTTCTTTTCTTAAAAAATAACAGATTGTGACCGGTACCCTTTGATGGCCTTTGATATGGGCAGCAATACCATGAGTTTTTATATGGGCAGCAATGCCATGAGTTTTTATATGGGCAGCAAAGCCATGAGTTTTTATATGGGCAGCAGTGCCATTACTTATTATATGGGCAGCAGCAATGCCAAGAGTTTTTATATGGGCAGCAGCAAAGCCATGAGTTTTTATATGGGCAGCAATGCCATGAGTTTTTATATGGGCAGTAAAGCCATGAGTTTTTATATGGGCAGTAAAGCCATGAGTTTTTATATGGGCAGCAATGCTATGAGTTTTTTATATGGGCAGCAATGCTATGAGTTTTTATATGGGCAGCAATGCCATGAGTTTTTATATGGGCAGCAATGCCATGAGTTTTTATATGGGCAGTAAAGCCATGAGTTTTTATATGGGCAGCAATGCTATGAGTTTTTATATGGGCAACAATGCTATGAGTTTTTCTTGGTGGCAAACCTGTCTGCTGATCTTCTATTAGTAGGAAGATTATTTGACACCAACTTGTGCATCTGATGAAAAATGTGCAGAACAGTTGTGCCATAGCATTTTTTGTGCTTTTTTTGGTTATGAGGTGAATTAGGCTTTAACACTATCCCTATGTTAAGGGAGAGAACCCCTTTTTCCCTTTTTTTTGTTCATTTGTCTTTTATTCTTTTATTCGAGGATAAGGGAATAAGTACTCATGTGCTTTTTTATATCTAGTCCCCATATGTATGCAGTTTTGTAAATTTTGTCATCTGTTCCCACTGGCACACAATGGCCACTGAATCAGAGGCAATTTTTTCATTGCATGTTAATGAGGATGATGTAATGATGATGCTATGGAGGTGCATCCACTTTGAGACTACTTGACAGGGCTGTACTCTACGCTTACTATCATAATAATAATATCCTGGCATCAACCAGGCCCGAGAGATACAGACACCTGCAGTGTTGGTTAGGTAATTTGAGCAACACTCTCAAATTCGCGTCTGTTAAGTAGATGAAGCTCGACTGTGTGGTTCCAGTCTCCCCATAAAGCCCACAGCACACTCACTCTGGTAGGAGCTGACCAGAACCCGAAAAATCCTTATGACTTTTATGGGATTTGAACTTGCGACCTTCCAGTCTGAAATCCAAGGCGCTAACCACTGCAAATGTCATTTGTTTTGTGTTGGTAGCAAATCTGTCAACTGATTTTTCACTGGCTGGGAGATCATTGCAGATTTGGCACGAACATATATATCTTACAAAAAATTTATGTGAAAGGTTTATGCTATACCATTGACTTGTATTGTGTTTATACCATTGACTTGTATTGTGTGTACACCATTTACTTGTATTGTGTGTATACCTTTTACTTGTATTGTGTTTATATGACATGGGAGGTAGATTTCAATGGAAAGTCATCATCATCATCATGATCAATGCAAGTGTTCCCTTCCCATGGTCCCACATCCCTATCATCATCATCATCATCATCATCATTCCCTTGGTCACACCCATATCACCCTCATCATCATCATCATCATCATCATCATCATCATCATCATCATCATCATCACGGCAAGTGTGGTCTGCTTCATTTAGTCACACACCCCCATCATCATCATCACCATCATTGCACATGTAACCCACTTCCCTTGGTCACATTCCTGTCATCATCATCATCATCATCACTATCATCAACAGCAACCCTCCTATCATCATCATCATCATCTTCTTCAATGCGTGGATCGGTGGTCTAGAGGTAACATGCCTGTCTAGAAAGCAAAAAGTCAGTGTCTGAGTGTGCAGTGGTTTGAATCCTGTTTGGCCCAGAACTTTTCCACCATCCATTAGATCATGAGTGGTGGTCTGGGCGCTAGTCTTTCGGATGAGACAATAAACCGAGGTCCTGTGTGTTACACATTATTTAGTGCACGGGATAGCTAAGTGGTCAAAGTGCTCGCTTTCCTTTAGTCAAGTTAAGCAGCGTTGAGCATGGTTACCATTTGGATGGGTGACTGACTGCATGCCTTGGCTACAATACAGCTCCCTTAGTTCACCCAGCTGTTGATGGGTACCTGCCCTCTTTAGGGTCAGGGAAGGTAAAGCAGCGAGGGAGAGGAGATGGGTGCCGCCCTCAATATGCTGGCCCCTAGAGAAGATGAGGTCTCTGACACCTCGCTCCCCTACAACTGCCAGGGTTATGGGACACCTTCACCTTTTTTAAAAGAACCCACGGCAACAAGAGGGTTGTCCCTGGCAAAATTCTGTAGAAAAAATCCACTCTGATAGCGAAACAAATACAGTTGCAGACAGGAAAAGAAAAAAGGGTAGGTACTGCACTCGTGGCGACACGCTCTCCTCAGGGAGAGCGGCCTGAATTTCACACAGAGGAATCTGCTGTGACATAAAGTGGTAAAAATAAATAAAATCCCTATCATCATCATCATCATCATCATCACCATCATTATCATCATCATCATCAGTCCAAACATCCTTATCATCATCATCATCATCAGTCCAAACATCCTAATCATCATCATCAGTCCAAACATCCTTATCATCATCATCATCAGTCCAAACATCCTTGTCATCATCATCATCAGTCCAAACATCCTTATCATCATCATCATCATCAGTCCAAACATCCTTATCATCATCATCATCATCATCAGTCCAAACATCCTTATCATCATCATCAGTCCAAACATCCTTATCATCATCATCATCATCATCATCATCAGTCCAAACATCCTTATCATCATCATCATCATCATCAGTCCAAACATCCTTATCATCATCATCATCAGTCCAGACATCCTTATCATCATCAGTCCAAACATCCTTATGATCATCATCATCATCAGTCCAAACATCCTTATCATCATCATCATCATCATCAGTCCAAACATCCTTGTCATCATCATCATCATCAGTCCAAACATCCTTATCATCATCAGTCCAAACATCCTTGTCATCATCATCATCATCAGTCCAAACATCCTTGTCATCATCATCATCATCAGTCCAAACATCCTTATCATCATCATCAGTCCAAACATCCTTGTCATCATCATCATCATCAGTCCAAACATCCTTATCATCATCATCAGTCCAAACATCCTTGTCATCATCATCATCAGTCCAAACATCATCATCATCATCATCATCAGTCCAAACATCTTTTTCATCATCATCATCATCAGTCCAAACATCCTTGTCATCATCATCATTATCATCAGTCCAAACATCTTTTTCATCATCATCATCAGTCCAAACATCCGTATCATCATCATCATCATCATCATCATCATCAGTCCAAACATCCTGATCATCATCATCAGTCCAAACATCCTTGTCATCATGATCACCATCAGTCCAAACATCCTTATCATCATCATCATCATCACCATCATCAATGCAAACATCCCAATCAACATCAATGCAAACATCCCTATCATCAATGCAAACATCCCTATCATCATCATTAGTGGAAACATCCCTATCATCATCATTATCATCATCATCATCATCATCATCATCATCATCATCATCATCATCATCAATGGAAACGTCCATATCATCACCATCATTAGTGGAAACATCCATGTCATCATCATCATCATCATCATCATCATCATCATCATCATTGCAAGAGTGGCCCATTTCCCTTGCTTATTGCTGCCCCCCCCCCTCCATATTATCATCATCGATGGATGTGTGACCCACTTCACTTGGTCACAAATTCCTGTCATCATCATTATCATCAGCATCATTATCATTATCATCATCATCATCATTATCATCAGCATCATTACCATCAATGCAAGTGTGGCCCACTTATATTGGTCACACACATATCAACATCATCAACAACATCATCGTCATCATCATCAATGCAAGTGTGGCCCACTTCTATTGGTCACACACACATATCATCATCATCATCATCATCATCATCATCATCATCATCAATGCAAGTGTGGCCCACTTCTATTGGTCACACACATACCATCATCATCATCAGCATCATCATTATTATCATCATCATCATCATCATCATTATCATCAATGCAAGTGTGGCCCACTTCTATTGGTCACACACATGCCATCATCATCATCATCATCATCATTATCATCAATGCAAGTGTGGCTCACTTATATTGGTCACACACACACATCATCATCATCATCATCATCATCACATCAATGCAAGTGTGGCCCACTTCTATTGGTCACACACACATATCATCATCATCATCATCATCATCATCATCATCATCATCATCATTATCATCAATGCAAGTGTGGCCCACTTCTATTGGTCACACACATATCATCATCATCATCATCATTATCATCAATGCAAGTGTGGCCCACTTCTATTGGTCACACACACATACCATCATCATCATCATCATCATCATCATCAATGCAAGTGTGGCCCACTTCTATTGGTCACACACACACACATCATCATCATCATTATCATCAATGCAAGTGTGGCCCACTTCTATTGGTCACACACACATATCATCATCATCATTATCATCATCATCATCACATCATCATCATCATCATCATCATTTCATCAATGCAAGTTGGCCCACTTCTATTGGTCACCACATATCTATACATCATCATCATTCATCATCATCATTACATCAATGCAAGTGTGGCCCACTTCTATTGGTCACACACAATATCATCACATCATATCATCATCATCATATCACATCATCATCATTTCATCAATGCAAGTGTGGCCCACTTCTATTGGTCACACACAATATCATCATCATCATCATCATCATCATCATCATCATCATCATATCAATGCAAGTGTGGCCCACTTCTATTGGTCACACACACATATCAACATCACATCATCATCATCATCATCATCATCATCATCATTATCATCAATGCAAGTGTGGCCCACTTCTATTGGTCACACACACACATATCATCATCTCATCATCATCATCATATCATCACTCAATGCAAGTGTGGCCCACTTCTATTGGTCACACACAATCATCATCATCATATCATCATCATCATCATCATCATCATCAATGCAAATGTGGCCCACTTCTATTGGTCACACACACATACCATCATCATCATCATTATCAATGCAAGTGTGGCCCACTTCTATTGGTTGCACACACATATATCATCATCATCATCATTCATATTTTATCATCATCATCATTATCATCATCATCATCAATATAAATCCATGTATGGCCCACTTCCCTTTGTCCCCCATCCCCCATAATTTTGTCATCAATGCAAGTGTGCTCACTTCACTTGGTCACACATCCCTGTCATCATCATCAATCATCATCATCATGTAGAAACATCCCTTCATTCATCACATCATCATCAGTAGAAACATCCCTGTCATCATCATCATCATCACATCATAATGCAAGCATCTATCATCATCTCATCATCATCTCATCATCATGCAAACATCCTGTCATCATCATCATCAGTAGAAACATCCCTATCATCATCAGTAGAAACATCCCTTTATATCATCATCATCATCAGTAGAAACATCCCTATCATCATCATCATCACATTCATCATCATCATCCTCATCATCATAGAAACATCCTGTCATCATCATCTCAGTAGAAACATCCGTGTCATCATCCCATATCAATGCAAACATCCCTATCATCATCATCATCATCATCATCAATGCAAACATCCCTTCATCTGCATCATCATCATCAATCCAGTAGAAACATCCCTGTCATCATCATCCAGTAGAACATCCCTATCATCATCCTCGTGAACATCCCTGTCATCATCATCATCAGTAGAAAACATCCCTATCATCATCATCAGTAGAACACCCTATCATCATCATCATCATCATCATAGCAAACATCCCTGTCATCACATCATCATCAATGCAAACATCCTTCTGATCACCTCATCATCATGAAATCCCTTCATCATCATCATCATCATCAATGCAAACATCACTATCATCATCAGTGAACATCATCATCATCTCAGTAGAACATCCCTTTTATTATCATCACTCATCAGTAGAACATCCCTATCATCTCATCATCATCACATCATCACAGTAGAAAATCAGTGTCATCTCATCATCAGTAGAACATCCGTGTCATCATCTCATTATCATGCAACATCTATCACATCATCATCATCATCAATCATCATCCATCATGCAAACATCATCCTCATCATTATCATCATCAGTAAAATCCACTGTCATCATCATCTGTAGAAACATCCCTATCATCATCATCATCATCATCATCAGTAGAAACAATCCCTGTCTCCATCATCATCATCATCAGTAGTAAACATCCCTATCATCATCATCATGAAACATCCCTACTTCATCATCGATCATCATCATCATCATCATCATCATCATCAATGCAACACTCCTGTCATCATCTCATCATCAATGCAAAATCCTGTCATTATCACCAATATCATCAAATATCCCTTCATCATTTATCATCATGCAAACATCATTCATCATCGTGAAACTTCCCTTCTCATCATCATCATCATCATCATCAATGCAGCCACCCCATATCATTCATCAATGCAACCACCTTTCATTATCATCATCAATGCAACCACCCATCATTTCATTCATCATCAACTCAAAACACTCCTGTCATCATCATTGTCATCAATTCATTTATTTACTTAGATTTATTTATTTATACCACTTTATGTCACAGCAGATTTCTCTGTGTGAATTCAGGCTGCTCTCCCGGGAGAGCTTGTTGCCAAAAAGTGCAGTGCCACCCATTTTTTTTTTTTTTTCTGTCTGCAATTGTATTTGTTTCCCTATCAGAGGGGCTTTTTTCTACAGGATTTTGCCAGGGACAACCTCTTGCTTGGGTTTATTTACATGCGCTAAATAATGTGTGTAACATGGGGACCTCGTTATTGTCTCATCCGAAAGACTAGCGCCAGACACCACTTATGACTGGATGATTCCCAGTCAAGGGGATTTTTCCCTGGAGTTACATCAGTGCTGACTCCACTCTCCAGAAGTCCTTTGGATGAGACTATAAACCAAGGCCTGTGTGCAACGCACACATAACATCTTGTGCACACGCTAAATCCTGTTCCGTTTTCTTAAGAGTAGGCCATTGTAGCTGGTGGGAACAGATAAGATTGACAAAATGTATACACATAGGGACTGATGTAAAAAAGCCCATGAGTGCTTATTCCATTATCCTCAAAATAAAAGAATAAATAAATAAATATATGGATGGGGGAAGAGTTTTGGGCCCAAATGGGATTCAAACCACCGTACACTCCGACCTTTTTTAGACAGGCACATTACCTCTAGACCACCGATCCATGTATGGCCCACTTCCCTTGGTCACCACCCCACCCCCTAATATTATCATTATCATTATCAATGCACGTGTGGCCCACTTCACTTGGTCCCACATCCTTATCATTATCATCATCATTATCATCACCATTATCATCATCATCATCATCATCAATGCACAAGTGGCCCACTTCACTTGGTCCCACACCCATGTCATCATCATCATCATTATCATCATCCTTCATCATCATCATCATCATTGATGTAACCACCCCTATGATCAACATCATTGCAAATGTGTCCCACTTCCCTTGGTTAAAATTAACAACAGCCGATTGCTAAAGAACTTCAGAAGGTCAGACTGATAGATCTTATTCAACCGTAGCCTTATGTTGGGTGTGTGTGTGTAATATTGTTTGTTTATCGTTTTGTGATGGACATTTTTTTCTTTTCAGTTCCTATAAGTATTGATAATACTTTTAGGTGTATTGCTTTAAGGTGTTTTTTTTTTGTTTTTTTTTTTTTCTCCTGTTGAATATGTTGGTTATCCTCCATGCCTCAAAAGGGGTGAAAGGAATGAAATCTTGGAACTCTTGATCATTTATGCTTTTATTTCGGGGTAATGGAATAAATACTTGTGTCCTTTTATCATTTTTTTTACATCTTGTCCTGGTGTGTATGCCATTTTGTTAGTGTTGTCAATTGTTCCCACTGGTACACAATAACCTACTCTTCCGAAAAGCGGAACAGGTTTTAACATGTGAGCAAGATGTTTTGCGTGCATTTGCACATGAGGTCTCAGTTTATTATTGTTGGTTTATTATTGTTGTTATTGTTCATGTTGTTTAGTTGAGGTGGTTTTTTTATCTTGATGTTATCTCCGATAAGGGCGGGGACTGGATGTAAAAAAGCAAGTGAGTGCTTTTTCATTATCCTCAAAATAAAAGAATTTTGACTTGAATGACTCAGTCCATTGTTGTTGTTGTGTTGTTGTTGTTGTTGTTGTTGTTGTTGTTTTGTTTTTTTTTCTTCTTCTTCTTCTTCTTCTTCTTCTTCTTCTTCTTCTTCTTCTTTTCTTCTTCTTCTTTCTTCTTCTTCTTCTTCTTCCTTCTTCTTCTTCCTCTCTTCTTATGAGTAAGTCTCGGTTTAAAGTCTCATCATTAAATTAATGCAAACATGCATTTATGCACAAGAAGGAGAGTGTCTGTGTGTTCGGCAAGCCGTGTGTGTGCACATGAGAGTATGCATAGTCTTCCTGCCTGTGCGATTCACGTGTATCAAAGCTGACACGCACAACAGTCCTGCATTTTGTATTCCACTGTATTGTGGAAGCAAAAATGATTTAGATTTGGAAACAAATATGTCAGTATTGTTGATGCTTATAAATTCCTAGGAATAATTTTTTTGAATCAAAACGGTAAATTTTGCAAAAGGAAGAAAACGATATATGAACAAGCACAAAAAGCAACATTTTCTTTTGATGCAGATGAGCAGAAATCAGAATATTCCTGTTGATGTTGCCCTCGATCTTTATCAAACAATGGTTGTTCCAGTATTGTTATATGGCTGTGAAGTTTGGGGTTATGAAAATATTGCTATTTTGAAGACATTGCGACTTAAGTTTTTGAAACACCTCTTCAGACTTCAAAGGAGCACAATGACTAATCTGATATATGGTGAAACTGGAATATACCCTTGTCTGTTCAGATTGGTGCAAGGTTAATCAGATTTTGGTCTGCTCTTATTGCTGATAATTATTTAAAAATTTTCATTAAAAAATTGTTTATGTATTGTATGATTTGTATATAAAAAGAGAGTACTGCTTGGAATGGATCAAGAAAATTCATGACATTTTATAAGAAACCGGGTTTGTCTGTGTGTGGGAAAACAGACTTTTGTAAACAAAGATAGTTTATGTGGGAATGTCATAAAGGTTAAATTTTGTAAAGTCATGGTCAGGAGAGCTGCAAAGAAGTAGTAAATATATGTTTTATCGCAATTGTACAAAAATTTTTAAGAGGGGGAAATTACATTAGTGAGTTGTCTTATAACAATATGATATCATTATTTAGATTCAGGTGTATCAATCATTCTTTTCTGATTGAAACAGGACTAGTGAACGGTATTCTGCTCGAAAATAGTCTTTGTAAACAATGTAACATGAAAACAGTAAGAAATGAGTTTCACTTTATAATGAAATGCTTTAAGTTTTCTGAGCTTTGGAGAAAATTCCTACCTCATGAATTCTGTATCCAAGATCCATGTTCATATTTTGTAATATGTTCTTTTCTGATAAAATACATTTTTATAAACTAAGCAACTTTCTAGTTAAGAGTAAAGTTGCATGGCATTGATGAAAAGGTTGACTGTATTTCTATTTCTGTGAAATTCTGTGTTGTAAAATGTTTTTGTTAATGCAAATTATATATGTTAGTTGATTTTGTTCACTAAAATCCTCCATGCTCCAAGGTTAAAGGTTAAGGTAAATGGAATCTTAATCTTGTGCTTTGTTGTTGTTGTTGTTGTTGTTGTTGTTGTTGTTGTTGTTGTTGTTGTTTCTTCTTCTTCTTCTTCTTCTTTCTTTCTTCTTCTTCTTGCTTCTTCTTCTTCGCATTCTTCTTCTTCTGCTCTTCTCCTTCTTCTTCTTCTCATTCTTCTTCTTCTTCTTCTTCTTCTTCTTCTTCTTCTTCGCTTCTTCTTCTTCTTCTTCTTCTTCTTCGCAATTTTTCTTCTTCTTCTTCTTCTTCGCAATTCTTCTTCTCGCAATTCTTCTTCTTCTTCGCAATTCTTCTTCGCAATTCTTCTTCTTCTTCGCAATTCTTCTTCTTCTTCTTCGCAATTCTTCTTCTTTGCTTCTTCTTCTTCGCCAATTCTTCTTCTTTGCAATTCTTCTTCTTTGCAATTCTTCTTTCATTCTTCTTCTTTCCTTCTTCTTTCTTCTTTCTTCTTTCTTTCTTTCTTTTTTCTTTCTTTCTTTCTTTCTTTCTTTCTTTCTTTTGTGTGTGTGTGTGTGTGTGTGTGTGTGTGTGTGTGTGTGGTGTGTGTGTGTGTAAATCATTCAGTTTTTCTTCTTCTTTTTTTTAAATGATGTGTAGATTTATTTTGGCTTTGTTTTGTTTTGTCTTTTAAAAAAAAAAAATCTGGGACATAGGTTTTATGTAATTTGCTATTGATAGTATTTTTCCCCGCTATGAAGATATTGATGAAGTTTCTTATGCCGTTTACCAAAATATTTATCATGATTTATACGACTTATTTTTGGATAGATGGTGGTGGGATGATGTTTTTCAATTGCTTAACTCGTTATGTTTTCTTGTTTGCTGCTTACTTATTGGCGTCGTTTTTATTATAATCATCATTTGATTGTTAATTGCTTATTTCAGTTCTCTCTGTGTGTGCTTCTTGCTATTTTATTATTGTCATCATGTTGTTGTTTATCTTCATATTGTCATGTTGGGGTTTTTTTGTTGTTTTTATTTAGTTAGATTGTCTTATGTTAAACCTGATAAGTGCGGGGACTGGATTTATAAAATTACATGAGTGCTTATTCATCATCCTCGAAATAAAAGAATTTGATTTGATTTGTCTTCTTCTTTCTAGTCAAATCCTGAGACAGCAATTTTTGTGATCTGTCTTATGAGCAAAAATGCACTGTGCTGCCATTAAGCACCTGACAAGTCAGGCCCAGCACATCCATCTTCGGCATGGGAGAAAATTGTCATCTTTGAAGTCTTTCTGGAAAAAAAGGATGCAGGTGAATGGACCAAGAAGGCAGAAAATAGGCAAGTAGGAGATGGTGACGGAAGAAAAAGGAACAAGGCAGAAACAGAGAGGGATAGAAAAGAGGGAATTCCTAGCACAGAATTTCCAGAAAGTTGGAATGGTATTTATACTGACAGGCTTCTGGCATCCCGATGGGGAAGTGCTGTTTATTTATTCATTTATTGATTATTTATTTATTCATATTGAGGATAATGGAATAAGCATTCATGTGCTTTTTTACATGCAGTCCCCGTGTGTATGCGGTTTTTGTAAATCTTGTCACCTATTCCCACCGGCACACAATGGCCTACTCTTACGAAAAGAGGAACAGGACTACTTTAATATATTCTCATGTCTAGTATTGAGTTGTCGTATCAGAAAGTTGGCAAACACAAGGCAGGTAATGATAAAGCTTTCATTCAAAGAGGATGGAAAACCATGTAACATTTTTATGTGTTTTTCTTTTTCAATTTTTTTTTTTTTTGCTCAAACATTTTCTTCCCTATGTCTTCTGCATCGTTGATATATAGATGTCAAAGTGAACAAATGATACGTCAAACAAATAATAATAGAAATCAGTAGATAGGACAAGAAAATCATTTCAAGTACTTACACACTCTCTGGAGGGGGGACGGGATAGCCTAGTGGTCAGAACATTGCGCTTGCAATTTGACAACCCGAGTTCGATTCTTGTTCGAGGGAATTTTCCCCCTGTAGTTAACAGTGCCTACTCCACTCTCCCCAACAGTCTTTCGGATGAGACTATAAACCAAGGCCCCTTGTGCAAACGCATGCAGAAATCTTGTGCACACCCTAAATCCCGTTCCACTTTTTGTAAGAGTAGGCCTTCGTGTGCTAGTAGGAACAGATGACAAGATTCACAAAACTGCATACACACGGGGACTGGATGTAAAAAAGCACATGACTGCTAATTCCATTTATCCTCGATATAAAGAATAAATAAAAATAAAGTAAAATAAAATCTGGACAGCAGATTCCATGTGGACATGTTGGCTGAACGACCATCACAGGGGAAATCTCAATGACCTCACTTCGGGTTGAGTAAATTATCACCCTGTTCTGTTGTTGTTGTTGCTGTTGCTGTTGCTGCAGTGGTTGTTCTTAAATTGGTTCATTCTGGTCAAGTTCCTTCGTCTACACACGAATGAGATTTTAAACTGTAGCCTTCTTCATGTTTTAGTTGAAATTCAGCCACAACGGTATAATGTTCAAAATTTAAAGCAGCTTAAAACACACACACACACGCGCGCACGCACGCACGCACGCACGCACGCACGCACGCACGCACGCACGCACGCACACACACACACACACACACACACACACACACACACACAGAGGAATTCTCTAATATCACTGAGAGTGAACAGACGTCAAATTGAAGACACAGGAATTCTGTGGATTCAACAACTTTTATTTCTGTAATTATAAACGAAAAACCATGACTAAAATAAAGCAGAAACTTTATGGGGAAAGAGAATATAAAACGATCAATGCTTGACTGTTGGCTCAAGATCTTTGGTGTATCGCTTATCACAGGAATAAAGAATTGTTTAAAAAAATCGCAAAGGAACCTTGAAAAGATTGAAAAAAAACCTTACTACCAGACACCTGACTGGTACTGGTATAGATAACGAACTCAAAATAAGTTTTGATTGGGTGTTGCTGAAAGCCTATGACTGAAAGGGCAGGGAAACTATAAAAAAAAAAAAAAAGTCAACAGGATTCCTAATTTATGAGTTTGCTTGAAGATAAAGTCACAATAACTAACTAAAGTAAATATATATATTGTCATTTACTGGAAACAAATAATAAATAATAATAATACATGGAATATGTATAGCGCTATATCTTACAAAAACAAATCAAAGCGCTTGCATTCGACCTACAGGACACACAATCAGCAACTATTTACAGTTTTGACAAATTCGAATGTACACACACACACACACACACACACACGCATGCACACACCGCACGCACGCACGCATGCAGGACGCGCGCGCACGCACACACACCTACAAACGTTGTGCACTTTGGCAGGTGGATGTTGAAGGCAGGGACAGGTAAGAGATGGAAGCGGAAGGAGAAAAACTTAGGTTTGAAATAAGTGTGTCTTGAGGTTGGGTTTAAAAGTGTCATAAGTAGGCTTTTGTCGGAGGAGAGAGGAAGGTCGTTCCACATCGACGAATTTCAACAAATGACACTTGAATGACATCGCCATATGCTCAACAAGATAAAAATAAAAAGGCTGTACTTTTTAGGCTGACTTGTTCAAATTTTATGCATGTATTGGTTTTTGCACTGGTTTGACGAGAAACTTGGGGCGTTCACTGTGAAGATTCAAGCCACAGCAACAACACGTTGGAAGTGCTGGCACAAATTTTGAGATCTGAGGCTGGCTTCGCCTTTCCGATTCCAGTAATCAAAAAGGGGAAAGAAGGGGCCTACAGGCACCTGCCCAAGCTGTTGCGAAAAATACACGCTGTGCGTGAGAGTCCATGTAATGCAAATGAATGAAAAAGAAACACAATGCTGTTGGATAAATTTTGCTTTTATGTGCCTGTCTTCAAAACTTGCCAGCCACATCTGGTGTGACGTCAGAATTTCCTGATAGAATCAAGTTGGGTTTTTGTGAAAATGCTTTAGGTTTGGTGAGCTCCCTTAGGCCTACAAAAAACTGACTGAAGGAGGTCTCGTTATTGCAAAGTAAAGTTCTCAAAACCAACTAGACTTTCTTATATCCGAGCTAACATCCTTGGAGGGACCAGAAATTGACTTTCTTATAAGAGGGGTTTCTTATGAGCGAGATTCTTATATCCGAGCTTTTCCTAAGTCATAATAAAGAACACCTTCCACAGAACCAACTTTTTTGCTTTCTTATAAGGGGATTCACTGTAAGCGAGCTTCTTAAAAGCAGGTCTGACTGTACCAGCACTGAATAGTGAGTACACGTTGTCAATATCGTGCAAACCCAAATCTCATATAGTCGGCTTTTTTTGTAATTGAGCCTAGGTACCTTGTCCTCAGCCAGATATACAGTTTTTGTTTGTTTTTTAATCAGATTTTCAGCTTTTCCATTGTGCAACTAGGGAGTGATAAAACCACAACCGTAGGCCTAGGCAGACTATAGGAATGTAATCATTGTTGCATGGATTATCTAGAATGATCCACTTACAAATTGGTGCTAAGCTTAGATCTGGTTAGGCTTCAGTTTGAAGAAGGTTTGACACCTATCACTGACATCAGATAGTCAGCAACCAATGAGGGAAAAATGTTAAAGTAATAACAAAAAAAAGCCATGTGATATAATAAGAAGCAAAACAAAACGAACACAACCCCCCCAATCAGATAAACTACCTAACAGATGAAATAACAAGAGCGCTATAGGGGTTAATACACAGTTAAAAGGATACGGAAACGTAAAAGGGGAGGACTAGATATTAATAAAAAAAAAAAAATATGCCACTGTTCAAGAAGTTTTATATGACTCTCAGTTGTTCAAAACATCAGTTGCTGAGGTTATAATTATATTCTTCTCCAGTAAGACCTCTTCTGCAGTTAGTTCTTAGTTTTATATATAAATAAAAGTTCTTACCAACATTTCAAGATAAGTCTCTGCATAAGGTTCTTACGAATCCAAAGCTATTGAGCAAGACAGCATTATCTCTGATGCAGTCCCCATTGACTTCATTTTTGTAAAATATGATCATACCTCTGCCACAGCATTGATTTCAGAATAATCACAAATGCTTAAGTTCTGCTTTTAGCATAGGTTTTAGTTGTTCTGAGGTTTTGTTCGTTTTGCTGTTTCTCTGCCTTATTTATTTTTTTTTGTTGCAACTAATTGTTTGTATTGTGTGAAATCAGTATTTTGATACAAACTTAAAAAAAAAGAAAAAAAACAACAGCATGCAGCTCCTCACTGTGCAGCCCTCATCTCTCATCTCATAACCCCCCCCCCCCCCCCCCCCTTGTCTAATATCACATTAAGTGAACAGGCAGACAAGTAAAGACACAACACCCAAGTGTCTGGCAGAGCAAATTTTCTGTTTATTAAGTGAACAGAGGTAAAATCGAACACACACACACACACACAACACACACACACACACACACACACACACACACACACACACACACACACACACATACACACACACCCTTCCTGACACTTGATGGCAAAAAGTTGATGCAAATTGTTGAAACATTGGCCAGAACATCGAAACGGTTGATTCAGGCATGTTGGGGGGGAGTAGCGCTGGGTGAGATATTCATTTCAGGGCCCTAGACTACCCCACTATGCCTAGGTCTTCCAAAGTTACGAAGATGGCGTCCCAGGTTGCCTGCCAGAAGACTGCTGCCTGTCAAATTCGGATGGATGCCGATTCGGAGGTAAAAAGCTTTATTTAGAATTTTCAGTAAAGGAAACATTACCTATCTCGAAAAGTTGTGAAGTTACTATCGCATCGAAAAGGTGTCTTTGGTTGGCAGAAGATTACTGAAGACAACACTTGACATTATGATACTTCTTGGCCGTTTCTCTCAGTATGGATGTGTAAGACTTAGCTAGATCTGAGGAATTCGGAGATTTCAAGACATTGAAACCGCAGTAAAATAATACCAACTTCAGCTTGACAGGCTTAAAAAAGCTTTTTGTTAGAAAACACACTTGCATTATCATTAGAATAGAATAATTTAATAATCTTGGATTCAGGTTATGATTCAGAACATTTACCGACATTCACAGTTCAGTACTCCCGAGGCTACATATGTGATTCTATCACATTGTGGTTGATGGCAGGAAAAACTGAAAATCAGCCTATCTCAAAAAAAAAAAAAAAAAGACATTCACTGTTGACGGTTTTGTTTTAAAGTAGGCCTACGCACAAGCTGTCAAAGTTTCTTATGTTTATCTTACTCCAAAACTATCCTGGAACAATCATATTGAATAGCCTATATTCTGAAAAAAGCTAGCAAATTTTTTTAAATTTTCTTAAGATTGTTAGCAAGTAGCCTTGGGGACACGATACAAAAGTAGGCTACATATATATCACTCTAGATCTATATCCCTTTCATTATCGCTTGTTCATTCCAGGTTGACAAATGCACATGAAGGTTTCTTGAGTGCGCTGCAACACTTCTTTTTTTTTTTATTATTATTTATTTTTATTTTATAACGTTACAGAATGTAGATTCTAAAGCCTGTAAACTGGCACTGGCAGTCCCAGCTCATTCGTGCAAATGGGGAGCCAACAGAAAAGCGGGTGTTCTACCACTTGATGAACTTAGAAAATCCTCTGCTGCCAAGTTTGTATTATTAAAAAGTGTTGCGTGTGATTCTCTCTCTCTCTCTCAACGCGAAGTCCACCTTAGATCCCATAAAGATTTTAGTAAAAGGGCTGAAAAGATCCAAGTCTTTAAAATCTCTGTATACTTTTGCTTCAGACATTCTTTGGCAATTCCACAATAAATTGAAAGACTGTTGCTGTTCAACGGTTATTTTCGCCAGCTCCTTGGTGGGAATTAAATAAACCTTTTTGAAAAAGATAAGCTAGATGTATCAAAAAATTATTCACCCGACAAGCTAAAGAGCTCGTTAACTTGTACATGAATAGATCTAGTCATTAGCAAAACTAGTTACATATATTCAGAGGACGGAGAGCAGGTATTGCTTTTGTCATCCCTGAGCTAAAATGTGTAAAGCAATATCATCTAGGTAGTCATGTATCTTCCTTTTTTTTTTCTTTTTTTTTTTTTACTGCTGATTCCTAGCCATTCTCGTGGCTTTAAATTATAGGCCTATTACTACTCTGTACATGAATGCCTGTCAAATTAATATTCTTTTGTGTAGATTCAAAATCATTGTTATAATAATGCGCTTAGATCTTAAAACCATAAAACAAAAAAGCGAAATGACAACTGAAATAAAACATCACATATCTTTTTTCAGTTATAAAATGTACCGGTAACATTCTTCTGGGTTTCCCCCCACACTGTGGGATCATTCCCAATGAAAGAGTGGACCTAGCTGCCAGAAACGCAGTTCTGATAGTACTCTATCAGTCTCTCCATTCCATAAGATCTCCAGGAACGTTAAGGCTCTCTCTCTCTCTCTCTCTCTCTCTCTCCTCTCTCTCTCTCTCTCTCTCTCTCTCTCTCTCCTCTCTCTCTCTCCTCTCTCTCTTCTCTCTCTCTCTCTCTCCATATCCGGTAGTCTGACGACCGTGGGGCATCCCCGAAGATTTGACAACCAGTTCTCTCCATTCCTCTCTCTGTTCTGCCTTTCTCAGGGTTTTGTTGAGTTCCAGGCCTGTCCATTCGTTGATGTTGTCCTCCCATCTCTTTCTTGGTCGGCCTCTTTTTCTTCCTCCTTGGACAGTGCAGTGCCTTGCAGTAGACCTATTGTTTTGCAAGTCCTTTTGATCTTGTGACATGCCCATCTTTTCTTCTCTCGTTCGCTTTACACACTGTCAGATGTG
>CM060341.1:35673444-35678444 GCA_030674155.1 Stramonita haemastoma | reverse complement strand
GCCTAAGACTTATGGAAAACATGTCATGTGATAAGACAGGTTTGTTAAAGTTAAAGTCTGTCCCGACCCTAAGGCTCATCAGGCCGGTGCTTATCCCGGTTTCTGTGGCGTTAAGCGACTGAGAGTCATAGACTCCCCCCTGGATAGGACGCCAGTCTATCGCAGGGTTAACCCCTAACACAAGGTTGGTACCCCTTTTACACCTGGGTGGGGTGAGAAAACAGCCGTAAAGTGCCTTTTCCAAGAGCACAACGCCATAGCCGAAAGCTGGGATCAAACCCGCCACCTTTAGATTACGAGTCCAACGCCCTAACCACTAGACTACAGCGGCGGCTAAGACAGGTTTGGCTGGATAGTTAAGTGGACATACTGACCAGTGCAACATGCGTTTTCCTGTCCAGTGTTGTTGTGGTTGTTGTGGTGCGTTCCCCAGCTTAACACTCTTGGGGGTCTGTCACCCAGAATGTGCAGTACTCTGACTCGCTCAACTCATCCCCTACCTGGGAATCACTTGTGAGATTGAAATTGTGCACTGACTGAGAAGTTTGCATGTAAGACTGTCAGGTCACCATATCATAGGCAGCCATACTCTGACTTCAGAAAAGTCCTTATAGATGAAACTATGGCTTAGATTGACAACTTTGACAGAGAAACATACATACATAAAAAGCTAAGGTTAAGCAGCGTTGAGCGTGGTTACCAAGCGGATGGGTGATAACCGTTTGCACAGCTTTAGCTTTAGTACAGTCCCCCAGTTCACCCAGCTGTCAATGGGTATACCTGCCCTCTTTAGGGTCAGGGAAGGTAAAGCAGCGAGGGAGAGAGGAGATGGGCGCCACCCTCAATATGCTGGCCCCCTAGAGAAGCTGAGGTCTCTGACACCTCGCTCCCCTATGACCACACAGGTTATGGGACACCTTTACCTTTTACCTATAAATGTTTGAATAATTCTGCTGCAGGTTGTGGAGAAGTTTCTGCTGTCACCAGGACCTCAACTCCAGGAAAAACTGGAGAAACGTGCACAGCAGACCACCAACTGGGTAAAGACATTGGTGGTGGTGGTGTGTTGTTGTTGTTTGTGATGTTAGTTAAGTTAAAGTCTGTCCCGAGCCTAAGGCTCATCAGGCCGGTGCTTATCCCGGTTTCTGTGGCGTTAAGCGACTGAGAGTCATAGACTCCCCCCTGAATAGGATGCCAGTCTATCGCAGGGTTAACCCCCAACACAAGGTTGGTACCCCTTTTACACCTGGGTGGGGTGAGAAAATAGCCGTAAAGTGCCTTTTCCAAGGGCACAACGCCATAGCCAAAAGCTGGGATCGAACCCGCAACCTTTAGATTATGAATCCAACATCCTAACCACTAGACTACAGCAGCGGCTTTGTTTGTGATGTATGTGCTGTTTATTGGTATTTGTGTGTGTGTGTTTTTTGTTGTTGTTGTTATTGTTAGGGATGGGATGGGATAGGGGTGGGGTTGGTGCTGTCTTATATGATTGAACACTCTTGGGGGGTGGGGTGGTGGTGGTGGTGGTTGTGTGTGTGTGTGTGTGTGTGTGTGTGTGTGTGTGTGTGTGTGTGTGTGTGTGTGTGTGTGTGTGTGTGCGCGCACGCACGCATGCATGATTGTATGTGTTTGAGTGAGCGTGCAGGTAAAGATGCATGCATGCATGCATCACACTTGCATAACACATGCAGACATGTATACATGAATGCAATGCAGCACTCGTCCACACATTCATACACACACACACACACACACACACACACACACACACACACACACACACACACACACACACACACACACACACATACACACACACACACACACACACACACACCACCACTCCACACCCCACCCCACCTCACCCCCACCCCACCCCACCCTTATCCTACCACACACCCCAACCACCACCCCCACCCCCAGCATCACCCCTCCCCAACAAACAAACAAACAAACAAACAAACAACTCACCCACTCCATTTTTATTCTGACATGTAAATATTTTGCAGTTATCGGAATGGTGGAAAAACACAGCATATCTGGCCTCGCGAATCCCAGTGCCCATACACGTCAGTCCGGGGTTGTCTTTTCCTCGGCAGAATTATCGCGGCAAGGAGGAGCAACTGAGGTCATTGTCAAAGTTGTCTTTTTAAAAATTTTTATTCATGTTTATTTTTTTGTCATCTGGGATGGGTGGGGGGAGGGGGGGGTGGAAAGGGGGGGAGGGGGGGAATAAAAAAAAACACAAAGAGACATAGAGAGACACAGAGAGAAGAAAACATGATAACAATATGTTTGTTTGTCATGTTCGATAATGAGCTCCAAAACAGCAGAGGAGGCAGCTGCTGTTTTGAAAATTGAGCAGAAATTCGATTATTGTGGAGATGCCTTGCCCACAGCACACCCCCACTCTCTCAGCCTTGAGGGCATAAGGACAGTCAGCATTGGAGATGTTCTCCAAAGGCCAACTAGCCCCCCAGGGCTGCAGCACATAAGGGCTGTGCAAGTCAAGCCTCTTAGTCAGAGAGTCATAGTCGATTACTAAAAGACTAAGCTGTAAAGTGGAATTCCAAGAGTGGGAAAGAAAGTCACTGATCATACAGCCTCTCACTTTGCTGTTGCCCCCAGCATCAATGGTTTAATCAAGAACTGGGATAAAGCCACTGATCATACAGCCTCTCACTTTGATGTTGCCCCCACCCAGCGTCAATGGTTTAATCAAGAACTGGGATAAAAAGCCCCAGGTGCTGAAGGCATTATCAATAATAGGTTGTAGTATAGTGATTATTCTTTAGAGTGCCAATAGCGAAGAAGATTTAAAACCTACAGCCCGTTTAATTTCTAAAGGGAAAGTGTTATGGGATTTTTGTGTTATGGGATTATAGGAGACTGGACACAACATGAGGCAACTGCTCCAGATGGCAGTAATGGGGAGTTGGTGTTGGTTGTTTTTTTTTAATGTGGTTATGGTTAATGAAAGAAATAATGGAAAACTTTGTTTCTCTGTCTTAATCTGTCTGTCTGCTTATCTGACTGACTCTTTGTGTGTCTGTTTTTGTGTCTCTGTCTCTCTACCTCAGTGTGTGTCTTTGTCCCCCTGTCCCTCTCTGTCTGTCTGTCTGTGTGTATAAATACATACATACATACATATATATATATATATATATATATATATATATATATATATATATATATATATATATATATATATATATATATATATGTAATAGACTGAAATAAAAAAAAAAATGAAAAATACAACAGAATAAGTACAACAGAATAAAAAAAAAGAAAATGATATACTATAAAATATTAGGGGACGGAATAGCTCAGTGGTCAGAGCGCTCGCTTTCCCCCAGCCAAGTTAAGCAGCATCAAGCATGGTTGCCAATTGGATGGGTGACCGTTTGCACACCTTGGCTACAGTCCAGTCCCCCAGTTCACCCAGCTGTAAATGGGTACCTGTCCTCTTTAGGGTCAGGGAAGGTAAAGCAGCGAGGGAGAGGAGATGGGCGCCACCCTCAATATGCTGGCCCCTAGAGAAGCTGAGGTCTCTGATGCCTCGCTCCCCTACAACCACACAGGTTATGGGACCCTTTGCCTTTTATAAAAGATAACATAAAGAAAAGTAAAACAGACAAAATATTAAAATGAAATCGAGGAACATTGGAAGAAGAAGAAGAAGAAGGACTGATCTGTGTTGGTTTTTTTTCAGGTTTGCTGCCAAGTTTGTGGCTGGGGTTCTAGACTTCAAACAGATGGTGGATGAGTAAGTAATAACAAAAAAAAGAAAAATGTGTGTGTGTGTGTGTGTGTGTGTGTGTGTGTGTGTGTGTGTGTGTAAAAATCTTTTATTTTGAGGAAAATGATATAAGCACTCCTGTGCTTTTTTTACATCCAGTCCCCGTGTCTATGCAGTTTTGCAATTTTTTTTCATCCATTCCCACTGGCACACAATGGCCTACCCTTCTGATAAGTGGAACAGGTTTTAATGTGTGTGTGTGTGTTGTGTTGTGTTAGCTATGTATGTGTTGTGTTTGTTGTATGTGTGTGTATTGCGTGCATGCGTTTGTGCATGCGTTTGTGCGTGCGTGCATGTGTATGTGTGCCTCTGTGTTTGTGTGTGTGTGTGTGTGTGTGTGTGTGTGTGTGTGTGTATGTGTGTAATGGACGTGTATGGGGGAGGTGGAGGTGTTTTTGTGTGTTGTCTTTTTACTTTTTCAGGGAGAGGGGGTGGGTGGGTGGGAGATAAGAAGTTAATCAGCTAATAAAAAGAAATCATAACAGATTCTACTGGACAAGAACAAAATATTTCCAGGATTTGTTGTTGTTGTCGTCACAGGACAGGGCTGTGTGGTAAGTCAAGTCAAGTCAAGTCAAATTTTTATTTCCAGATGGTACATTGACTAAGCATTGGTTTGCTTTTTTTTCATTAAGCCATTTATCTAGGAAAAAAACAAAAAGAGAAAACTAAACGTGTATGTGTGTGTGCTGTGTGTGTGTGTGTGCTGTGTGTGTGTGTGTGTGTGTGTGTGTGTGTGTGTGTGTGTGTGTGTGTGTGTGTGTGTGTGTGTGTTCTGTGTGTGTGGGCATTGT
The DNA here is from genome assembly GCA_030674155.1 of Stramonita haemastoma. Lineage (NCBI taxonomy): Eukaryota > Metazoa > Mollusca > Gastropoda > Neogastropoda > Muricidae > Stramonita > Stramonita haemastoma. The sequence continues at coordinate 35,673,845 of CM060341.1, read as the reverse complement.
GTCTGTGTGTCATTTATCTATTTATTTATTTATTCTTTTATATCATGTGTGTGTGTGTGTGTGTGTGTCTGTCTGTGTGTGTGTGTGTGTGTGTGTCTGTGTGTGCGTGTGTATGTGTGTATGTGTGTGTATTTGTGCGTGTGTATGTCTGTATGTGTGCATGTGTGTGTCTGTATGTGTGTGCGCGCTGCGTCTGTGTGCGTGTGCGCTGTGTCTCTGTGTGTGTGCGTGTGCATACGTACGTGTGTGCGTGCATGTGTGTGTTGCAGACACACGTTACCAGTGGAGATGCTAGGAGGAAAGCCCCTGTGCATGATGCAGTATCTTCAGATCTTCTCCGCCTGTCGGGTGCCCGGCCTCAAGACAGATTCCCACATCGTGTATTCCTCCTCCCCCCCTGA
>CM060341.1:35650944-35663444 GCA_030674155.1 Stramonita haemastoma | reverse complement strand
CTTCGCAATTCTTCGCAATTCTTCTTCTTCTTCTTCTTCTTGTTCTTGTTCTTGTTCTCCTTCTCCTTCTTCTTCTTCTTCTTCTTCTTCTTTCTTCTTCTTCTTCTTCTTCTTCTTCTTCTTCTTCTTCTTCTTCTTCTTCTTCTTTTTCTTCTTCATCTTCGTCTTCTTCTTCTTCTTCTTCTTTTTTGCAATTCTTCTTTTTCTTCTTCATCTTCGTCTTCACAATTCTTCTTCTTTTTCTTCTTCTTCTTCATTGCAATTTTTCTTCTTCTTCTTCTTCTTCTTCTTCTTCTTCTTCTTCTTCTTCTTCTTCTTCTTCTTCTTCTTCTTCTTCTTCTTTCTTCTTCTTCTTCTTCTTTTTCTTCTTCATCTTCGTCTTCTTCTTCTTCTTCTTCTTTTTTGCAATTCTTCTTTTTCTTCTTCATCTTCGTCTTCACAATTCTTCTTCTTTTTCTTCTTCTTCTTCATTGCAATTTTTCTTCTTCTTCTTCTTCTTCATTGCAATTTTTCTTCTTCTTCTTCTTCTTCTTCTTCTTCTTCTTCTTCTTCTTCTTCTTCTTCTTCTTCTTCTTCTTCTTCTTCTTTCATCCATCACGAAATCAGGTCAGGCACACATGCTCGCTGGCCTTTTCCTCCTTCTAAGTACACACCAGCAGCTATAATTACTTCCAGACTCGCCACAGTGTTTGCGCATGTGGTCTGATAGAGCTTTGGCATATGGTAGCGATCAGTGAAGACAATGCCTGATAGAAAACTACTGTGTGTAATCCCGGTTTGGGATTCAGGGAGGGGGGGCAATTATTCAATCCCGGCAAATCCCGGTTCTGGGACTAAGAGGGTTAATCTTTTCCTCCTTCTAAGCGCATAACCAGCAGCTATAATTACTTCCAGACTCTCAGCAGAGTTTCTACTTCTAGCCTGATAGAGCTTTGGTATGTGGTAGCAATTAGTGATGGTCACTGCCTGATGGAAAACTACTGTGTAAATCCCGGCAAATCCTGGTTTGGAATTCGGGGGTTGGGGGCAATTATTCAATCCTGGCAAATCCCAGTTTGGGATTCAAGGGGGGGCAGGGGGGTGGCAATTATTCAATCCTGGCAAATCCTGCTTCAGGACTAAGAGGGCTAATTAAACAAATGAACGTGACAACATGTGTGCAGGATGTACAACCGACCGTGCGCGACGTATGAAACGGGTTCCCTCAGGCGGTTCCAGCTGGGTCGCACGGAAACCATTCGCTCCTGCTCCTGGGACTCGCTCACCTTTTGCCAGGCCATGGAGAGCGCGGCACTGGCAGATAGCTCCAAGGTGACGCTCCTTCGCCAGGCTGTGCAGGCCCACAGAAAGTACACAGACGAGGTGTGTTCAGAGACCTGACTGACTGATTGTCTTACCTGGGTGAAGTGTGGATGTTAAATTCTTTTATATCGAGGATAATGGAATAAGCACTCATGCATTTTTTTTCATCCAGTCCCTGTGTGTATGCAGTATTATAAATCTTGTCATCTGTTCCCACCGGCACACAATAGCCTACTCTTACAAAGAGCGGAACAGGATTTAACGTGTGCGCAAGATGTCCTGCGTGCTGTCGTACACGGGGCCTCGGTTTAAAGTCTCATCCGAAAGACTTTTAGGGAGAGTGGAGTCAGCACTGATGTTAAATCCAGGGGAAAAATCCCCTCCAACGGGAATCGAACTCGGGTCGTCAAATTGCAAGCGCAATGTTCTGACCACTAGGCTATCCTGTCTCCCTGTGGTTGTAGGGGAGAGAGGCATCAGAGATGAGGTGTGTTCAGAGAATTGACTTACTTACCTGGGTGAAGTGTGTATGTAGGTAAAAGTGTCTCATAGCGTGTGTGTGTGTGTGTGGGTGTGTGCGTGTGTGTGTACATTCGAATTTGCTAAAGCTATACATGGTTATTGATTGATTGTGTGTTGTATAGGTCGAATGCAAGCGCTTTGATTTGTTTTTACAAGATGTAGCGCTATATGAATTCCATGTATTATTATTATTATTATTATTATTATTATTATTATTATTATTATTATTATTATTATTATTATTATTATTATAACCTTTGTGGTTGTAGGGGAGAGAGGCATCAGAGACGAGGTGTGTTCAGAAAACTGACTTACCCGTGTGAAGTGTGTATGTAGGTAAAGGTGTCTCATAACCTATGTGGTTGTAGGGGAGTGAGGTATCAGAGACTTTATTTATTTATTTATTTATTCTTTTATATCGAGGATAACAGAATAAGCAATCATATGCTTTTTTTCATCCGGTCCCCGTGTGTATGCAGTTTTGTAAATCATGTCATCTGTTCCCACCGGCACACGATGGCCTACTCTTATGAAAAGCGGAACAGGATTTAATGTGTGCGCAAGATGTTCTGCGTGCGTTCGCACACGGGGCCTCGGTTTAAAGTCTCATCCGAAGGACTTTTTTGACTTCAGCTTCTCTAGGGGCCAGTATATTGAGGGCGGCGCCCATCTCCTCTCCCTCGCTGCTTTACCTTCCCTGACCCTAAAGAGGGCAGGTGTCCATTTACTGCTGGGTGGACTGGGGGAACTGTACTGAAGCCAAGGCGCGCAAAGGGTCACCCATCCGCTTGGTAACCATGCTTGATGCTGCTTAACCTTAGCTTGGGGAAAGTAAGTGCTCTGACCACTGAGCTATCCCATCCCCTAAAGATAATATTTGTTAAACACACATGCACGCACGCACGCACGCACGCACGCACGCACGCACGCACGCACGCACGCACGCACGCACGCATGCACGCACGCACGCCACACACACACACACACACACACACACACACACACACACACACTACTACAGCTATCATTCACTCCAAATCTTAAACCCTCTTGCATTCAGATTCTGTGAATACAAACTGCCCCTAGATTTCGCATTCCATCACAAAATCAGGTCAGGCACACATGCTGGCTGGCCTTTTCCTCCTTCTAAGTACATACCAGCAGCTATAATTACTTCCAGACTCTCTACAGGGTTTCTCATTCTAGCCTGATAGAGCTTTGACATGTGGTAGCAATTAGTGATGGTCACAGCATGATGGAAATCTACTGTGTGTAAATCCTGACAAATCCGGGATTGGGACTTAGGGGTGAGGGGTAAGTTAAAGTCTGTCCCGAGCCTAAGGCTCATCAGGCCGGTGCTTATCCCGGTTTCTGTGGCGTTAAGCCACTGAGAGTCATAGACTCCCCCCTGGATAGGACGCCAGTCTATCGCAGGGCCAACCCCCAACACAAGGTTGGTACCCCTTTTACACCTGGGTGGGGTGAGAAAATAGCCGTAAAGTGCCTTTTCCAAGGGCACAACGCCATAGCCGAAAGCTAGGATCGAACCCGCAACCTTTAGATTACGAGTCCAACGCCCTAACCACTAGACTACAGCGGCAGCAGGGGTGAGGGGGTGGGGGGTAGTTATTCAATCCCTGCAAATCCCGGGATTGGGACTAAGAGGGTGAACTCTGTGTTGCAGGCAATCTCCGGGGCGGGTGTGGACCGGCATTTGTTGGGGCTGAAGCTGATGGCTGGGGAGAGTGGGGTGGAAATCCCAGAGCTGTTTCAGGACTTTGGCTACACAGAGAGTTCATGCCACAGGATGTCTACCAGCCAGGTGTGTGTGTGTGTGGTGTGTGTGTGTGGGGAGGGTGTGTGTGTGTGTGTGTGTGGGTGGGGGGGGGGGGTGGTGGGGAGGGGGGGGGGTGTGTGTGGGGGGGTTGTGTGTGTGTGTGTGGGAGTGTTTATGTGTGGGGGGGTTGGTGGGTGTTTGTGCATGGGGGGGTGTTTGTGTGTGGAAGTGTGTGTGTGTGTGGGGGGGGGAGGGGTTGTGTGTGGGTGGGTTGGTGGGTGTTTGTGTGTGTGTGGGGGGGGTGTTTGTGTGTGTGTGTTTGTGTGTGTGTGTGTGTGTAGGGGGGGTGTTTGTGTGTGCGTGCGTGCATGCATGTGTGTGTGTGTTGTGCATGCATGCGTGTATGTAAACTACCTCGTCATAGAGCCAGCCATACTCCAAACTTCAGAGGATAGCCTCAAAAATAAAAGAATTTTTTAAAAAATTTTGTTTTAAAAAAAAACCATGCAAGATGATACTTCCACATTGCACAAATAAAACCCCCAAAACCTTCTACTTTACACATGTTTTTTTTTGGTGTTTTTTTGGGATTTTGTTTTGTTTTGTGTGTGTGTGTGTTTATTTATTAACTTATCTATCTATGTATTATATTTTTTACATTGCACATGTTTTTTTTGTTTTGGGTTTGTTTTTTTTTGTGTTTTTTTTTGTGTGTATGTTTCTATTTATTCATTCTTTTCTTTTTCAAAATTTATTTATCTATCTATTTATTATATTTTTTACATTGCACATGTTTGTCTCTCCCCACCCCTCCACCCCCACACCTCCCTTACAACAGGTGGGAACAGGAAACGACATGGTGCTGTGTTTCGGGCCTGTGGTGGATGATGGCTATGGCTGCTGCTACAACCCTCAAAACTCCAAGATCCTTTTCTCCGTCTCCGCCTTCAACTCCTGTCCCGACACAGACTCCGACAGATTCTCCAACATGCTCCGACACTCTCTCCTAGACATGCGTGATTTGATGCTGACAGTGCCGTCAGAATCCAAGTTGTGATGGTTATGTGGTGGGGGTGCTTTAAAAAAAAAAATTTTCGGACATTTTTTTTTTTTTTTTTTTTGAATGTGTGACTTTTTTTTTTCTTTTTTTTTGAATGTGTGACGATTTCTATTGTGGTAGAAAGTTCTGTTGAAATTTTTTGTTATTTTTTTGAGACGGTGCTGTTTTTTTTTTTTTAATTTTTTTTTTTTAGGCATGAATTGGTGGCAGATTTTAATCAGAGTCTGACTTAACAGGGAAAGTTCTGTGTAGACTATATGACAGTGCTGTTTTTTTTTTTTTTTTTTTTTTTTTTTTTTACATGCACAAGTGTGGTGAAAGTTTTATGAGAATCTGACTTAAGGTGAAAATTCTTGTCTAGATGTGTAGAGTGCTAAATGCACAAATTTCTTTTTGGATCGGGGGGGGGGGGGGGGGGGGGGAGTTTTTTTTGTCAGAAGTTAAGTTATTATGAAAGTACTGTTGTAAATGTTATGATAATGAAAATGCTGGTGTAAATGTGCACCAAAAATATCAGACAGAGGTTGTGTTAGTATCTTCTTCTTCTTCCTCTTCTTCTTCTTCTTCTTCTTCTTCTTCTTCTTCTTCTTCTTCTTCTTCTTCTTCCTCTTCTTCATTTTCTTCTTCTGCTCCTCCTCTTTCTTCTTCTTCTTCTTCTTCGCAATTCTTCTTCGCAATTCTTCTTTGCAATTCTTCTTCGCAATTCTTCTTCGCAATTCTTCTTCTTCTTTTCTTCTTCTTCTTCTTTCTTCTTCTTCTTCTTCTTCTTCTTCTTCTTCTTCTTCTTCTTCTTCTTCTTCAACATCTCCTGGCCATACTGGGTTAAATGCATAGTGCCAGGTCTTCTCCTGTGCTTGTCACTCTGCAGGAGGTCTGCCTGCTGGCCTCAGCCCACACATTTCCACTTCAGAGCAGCTCGTTAAAAGGGTCGTTATAAAAACAGTTCAGATTCACGTCAGGGAAAAGGTAGGAGAATGGAGTGGGTGGGTAGCCAGCAAGTAAGCCACAAAGAGAGAGAGAGAGAGAGATTTGATTTATTCTTTTATATCGAGGATAATGGAATAAGCACTCTTGTGCTTTTTTACATTCAGTCCCCGTGTGTATGTCTTTTGTAAATGTCATCTGTTCCCACCGGCACACGATGGCCTACTCTTACGAAAAGCGGAACAGGATTTAATGTGTGCACAAGATGTTCTGCGTGCGTTCGCACACGGGGCCTCGGTTTAAAGTCTCATCCAAAGGACTTTTGGGGAGAGTGGAGTCAGCACTGATGTTAACTCCAGGAGAAAAATCTCCTCGACCGGACTCGAACCCGGGTCGTCAAATTGCGAGAGAGAGAGACAGACAGACAGACAGACAGACACAGAGAAAGACAGATGGAGAGAAAGAAAGAGAGAGATGGAGAGAAAGAAAGAGAGAGATGGAGAGAGAGATGGAGAGAGAGAGAGAGAGAAGTGGAGAGAGAGAGAGAGAGAGGGGGGGGGGGGGGGGGGTAAGGAAAAAAAGCAGAAACAAAGGGAGGGATAGAAAAGAGGACATTTCTCTAGCACAGACTTTTCCAGAAAGTGGGGAAGCAGCATGATGTATTTATCAGATGTTTACAGGTAGTATCCCAAGTTTTTGAATATATTCAGTCCCAACTTTCTGAAAACTTTGGTCTTTATGTTGAGATCTGATTTAGATTTTTTTTATATGCTTAACCAGATGTTTTTGCAAAATCATTTTTAAGTACCAGCTTTTGTAGTTCACTGAAATATATAGAAGATAGCACCCAATTGTCAAGCTACAAAATGTTTCAAATGTTGGGACTTGTGTGTGTGTAAGGAACAAGTGAGTGATAGTATAAGAACTTGTAAAGATGGTTGCAGCATCAGACAATGTGCAAGAAATATTAATTATCATAATGAACTCTGTCACTTTTCTTGAAAGATTATGTCATCCATCGCTCATCAAAAATGAGCTTGCTTTCTTTAAAAACTTGTCTCTCAGGAATCAGCTGTCATTTGGAACCTGCCCTCTTGTGTATGTGTGTGCGTGCGTGCGTGTGTGTGTGTGTGTGTGTGTGTGTGTGTGTGTGTGTGTGTGTGTGTGTGTGTGTGTGTGTGTTGTGTGTGTGTGTGTGTGTGTGTGTGTGTGTGTGTGTGTGTGTGTGTGTGTGAGAGAGAGAGGATGTTCATGCATGCTAGAAAGTGTGTGTGTGCGCACGCGCAGGCACACTCACCCCTGCCTGAATGTATACCTGTGAATATTTACAGATACACATTTGAGCCTGTGGATGTAATTCATTTCAATGCTCAGTGGCCATTACCTGAAAAACTTTCACTTTGATAACCAAAATGTCTGCTTTAAACTATATTTGATATTTTTTATTCGTCTCTTGTTACTTTTAGCATTAGATCAAAATCTTTTATTTCATGGATCATGAATAATCACCCATTTGCTTTTTTTTTTTTTTTTTTACATCCAGTCCCCATTTTAACTAAAGAGAAATAAATCGATCCCCCTCTGAAGGGAATGTTAAGTATAGCTACAATACTGTGAAGTAGTCATATTCTAATGAGAGTGAAGTCAAAATCAGCTTTTTTTCCCTCCAAGGAAAAAATCTCCCCCCCCCCCCCTCCCATCCCACCCCCATACCCCCATCCCTCAAACAAACGTCCCTGCAGAGACACGAACCCCGGTCTGCAGATTGCTGTGAGATCACATGTCAGGGAGCAGAATTGGTCCAGTGGTCAGAACACGTTCATGATCTGATGGTCCAAGTTCGAGCCACCATCAAGACACCCACCCGTTCAAGGTGATTTTTTTTCCCTCTGGAGTTGACATCAGTACTGACTCCACTCCACCCGGAAAGTCCTTCAAATAAGACTATTAAGTCGAGGTCCCGTGTACAAACACACGCAGAACATCTTGCCCAAAACCTGTTCTGCCTTTCTAAAGACTAGGCCATTGTGTGCTGGTAGGAGTGGATGACGGCATTTAAAAAAACAAAACAGCAACAACAAAAAACCTCCATGCATACTGGTGTTGTGTTCAGACATCTTCCCTGAAGTAGGAATGTGGCTGCCTCAATGATGAAGAAGACCTGGGTTCGAGTCCGGTCGAGGAAATTTTCTTCCTGGAGTTAATAACATCAGTGCTGACTCCACTCTCCCCAAAAGTCCTTCGGATGAGACTTTAAACCGAGGCCCCGTGTGCGAACGCACGCAGAACATCTTGCGCACACGTTAAATCCTGTTCCGCTTTTCGTAAGAGTAGGCCATCGTGTGCCGGTGGGAACAGATGACAATATTTACAAAAAAACTGCATGCACACGGGGACCGGATGAAAAAAAGCACATGATTGCTTATTCTGTTATCCTCTATATAAAAGAGTAAATAAATAAATAAATAAATGGGTTAAAATTGTTACATCTGCAAAATCTCATCATTGGTAATCCTTGGAGCTCTAGCCAAGAAATGTAAAAAATAAATAAATAAAATAAAAAAAACCCAAACAACCCCCCCCCCCCCCCCCCAACATAATATTGTAGTTGCCTTTCTGATTATGAGGGAAAAAGTGCAATACCAACGAATATTATTGATTGTAGTAGTGGTAGTAGTAGTAGTTAGTAGTAGTAGTAGTAACTGCTAACTGTAACTGTTAAACCACCGTGATAATGATCAATAATAATAATAATAAAGACAATGATAATAATATGGAATTTATATCACGCTGAACCTTGTAAAGCAAACAAATCAAAGTGATGACAGGTTTATGTTGTATTGATGGTATTAATGGCAATGATGTTTTTGATGTTTTTGTTGGTTTGGTTTGGGGTTTTTTTGGTGGGGGGTGGGGGATAGTACAAATCTGTCCAACAAAAAGGCAATGATTTTGGTGTGTTGGTTTTGGTGGTTTTTGGATGTTCTTTGGCATGTTAATTAAATGCAGATATTGAAATCATGATAGATTCCACTTTTTTTTCTTTTACTTTTATTTTACCATTTCTTGTGTTTGTTTTGAGGGGAGATGTTTTTTTTTTGGTTTTTTTTTGCTTGTTTGTTCACTGAAACCATTCCATATATGGATTTTTTTCATTTGTTAATGGAATTCACTTTATTTACACTCGTTTGATCCATAAACCTGTATCTGTGTACAAAACCTAAAAAAAAAAAACAACCCACAACAACAACAGCAGCAGCAGAAATAACAACAGCAGCTGTAGCAGCAACAACAACAACAACAGAAAGAACAACAACAACAGCAGCAGCAGAAACAACAACAACAGAAACAACAACAGCAATAACAACAATAATACCAGCAACAACAACAATAACACCAACAATAACAGCAACAACAACAACAGTACCAACAATACCAACAACAGCAGCAGCAGCAACAACAACAGCAACAACAACAGCAGCAGCAGCAACAACAACAAGCAGAGCAGAAACACAACAACAACAACAACAAGAACACCGCCTCACTGGTGAACAGGGATTTAATTTCTTAGGTTGAATAATTAATTATATTCACAGCAGACTTGTTGAGAATTGTCAGGCGCAGTGTTGTGTTGTGTTGGGTTGGGTTTAGAGAAACTCACATTGTCAAATCTCCTGAACTCTTTATATGGGATATGCTCAAAAACCTAGTTAGCTCTGTAGCCCTGATATGGCCTATGTGGTCGGCGGGGCTATAAGCAACATCATTGGATTGGATTGGAGCTCTGTTGTACATGTTTCTCAGTGGTCAGAGCATTCGCTTTCCCCAAGCTAAGGTTAAGCACTATCGAACGTGGCTACCTGTGGATGGGTGACCATTCACCAGCCTTGGCTTCAGTACAGTCCCCCAGTTCACCCAGCTGTCAATGGGTACCTGCCCTCTTTAGGGTCAGGGAAGGTAAAGCAGCGAGGGTGAGGAGAAGTGGGCGCCGCCCTCAATATGCTGGACCTATTGACAACTGGGTGAAATGGGGGACTGTACTGAAACCAATGCGCACAAATGGTCCGTCACCCATCCACTTGGTAACCACGCTCGATGCTGCTCGAATTAGCTAAAACGATAAATGTGACGCTCCACCACATAATGAGACGGAGTGCACATGAAGTCAATTTTTAGTTATTGACATGTTATTAATGTCCAATAAAGTGGCTATCAAATACAAAAAACAGATTGAAAATCGGACAATTCTGTGCAACATTATTACAAATTGAAATGATAGACTGCAGGATGTGACAAAATGAGAAACGGACAAGTTTATTTTAGTAACCGGTTGTCAGAATAAGTGCTTTGGTATTTTCAAAACACATTTAAAAGCAAAAGGAATAAAAAGTATGCCTTGATATTTCATTATAAGGTAGATAAATGGATATAGTTTAATGATCAATCAAAATCTCAAAATTGACAACTCGACCCCCACCTGCCTTTAATTGCTCCTAGCGCAAAATTGGGTAATGTGCTAAGCGACTCATTTCGTGGTGGAGCGTCACAAATTGTTATTGATTGATTGTGTGTTGTATAGGTCGAATGCAAGCGCTTTGATTTGTTTTTACAAGATATAGCGCTATAAAAAATTCCATGTATTATTATTATTATTATTATTAACCGTAGCTTGGGGAAAGCGAGTACTCTGACCACCGAGCTCTCCTGAAAATAATGATTTTTGGGGAGACTTTGCTGGAGAAATGTTAAGTGTTTGTTCTTACATAAGGATGATATTACGGCTACGGACATTGCTGTGATGCACAATGAGCCTTATGAAATATATTGGTGCTGATATCAGAACTGGGGTGTAAGATGTGTGTTGATGTGTTTAGATGATATGCGTCGTTGATCAGACTATGGAAGATTTGGGTGGTGGTGGTGTGTGTGTTTTTTTATTTATTTATAAAAAATTATAAAAAAATTCTTTTATATCGAGGATAATGGGATAAGCACTCATGTGCTTTTCTACATCCAGTCCCCCGTGTGTATGCAGTTTTGTAAATGTCATCTGTTCCCACTGGCACATGATGGCCTACTCTTATGAAAAGCGGAACAGGATTTAACATGTGTGCAAGATGTTCTGCATGCGTTTGCACACGGGGCCTCGGTTTATAGTCTCATCCAAAGGACTTTTTGGGGAGAGTGGAGTCAGCACTGATGTTGACTCCAGGAGAAAAATCCCCTTAAATGGGAATCGAATCGGGGTCATCAAGTTGCGAGCACAATGTTCTAACCACTAGGCTATCCTGTCCTGTGTGTGTGTGTGTGTGTGTGTGTGTGTCTGTGTGTCTGCGTGTCTGCCTGCCTGCCTCTGTGTACGTGTGTTTATCTGTCTGTCTGTCTGTGTAAGTGTGTGTATGTTATTTTGCAGCTGTTTGAATGAATATTTCAGAAAATGTATTCCATGTTACATAGATATCCATGATCTGTTACAAAGGGTATACACAGGATATATTTGTACAAAATAAAAGCACATCCATAATATGCTTCTTTTTTTTTCTTCCTTAAACTGTATTGTATCCATTTAAACAGATGGTTTTAAATTTCATGCAGTTTTACATGTGATCGGTCTGTTTTGGCCTGATTTGATTATGTTTTAAAAATGCATTGAAATATATATATATGTATTTACACCCATATATATATATATATATATATATATATATATATATATATATATATATATATATATATATATATAATATAATGGTAGATAAAATGAAATAGGAGTATGAATGAAATTACATCGCAATATGTATAGATTTACATCCAAGTATATTATAATATCCATCTCGTTTTGTGACTAAGCATATCAAACAGAATGCTGTGAGGGGTCATGTGTAGACAGAATGACAAATACTATCGATAGTTTGAGATGAGAATGTGTCAATAATCAGATCTCTGGAAAGTAAAGTGACTGCTGTCACACTGATTACTCTCCTTGTTGAGTAGGATCAACGCTTTGAGCTAACACATACCAAGGGAGAGGAGATGGGCGCCACCCTCAATACGCTAGCCCTTGGAGAAGCTGAGGTCTCTGATGCCTCAGTCCCCTACGACCACATGGGTTATGGGACACCTTTACCTCAAAATCTCAACATTAGTGATACCTCATTTGAAGATTGTCTTGTCGTGAATTTCATTTTTAACGCAAAACATTCTTATCTTCCCATGATATCAGAATATCTTTTTTTTTTTATGAGTGTGAATATTGTGTTGGACAGGACAGTCAGGAGGTACCTCCCTCCCTGATATTTCCGATTTTCAACTGTCGTGGTTTTTTTGACGAGCACAAGTCTGTAAGCACACGGGTCTGACTGGTATAGAGTCTCCTCTTAAAGACATTCAGTTTGATTTTCCCGTCAAACTGGGAAGAAAAGGCAAGGCCGGAATGGAACCCAGAACCTCAGGGTTTACTTGTTAGGCAGATGAACGTCTTAACCATCATCCTGCCACCTTCCTTTTTTTTGGAAGAAAATGAAATTGAATAGAAAAATAATGTGAAAATTAAGATTGAAGAAAAAAAGATCTAGCTGGCCATTTTTTAGGGCTTGTTTGGTTTGTTTGTTTGGTTGATGTATTTCATTTGTTATTAGTTTCATAAGAATTGTTGTTCTATAGCTGGTTATGTACCCAGATGACTGCGATCGATCTCAGAGATGGGGGGGGATGTTCTTTTAGAAAAAAAAATAGATGAAAAGAAAAAGAATGGAAGAAATGTGTGTATATAATTTTCTGTGTCAATCAAATGTGGATGAAACTGAACGATTTCTAATTACACAGAGGATGGATACTGAACAGAAGTTTGGAAAGTGCACGTGTGTGATTTTGTTGATATTGTGTGTGTGTGTGTGTGTGTGTGTGTGTGTGTGT
>CM060341.1:35643444-35645944 GCA_030674155.1 Stramonita haemastoma | reverse complement strand
ACGCAGACCACACACACACACACACACACACACACACACACACACACACACACACACACAAACACACAGACAGACAGACAGAGAGACAGACAGACACACACACACAGACACACACACAAAATCCCCCCACCTTCTTCCCCTCACCCCCCCTAAACCCCCCCCTCCCACCCACCCCACCCCAACCCCCCTCCACCACCCACATCCCCCTCCTCACCACCCACAATCTTCCCCACAAGAGTGGTCTCCCCACCTGTCGCATGAACTCTTTGGTGGTGAAGACCAGCTCGTAGTAGACCAGCCAGCGGGGTGCTCCTCGAAGAGACTGGAGTTGGGGTGCACCATCACCGTCTGCTGATGCTTCACCGTCTTGTACTGCCCCCCTTTGCTCAGCCCGCGCCGTGTGGTAGAAATAACCCCGCCGTGATGGCCTGCAAAACGACGATCCAACCCAATCATGCTGGTTATGGGATGACAGCAATCTCCGCCCTCTCCAGCTGGTCCCCCACCTCACCTCATCCCACATAAGCACATGAGTGCTTATTCCATTACCCTCTATATAAAAGAATTTAAAAAAGAATGATAATAAAAAAACTCCCCCCTCTCCCCACCTCAGCCCCCCTCCCCTTCCCTCCTCCCCCAACACACCCACACACACACAACACACACACCCACAAACACACACCACACACACACACAGACACCCCCTCCACCCACCCACGCCCCACCACACACACACACACACACCACCCACCACACACACACACACACCCCACACCCCCCCCCCCCACTCCACCCCACCCCCCACCACACACACACACACACAACCGAAACCCACCCCACCACCAACGCCCCCCCCACACACACCCTCACCCCACCCTCCTCACCCACCCTCCACACGCTCACCTTCCTAATAGCGACGGTGTCCCCAGGATTGCTGACCACAGCAATCTCCACCCTGTCCAGCAGACCCTCCAGCTGATCCCTCACCTCACTCCCCCCAACCACACCCCCCCTCCACACACCTCCCCCCCCCCCCACTCTCCCCCCCCCACACCTCCACACACTCACCTTCCTAATAGCCACAGTATCCCCAGGATTGCTGACCACGGCAATCTCCACCCTCCCCAGCAAACCCTCCAGCTGGTCGCCCTCCCTCCCCACCTCATCCACCTTCCCCACTATACACCCCCCCACACACACACACTAAATGGCAATAAATACTCTGAATCTGAATCTGAATCACACACACACACCCACAAACCTCACCTTTCTAATAGCGACGGTATCCCCGGGTTGCTAACGACAGCGATCTCCACCCTCCCCCCCTCCAACCCCCCTCCACACCCACCCCACAACACTCACCTTCCTAATAGCGACGGTATCCCCAGGGTTACTGACAACAGCAATCTCCACCCTCTCCAGCAGACCCTCCAGCTGATCCCTCACATCGCGGGCGCGCTTCATGGAGCGCTGCTGGATGAAGTTCTCGTAGCACCACTGCGTGGAGAAGTCCGTCTCGGCCCACTGGCTGTAGACGTTCAGCAGGGTCAGGTGGTCCCCCCCGGGGCTGAAGAAGTTCTGGCGGGCGGTGTCGGCGTGCACGATCTTGTCCTTGGGCCGGTAGAAGATGGCGTTGTTGACCGACAGCATGGCGGCGATGGTGATGATCTCGTGCGAGCATTTGTACCTGCGAAACACTACGGCGTTTTAAAACCATGCATCCCACAGCGCACAAATCCAACATTACTCAGTCAAGCGTGTTAAATTTAGGGCACCCCTTCCTTTTACATGTCCAAGTGTGGTCAGTTAAAGTTAGTTAAAGTCTATCCCGAGCCTAAGGCTCATCAGGCCGGTGCTTATCCCGGTTTCTGTGGCGTTTAGCGACTGAGAGTCATAGACTCCCCCCCTGGATAGGACGCCAGTCTATCGCAGGGTTAACCCCCAACACAAGGTTGGTACCCCTTTTACACCTGGGTGGGGTGAGAAAATAGCCGTAAAGTGCCTTTTCCAAGGGCGCAACGCTATAGCCGAAAGCTGGGATCGAACCCACAACCTTTAGATTACGAGTCCAATGCCCTAACCACTAGACTACTGCGGCGGCTAATAATAATAAATAATAATAATAAATGGAATTTATATAGCGCTATATCTTGCCAAAAACAAATCAAAAGCTGCTTGTATTCAAACCAAATTCTTGCGCATGCAGCCCCAATAACCATTTAGATTTTTAAACAAAGTCAATGCAGAGGTTAAACACTTTGGCAGGGTGGTGGATATCTCGGCTGTTGAGAGCAGGGGCAGAAGATGAAACAGGAGGGGAAAATCGCCAACACACACAATGACTTGACTTATGCCTGTGAATTCCCTTGGGAACATAGGGCTGCAACAACACTCCTCCAACAGACTCGGTTCTGGGAGATCTTCTTCAGCTCGGCCAACATCATTCCGGCTGCCTTTGTCTCTGCTTCAATGCTTCTGAACACACACAATAGGTGTCCCA
>CM060341.1:35633444-35638444 GCA_030674155.1 Stramonita haemastoma | reverse complement strand
GATTCAAACCCATGACTTCATGGTCCCAGTCTTCCCACAGAGCCCACAGCACACTCACTCTGGGTAGGAGCCGGCCGGAGTCAGAAAAAGATCCCTGACTCTTAAGGGATTCGAACCCACAGCCTTCCACATGTAACCCAAGGAGCTAATCACTGCGCCAAGGCGTGTGGTCATTTTGAAAGTACTTAGCAAGACTGTACTCTGCAGCTCGACTGGTCCTCAGAAAGAAAAATATCTGATCACATTACCCCTCTCTTGCAGTCTCTCCAATGGATGCCGGTACCCTCTCTCTCTTCCCCTCTCTCTCTCTCTCCCCCCCCCCCGTCCCCCTCCTCTCTCCCCCCCAATCTCTCTCCCCCCCTCTCTGTCTCCCCCCCCCCCCCCTCTCACCTTCCTGGCTCCAGGGGGGGTGGGCTCAAAGATCTTGGCCTGCATGTCAGAGGGCAGGGTGGAGTAGATGGGCAGGATGATCAGCTCTTTGATTTTGCCCCCCAGCTTCCGGGTCCTCTCCTGCACACACACACACACGCGCGCGCCGCACACACACACACACACACACACACACACACACACACACACACACGCACACACACACACACACACACACACACACACACACACACACACACACACACACACAGACACAGACACGCACACGCACACACACCATGCACGCACGCATCACACACCACACACCACCACTCATGTACAATGTGGAAAGAGTCTACTATAAAGAAACACACAAAACACCACTCATGTACAATATGGAAAGAGTTTACTATAAAGAAACACACACACACACACCACTCATGTACAATATGGAAAGAGTTTACTATAAAGAAACACACACACACACACCACTCATGTACAATATGGAAAGAGTTTACTATAAAGAAACACACACACACACACCACTCATGTACAATATGGAAAGAGTTTACTATAAAGAAACACACACACACACACACACACCACTCATGTACAATATGGAAAGAGTTTACTATAAAGAAACACACACACACACACCACTCATGTACAATATGGAAAGAGTTTACTATAAAGAAACACACACACACACACCACTCATGTACAATATGGAAAGAGTTTACTATAAAGAAACACACACACACACACCACTCATGTACAATATGGAAAGAGTTTACTATAAAGAAACACACACACACACTACCACTCATGTATAATGGAAAGAGTTTACTATAAAGAAACACACATACACACATGCATGGACGCACGCACACACACACACACACATGCACACACACACACACACAAACACACACACATTACCCCCCCCCCACACACACACACACATTACCCCCCTCACCTCCCTCCCCACCCCCCCGACCACACACACAACACACAGAGACAGAAACCCACCAGCAGCATTTCATTGGAGGTTTCAATCTCTTCCTGTCCGGTCAGGAAGACCAGGATGTCCCCTGGGGGCTGGGTGACATGGATCTGCAGCACTGACACCACCGCTGCATCCAGGTAATCCGCTTCAGGTGCCTGTCCACACACACATTGCATTGTTTGCCTTGTGTTGGTAGGTGGATTGGTGGTCTACAGGTGACGCACCTGTCTAGAAAGCGAAAAGTCCGGGTCGGATGTATGCGGTGGTTTGATCCCCGTTTGGGGCCCGAAACTTTTGCCCCATCCATTATTAACAAAAAAAATTTATACTTAAAAAATTTTAAAATTTACTTTATTCTTTTATATCGAGGATAATGGAATAAAGCACTCATGTGCTTTTTTTTTCATCCAGTCCCCGTGTGTATGCAGTTTTTGTAAATATTGTCATTTGTTCTATGAGAGGTGGTCTGGGTGCTAGTCTTTTGGATGAAACGATAAAGTTATGTCCCTTGTGTTACACATCATTATTCAGCGCATGTTAAAGAACTCACAGCCACAAGAGAGTTGTACCTGGCAAAATTCTGTAGAAATAAAGCCACTCTGACAGGGAAACAAATACAATTGCAGACAGGAAAAAGAAAAGAAAAATAATGGGTGGCACTGCTGTTGTGGCAACGCATTCTCCCTGAGGAGAGCAGCCTGAATTTCACGCAGAGAAATCTGCCGTGATTTAAAAGTGGTATAAAATGCTAAAAAAAAAATTTGATTAAAAAAAATGTTCTTCTTCTTCATTGAACGCTCAGAGAGCAACCTTTGTTGTCTGTCATATGTGTGAAAATGCGTTGCGCTAGCACATCCAACTTCAGCAAGAGTGGGGATTGTTATCTTTTAAGTCTTTCTGGAAAAAGGGCAGGAGAATAGACCAAGAGGGCAGGAAACAGACAAAGAGGTGACAGGAAGAAAAGGGACAAGATAGAAACAAAGCAGGGATAGAAAAGAGGGGTTTCCTAGGACAGAATTACCAGAAGAGAATTGTTATCTTTTAAATCCTTCTGGAAAAAAGGCAGGAGAATGGACCAAGAAGGCAGAAAATGAACACAGAAGGAGGTGACAGGAAGAAGAAAATGAACAAGGTCGAAACAAAGAGAGGGATAGAAAAGAGGGAATTCCTGGCACAGATTTTCCAGAAAGTGGGTAATGCTATGTATACTGACAGGCCCCCGGCATCCCCATGGGGCGAAAATTATTCAAATACATGCTACATGAACACACTATGGAAATAACACTGGACTGACCCTTAGCCAGCCATGGAAAAAAAAACACAACCTTATTCATCGTCTAGTGATGAGTCATTCACAATCACGTGAGATGCAATGTGCGCGCATCTTGCCAGTGGGAATGAGCAATTACGTGCCCACCCATCTCGGCTCTTAATAATCCTTCTTTACCCGCCCAGGTATTGTCAGTTAAATTTATATTAGAGGTCATTTGTGTCTAAGTACTGGCAAGATGTGTGCGCATCACATCTCACGTAATTGCTCATTCCCCATCCCGAGACTCTAAATAATCCCAATTTAACCTCAACTTACAGGTAAGTCTTGTTAAATTTATAAATTAAACCAACCTTGGTGTAGTAGATGTCGACAGGAAAACGACGACCTGGGATGCGGAAAATGGGAGCATCATCGAAAAACTGAAACAGACCACAGCGAGGGGTCAGTTCTGATCACATTCTGTTGATGGAAAATTGGACATGAAATAGTCTTCTTATTTTATTTAATCAATTTATTTCTTTATTTTATTTTATTTTTTTTTTGCTGCCTCGTCTTCAGTGACGTCCCCGTACTGTTGTTCCCACGCCGCTCATTTCAACCTCCCCGCCACAGCCATACCCAGATTCGTTGAGTCTCATCCTCGGGATCGGCAGTCCACAGGGAATCAATTTATTTATTTGTTCTTTTAATTTCGAAGATAATTAATGGAATAAGTACTCATGTGCTTTGTTTTTTACATCCAGCCCCTGTGTGTATGTAGCTTTGTAAGTTTTGTCATCTGTTCTTACTGCAGTGAGATACATATAAAGAGAGACACAGATGCTATAGCCAAGTGGTTAAGACAATTCGACTTCAATCCCATGGGTCCATGAAGTCCTAGGTTTGAATCTCAGCAGTGTTTGGTGAATTATGGGTGAGGATCTTTCCAAGCCAATTACAAATGCACACCTACCAGTGCCTTGATTCTCATGCAGAAGATCAAATATGCATGTTAAAGATCCTGTACTTCATGTCAGTGTTCAGGTGGGTTACGGAAACACGAATATACCCAGCATACATCCCTGACGTCGGAATACAGCTACCTTCATTGTGGCCAAAAAATGGTTGCATATGCAAAATCTCACCACTGATGAACCTCGAAGCTGTAGCAGAGGAACAACAACAAAAAGAAAAAAGTATTTACACAGATACAAAATGCATGTGCATGGACCTTTAAATATGGAATGTGTATATCGATATTCACACACACACACACACACACACACACACACACACACACACACACACACACACACACACACACATACAAGTCCTTCGAATGAGACTATAAACCGAGGCCCCGTGTGTGAATGCACGCAGAACATTTTGCGCACATGTTAAATCCTGTTCCGCTTTTTGTAAGAGTAGGCCATTGTGTGCCGGTGGGAACAGATGATAACATTTTCAGTACTGCATACACACTGGGACTGGATGTAAAAAAGCATACGAGTGCTTATTCCATTATCCTTGATATAAAAGAATAAATAAAAATAAAAAATAAAACACACACACACACACACAAATAACCCCCCCCCCCCCTCCCAACCAACCCTTACCTCCCCCCCCCCCCCCAACCTGCCCCCTGACCTCCAACCCCCCCCCCCCCCCCCCAACTCACCTCAGAGAATTTCTGGGCATCCAGAGTAGCACTGGAGATGAGAAGCTTGAGGTCAGGACGGAAGCGAGCAATGTCCTTCACCAGGCCAAACAACACGTCAGTGTGCAACGTGCGCTCGTGAGCTTCATCGATGATCAGCACACTGCAACGTTGCACCACACAGGTAAAAAGGTAAAAGGTAAAGGTGTCCCATAACCTAGGCAGTTGTAGGGGTGGGGGTCAGGTTGTCCATTTTGATGTTCTGATGGATTCTAAAACTATAGCCATCATTCTGCCTTGTACTGAAATAAATATCAAGTCATGATTATTTTGATTCCTTTTGCTTTAAAAATGCATTGAAAAACACCCAAGCCCTCATTCTGACCATTAAATACAATGTAAAACTTTGTAAATTTCTCATTTTGTCAATTCCTGCAGTCTATAATTTCAATTTGTAATAGAGCACTTTTCACAGAAATCTCTGATTATCAATCTGTTTTTTTTAAAAGAAATGATTAAATATCCCTTTTTTATTTTATTTTTTATTGCACATTAATAAAATGTCAACAACTAAAACATGACCCCAGGTGCAATGTGACTCACTATGTGGTGGAGCATCACAAGTCACTGTCTCACCTGTAGCCAGAGAGGTCAGGTTCACCGAGGAATTCCCGGAGCAGCATGCCGTCTGTCATGTACTTCAGGATGGTTCTCTC
>CM060341.1:35600944-35625944 GCA_030674155.1 Stramonita haemastoma | reverse complement strand
TCATTTCATTTTCTTTTATTTCATTTCATTTTATTTCATTTCATTTTATTTTATACCACTTTATGTCACTGCACATTTCTCTGCAGGAAATTTGGGCTGCTCTCCCCGGGGAGAATAATATAAAATATAAAATAAATAAAACATGAACAAAGTGACAGACAGATGCCGGATCGATAGAAAAATGAATGGATAGGAGGAACAGACAGCCAGCCAGCCAGACAGCCAGCCAGACAGGCAGACAGACAGACAGACAGACAGAGAGACACAGACAGACAGATAGACAGACAGACAAACAGACAGACAGACTAGTACTAGTATGTATACCTGTCCTGGTCAGATTGGGATTCACTGCTGCTCTCAGAGCTCTCTTGTTTGCGGCGCAGATTTCGCTTCTTCTTCTCCACCCTGGCCATCTGCTCACAACACAACAACACTGAAAGTGGAAATTGGGATTCAAATTCAATCTCTATATATATATCCATGTGCATAAGCAAGCATGCGTGGCATGTGCGCACACACACATGTAAGTACATACACATGTGTGCATAAACACCCACACACTGAGTCACAGACACAGACACAGAAACACACACACATAGAATCACACACACACAGAATCACACACACACACACACACACACACACACACACACACACCACACACACACACACACACACAGTGACACACACACACAGTGACACACACACATACAGTGACACCACACACACACACACACACACACACACACACACACACACACACACACACACACACACACACAAACACACACACACACACACCCATGCACAAACACACTCACACACACAGACACTGAGACAGTGAGACACACATAACACACACACACACACACACACACACACACACACACACACACACACACACACACACACACACACACACACACACACACAGAATCACACACATACACACAGAATCACAAAGACAGAGAACACATTCAGACATTCACATGCCTACTGATATATATATATATATATAAATATATATATATACTTGTTGAAGTTGTTCTACTGTCAATCTAAATTTTTGTTCTGTTGACCAGTGTTAATGTTGTCTCTCTTAAATTAATTAAAAAAAAAGTTGTTGTTATAAATATATTACAAAACTGAAACTAGCAAAACTGAAAGAAAAAGTGAACAATAATTTTAATACCTGAAAATCTTCACTCTGTACTTTACCTTGACTGGAGCAGGCTGGATATCATCATCATCGTCGTCGTCATCATCGTCCAGTAATTGATAAGTTTTATTCTTCTGCTCCAGTTCAATAGCCTCCCTTTGCTCTGAAGTCATCTGCCTCACTTGTTTCCCTTTATGAGGTACCTGAAAGCAGTAAGGCAATTTTCCCTGCAAACACGGGTTCACACTTGCAGAAGATCAAATGAAACATATATATGCACGTACGGGTTGAACTCCTGCAGAGTTAAAAGCACAGGAGAAGACCACACACTACACATCACCCCCACCCCCCCCCCCCCCTTCCGAAAGGGAGCACATAGAACAGGGAGATCATATCAACAGAAGGGTGGACGGTGGGAGGATGGTTAAGACATTCGCCTGCCAATATGTAAACCGCGAGTTTCTGGGTTCATACCCAGCTCGCCCTTTTTTTCCCAGTCTGACGAAAAAATCAAACTGAGTGTCAAAGTCATTCGGATGAGACTATAAACTGAGGTCCCGTGTGCGAACGCACGCAGAACATCTTGCGCACACGTTAATATCCCGTTCCGCCTTTCGGAAGAGCAGGCCATTGTGTGCCGGTAGGAGCAGATGACAAAATTATATTTAAAAAAAAAACAGCATGCACACAGGTGTTGTGTTTAGACACCATCCCTGAGGGGGGAAAAAAATAAAAGGGTAGGCGCTGCACTTGTGGCGACGCGCTCTCCTTGGGGAGAGCAGCCTGAATTTCACACAGAGAAATCTGCGGTGACATAAATGATAAAGTGGTATAAAATAAAATAAAAAATAAAAAACAGGCTGTGATGTCTGGTATTAAACATTTAAGGCTATACATCTCAACACTCTATTTGGGGGGTTTTCCCTCTGCAAAGTGAAATTTCGAACTTAACTGGATTCTACTAATACTATATTACATAAATTATATGAATTTTCACTACTCTGGTATAACAACTCTTAAGAACTTAGTGTGTTTTTTATATTCTTTGTCATTTAAAAAATATAAATAAATCTCCACTTGAAAGGAAACAAAATAATCACACAAGAAGCAGTAAAAAAAAAATAATTAAAAAAAGAAAGAAAAGAAAGATTTCAGTTTTCAAAGCTCTGAGAGAGAGAGAGAGAGAGAGAGAGAGAGAGAGAGAGAGAGAGAGAGAGAGAGAGAGAGAGAGAGAGAGAGAGAGAGAGAGAGAAACTGGAACCTCTCTCTTTATGATATATCATATTTTATTATCTGTGCTCATCTTGAAACCTATACAGGACTCTTTTTCATAATGTGACATAAGCATAACCAACATGTAATCATCTGAGGCAGTGTGAGATCAATACTACAATAGTCTACAGTACAACTATACATGAACACTGTAATAGTTGAGGCAGCATAACTTTCCAACTTAAATTTACTGATGACGGCAACTACACACAACACACACACACACACACACACACACACACACACACACACACACACACACACAGACTGACAGAGTGACACACACACCACCACAGTTTACTGAATATGATCAGTTAACCAGAAAAAAAGATGCTGCTGGATGATGAAAAACAAGGAGGAAGAGCATGAGGAAGGGGAGAGGAGAAGAGAAGCAGAAAAAGCCGTTGTTGTAGTAACAGTAGAAGACGAGAAAGATTATTGGGCGATGTATTTGTCAGATATTCCCAAAAATATCAAACAATTGGTTCCGTCACCCATCTCTCAAAACCGACGCCATTCTTAACAACTTTCGTGTAACCCCCAAAATACAAAACGGAAAGTGAAAAAAAGCAACAAAAATTCATGTTAACCAAAACACAATCGCAAAGCTGCGTTGGTCGCACGTTTTGTTAAGGATTAACGTCCCTTCGCACGAAGGGAAGTCACCCCCGGAAGTCCTCTCTCCCCCTCTCTCCTCTCTCTCCTCTCTCTCCCCTTTTTTCCCCCCTCCCCCTCTCCCCTCCCCTCCCCCTCTCCTCCCTCTCTTCTCCTTTTCTCTCTCCCCTCTTTCCCCTTCTTCTTTTAACATTATTTTATCCCTGAAAAATAAAGGAAACGGATGTAGAAAAGCGCATGAGTTTTATTCGTTATCCTCCGAAAAAAAATTGATTGATTGATTGATTTGATTTATTTAAATTAAAAAAGGCAAAATTTGTCGGGCAGAATAGTTCCAAAAAAGCTAAGGGTTTTTGCCTTAGAAGAAAAAAAAAACCCCAGAAAATTCTGATTGACTTACAAGAAAAACATTTTAAAAATAACATAGGCGAAACATAATTAAAACGAAAAAACATCAAAATAACCCTCCTTCCCTAAAAAAATTGGGCTTTTTTCCGGTCAAAAAAACATTTGTCCAAAAGTGTGTGTGTGTGGGGGGGGGGGAAGGGGGGTTGTTTGTGTGTGGGGGGTGTGTGTTTGTGTGGTGTGTGTGGTGTGTGTGTGTTGTTTTTGTGTGTGGTGTGTGTGTGTGTGGGTGGGGCGTGCGTGGTGCTTTTGCGTGCGTGCGTGCGTGCGTGGTGGTGTGTGGGGTGTGTTTTGTTTTTGGTTTTTGGTTGTGGTGGTGTGTGTGTGGGTTGCCCATGCGTGCAAGAAATACATGTTTGGGGTTGGTAATAAGGTGGGTGTGTATGTATTTACCCCCTAAGATTTCCCTGAGGGAACGGAAGTAAAATGAATAGAAAACCTCACCTATATGTTTTCCTATCCCTTATAAAACAAAAAACCTTAAACCCAAATCCAGACCTTTTAAAAAATCTATTTCTTAAAGAAAAAACGGGAGGGGGATATAGATTAGTCTTGGAACAAATTAAACTAAAAACAAGAAAATTTACAAAAAAAATATGCCAACAGGGCTTTTACCCTAAACGGTTTTAAAAACATGTGTGGGTTTTGTGTGTTGTGTGGGGTTGTTGTGGTGGTGTGTGTGTGAGTGTGGTTGTTTGTGTTTTGTGTGTGTTGTGTGTGTGTGTGTGTGTTTGTGTCAATTCATGTTACGCCTTTTCCGGGAAAAAGGGTTATATTAAAACATAAAAAAATGAAAAAGAGGTGTGTGTATTTTGTGTGTATGTGTGGGGTGTTTTGGGGGTGGTGTGTTGTGTGTTGTGGTGTTTTGTGTGTGTGTGTGTGTGTTTGGGGGGGGGGGGGGGGGGGGGGTGTGGGGGGGGGGGGGGGGGGGGGGGGGGGGGGGGGGGTGGGGGGGGGGGGTGGGGGGGGGGGGGGGGTGCGGGGGGGGGGGGGGGGGGGGTTTTGGGGGGGGGGAAAGGTTTTCTGGGAGGGGGGAAAGGGGGTTTTAATTCTTTCAATCCCTTTGGGACCGGTTTTTCCGTTCTGCAGCCTTCTTCGTTCTTCCCTTTCAACCCAAAGGGCCCGGAATGGGCCTACCGATCTCCACTAAACAAAACCCCCTAATTCCCCCCAACCCCGGAAAACCGACCCTTTGGCAGCAAGTGCCCCTAAAATTCCCCGTGGTTTCTTTTATCAGTTGTCAGCCACTAGCCTAAAAGGTCTTTGTTTATGATGGAATTTCCCGCCCGGGTAGCTCCCTCCGTCCTCTCCCCCCCCATCAATCTTGACTTTTCAGCTTTGACCCCTTTACTTCCAGCCCCGTTTCTTTTGTATTATAGCAATGCAGTCCCGATTACCGAAAAAATTTACTGCATTGGTCTTCCAGCTCCCCCCTCCCCCCTCCCCCCCCCCCCCCCTTTCTCGGAGAAAGTAGTCGCTTGAGAATTAGTTGGTTTTGGGGAAGAAAGTATGAGTGTGTGTGGAAGATGTGGCTTATTTCTTGGCTGAAAAAAAGGAAGGTGGAGGAAAATTCGGATTCTGACCAAGGGTATCATACAGGTCACCTATGGTCAATGTCATGGATACTTTGGACAGAAGTGCAAGCAAAGTAATTAGAGAACAATGAAATACAATCTGTTTATTAAAAAAATGTACAAAAAAAGCTCTTTATTTGGTGTGTGGGTAGTCATACACAATCTACAAAAAAAGAGAATAAACTGTTGGATGTTTTTGGGGGCAATCATGGTGACAAGGGGGAAAAGTTCTCAGGAACATTCACATAAACAATGCAAGGGGTTAAATGAGGAATCAGTGGTGGGGTACAAGCCGAAACATACAAACTGGGGTAGAAAATTTCTTTATCTGCATGGGGTGCATGATAACAAACAGTCTTTTTAAATGTCATTATTTAAAAAAAATTTTACACCTGTGTCCCCTCTGTCTGGGTTTACTGGGGAAGTTTTGGAGGATAATGAAAATAATCACCCCGTGGCTTTTTTTTTCCATACCAGTCCCCGTTTTTGTATGCAGTTTTTGGGCCCTCCCTTTTTCCCCACGGCAAAAACGGGGTTTGGGTACTGTTAAAGAAAAGCGGAACAAAAATTTAACGTGGCGCAAGATGTTCTGCTTGCATTTCGCAAACGGGGCCAAGGTTTAAAGTCCCCATCCGAAGGACTTTTGGGGAGAGTGGAAATCAGCCCCTGTGTTTAACCCCCCAGGATAAAAATCTCCCCCGAAACAGATGGAAAAACCCCGGGGCGTCAAATGCGACTCCCTGTTTGACCACTAGGAAGAGAGAGAGAGAGGAAAGAGAGGAAAAGAGAGACGAAGGAGAGAGGGGGGGGGAGAGAGAAAAGGGGAGAGAGAGGGAGAGAGAGAGAAGAGAGAGAGAAGAGAGGTTATTTGATTTTTTTCTTTTTAATTTTTTTAATAAAAGGGAAAAAGGAAAAAGCACTTTTTACAGAGAGAAAAAGGGGGAGAGGAGGGGAGAGGAAGGAGAGGGGAGAGGGGGGAGGAGGAGAAAAAGGAGAGGAGAGAGAGGACAGAGACGGGGCAGAAAACAGAGCCCGAGACAGAGAGACAAAAAAAAAGGCCCCCTGACATTTTTCCGGGGGAAGAAAAACTAAAACATGGGGGAAATTTTTTGCCCTTGTGGAATCAACATGAGCAAGGCTGTAGGCTAAAAAAATTTTATTATGGTTGGCTGAACTGGGGGACCGAGGGTAAAAAATTTCCCCCGGAGTTTCTGAGAAAGAAAAAACAGTTCTCGTAAAAGGGGGAAGGGGGGGAAAAGGGGCATTTGTCTTTTTTTTACACCAGTATACCTCCCCGGCCCCCAAATTTCCCCCCCCCCATTTTTTATCCCCTTTTTTCCTTTTTGGAAAAGGTTTTTAGTTTTTTAAAAGGGGGGGGGTTTTTTGGGGAAAGGTAGACAAGCCCCATGACCCTGGTTCCAGACAGCACAAAAAGAACGGGGAAAAGATGCTTTTTTCTTTTTTTTCCCGGCACAATGTCTAAAAACTGAAAAAAAAAGGGCAGCAGAGATTTTAGGGTGGGGGGAACTCTAAGGCTACCGGGGGGATCTGTCTTTCCTGCCTCCCCCCCCCATGGAGCTTTTTCCACTCCTTTTCCTTGCCCCCCCCCCCCCCCCCCCCCTTTCCCCCCACTATTTTCCTACCCATGTCCATACCCCCTTTTTGGGGCCCCTTTTTTCAATCTTGAGGGGAAAAGGGGACCCCCCCCCCCCCCTTTAATTAAAAAAAAAAAAAAAAAAAAAAAAAATAACCCCCAGGTTTTAAAAAACTGAAGCAAATTAAAAGTAAACACCAGTACTTATAAAAAAAAACCCCCAAAGGGTTTTAAAACTTTGGGGATTGTTGCCCCTCTAAAGGGAAAAAATTTTTATAGAGAAAACCCTCTTCGTCACCCCCAAATGGCCCCCCTCCCTTTGGGGGGGGGCCCCCCCGGGGGAGAGGGGGTTTTCAACTTTTGGGGTTACCCCCGTTTAAGGAGTAATTTGTGAGTTTTGGTGGTTAAGCTAAGTCTGCAGTTTTTTTCAAATTTTCCCGGGGCCCCGCACATATACAACAGAAATACTTTTTTTCAGTTCCCTTTTTTTCCCAAAAAAGGAAATTTCGGAAGATGCGACACTTTTTCATTTTAAAAGCTTGGGGGTTTAAAAATTTTCCCCAACTTTTTTTTTTTTTAAAAAAACCCCCTTTAAAAATTTCGTCAGTTACATACCCTTAATGCCCTTTTCAAAAGGTTTTTGTGCGATAAAATTTTGAGTCACAGGGTTTTCCAATGCAAGGTGGGGGTTTTTTTGGGATTGGGTTGGTTTTTTCCCGAAAAATTTAAAAAATTTAGTGATTCTTTAAAAATTAAAAAAGCTATTAAAAATTAACCCCAAAATTTGATTGTGAAGGGTGTCCCCAAAAAGGGAAAACCGTGTGAAGCATTTTATAAATTTTGTCTTATGTTTTTTAATGGAGATCAAAATTTGGGGAAAAAATTAAAAAACCCCCTTTTTCCCCCCCCCCCCCCCCCTCCCCCTTTTCTCTCTGCTTGTCTTCTCTGTCCCCCTCCCCTTTTTTTGCTTTACAGTGCCAAAATTAGTGCACACATTTTAGTTTGTTAACAGGGGACGGTTGGCTGGGGATAGAAAAAAAAAAAAAACCGAGGACACCCCGGATGATGTCACATTACCCGGGCCCCCAGAGTACAGGACCTCTTCACTGTATGTATTTTTAGGATCTTTTTTTGAGGTGTGGAGAAGGGGGGATAAAAAAAAAAAACTTTAGCAAAGACGTGAAGGGCTTTTTGATTAGTGTCTGGGACAAATGTATGTGGTCTTGGACTGTTGAATTGTGATACTTTTAATCCCAAAGCTTATACATTGATGCATAAGATGGAATTTTCAGGTTTTTCAAGGCTAACTACCGCAGAGACATTTTTAAAAAAGTAAGTGAGTGGAGTGTACACAAAGTAAATTAAAACAAAATGAATTGAGTGCATGCAAGCCGTGCATTGCAAAAAACAGACAAAATAAAAAAGAAAAAAGGTTAAATTTAAAAAGGGAAATAAACCAAACAATGAATTAAATAGGGGAAAAAAGGACTGAAAAAAAAAAACCCCGACGAAACAGACACTTGTGCAAAAACTCAAAAAACCACTTCAAAACAGGGGCAAAACAAAAACCAAACAAAGAAAACAAAACAAAAAAGCTAAAAAAAAACCCAAAATTAAAAGGGAGGAAAAAAAGACAAACACGCAAGGCCTCCCCCAAATTCGTGGCTGTGTCCCGGTTTGCATGTAAAAAAGCTCCAGGGGAACTCCAGTTGAGTACGTGGAATCTGCCGGATACAGTTTTTGTGGGTAAATTGGGAAAGAGTGATGTGGGGAAAGGGTGGGGTTTTGGGAATGTGAAAATAAAAACCTGTGAAGGACAAAAGAAAAAAAAAAAAAAAAAAGGAAAAACCCCCTTAAAACAAAATGAAAAAAAAAAAAAACGAACCCTTTCAAAAACTGAAAAAGCATAGTAAACAAACGAAACAATAAAACCTAAAAAAAAAACACACAAAAGAAAATACTCTTAAGAAATGCTCAAATAAGAAAAAACTTAAACTAAAAGAACCCCCCCCCCTCCCCCCAAAAAACCAAACAAAAACCACCAAAAAAAAACAAACCCCCAAACAGGCAAACCAAGGGAAAACTTGCAACTACAGAAAAAAAAAAAAAACCAAAAAGGGAAAAAGGGTTTTGGAGGAGATTAAGGACATCAAACCCCTTTGTCATAATCCCATCAAACATTAGTTTGTTGACCCAAAAAGGCGTCACCCATCATCAATTTTTTGCCAAATGGTCTTTTATCTCATCATCATCTTCATCATCAACATCATCATCATCATCATCAATTTTTCCCTTGACCAAGTTTTATCCAGGGGGACAAAAGCTTACAGCAGAACTTTTATTTTTCTCCAGGCGGGTCTTATTCATTTTCACAACATACTAACAATTGGGGTTTGAAAGCGGGGCCCGCTTTTTATGATTTTTTTTTTTTCTAATGAAGACCTTTTACCAGGAATATTTGGGTTAGACCTTCAGACGGCCCAACCCCATAAAAACCTTCTTCATAATTCAGACATAAGGTAAATTTTAAATCCTTTTTTTTTTTAAAAATTTTTCTGTTTTTTGATCTTTGTGCAAATTTCTGAAGTTTTTTAAATACGGGAGTTTTCAATTGTTTTTTTTTCCCCCCCCTTTCTCTTTTTTTTTCTGCTTTGCAGATGGTTTATTTGTGTCCCCTTTACTCCCTTTTGTTCCCTTTATCTGCCATTCTGCCCTTTATCTCCCATTCTGTTGTTATCTGCCATTCGTTGCCTGTTATCTGCCTTCGTCTTTTTTTCTGCCTTTCTTTTTCTCCCTTTTTTATCTTTTTTCTGTCTTTTATCCCCCATTCTCTGTTATCTCCTTTGTCGTCTTTATCTGCCATTCTTTCTTTTCTCCATTTTCTGCCTTTTTCTACCTTTTGTCTGTTATCCCCTTCTTCTGTTACTCCTTCTGTTTTACTTTTTTCCCCCTGTCTTTACTCCCTTTTTCGCTTTTTATCTCTGTTTCTGTTTTTCCTTTTTTTTGGGAAAAGGGGGGGCATTTTATTTTTAAAATTTTTTTAAGAAATCCGGGGAAACATTTTTAACAGAAAAACTACTAAAGGGACACGAACCCGCATCCTCCCAGCAAAAGGGAAAACCAAAAGGCAGGTAAAAAAAAAGGGCCCTGTCATAAATTTTTTTTGAATGAAATAATATGCATCTAAAAGTAGGAATTTTTCCCTCGGTTCATTGGGGTTTTTGAGTTTTTGGCACATACTACAACTTCCCATGTTTGTTGAAAAAAATTTAATTTGGAAAAAATAAGGTTGCTTAATTTTGTCTTTTTGGATTTTGTGAAGTTCTTACATTTTATTTTTGGGGGGAAATTTGGTCAAGATAAATTTTTTTGGGTTTGAAAGTATTGGACCTGTGAATGCATTTTTTTGTGCTTATACCTTTTTCAGGTGACTATGAGATTTACGCTTTCGGGGTCTTTAGTGCTGGAAACAAGGCCCAAAGGGAAAGTCACCCAAGCTGTTCCCGTCTTTTCAGAGGTATTTCGCATACTTGTGGGGGTTTTTTTTTTTTGCATGTTTGGGTTTTTTAAAAAAAAAATTTTTTTCAGGGAAATGATTTTTTTTAAAAAATTTTTTTATTTTTTTTTTTAAAATGTTTTCTTTTTTTTTTTCTTTTTTTTTGTTTT
This sequence comes from Stramonita haemastoma, assembly GCA_030674155.1. NCBI lineage: Eukaryota > Metazoa > Mollusca > Gastropoda > Neogastropoda > Muricidae > Stramonita > Stramonita haemastoma. The sequence continues at coordinate 35,615,659 of CM060341.1, read as the reverse complement.
TGAATGGTATCATTTTTTTTTGATTAATTATAAACATTTTTTTTAAACTAATTTTGACTTGGGAAAAATGTTTTACTATTTTTGAACTCATTTTGCTTTTTGTTTTAAATTGAGACAAAATTTTTAAAATTTTTCCCCAACTTTTTTTGGCAATTTTTAAAACTGTCTTTAACTTGGGGTAATCCCTTTTACCGGTCCACGCAAGGCCCTGCACAGCTGTGGGGCATCCAACCCCCCAATAAGTTACACAGGAAAAAGTTTTCTTTGGACCGGTATAAAATATATGTAGCCAAAGTGCCAGTTAGTTTACAAAATAAGGATTTACCTGTTTGTTTTGTTTTTAACATTTACCACTTGTGTTTTTGCTTACTTTTTAAATTTTTTTTTTTTTTTTTAAAAAACTTTTTTCTAAGGAAGATGTCCGTGTTTTTCCGGATCGTGGGAAACCTGACCGCATGGGAATTCAGCACGCCCAGAAAAAGGGGCAAAGGGAAAAAACCGGGGCATTGGGAAAAAAGGGGGTTTTTTTTAGATATATCTTTTTGACTTGTTCGTATTTTAGTTTTTTTTTTTATGGGTGCAGTTGTTTTTGTTTTCATTCTTTGTACATTGTGTGTGTAGTTTTATTTTTTTATGTGTGCGTTGTCTTTTATCTTTCCCCCCTGCCGCCCGTCCTGTTTTTGTATTTGGGATTTCGTTTTCCCCCATTTTCATGGGGGGGGTAGTCAGTGGTCAGAGGCTCGCCCTTTCCCCCCCAAAATTTAAAACAGCTTTGAGCATGGGTTCAAAATTTGGTGGGGGGACTGTTTGGGGCCCCCTTGGGGGGGGGGGGGAGTTTTTTTTCATGAATGCAGGTCGTTTTGGGGTTTGCTCTGACAAATTGGGGAAAAAAACTTTTTTTTGGGGTTTAATTTTGAAAATTTTTTTTTCAATTGTTCCTTTGGTGTGGCTCTAAAAAGGGGTCGGAAAAAACTAAAAAGGGCAGGGGAGGGTTTTTAAAAAACCTTTTTCAAATCAATAACCCCCAAAAAAGGGGGAAATTTTTTTTGAATATAAAAAATGTCTCAGTGCCCGGGAAAGGGGGAAAGGGGGGCAATCGAATATGTCAGTCAACTTGCTTTTTAAAAGGGGAATCTTTTTCTTTTTTGGGTGGAATGTAAATGTAAAAATTTTCAGGGTTAATCAATCAGCAGAAAGATCAAAAAATACTTGCTCGATAAAAGGCCTTTTTTTACATTACACCCTCATGTGACCCTTTTTCCATAGCTTTTAAATTCTGTAAAAAGGGGTTTTTTAAAAAAAAAAAATTTTTAAAATGAGATTTTTTTTTGCCCGGGGGAGGTTTTTTGTCTTCATTTTAAATGAAAAGCAACAAAAAAAAAGAAAATTTTTTATTCAAATCAGAAATAAAATTGAGAATACAAAAAATTTTTATTTTTCAAAAAAAAAAAAAAATTTAAACTTTTTTTGTCTTTTTTAAGTTAAAAGGGGCCCTAAAAAGTAATTTTTTTCACCAAAGTAATGTAAAATTAAAAGTTTTTTTAATAAAAATTTGGGGTTTTTAGCTTACTGGGACTTACTGTTTTTGGGAAAAAGTGGACCCCCAAACCCCCTGCCCCAAAACTCTGGGGACAACCCAGGGGAAATGAAAAATTTTTGGTTTTTTTTCCCTTCTCTGTCTGTTTTGTACTTGTTTCACGGGGCCCGCTTTTTTAAAAGAAAAAAATTTTTAAAATTTTTTATGAAATTTTGATCCCCCACAGTTTAGAAAAGTGATTGGGATTAAAAACCCCCCCCAATTTTTTTCCCTTTAAAATGTTTAACACCCCTGGTCGTACTGCCCTTGGGAAAGTACATGATACCCCCCCTCTGAAAAAAGGGAAAACCTGAACAGGAAGTAGGGTTTTCCCCCTGAAATTCATACTCATACTCACCACATGAATTTTCATAGGGGGTTTTGTAATACGGGTTTGTACAGCCTGGGAGTCTGAAAAATGGTGGGAAAAGTTTTAGGAAAAATCGGGGGTCGGGTTTTCTTTTAGGAAAAATTCCAAAATTTTTCTTTTTTTAAAAAAAATTTTTTAAAACCCCCGAATTAAAAATACATATTTTCGATTTAAAATTTTTTTTTGCAACCACAAAAAAAAGGGGGAAAAAAAATAAAAAAGAAAAATAAAAGCAAGGGGACTTTTTCTCTCTCTTTTCTCTCTCTTTTCCCCTCCTTCCTCTCCTTTTTTTCTTTTTCTCTCTCTTTTTTTCTCTTTTTTCTTTTTCTTCCCTTTCCCCCCTCCTTTCTTTCCCCCCTTCCCCTCTCTTCCCCCTTTCCTTTTTTTCCCTTTTTCTTTCCCATGTCCCGGGGGGCGTTTCCTTTTCCCTTCCCTTTTCCCCTTTCCCTTTTCCCTTTCTTCCTTTTTTTTCTCTCTCATGTACGCTTTTAAACGTTTTTTCCCCTTTTTTTTTTCACCAGAGGGCTGACTGGTTTTTTTCCCCCAAAAATGGGGTATTTTTTTTGTTTTTGTTTGGTAAGTGGGGGTTTTTAAAAAACCCCCATGCCGGGGATAAACAAACCCCCGCGCCGTGTTTTTGCCTGTCGGGATTTCAGAGACCTGGAAAATTTAAAATTCAAATTTACTTTTCCTTTGGGTGAGAAAAAGGGAGGGGGTTTTTTTGGGGGGTTTTCACAAAATGCCCCCCACACACCCCCCCACCCCCCTGCCCCCCACCAACACCCCCCACCCCCCCAAAACCCAAAAAAACCCAAAAACCCCCCCCCAAAAAAAAACAAAAACCCCCCACCAAACCCCCAAAACCCCCGGGCGCGCCGCCGCACGCCCCCCCCCCCCGAAAACCCAAAAAAACACCCCCCCTTTCCCTCTTTTTTTAAAAAACCTTTGGGGTAAGTTTTTTTTAAAAACTTGATTTTGGGGTTTTGAAACAAAAACCCTTTTTAAAAAAATTTGCCCCTTTTTAAAAACATTTTTAAGGGGTTTTAATTTTTAATTAGCATTGTTATGTGTTTGTTGTTTCTTTTTTTTGCCCTTTTGTTGGGACTTGCACATTAAAAAAAATTTGACACCCATTTTTTCCAACACCCATCAAAATAAATTTTCCCCCCCCTTCCCAGTTTAATCACTTTGAGAGAACAATGAAAAATTGAAGAAACCAAAAAAAACAGCCCACCCCACAGCACACCACCACCCCCAAACCCCCAACCCACCACCCACCACCCCCCACCCCCCCAAACCCCCACCACCCACCACCCACCACCCACCCCACCCACCATTTCTTTTTTGTTGTTTTGCTAATTGCTAGGAAAATTTGCTGACAAGTTTAACTAATGAAAGCTGCTTAAAACTCTATGTAAGCAAACCAAGCCCTCAGAATGTTTTTTTTTATCTCCAAAAGGAGGAGGACACACCAGTTTCAAAACACACGTGCATCAGGGGGGACGCTTCCTTCGCATCACCAAGGACATTTTTCATTGATAGGACCCGCCTACTTTCCCCAAGAATACCTTAACACAACCGTGTGCAAACCTCCTCCTTTTTTTACTTTTTTTGGAACCAGACACTACAACTTTCAAAGGAACGGCGAAACCTGGGGAGAAACGGACATGAAACAGGTTTTGGGTGGTAAAATTTGCGCAAAAGCCCCGATCTTTTTTTTTTTGCTGCCTAAAACTTCTGTGATGTCCCTGTTCCGCTTTCCCACGCCACCATTCCAATAGCCATACCCAGTGCGTTAAAGTCTCATCCTCAGGGGCTGTAAGGTCCTCAAAGGAGCCATCAATTTAGGTGCCATGGGCCACCACCCAAGGGGGGGCTGTAAAATCCCCTTTTTTTGGTTAAGAAACCTTGACCTGAAAAACTTTTTCAAGCTTCAAGACACTCAGTTTTTTTTGTTAAAGATAAAAGGGGGTCATTTTAACCCAAACTGTAAGGGTGGGGTTGGCAAAATTTGATCGGGTTTTTGAATTTAGTTTTGGGAGTTTTTTTTTTTTTTTAAAACAGTGTTGGCATCATCTTTATAATTTGTATTTTAAAATTCTTTTATTTCAAAAATAATGGAAAAAGCCCTTGTGTGCTTTTTTTTTTTTTTTTACATCCAGCCCACAGGTATGCATTTTCTTTAATTTTGTTTCCCCATTCGCACGACTGCATGGTCTACTCTTCAAATAGCGCAAAATTTTTTTAACGTGCGCAGATTTTCGCATTTTTTTACAAAATCATGGGACCATGGTTAGTCTCATCCAAAGTAAGGTGGTGTGCAAGGGATGTGTGTAAAAGGGGGTATTTGTGGAAGAGGAAAAACATTAAAATTTTTATAGGAGGGGTTTTTTTATAGGAAGGGTTTTTTATAGGAAGGTGTTCATTTTATAGAGAGGGTTCATTTTAAAGGAGAGGGTTCATTTTATAGGAAAAGTGCAAGAGAAGGGTTTTGGGGAGAGGAGGCAGGGAATTTTGGGGTTAGTCCGCACAGTTCCTTGACAAAAAAAGGTTTTTGGGGGGCATGGGGGTTTTTCCCCACATTGGTTTGTTTTTCGCCTTGGCGCAACACAGCCATGTAAAGGGCTGGTCCGTTTTTTGTTTGCCTCCATTTCCCTTCTGTCTGTCACTGTGTCTCTCCTTCAAGGGTCCTTACACAGAAAGTTTTGGCAAGAAGCTAAACACAGGAAAATAAAAAACAACATAAATTAATGCCGACCCAGAGTAGAAAGGACAACTACCCACCTCAATGGAAACGGGTCCCATTCTAAGACTGCACTGGGCACCACAGCTAAATCCCCCACAGGGTTTAAACAAGGCTGAAATTTGTTTTTTCTTCCCCTGGGGCCTGTGGTAAAGACAACCAACAGGCAGCACACCTTCAAAGACCCAAAAGACAGCCCCTGAAAAATTTGGCCTCAGGATACCCTCAACCAACTGTACAGCCCACAAAGCAGCGGAAGGACATACCATTTTTTTTCCAGACACATCGACGGTGAAAGGAAAAGATTTCAACCCAAACCCACCAGCTTCTCTCTCTAAAACATCCAGAAGGGGTTGTTCCTGGGGCCCACTTTCACATCATTTTTTTGCCCATTTGTTTATAGGTTCTGTGGTCTGGACAGGGTTTTGTAGGGCTTTTGGGGTTATTTTTTTTTTTTTTTTTTTTTAAAAGGATTGAATTTATTTTCCGTTTTTTGCGTGAAGGCCACTTTTCACACACGGGTACACAGTTGGATAAAAACGAGTGCTTGAAACAATTGAAGGTTTCTGGGACTGCTGTTTGCTTTTCTGATCCGGGCCACTTGCCAGGCCGAGGTTGAAAGGGGCTTTCTGACTTATTTTTTTTTTCATTCTTTTATTCATTTATTTATTATTTTTTTATTATTTTTTTTAAATTTTTTTATTTTGAGGAAAGAAAAACATTTGTGTGCTTTTTTTTTTTTTTTTTTTTTAAACCCATCCCTGTTTTACATTTTGTAAATTTTGCACTGTTCTCACCGCCAAAAGGGTCTTACTTTTCCCAAAAAGGCAGAACAGGGTTAACATGTTGAAGATGTTCTGCGTGTGTTCACACATGGGTTGGTTTATAGTCTCATCCAAAGACTAAATGCTAGTTCATTCTGTCTTGCATACAATACCAAAAGTGCTAGTTCATTCTGTTTTGCAAAAAACCCATAAGTCTAGTCATTCTGTCTTCTAAAATACCAAAGTGCTAGTTCTTCGTCTTGAAACAATACCAAAGTGCTATTTCATTCTGCCCTTGCATAAAAACCCAAAGTCTAGTTCATCTGCTTGCTAAAACCTTGAGTTAAAATTTTCTTGCTAAAATCAAGCCCTAGCCGCGATTGCAAAAAGGGGGTGCACCAAGAAAAAAGGGGGGGAAAGTTAACCCTGAGCCTTATCTAGTATGTTAAGTTACAGAAAAAAAGAAAAAAAAGGGGGGGGCTAGTGAAAAGCTTTTTTTTCTCATGTTTATTCTGGGCCATTTATCTTTATTTTTGGGGGTTTAAAAATTTCTCAAAATTTAATGAGTAAAAAAAAAAAAAGAAAAAAAACCTGGGGGAAAAAAACCCTCGCTGTAGCAGAACGAAATTTCTCAAAAAATCCAAATAGCAGCCTAACTGGGGAGGATTGGTAAATTTTGAAATTAAAAAAAGCTCCATACCACTGTGTCTACAGCAAACCCCCTTTTGTTTACCTACGTTGTGTCCACATGCATTCAGACAGACCTGACCGACCCCCAGCCCCCACCCCAAGCATGCAACGTTTTTGCAACCTAACACTAAAACCTTTTTTCTTTTAAACCGGCCCCTCAGTGGACACAAAGACAGGGAATACCCTTTGGACAAAGCTCAACAGTGTCACATATTTTTCCTGGGGTTTGGGGAGGAGGGGGGGGGCAGCTTGTCAGAAAAGGATGCAGGAATGGGGGGCTGCATTTGCGTCTGCTGAAAGGAAAATGAAGGGGGGGGGGGGGGGGCTCATGGGAAACGATTTCTTGAACACGCTGTCCTGGTTCTTTTTTTTTCTTCATTTCACTTTTTTAGAGCATCATTTCTCGATTTATCAATTTCATCTCTTTCTTTTAGTCCAGGCTTTACATCTCTTTATTTTTTATTTAGCGGGTAATGGGATAAGCACTGTATGCTTTTTTTTTTTTTTTTTAATCCAGTGCCCATGTGTTTGCAGTTTTGAAATTTTTTCATCTGTTCCCACTGGCACACAATGGGGGCCCACTCTTCTGAAAAGCAAAAAAGGGAAAATGTTTGCAAGATGTTCTGGTGCGTTTGCAAACGGACTTGGTTATCAATGGGGCTTTTGGGAAGTGGGGTTTATTTTTTTTTTTTTTCTTTTATACGAGGATAATGGAAAACCCGGTTTTTTTTTTTTTCCACCATTTTTTTTCGGACCAGTACTTGAAATTAAATTCTCTTCCTATTTTGATTCCGGGTAAAAGGGGGCGGGTCCTCATGTGTCTTTATGTTGGGGAGAAATTCCTTTTTCTGTTTGAATCCCATAATTCAGTGCAGGAATGCAACACAACATGGAGAGTGGTGTCAACAACAGTTTTATAAGGCAGGGCTGCTCTCCACCCACTCTTTTTAACACTTTCCCGGGGAAATCATGGCTGATGCACTGGAAAACCAAAAAAGGGTCTCACTTTGGTGGCAGAAGGGCACAAACCTTTGCTTTGCAGATGACTTTTTCAGACTTAGCAGGGTGAGAACAAGGGTTGCCCCCTAACAGAAAACCTGAACAAGGCCTCTAAACATACGGCATAGAAATCATGCAGAGAAGACCAAACTGATGACCAAAAACGCCAAGGGGGATCAGCACTATACAGGGTAATGACAGAAGCTGGAAATGGGTTTAAAGCTTCAAAATATTTTGGAGCGTTGTATCAAAAAGGGGTCCAAACCAGAGTGTAAAGCAGATGCACGACAATAACAGCACTGCAAAACGACAAAAACGGAAAAAAAAATATTTCACTCCACCCAAAGATCAACAATGCCTCCTTGTCATATTAAAATTCCTAATGCCTTGAACAGGGGCCCTACGCATTTGGGGAGAAAGACAGGCGGTAGAGATGAGATCTTTAGGAGACTCCTTTGGGATTTCCCACAGAGATCACGAATCCAAAACAAACCCTTGGTCCCACAAAAACTTCCCATTTAAACTAAAGAAGCAAACTAAATGGTTGGGCATGCACAAATTTGGTGTTTGTTTTTTAACCTGAATTGAAAGCCACTGAAACTGAATGTGGTGACAGCCCGAATGCTTTTTGGGGGTAGGCTGTAAACAATAAAAAAGATGGTGTGTTTTTTTTGTGAAAGGGGGAAAAATGTTTTTTTTTTTTTCTTAAAAAAAAACAATTTTGACTGGTACCCTTTTATGGCCTTTGAATGGCACAATGCCAGATTTTTATATGGGGACAGCAATGCCATATTTTTATATGGGGAACAATGCCAAAAAGGTTTTATATGGGGCAGCAATGCCAGAGTTTTTATATGGGCAGCAATGCCAGGTTTTTATATGGGCAGCAATCCATGATTTTTTATAGGGGCAAAAGCAGCAATGCCATGAGTTTTTTTTTATGGGCAGCAATGCCATGAGTTTTTATATGGGCAACAATGCCCTAGTTTTTTTATGGGGAGCAATCCATATTTTTTTTTAAAGGGCACAGCAAGGGCCTGAGTTTTTAAAGGCAACAATGCCATGAGTTTTTTAAAATGGCCCAATGCCCAAATTTTTATATGCAACAATGCCATGATTTTTCTTGGTGGCAAACCTGTCCCCGCGATCTTCTATAGTAGGAAATTTTTTGACACCAACTTGTGCACTGATGAAAAAAAGTTAGAACAGTGTGCCAAACATTTTTCTTTTTGTGCTTTTTTTTTGAGAGATAAATTTGGGGTTTAAAACTTTCCCCTTTTTGGGGGAAAAAACCCTTTCCCCTACACATGACTTGCATATTTTTTTTGCTACGTAACCCAGAAATGGTGAACAGGGAAGGGTTGAAACTGGTTGGTTTCCCCGTTGGGGTTCCTTGGGAAAGGAAAAAATCAGGGCCCGTAAGGGGTTTTGGTATGGACAAGAATGGTGTAGCTTGCTGACAAATCATTTTGACTGATCTTTAACTTTTGTTTTAATTGAAGTATTTTTGTTTAAATTGGGTATCTGGCTGTATTTTTGTCAACCGGGGTGGGCCCGAACAACACGGCGTTTGGTCAGGGAATTAGAGCAACACTCTCAAACTCGCATCCTAAAGTAAAAAGCTCAAATGTGGCCCCTCTCCCCTGAGCCCACACACATCCCTCTGGTAGGGCCACCGGGGTCCAAAAATCCCTAGATCTTAAAGATTTAAACCGGCAACCTTCAGTCCAAAATCCAAGGTGCAACCACGCCCAGGGGCGGTGACTGTCCCCTTTTTTTTGGGTGGTGACAAATCGTCACTGATCTTTCACTGGCCCGGGGGAAATTTTTCAGATTTGCACCAACATTTATATCCTTTTCAAAAAAAAAAATAGTGAAAAGGGGTTTTGCTAAGACCATTTACTTGTATTGTGTGTATAATTTTCCATTTTACCTTTTTGTATTTGTTTTTTTTTTTTATAACCTTTACTTGTATTGTGGGTAACCATTTACTTTTATTGTGTTTATATGACAAGGGGGGGAGATTTCAAAGGGAAAATTAAATCATCACATCAAGCAAGTGTCCCCCTTTCCCCCGGTCCCCCCGTCCCAATGATCTCATCATCCCACATCAACAAATCAAGTATTGCCCCCCCCTTGGTCACACAAAACCCAAAACATCATCATCATCAAACATCATCATCAAACATATTCTGATCCATTTTACAAATCCTGCATATTCATCCCCCCACATAACCGCACACACACACAGCAAAGTAAACACCCCAATATCACAGAGTTTTAAGTCCTTGAATTTGGGGGGCCCCATTTCAAGGGCCTTTAAAGTCCTTAAAATCAGGCTATCCTCCAGGTGCTTTAAAAATGCTTTAAATTTACTTTTACCTGATTTAAAGGGGTAAAGAGACAGGAGATCAAGCATGGTCAATTTGCAAAAACAGGAAATCCGCACAAGCAAAAAAAATTCCTGTTCATCATCTCATCTCATCTCTCATCAAACCCCATTTATGGCCCATTTTTCATGGCACACAAACCCTTCTTTTATCACATCATCAACACATCTCACCATCATCACCACCCCCCACCCCCACCACACAAATCTTAAACCCTTTCTCAGTCAAAACCCCCTTCATCACTCCCCTCATCATCACATCACATCCATCATCACCACCACCACCACACCACCACCCCCACCTCAATCTTACATCCCCTCAATAGCATCTGAAACACTCCCTTCACACCCTATCTCACATCATCATCATCCATCATCTCACCACCACCAACAACATAATACTAACGCCCTATCATCACATCAAGCCCATCATCACATCCCACCACCAAAACAACCACCAACCACCACCAAGCAACATCCCTATCATCACATCAAGAACACATCCCTATCATCATCATCATCATCATCACATCACACATCATCATGCAAAAATCCCCCATCACCCAAAAACACACCCCCATCCATCCCTCATCACATCATCATCATCATCCCTCACAAAAAAAACCCATCATCTTCAATGAACCACCCTTTCATCACATCAAACATCCCTCATCATCACCCCCAAACCCCCACCCCCAACCACCACCACCACCACCCTCAATGAAACCCTCCCTACATCATCTCATCCATGAAACATCCCACATCACAATGGAACACATCCTATCTCATCATCATCACATCATCATCATCATCATCATCATCATCACCATCATCATCACAAACCCCCCCACAACCACCACCACCACCACCATCAGCTAACATCCCCTTCTCCCACATAAAACCCTCCATCATCATCATCATCATCATCCCTCATCATCATCAACTCATACCAACCACCACCATCAAAAATAACCCTTCCCTCACATCATCCAAATACAACCCATTTCCCCCTTCGGTCCCCCCCCCCCCCCCCCCCCCCTCCTATTAATTCCTCATCAATTAAATGTGGGCCCACTTCTGTTTTCACAACATCCTATCATCATCATTGGCATCATCAAACATCAATTCATGTTGGCCAAATTTCTTGGTTCCCCCCATAAAAAATCAAAATTCAATTTTGGCCATTCTTTGGTCAATACCCCATCATCACATCATCATCCCTTATCATCATCATCAAAATTTCCCACCCTCACATCATCATCATCATCACATCATCAACTAGTGTGGCCCACTTCCCCCTTCCCCCCCCCCCCCCCAAATATCATCAAAATTGGGGCCACTTTAATTGTCCACATTCTATCATCAATGTGGGAAATCCTGGGAAACATCCCATCCCACCACATCATCACATTTTTGCAAACATCCCATCATCACAACTTACATCAAAGGAGACACCCCTGCGTCACTCTCCACATCAATGTAAAACATTTCCTCATCATCATCAATGGAAAAATCCTTATATCTCATCATCATCATCATCATCATAATCATCAATCATTCCCCAATTGTAAATCCCTTCATCACACATTGAAACACCCCCCCATTATCATCATCAACATCATCACATCATCATACTCATCATCAAGAAAAAATCCCCCATCATCATCATCATCATTATCATCATCACACATCACATCATAATATTCCTACATCACCCTCATTGGGAAAAATCTAATATCATCATATCAAACAACATCCCCCTCATCACACATCATCACAATGAAACATTCCCATCATCCAAAGCAAACAATCCCACATCATCATCATCATTATCTCATCAACAAAAAACACCCACACAACAACATCAACATCCCATCCTCAATCCATGAACCAACTTTCCTGCTCCCCCCCCCCCCCCCCCCCCTCCCGAAATATTTCCTAAATTAAGGTGACCACTTCTTTGGCCACATCCCATCATCTCATTCCCTCATCAACAAACAAACACCTCCCTCATCATCACACATCATCAAAAGGGCCACCCCCCCTTTCTCACTATAACACCCCTCATCTCATCAATGTAGTGTGGCCCCCTTCTCTTGGGCACATACCTCCTCATCATCCCTCATCATCATCATCATCATCATCACATGCTGTTGGGGCCCCTTCCCTTGTCCTTCACTCACCCCTCAAAATAAAAATCACATCATCAGGGGGGGTTTTTGGGTTTCCCACTTCTTTTTGGGCACAAAAACTACATCTCATCCAAAATATCACACATCACATCATGAGTGGGCCCACTTCTTTTGGTACATACACAGCATCTCACTCAAATCCAAAAATCATCATAGCAGGGGGTGGATTTTTTTTGGTTTTAATATATTCTCATCCATATATAACTTTTTTATCTCTTGTATTGGCCCATTCTCTTGGTAATATCATCATCTATCATATTATACATCATCATATCATAAACCCAGTGTGGCCCCCTTTTTGTAATTCATCTCCCCCATCATCTCAAAAACAACATCATCAAATGCTTTGGGCCCTTCTCTTTTTTGGTACATACCCAAAAATAATATCTATCATATCATCAAACATATTAAAAAGTGTGGCCCTTTTTATTTACCCCCCCATATATCATATCAATCATTTTGGGTGGGGTTTTTTTTTGGTCCCCCCCCTTTCCTTTTCATATCTCATCCCTCTCTTTTAATGTAAAGTCCCTAACCCATCATAAAGAAACATCTTTATCACATCAAGGGGAAACATCCCTATCATCCCCTCTCATCATCACATCAATGGAAACATCCCTCATATCATGAGGGATATAATAGAAAAACCAGCATTATATAATGGAAACATTTATCGCATTGTGACTAAATTTCCTAAATCAGAAGGTCAGACTGATAGATCTTCTTAAACTTTAAGCTTAAGTTGGGTGTGTGTGTACTATTGTTTATCATTTTGTGATGGATTTTTGCTTTTCAGTTCCTGTTAGTATTTATAATACTTTTTTTTTTCTCCTGTTGAATACGTTGGTTATCCTCCATGTCTCAAAAGGGGTGAAAGGAATTAAATCTTTAATCTTGATCATTTATGCTTTTATTTAGAGGATAATGGAATAAACACTTGCATTATTTATTCTATTTATTTTTTTACATCTAGTCCTGGTGTGTATGCCGTTTTGTAAATTTTGTCATCCCTTCCCATTGGCACATGAACCACTCTTCTGAAAAGTGGAACAGGTTTTAACATGAGCAAGACGTTCTGCGTGGGTTTGCACACAGGGTCTCAGTTTAATAATGTTGGTTTATTTTTGTTGCTGTTATTGTTCTTGTTGTTTAGTTAGAGGTTTCTTGTAATCTTGATCTTATCCTTGATAAGGGCAGGTACTGGATGTAAAAAAAGTATGTGAGTGCTTTTTCATTATCCTCAAAATAAAAGAATTTTACTTGAATTGACTCAGTATCTTGTTGTTTGTTGTTTGTTGTTGTTGTTGTTGTTGTTGTTGTTGTTGTTGTTGTTGTTGTTGTTGTTGTTGTTGTTCTTCTTCTTCTTCTTCTTCTTCTTCTTCTTCTTCTTCTTCTTCTTCTTCTTCTTCTTCTTCTTCTTCTTAATGAGTGAGTCTCAATTTATAGCCTCATCAATAAATTAATGCAAACATGCATTTATGCACAAGAAGCAGAGTGTCTGTGTGTTCGGAAAGCGCATATGTGCACATGAGAGTATACATAGTCCTCTTCCTGCCTGTGCAATCCACGTGTATCAAAGCTGACAGCACAACAGTCCTGCATTTTGTATTCCATTGTGTTAAGGAAGCAAAAATGATTATATTCAATGCTAAGAAAAGCCAGAAAATCTGATTTAGATTAGGAAACATATATATCAGCATTGTTGATTCTTATAAATTCCTAGGAATAATTTTGAATCAAAACTAAGTTTTGCAAAGGTAAGAAAACAATAATTATATGAACAAGCACAAGAAGTAATATTTTCTTTGATGCAGGAATCAGAATGTTCCTGTTGATGTTGTCCTTGATCTTTATAGAACAATGGTTGTCCCGGTATTGTGGTATGGCTGTGAAGTTTGGGGTTATGAAAATATTGCTATTTTTGAGACATTGCGATTGTAACTTTTTGAAACACCTCTTCAGAAGGAACACAATAACCAATCTGATATATGGTGAAACTGGAATATACCGTCTGTTCTGATTGGTGCAAGGTTAATAATAATAATAATAATAGTAATAATAATAATAATAGTAATAAATACATGGAATTTATATAGTGCTATATCTTGCAAAAACAAATCAAAGCGCTTGCATTCAACCTATATAACACATAAGCAATCAATGACAATTAATAGTTTTAGAAAATAGCAAATTTGAATGTACACACACACACACACACACACACACACACACACACACACACACACACACAGATCAGATTTTGGTCTGCTGTTACTGCTGATAATTATGACAGTTTTTCATCAAAATTTTATTATGTATTGTATGATTTGCATATGAAAAGAGTGTATTGCTTGGAATGGATCAAGAAAATTGATAACATTTTAAAAGACACAGGGTTTGTCTGTGTGTGGGAAACACAGACTTTTGTAAACAAAGATAGTTTATGTGGTAACGTCACTAAGGCTTTAAAGAATAATTTTGTAAAGTCATGGTCAGAAGAGCTGCAAAGAAGTAATAACTATATATCATCGCAATTACAAAAAAATGTTTTAAGAGGGGAAATTACATTAGTGAGTTGCCATATAACAATATCAGCCTTTGGCTATGGCGTTGTGCCCTTGGAAAAGGCACTTTACGGCTATTTTCTCACCCCACCCAGGTGTAAAAGGGGTACCAACCTTGTGTTGGGGTTAACCCTGCGATAGACTGGCGTCCTATCCAGGGGGGAGTCTATGACTCTCAGTCGCTTAATGCCACAGAAACCGGGATAAGCACCGGCCTGATGAGCCTTAGGCTCGGGACAGACTTTAACTTTTTTTTTATATAACAATATGGTTTCATGGTTTAGATTCAGGTGTATTAACCATTCTTTGCCAATTGAAACAAGATGAGTGAACTGCATTCTGCGCGAAAATTGTCTTTTGTAAACAATGTAGCATGAAAACGATAGGAGATGAGTTTCACTTCATCATGAAATGCCAAAGTTTTCTGA
>CM060341.1:35573444-35578444 GCA_030674155.1 Stramonita haemastoma | reverse complement strand
GCCGAAACTCGAGTCAGGTCAGGCCAAAGGCATGGATCTTACTAAAAGTAAAACAAATGCCTACAATGCTGCGATTAAAAGACATTATTTCTAGAGTTAATTTGTTTTTATTGAATCTTTGATAAGTCACTTTCAAAATGATCGAGAAGTTGGAAGTGGTTACCTGCATTTTTCTCCACTACTTTTTCCTCAGTAAAGTGGTATTAAAGGAAATGAAGTGGTTCTGTTTGTTTGTCTGCAGACCTTAGGGTTACAAATGTTATTGGTGAACAGTATATACTACTATCAAGTCTAACAAAAACCTTGTAGTCCTCCTACAAACAATAATTATCTTAAAAAGTCAGCGTCAGTGCAAATCCATTTCTAATCTGTGTATCTTTCTGTCTTTCTGTCTGTCTCTCCCTGTCTCTCCCTATCTCTCTCTTCTGTCTCTTCTTTATCTTTCTATCTCGATCTCACTTCTTTTCTTCTTCTTCTTCTCTTCTTCTTCTCTTCTTCTTCTTCTTCTCTCCCCTCTCTCTCTCCTCTCTCTCTCCTCTCTCTCTCTCTCTCTCTCCTCACCTCTCTCTCTCTCTCCTCTCTCTCTCCTCTCTCTCTCTCTCTCTCTCTCTCTTCTCTCCCTCCCTCCTCCTCTCTCTCCCTGTCTCCCCCTCTCTTCCCCATTTCTCTTTCACACACTCTCTCTCTCTTGCCCCTACTCTCTCTCTCATCCCCCTCTCTTCCTCCCTCTATCTCTCTCCTTCACTCCCCTCCCTCTCCCTCCCTCCCTCTATTCTCCCTCCTATCTCTCTCCCTCCATCCTCTCTCTCTCCCTCCTCCCCCTCCCTCTGTTTACGTTTGTCTGTCTGTGTCTGTCTCCCTCCCCCTCTCTCTCCTCCTCCCTTCTCTCTCTCTCCTTCTCCCTCTCCCCCTCTCTCTCTCTCTCCCCCTTCTCTCTCCCCCTCCCCCCTCTCTCCCCCCTACCTTCCCCTCTCCCCCTCTCTCTCCCTCCCTTCCCCTCTCCCTCCTCCCTCCTCTCTCTCTCTCTCTCCCTCTCTCTCTCCCCCTTCCCTCTCTCCCCCCTCCCCCCCTCTCCCCTTCCCTCCCTCTCCTCCCCCCTTCTCTCTCTCTCTCTCTCTTCTCTCTCTCTCTCTCTCTCTCTCTCTCTCTTCTCTCTCTCTCTCTCTCTCTCTCTCTCTCTCTCTCTCTCTCTGTTTCTCCTCACGGCAGGTGAATGTGTCTATATTGATTTTTTTCTCTCCTGTTATCTGGGTTTTGCAAAGCACCACACCCACGTTGTTTTCTCGATTCTGTTGAGGTGTGTCGTTTCTATGGAAATGGCATTGTTATCATCATCATCATCATTGTTGTTGATGCTGTGGGACCACTGGTGTCGTTAACATGTTTTCTTGTCCTTAACTGGCTTAAGACGTTCAAGTGTGTGTGTGTGTGTGTGTGTGTGTGTGTGTGTGTGTGTGTGTGTGTGTGTGTGTGTGTGTGTGTGTGTGTGTGTTGTTGTGTGTCTGTTGTGTGTGTTGTGTGTGTGTGTGTTTTGGTGTGTGTATGTGCGCGCGCGTGCGTGCGTGTGTGTGTACATTCTAATTTGCTAAAACTATAAATTGTTATCTATTGCTTGTGTGTTGTATAGGTCGAATGCAAGCGCTTGATTTGTTTTTTTACAAGATATAGCGCTATATAAAGTCCATGTATTATTATTATTGTGATGATGATGATGATGATGATGATGATGATGATGATGATGATTATGATCCTCCTCCTCCTCCTCCTCCTCCTCCTCCTCCTCCTCCTCCTCCTCCTCCTCCTCCTCCTCCTCCTCCTCCTCCTCCTCCTTCTTCTTTTTCTTGTTTTTCTTCTTCTTCTTCTTCTTCTTCTTCTTCTTCTTCTTCTTCTTCTTCTTCTTCTTCTTCTTCTTCTTCTTCTTAATTGTTGCGAACCTGGGTAAAAAAGCACATGAGTGCTTATTCCATTATCATCGATATAAAAGAATTTTCTAAAAAAAAGTTAACGGCAGCGCAACGCATTTTTGCTCATAGTGACGGATTGAGATTTTTGTCATTAATTTTTATTTATTATTTTATTTATTCTTTTCGAGGATAATGAAATAAGCACTCATGTACTTTTCTACATCCAGTCCCCGTGTGTATGCAGATTTGTAATTTTGTAGTTTTGTCTTCTGTTCTCACCGTTACAACTGTCACTCTTCCTAAAGGTGGAACATGTTTTAACGTGTGCGCAAGATGTTCTGCGTGCGTTTGCACGCGGGGTCTCGGATTATAATCTCATTCAAAGGACTTTTGGCAGAGTGGAGTCTGCACTGATGTTAACTTCAAAGGAAAATCCCTTGAACGGATTCGAACCCGGGTCAGCAGATAGAGAGCGCAATGTTCGACCACGAGAGAGAGAGAGAGAGAGAGAGAGAGAAGAGAGAGAGAGAGAGAGAGAGAGAGAGAGAGAGAGAGAGAGAGAGAGAGAGAGAGAGAGAGAGAGACAGAGACAGAGACAGAGACAGAGACAGAGACACAGAGACAGAGACACAGAACACAGAGAGACACAGAGAGACAGAAACACAGAGAGAAAGACAGAGAGAGTGAGACAGAGAGAGAGAAGCGCAGACACAGACACAGAGAGAGAGACAGACAGAAACAGAGACAGACAGAGACAGACAGAGACAGAGAGACACAGAGATAAAGACAGACAGAGACAGAGACAGACAGACAGACAGAGAGACATAGACACAGAGATAGAGACAGAGACAGTATCAGACAGAGACAGAGACACAGAGAGAGAGACAGAGAGAGAGACAGAGAGACAGAGATAAAGACAGAACAGAGACAGACAGAGACAGAGAAGAGAGAGAGCTCAGTTATTTTAAAAAATGAAAGTTCCATGGAAACAACATTATAGCTTCATCTATATTCCAGCCTCTTGGATTGTGCAGGCGGTATTCCCCTCTTGCCATTTCCCCCCCCTTCTTTTCACCCCCCCCCCCATTTCACTAGTTGTCTAAAAAAAAAAAAGTGAACTTCTCTGTGTTCGCTGAATATGGATTGAGATTTAACTTTGATCTTTAAAATAGAGAAAAATCATTTATGGTGTAATACAACCTACTTCCTTGTTACATACATACATACATACATACATACAGAGAGAGAGAGAGAGAGAAGAGAGAGAGAGAGAGAGAGAGAGAGAGAGAGAGAGAGAGAGAGAGAGAGAGAGAGAGAGAGAGAAAAGAGAGAGAGAGAGAGAGAGAGAGAGAGAGAGAGAGAGAGAGAGAGAGAGACAGACAGACAGACAGACAGACAGAGAGAGACAGAGAGACAGAGAGAGACAGAGAGAGACAGAGAGAGACAGAGAGACAGAGAGAGACAGAGAGAAACAGAGAGAGAGAGACAGAGAGAGACAGAGAGAGACAGAGAGAGACAGAGAGAGACAGAGAGACAGAAAGAGGCAAGGCAAGGCAAGGCAAGGCAAGGCAAATTCTTTTATTTGAGGAAAATGAATAAGCACTCGTGTGCTTTTTTTACATCCAGTCTCTGCCCCTATCAGGGATAACATCAAGATAAAAACCTCTAACTAAACAACAGCAATAATAATGATACAAATACCAAGAGCAAGAAACCATGCAAAGTATCAAACAACAGACAAGAAATAAGACAGAGATACAATAATAAGTTAATAATATAAAAAAGGCACTCATTCAGAAACGAAAATAAGAAGTAAGGATCAATAATAATTTTGATTTGAAAAAACCCGCAATAATTAAAGAGCAAACATGAGAACATGATGAGGTAAATAATTGAAAACATCAATCCACCACCATCTATCAATAAAATAAGTCATATAAATCATAACATTTTCATAAAAGGGGAGAAAAAACAACAACTCACACACAACACACACACACACACACACACACACACACACACACACACACACACACACACACACACACACACACACACACACACACATGCGCGCACACAAACACACACACATTCAACTTCACTGGACTAATTCTTCTTAAACTCCCTAGGAGTCAAGTTTTCATCGATGTATATAACAGACAACTCGAACCTGGTGGAGTCCATCTCTCCACAAGTTTCAAAATGCATGCTAGGTTGGCCATATATTCCTGTCATTCATCTCACCATTCATATCGGAACTACTAGTCCTACTCTTTCTCTCCCACCTACTCTTTTTTATCTTCTAAAAAGTTGCATGTGGATTTACTGTGTGCTCAAGATGTTCTGTATTGGTTTGCAAACATGATCTCGGTTGGTCGGTGGTTTAAAGGTAACGCACCCTGCCTAGAAAGCGAAAAGTCCGCGTTCGAAGTGTGCGGTGGTTCGAATCCCGTTTGGGCCCGAAACTTTCCCCCCAACCACTAGACCATGAGTGGTAGGTCTGGGTGCTAGTCTTTTGGATAAGACGATAAACCGAGGCTCCGTGTGTTTTAAAACATATTCAGCGCACGTAAAAGAACCCACGGCAACAAGAGAGTTGTCCTTGACAAAATGCTGCCGAAAAAAAGCACACTCTGATGGGGAAACAAATCAATACCCCCCTACCCCCCCCCCCCCCCCTCCACCCCATATCCGCAGCTCTTTTACCAAACACCTCTCCACATATTTTTGCCAACTCATACGTACGCACATATATATCTTCGTCAGTTTCCAAATTTAGCATGTCTATATCACGACATATCTATTTATATCATTCCGTCTTCTATATGCCAACAACCGCCATTTTTTTTTTCTCTCTCTCTGATAACAGAATTGATACAGACGCAGATTTTGTTTCTTTTTATATCTAGACAAAGACTCTGTCTATGTCTGAATTCTATTTTCGTCTTCCTGCCCTTCCATTTTGTCGATTCTTGAACTGTCACGTTTTATCCCAAATCAAAAGCAACCAAACAAAACCAAACCAACAAAACCAAACCAAACAAAAACCAAACCAAACGAAAACGAAAACGAACTGAGGATGCCTTGTGTTCTTAT
>CM060341.1:35509774-35519774 GCA_030674155.1 Stramonita haemastoma | reverse complement strand
TTACGATAAAAATCATTTTACAAAAGTTACCTGCAGTTTACACATAACTAGATGCCACAGATCATAAGGCACACCCATTACATCGTGAACAAATTCAGATTTTAATCACACAAAAGTTGCAGCATATCAAGAGTGCATACGTAAAACAGCAACTACAGGTTGTTCGAAAAGTGCAACGTTTAATGAACTCACTCCATCCAACATGCAACACGCATAACTGATCTAGAATGTTTATCACACAATGGTTTTAGAGAAACATTCTCGATGGAAATTGGAGATGAAAATTTTTGATTGCATATGGGCAGGACACCATAATGATGTTTTAAAGCTGTAAATTCCCCGATGGGGATGCTGAGGGCCTGTGGCTTTCATTTTCACCTTGTGGAAATTCTGTGCTTGAAATTCCCTCTTATCTATCCCTCTCTTTGTTTCTGCCTTGTTCCTTTTTCTTCCTGTCACCTCCTTCTTGTCTATTTTCTGCCTTTTTGGCCCATTCCTCTGTCTTTTGTCCCAACAAGACTTTAAACAAATCCTCACCCATGCCGAAGTCAGATGCACTGGGCCTGAATTGTCAGGTGCTAAACAGCAGCACAACACATTTTACTCATATGTGACGCTCCACCACATAATAAGACGCATTGCACCAGAGGTCAATTTTGAGTTATGTTATCAAACTGCAATATAATGGCTATACAATACAAAAAACAGATTGAAAATCGGACAATTCTAGGAAAAGTTATTGCAAGTTAAAATATTAAGACTGCAGAAAACAACAAAATGAGAAATTGACAAGTTAAGCATCCTAATAGGTGGTCAGAATGAGGGCTTGGGTATTTTTAAAACACGTTTAAAGGCAAAAGGAAACAAAATTATGATTTGATATTTCATTATAAGGTAGAATAATGGCTATACTTTAATAATCGATCAAAATCTCAAAAATGCCAACTTGACCCTCACCTGCCTTTAAAGGCTCCTAGCGGAAAAGTGGGTTATGTGCTAAGCGACTCATTTCGTGGTGGAGCGCCACATATGACAAGACAACAGCAATGGCTGAGCATTCAACGAAGAAGAAGAAGAATAGAGTTAAAATAAAACAACTTTTGAAAGTTATGAGACCATAAGAACTAATTTTTTTTTTTAAAGCTGTTCGGCTGAAAACGAACATTGTTTTATTAACTGAATTTTTTTTTTTATTAAACATTTACCCAACACATCTAAGTACCCGAGTGGGAGTTAACTCCCCTGTGTCCTGGGCTTCCATCTTGAATTTTTAGTGCTTTGAGTTTTTTTTTCTACAAAAAGGGGTTTAAAGAACATTTATGCATATGTAAGAGCTAAAAATGAATACATGGATATACACGCATGCATGAACATGCACTAGACATACGTAATCAACAAACTGTTTTCATAACAACATTTAAAAAAAAAAAAAAATTGAGCTCGCTTCAAGTTCTTGTGAACACACACGTCGTCTTCTCTGGTTAAAGAAAGAGGTTGTAAGTAACAAAAAGATTGATCAATATACAAAATGTTAAGTTCTTGAGTTATTTGTACATATCACAGAAAATGAATACAACAAAGACTGTCTAGGAAGAAAAAAAACATCCATGTGTGTGTGTGTGTGTGTGTGTGTGTGTGTGTGTGTGAGTGTGTGCGCGTGTGTGTGCATGTGTGTGTGTGTGTGTGTGTGTGAGTATATACATGTGTGTGTGTCTGTGTGTTGCTTTATGTGTGTAAATGTATGTGTGTGCTTTTCATTTCTCCTTTTTTTTTATATATATATTAACAAAATCTGATAAGAAAGTCAGAAAACATATAGATGTCTTAAACAATGGGTAAACAAAGTATATACACAGGATGAATACATAAAACATGCTTAACAGCTTACAATCTTTTTTCTTTTTAGGGGTAGGCTCTTTTCTCTTTTTTTTTTTACACATAGGAATCACATGCTTCACCACAAAATGCCCTATAAATGAGCAACTTTAACACACACACATATTAAAAGGTACAGATGTTCCCATAACCTATGCGGTCGTTGGGGAGCGAGGTGTCAGAGACCTCAGCTTCTCCAGGGGCCAGCATATTGAGGGGCAGCGCCCATCTCCTCTCCCTCGCTGCTTTACCTTCCCTGACCCTAAAGAGGGTAGGTACCCAATAACAGCTGGGGGACTGTACTGAAGCCTAGGCATGCAAACGGTCACCCATCCACTTGGTAACCACACTCAACGCTGCTTAACCGTAGCTTGGGGAGAGCGAGTGCTCTGACCACTGAGCTGTCCTGTCCTCTACACACGTAATATCAACATTTGCAAAGTAACATTTGAACATCGTCCACGACAGACCAGTCAGCAGCAGAAAAAGACAGGTTAAGTACAAAAATCTTCTCACAAAAAACACAAAAGACCACCCCCCCCCCCCCCCCCCCCCCTAAAAAAAAACCCCAACTCCTGCAGAATGGATGTGCATTGTATGATACACAGAATCCCCACAAAATTGGGGGAAAATGGATTTGCTTCAATTCAAAGCACACACAAAAAAAAAAACCCTCTAAAAATCGCAGACACCAAAAATGGCAGTATCAACTAACTATAAAAAAAACGTCCTCTACATCTCTTTCATATGTAACGCTCCACCACATAATAAGTCGCAATGCACCAGAGGTCAATTTTGAGTTACTGACCCGTTATTAATCTGCAAAAAAAAAAGGACTATCCAATACAATCAAACAGACTGAAAATTGGACAATTCTGCGTAAAAAGTTATTACAAACTGAATTTACAGACTGCAGAAAGTGATAAAATGAGAAACTGACAACATTTGCATCGTAACAGTTGGTCAGAATGAGGGCTTGGGTGTTTTTATAAAGCAAAAGGAAACAAAATTACTCCTTGATTACTTCAGTACAAGGTAGAATAAGGGCTGTAGTTTTCATAATCCATCAAAATTGACAACCTGACCCCCACCTGCCTAAAATGGCTCCTAGTGAAAAAGTGGGTCAGGCGCAAAGCGACTCATTTTGTGGTGGAGCGTCACATTTGACAACGGCAAGAATCACAACAACAGCAAATACATGGCATCAAACTGGACTCTGATCAGTGACATCACATTTCTCATCACACACACACACACGCTTCTTCCGAAACTAACCTCCCTGCATACACTGACCTCCCTGCTTTCTCTGGAGACTTGGTCTCCTTCTCACAGAGAGTCCCTGACTCAGAAATCTCCGCTGGGATACAGCTGTAACAAGGTATACTGCATCTTACACTTCGTAACACACACGCAAATACTAAATTTCAACTGACAATCACACGAAAAGATTGTGAAACTCCTTGTTTCAGAAACAGAAGCGAATATTTAGCTAAAAAAAAGTTTTGCACAGATCCATGGTAACTGACACATTGAGTGAGAGAGAGAGAGAGAGAGAGAGAGAGAGAGAGAGAGAGAGAGAGAGAGAGAGAGAGCACATAAGTTTTGCAAAGATCCATGGTAACTTACACATTGAGAGAGAGACAGAGAGACAGAGAGACAGAGAGACAGAGACAGAGACAGAGAGCACATAATGTGTGTGTAAGTGTCAATGTTTGCATGAATGAGAATGTGTGTGCATGTGCCCACCTTTGCATACACGAGTGCATGTGAGCATCTAAGTATGCTCATGAATACAATATCCTAATATACATACAAGTAAACAAGCTGTACACAGATTCATTTTTACGTTCTTCTCTTTTCCTTCATATTCACAAAAACTGCTTTCTCCTCTGCCAAAGTTTAACAGCTGACCAAAAAACTTTTACTATCCAGAAACACCAAAAACCAGAAGAAAAAAAAAACCAACAGCAATATATACATACATACAACAACATTTAGTCCACAACCACACACACATCAACACAATACACAGAAAGATACAGAGAGAAAAGAACAGACACAATAATATTTACAAACAAAACAACAACCACACACACACAAAAAAATGATAAAGGATGAAACAGAGAAAAAACAGATACGACAATACTCACAATAAAACAACACACACACACACACAATACACACACAAATAAAATCTAGGATGAAGAAAAACAGCAACAACAAAACCCGACTACCAACCAACACAATCACTAAAACACGAAAAAAATTCTCCCATAAAATTGGATCAGTCCAAATCAACACATGGAAGAGAAAAAACACCTTTTCTGCCTAAACCAGACCATTCCATTCTGGCAAAGGGGGTGTATAAGGTATAGATGGAGGTTTACACAGAAGGCTGTTCCATTCCCCAGGCAGAGGGGTGTTGTGTGTGTGTTCAGGTGGTGGTCTGCAGGAAAGGCTGTTCCATTCCCCAGGCAGAGGGGGGGGGCAGGTTGTGTGTGTTCAGATGCTGGTCTGCAGGAAGCGTTGGTCCTGATGGCCCATAGGGGAGGGGAACTCTGCAGCACAACGCAGGACGGGGTTCGGCCCCGCTGACCCCGACGACCCGCCCACCAGGTCAGGGACGTTGCCGTGGTGATACTCGGGGTTCGGGCCGTCCGCGCCCATTGTGGCTCCCCTGAGGAAAGAGTGAGGATTGGTTATGTGTGTGAATGCGTGTGTGCATGCGCAAGCGCGTGTGCACATGTTCAAACTCTCCCCTCACAACACGCACACAAACACAAACACACACACACACGGGGCAGGATAGTCTAATGGTCAGAACATTGCGCTCGCAATTTTGACGACCCGGGTTTGATTCCCGTTTGAGGGGATTTTTCCCCTTAAGTTAAAATCAGTGCTAACTCCACTCTCCCCAAAAGTCCTTCAGATGAGACTATAAAACCGAGGCCCCGTGCGCAAACGCAGGCAATCTTACGCACACGTTAAATCCTGTTTCGCTTTTCGTAAGAGTAGGCCATCGTGCGCCGGTGGGAACAGATGACAAGATTTACAAAACTGCATAAACATGGGGACAGGATGTAAAAAAAGCACATGAGTGCTTATTCCATTATCCTGGAAATGAATAATAAAAAATAAATAAATAAAAGACACACATACACACCTACACACACATCACATCCATATACAAAACACCACCACCATCAACATCCCTCCCCCCCCCCCACACACACACACACAAACACACAATAACCACTTTGATTCATTTTACAAGATCTACCACTATACAAGTTTCATATTATCATTATTTACTATTTTCATTATTATTACCATCATCCTCATCAATAATAATAATTATTATTATCATCATGATCATTATTTTTTATCACCATCATCATCATTATTATCATCATCATTGTTATCATTAACATTTCTTTACTGATATTATCATTAATTAGGATCTTTTTTTTTATCATTTTATTTCACATCATTCAATATCATCATCATCACTTACAACTGTCATCATCATCATCATCATCGTTATTTTCATTATTTCATTTCCCATCAATTCAATATCATTATCACTTACAAGTGTCCTTATCATCATCATCATCATCATCATCATCATCATCATCATCATCATCATCATCATCATCATCATAACCCCTAACACTCACAGGAACATCTCAGGGTCGGGCCCATCACACAGCTCAGGGTTGGCTCCGAAACGTAAGCCCGGCTCAGGGCCGGCTCGAAAGCCGGGGTCAGGGCCCAGAACGAGGCCGGGGTCAGGGCCCCGGGCCAATCCGGAGCCTGCGAAACGCACCGGCTCCCCCGTGCGTGGTGCGGAGGATGATGCGGAAGCACCGTGCGGCTGGGATCGAGGCTGGCTGGTCACCACTGGCTGGGGGCCCTGTGGCCTCCCTTGCTCCCTGTGCGAAACGCTGTGTGCGGGGGGACAGAGAGGGTTAAAATCAGAATGACGTTTGACTGTGTTGTGTTGGTAAGAGTCATGAATTTTATTTTCCCATAATTATAAGCTTTTGCATGTTGTACTCGTTTCCATGTATTTGGTGGTGCTCGTTGTTTGTGAAGTAATTAAAATTGTTTAAAACCAATTTCATTTTATTTATTTATTTAATTAAGGATAATGGAAAGCATTCTTGTGCTTTTTTTTTTTTACGTCTGGTCCCCGTGTGTATGCAGTTTTGTAAATATTGTCATCATCTGTTCTCACCGGCACACAATGGCCTACTCAAGCATTCATATGCTTTTTTTTTTTACATCCAGTCCCCATGTGTATGCAGTTTATGTAAATCTTGTCATCTGTTCCCACCGGCACACAATGGCCTACTCTTTTGAAAAGCAGAACAAGATTTAACGAGTGCACAAGAAGTTCTGCGTGCGTTGGCACACAGGGCCTCGGTTTATAGTCTCATCCGAGGCGACTTTTGGGGAGAGTGGAGTCAGCACTGATGTTAACTCCTGGGGAAAAATCCCTTGAATTAGGTTTTTTGTGTGCCTTTCTTGCTCTGTGTGCTTTTTTTGGGGGGGGGGGGGGGGGGGGGGGGGGGGGGGGGGGGGGGGGGGGCTACCAAAAATTTCATTTTGACACAAAAAGTTTACCAGTCCTTCCTTATTTTTTTTCTTGCTCCTTGGCTGGAGCTCTCAGGTTCACCAATGGTGACATTTTTTGCATAAGCAACCCACAGCACTTGAACAAATCCAACATCACTCAGTCAAGAGTGCTAAATTTAGCGCCCCCCCTTCCTTTTACCTAGTCCATGTGTGGTCAGTTCCTGCTATAATTAAATAGCACCAGCTGGCCCCCATCTAGGCTGGGATAGGATGAAATAATTAGCAACTGAGAGAAGCTGAAAGTGGGGGAAACTGACAGCCGTGAACCCTTTTTGGGCCACCCATTAAGGTAGCCGCATTCCAACTTCGGGGAAGTCCTTCGGATGAGACTTTAAACTGAGGTCCTGTGTGCGAATGCTCACAGAACATCTTGTGCATATGTTGAACTCCTGTTCCATCTTTTGAAGGAGTAGGCCATTTCGTGCCGATAGGGACTGATGACATTTATAAAAAAAAAAAGAAGAAAAATTCATACACACAGGTGTTGTGTATAGACACCATCCACACAGTTGGAATGAGGCCACCTTACTGGAGAGTAAAAACTGTCGCATATGCAAAATCTCACCATTGGTGAGCCTCAAAGCTCCAGCCAAGGATCAACCCCCCTCCTCTCCTCCCTAAAAAAAAAAAAAACCAACCCCATGCCATATCGGATTCTGCACCAGCCAAACAACTTCTGATAGCTAACAAGCCTTGGTTTTTCAGGCTAAACATTTGCACACTAAGTCCCAATATCCTTTAAAAAAAATGTTTAAGTCCAAATATTCTACAAGCAGTCCAAATGGATTTTCAAGTATATGAGTTAATGAATTCTGATTTGCTTATGGGTGAATTAACTAAAAGGCTTGTAAGCCTCTAATGCTAGTCAAAAGCAAAGTTGTCAAAAACACAAAACTTGTTGCCAACATAAGACTAAACAAAACCAAAAAAACCACTGCCCCAAAATATAAGTCAAAGGCATGTCATTCACCCCTTTGTTTTTTTTCTAATCAACATCTCTGATTTGCTTCTGTCACTGATAAACAATTGCTTCAACTGCGTCATTCTTGATCCATCACTTTACAGCCGATTCTGGTTTTAACAAACAAAACTTTCACAATAATTATGTGTTTTAAACAACAGATCTGGCTACGACATTACCAAACTTTCTTGACATCTTTTGTTGTGTGAATAGAAATGATTACAAAACATTAAAAAAAATTATTGACACTAGTTTCAATGATTTTTCAAATACTGTCTGACCCTACTCCAACTGAATCTCCAAAACAAAACACCAAGTTATAGCAAGCACATCAGTTTGTGTCTCACTAAAGTAGGAAATGTATACATGTAAGAAAATAATATTATCAGTATTAAATTTTGTTTTGGAGACTAAGTTGGAATATAGTCATTATTTTACAAATCATTTCCTTCTTTTGTGAGACACAGACAGATTTTCTTGCTTTAGCATGTTTTAAGTTTGCATACACTAAATTCATCACTACAAGAAAATTTCTTGCAATTGAATATCACCAAACTTTGCATCTCACTTTTTGGGGGGAAGTTTTTTCATCAAAGCAGCAACAACTCTCTTCCTTTCCACACAAAAAACATTATAAAAAAAAGAAAAAAGAAGAAAAAAAAAAAGAATCCACTGAAACGAGATACAGTTAAATAAACGCTGCAAACCAAAAACATAGAGACACAGATGACTAATATTGCTAAAGAAAAAAACACTATGATCAGGGTTCAAGTCTACCTTACATGGCATGCACATCTGGACAACACAGAGGAATACTTCAGCTCTATGAACTCAACAGAACATGCACACAGAAACCCAAAACCTGCTGCAGTATACACAAAATATTTAAAAAGAAAAAAAAAAAAAAAGTCTACAAAAAGCTAATCCTTCCGATGAAACTTATGAAACTTATGAACCGAGGCCCCATGTGCGAACACATGCAGAACATCTTGCTCACACGTTACAATCCCTTTACGTCTTTCAGAAAGTAGGCCATTGTGTGCCGGTATGAAAGGATGACCAAAAAAACAAAATCCCAGCTTGCACACAGGTGTCAGTCGTGTTTAGACACCATCCCTGAAGTCAAAATGCAGCTACCTAAATGGTGGAGGGTGAAGGGTCGCATACACAAAATCTTACCATTGGTGAACCTCAGAGCTCTAGCCAAGGAAACAAAATCAAACAAATAAAGGAAAAGTTGATTAAATAAAAGTGGTAATTTTAGATTCCACAAAGAAAAGAAAAAAAAGGTAATAAAAACACAATGTGGCTTAGATACTGTAAAACATGCTTTGGAGACTGTATCTACTGAAAGCATACGATCACTGCATGCAATAACTCGCATGTAAAATACTAAAAACACTAACACCTTTTTCAGCCACATACGCAAACACACTAGAGTAGAATGCTGTGTCAGAAAGCTACTTCCATAGATTACCCTTATTATTATTATTAGCCACCGCTGTAGTCTAGTGGTTAGGGCGTTGGACTCGTAATCTAAAGGTTGCGGGTTCGATCCCAGCTTTCGGCTATGGCGTTGTGCCCTTGGAAAAGGCACTTTACGGCTCTTTTTCTCACCCCACCCAGGTGTAAAAGGGGGTACCAACCTTGTGTTGGGGGTTAACCCTGCAATAGACTGGCGTCCTATCCAGGGGGGAGTCTATGACTCTCAGTCGCTTAACGCCACAGAAACCAGGATAAGCACCGGCCTGATGAGCCTTAGGCTCGGGACAGACTTTAACTACCCTGGGGTCAACATCAGTACTGACTCCACTACCACCAAAGTCTTTCACATGAGTCTTTATACCAAGGCCCTGTGTGCAAACCAACACAGAGCATCGTGCACACACACTTAAAAACCCATTCTGCCTTTCAGAAGACTAGACCATTTCATGCCGGAATGAATGAACGAATGACAAAATTTTTTTAAACGCATGCACGCTGGTGTTGTGTTCAGACACCATCCCTGAAGTCGGAATGCGGCTACCGTAATGGTGGGTAAAAATGGTTGCATACACAAAATCTCAGCATTGGTGAACCTCAAGAGTTCTAGCTGAGGAAAAACAGCCCCCCCCCCCACCCACTTCCCCACAAAATGTTTTATGGCTGCTGGTTGACAGAAGGACATCTGTAGCTGCAGGTTGTTTTGTTTTTGTGTTTTGGGGAACAGATGACAAGATTTACAAAACTGCATACACACGGGAACTGGTTGTGAAAAAAAACATGAGTGCTTATTCCATTATCCTCAATATAAAAGAATAAATAAATAAATAAATAAATAAATAAATAAATAAATAAATGAACCTGTTCACAGCTGAACGGAAAATTTTGCTAACGTTTCTTCTCATTCTTTGTCGAACGCTGAGACAGCTACCACTGTTGTCATAAGAGCAAAAACGCCTTGCACTGCCATTGAGTCCCTGACAAGTCAGGCCCAGCGCGTCCGACTTTGGCGTGGGAGAGAATTGTTATCTTTGAAGTCCTTCA
>CM060341.1:35497274-35504774 GCA_030674155.1 Stramonita haemastoma | reverse complement strand
TAACCACTAGACTACAGCGGCGGCAATGCCTGGGTAAGTAATGTGATTTAATTTTTTTTATTTATTTATTTATTTTTTTATTCTTTTATATCGAGAATAATGGAATAAGCACTCATGTGCTGTTTTACATCCAGTCTCCCTATGTGAATGCAGTTTTTGTCAATCGTGTCATCTGTTCCCACCAGCACATGATGGCCTACTCTTACGAAAAGCGGAACAGGATTTAACGTGCGCGCAAGATGTTCTGCGTGCGTTCGCACATGGGGCCTCGGTTTATAGTCTCATCCGAAGGACTTTTGGGGAGAGTTGAGTCAGCACTGATGTCAGCACTGATGTGATGGGGTGGTAGGTAGATTATCTCCCATGTGATCAGAGCTCGGCAGTCGCAGCGTCGTGTTTCTATTTGGGACACACCTGTGAATTGTACGATGCTCGTTCCCTTGGGTGGTGGTCAAAAACTCTCGGTTGCATGCACTTTGCCTTTGTATTTTTGTATTTTGTACCACTTAATGTCACAGCAGATTTCTCTGCATGAAATTTGGGCTGCTCTCCCCAGGGAGAGCATGTCGCCACAAGTGCAGCGCCTACCCTTTTTTTTCTTCTTTTTCCTGCATGCAACTATTTGTTGACAGTCAAATGTATTTATGCAACCTCCTTTTTAGAGGTCCCATCTCAAACTGTCTGGCTGTGCCATGCTCCCGAGGTTTGTGCAGAGATGGGACATCAAATAGGTCCCCTCTGTTACAGTAAGTATGGAGGGCAAGCTGTTACCCATACAGCAGACCCTCCCTCTCCATGTCCCTGGAATGGTCCACTGGAAAGGCAGTGACCAATATGAATGGTTCCAGTACCATCACAGGAGCTGCCAGAACATTTCCATATTCAGCCCTGAGCTGCCCTGGGGACTAACTCCCCGATTTTTCCTCAGCGATGGAGTCTAAATACGACACCTGTGTGCATGCTGGTTTTTTATTTTGTTGTCATCCGCTCCTACTGGCACACAATGGCCTGCTCTTCCGAAAGGCAGAACAGGTTTTTAACATGTGTGTAAGATGTTCTCTGTGTGTGTTTGCACACAAGGCCTCAGTTTACAGTCTCATCCGAGTAACTTCTGTTGGAAGATGACAATAATAATAATAATAATAATAATGATAATAAATGGAATTTATATGGAGGTTAAATATGAGGGCTAGATGAGGGTTAAATATTTTTGTGTATCCACAAAGCTGGAATGTGGTTAGTTTGATGGCATGTGGAAAATGGGGGGTTGGAATGGTCATATACACAAAATCTTGCAATTGGTGAACCTCGTAGCTCTAGCCAAGGAATAGGGAAAAAAAAATAAAAGGTGTGTGTGTTAATGTCGATGAAGTTTGTGTTGTGCATGCATGTATAATTTTGGTATATTCTCTCTTTTTATGCATGTACATACAGGTGCATACACACACACATCTGCACACTCACACACACACACACACACACACACACACACACACACACACACACACACACACACACACACACACACACAAGCACATGCAAAACAAGACTCAACCCACCTTTTCAATCCACCTCTCCCCCTCTCCTTACCATAACCACCACACACACACACACACCACACACACACACCCCACCATACAACCCATACCACCATACTAACCCCACCCAAACACCACACTACTACACCCCCCCCCCCACCATACCCACCCCACCAACACCCCACCACCCACCCACACCACCCACTACCCCCCCACCCCACCCCATCACCCCCCACACACCCCCCCCCCCCCCCCACACCCCCACCCACTACACCCCATACTAACCCATCCACACACACACTACCCCCCCCTCACCCCACCATACACACCCCCACACTACCCCCCCCCCCACCACCACCACACACACACACACACCCTACCCCCACACTAACCCCATCCACACACACACTACCCCCCCCCCCCACCATACACACCCCCACACTACAGAACAGGGAACAGATAACATCTACAAAAACTGCATACACACGGGGACTGGATGTAAAAAAAGCACAAGAGTGCTTATTCCATTATCCTCGATATAAAAGAATAAAATAAAAAATAAATAAATACACCCCCCCCCCCACGCACGCACACACACACCCCTACCTGTCCTGGGACAGAGCCACAGGCTCCAAAGAGGCGGGGGCTCCCATGGGCACAGGGGAGGTTGTCCTCTGCGAGCTTCTCCTCTCTCCACTGGAAGAGGCAGAGGCAGCGCTTCTCTCTCTGCTGCACACACACACACACACACACATCAGTTAACATCACACAGTGCACACATCCAACATCACTCAGCAAGGCCTACTGAAGAGTGCTAGGAAGGAAGGTGGCAGGATGGTTAAGACATTCGCCTGCCAATATGTAAACCGCGAGTTTCTGGGTTCATACCCAGCTCGCCCTTTCTTCCCAGTTTGACGAAAAAATCTAACTGAATGTCAAAGTCATTCGGATGAGACTATAAACCGAGGTCCCGTGTGCGAACGCACGCAGAACATCTTGCGCACACGTTAAAATCCCATTCCGCCTTTCGGAAGAGCAGGCCATCGTGTGCCGGTAGGAGCGGATGACAAAATTATATATATAAAAAAAACAGCATGCACACAGGTGTCGCGTTTAGACAACATCCTGAGGGGGAAAAAAAAATAAATAATGGGTAGGCGCTGCACTTGTGGCAACGCGATCTCCCCGGGTAGAGCAGCCCAAATTTCACGCAGAAAAATTTGCTGTGACATAAAGTGGTATAAAATAAAAAAAGTGGTATAAAATAAAAAATAAAATAAAATTAGCGTGCTCCTTCCTTTTACCCTGTCCAAAGTGTGGTCAGTCAGTTCCTGCTATAAATAGCACCAGTTGGCCCCCATCTGGGCTGGGATGGGATGAAATAATTAGCAGCTGAGAGGAACTGAAAGTGGGGGAAACTGACAGCTGTGTAACATCAGTGCTGATTCCACTCCCGGGACGGGATAGCCTAGTGGTCAGAACATTGCGCTGGCAATTTGACAACCTGAGTTCGATTCCCGTTGGAGGGGATTTTTCTCCAGGAGTTAACATCAGTGCTGACTCCACTCCCCACAAAAGTCGCTTCGGATGAGACTATAAACCGAGGCCACGTGTGCGAATGCAAGCAAAACATCTTGCGCACACGTTAAATCCTGTTCCGCTTTTTCATAGGAGTATGCCATTGTGTGCCGGTGGGAACAGATGACAAGATTTACAAAACCGCAAACACACGGGGACTGGATGTAAAAAACACGAGTGCTTATTCCATTATCCTCGATATAAAAGAATAAATAAAAATCTATCTCCCAACCCCAACCAGGACTACTTTTCAGACAAAAACCTCCTTGACAAATAACAGGCGACAAGCAAAGAGCATACATGTATACACTGCGTGTGTGTGTGTGCGTGTGTTGTTGGGGTCAAGGGGGAGGGGGAGGCACGCAAATCAGCAACACAAACACAGGGGAGGGAACTGACTAACGCGCCCTTTACCTTCCTTCCGTCTTCCACTGGTTGGCCACACGACTGAGTGTGGCCCGCGCTTTGGTTTCGTCGAACTGGCAGGCCTCCAGCGCCATCTTGATCACCTCAGGCTCCAGGCCGCTGTACTCCTCGCTGAATTTGCCGATCACTGGGTAGTGGAGGACACAAGAAGTGAAAATTTGTGTGAATTTTTAATTTATTCTATTTCATTTCATTTTTTATTGTATTTCAATTCTATTTTATGTTGAAATTAATGGAATAAGCAAGTATTCATATGGTTTAAAAAAAAAAAAAATGTTAACATCCAGTCCTCGGGTGTGTTTGCGGTTTTTGTAAGTTTTGTCATCCATTCCCACTGGGACACAATGACCTACTCTTCTGAAAGGTGGAACAGTTTTTAACATGTGTGCAATATGTTCTACGTATGTTCGGACATTGGAGCTTGGTTTATAGTCTCATCCTAGGACTTTTAAAAAGGGGGGTGGGGGGGGTGGTTAGAGTAGGCACTGATGCGAACTCAAGGGGAAAATATCCCATATATCCCTTGAATGGGATTTGAACCCGGATCAGCAGATCACGAGCGCAATGACGATTTGTGTGAATCCCATTTTGTGCATATTTACATACATACACACCCACATGCAGACTAACACATACATTCAATAAACACACTTGCTGGTTTGGACAATGACTGATCTGTGGTTTGGACAATGACTAATCTGTGGTTTGGACAGTGAATGATCTGTGGTTTGGACAATGAATGATCTGTGGTTTGGACAATGACTGATCTGTGGTTTAGACAATGAATGATCTGTGCTTTAGACAATGAATGATCTGTGGTTTGGACAATGAATGATCTGTTTGGACAATGAATGATCTGTGGTTTGGACAAGGATATGTGGTTTGGACAATGAATGATCTGTGTTTGGACAAGGATATGTGGTTTGGACAATGAATGATCTGTGGTTTGGACAATGAATGATCTGTGTTTGGACAATGCCTGATCTGTGGTTTGGACAAGGATATGTGATTTGGACAATGAATGATCTGTGTTTGGACAATGCCTGATCTGTGGTTTGGACAATAATTGATCTAAGGTTTTGACAAATAATATTTTTTAAACACGCTTGCACACACACATGTGGGCCAAATAACAAGTGAAACACCACATCACACACAGTCAATCTCCACCTTCAATAGCAGCCTACAACACAAACAAACCAGACGGACGCTATAGCCTAACGGTTAAGACCATGCCACTTCAGTCCTCGAGGTCCTGGGTTTGAATCTCGTTGGTGTCTGGTGAATTAAGGCTGGGGATTTTTACCATCTCCCAGGTCATCTTCAAGCACAGACCTGCCAGTGCCTTCACTTATTTATTACTTTTTTTATTTATTCTTTTATATCAAGGATAATGGAATAAGCACTCATGTGCTTTTTTTACGTCCAGCCCCTGTGTGTATGCAGTTTTGGATATCATTCCCTTCAGGTACACACACATGCAGAAGATCACATGACAAACAAGCATATAACATCCCACAACACACCACTACATATTCTTATATTGTGATGGATGCGTCCTGATATTCGACAACTGTCTTGTGGGTATTTTTTCCCCACCCGTGATATTCATACGTTTACATGTTTACCGTTTTAATTAATGTATAGCTTGTACCTGCTTAAGGCGAATGTGTTTTTCCATGAGATAATAAAGCGTTTTTGAATTTGAATTTGTTGCTGCCCTACACACCACTGGGTGTAAAGGATGATGAAGAATTTGAATATGAATACACCACAACACAAGCCGCCGATGTAGTCTAGTGGTTAGGGCGTTGGACTCGTAATCTAAAGGTTGCGGGTTCGATCCCAGCTTTCGGCTGTGGCGTTGTGCCCTTGGAAAAGGCACTTTACGGCTATTTTCTCACCCCACCCAGGTGTAAAAGGGGTACCAACCTTGTGTTGGGGGTTAACCCTGCGATAGACTGGCGTCCTATCCAGGGGGGAGTCTATGACTCTCAGTCGCTTAATGCCACAGAAACCGGGATAAGCACCGGCCTGATGAGCCTTAGTATAGGCTCGGGACAGACTTTAACTTTTAACTGTACCCGCTTGAATGTGTCTTTCTATGAGATAATAAAGTGTTTTTGAATTGGAATATGATCACACCAATACACAGCCCCTCCTCCTCACTCACAGCGTCTCTTCTCGGCGTCGCTGATCTGCGGCTTGGCAGGAGACTGGTGGCGTGCAGGCGATGCCGCAGTTGTCGTCTTTTTCGGCGTGGTGGTGGTCGAACCCGACCCTGACCCTGTGGCCGAGCGGTGAGGCGAGGTGGTGGACGATTGCCTCCCCCTGCTGGCCTGGGCCGCGTGGGCGGGGGACGCGCGACTGTGGGGAGGGGTTCTCTTGGATTCGAACCCAGCTCCATCAGCTGTTTGGCCGCCTCGTCTTCATCGTTGCCGCACCTAGCGATTCAGATTTTTTTTTTAAGATTTTTTTTTTTAACTCTCTTAGTCCTGAACCGGGATTTGCCGGGATTGAATAATTGCCCCCCTTGAATCCCAAACCGGGATTTTTACACACACAGTAGTTTTCCATCAGGTAGTGACCATCACTAATTGCTACCACATGCCAAAGTTCTATCAGGCTAGTTGTACAAAGCCTGCTGAGAGTCTGGAAGTAATTACAGCTGCTGGTATGTACCCAGAAGGAGGAGAAGGCAAGCAAGCATGTGTGCCTGACCTGATTTCGTGATGGAATGCAAAATCTAGGGGCAATTTGTGTGCACAAAATCTGAATACAAGAGGGTTAAAGTGAGATTCATTTGACAACTGTTTAGCTGTTTTTCTATCCTCATTAGGGAAGCTAAATAAAATGTTAAATCAATCTTGGGGGGGCCTAGTGGTCTGAGAGCTGCGTTCACGATTTGACAGAATCAGGCCTGGATTGAGTTGGAGCCACCACTGAGACTCACATTCAAGGGATTTTTTCCCAGCGGTTAACAACAGTACTGGCTCCTCACTCCCATTGCCCCCCCCCCCCCTCTCCCCCATTCTCCCACCACTAAAAGTCTTTGAGACTATGAACCATTAAATAAAGTAAATTTTGTCACACGAGTCCTTCAGTATGTATGTGTGAGTGTGTGGGTATGTACGTCAGTGTACGTGCCTACATGTGCTTGTGGGCGTGTGTGCGCGCTTCGGATGAGACTATAAACTATAAACTGAGGCCCCGTGGGTCAACGCATGCAGAACCTCTTGCACACACGTTAAATCCTGTTCCGCTTTTCGTTAAGAGTAGGCCATTGTGTGCTGGTGGGAAAAGATAACAAAATTTACAAAACTGCATGCACATGGAGACTGGATCCAATCCAATCCAATGATGTTGCTTAGAGCCCCACTAACCGCACAGGCCATATCGGGGCTACAGAGATTGGATGTAAAAAAGCTGACAAGTGCTTATTCCATTATCCTCAATATAAAAGAATAAATAAATAAATAAATAAATAAATAAATAAATAATAAAAAATAAACACACACACACACAAACACACACTCAAAACCAATTAAAGTAGCCCGGCCGGACTCCCAACTTCAGGGATAGATCTTTTCACAACGAAAACTGAATCCTGTACACTGTGACCAGTGGTCTGACAACTCACGTCCTGAGGACGTCTTTGACACACACACACACACACACCACACACACCACACACACACACACACACCACACACAACACACACAACACACACACACACACACACACACCACACACAAAACACACAAACACAACACACACACACACACACACACACACACACACACACACAAAAACACACAAACACAACACACACACACACACACACAACACACAACACACACACACACACACACAACACAAAACACACACACACACACAACACAACACACAACACACACACACAACAACACACACACACAAACACACACACACACACAC
>CM060341.1:35484912-35497174 GCA_030674155.1 Stramonita haemastoma | reverse complement strand
TTACTCCAACTGTTGTTGCACACCACTCTCCATGTTGCTGTTGCAGTTCACTGCACTGAATGTATGGGATTCAAACCAGGAAAAAGGAATCTCCCCAACATAAGACACACTGAGGACACCGCCCTTTTATCCAGAGATATCACAACTAGGAAGAGAATTCTAATTCAAGTAGCTGCCTCCGAAAAAAAATGGATGGAAAAAAAAAAACACGAGTGCTTATTCCATTATCCTCGATATAAAAGAATAAATAAATAAAAAATAAACTCCACTTTCCCCAAAAGTCCATCTGATGAGACAAGTCACGTATGCAAACGCACACAGAACATCTTGCAAACATGTTCCTTTTTGCTTTTCAGAAGAGTAGGCCATTGTGTGCCAGTGGGAACAGATGACAAAATTTGCAAAACTGCATACACATGGGCACTGGATGTAAAAAAAAAAAAAAGCATACGAGTGCTTACTCCATTATCCGCTAAATAAAAGAATAAAGAGATGTAAAGCCTGGACTATGAAGAAAGATGATGAACATGTGATAAATCCAGCAGAAATGATGCTCTACAAGTGAAACTGACAGACAAAAAGAACCAGTGACAGCGTGTTCAAGTAATCAGCTATCCATGAGCCCCCCCCCCCCCTCCTCATTTTCCCTATTCCAGCAGACGCAAACATGCAGCCTCCCATTCCTAGCATCCTTTTCTGACAACGCTGCCCCCTCCCTCCTCCCTCAAACCCCAGGAAAAAATCATGTGACCACTGTTGTCAGCTTGTACCAAGGTATCTACCTGTCTTTGTGTCCACATGAGGGGCCAGGATTAAGAAACAAGGTTAGTGTTAGAGTTAGCATTAACAGTTAGCATGCATTGGGGTAGGGGCTGTTGGTCGGTCAGTCTGTCTGAATGCATGTGGACACAACAGTAGGTAAACACAATGGTATGTAGCTGTAGACACAGTGGTATGGAGCATTATTTAATTCATAATTTACCAATCCTACCAGCTTAGGCTGCTATTTGGATTTTTTGAGACAAGTTTCAGTTCTGCTATCAGCAGAGGGGTTTTCTTCCCAGGTCTTTTCTTTTTTTTTTTAAACTCATTCAATTTTGAGAAATATTTAACCCAAAATAAAGATAAATGGTCCAGAATGTCTGAATAAACATGAGAAAAAAAAGATCTTTTCACTAGCCCTCCCCTTTTTTCTTCTATTTCTAGTAACTTAACAGTACTAGATAAGGCTCAGAGGTTAACATTCCCCCAGTGTTTGTCTTGGTGACACACCTGTTTGCAATCGGCAGTTTGCTGATGACATTGATCTTCTTAGAAGCATTATCTATGAACTCCAAGAACTTCTAAGCAATCTAGAAAAATGAGCTAGGACTTGATATTATATGCAAGACAGAATGAACTAGCACTTATGGTATTGTATGCAAGACAGAATGAACTAGCACTTGTGGTATTGTATGCAAGACAGAATGAACTAGCACTTATGGTATTGTATGCAAGACAGAATGAACTAGCACTTATGGTATTGTATGCAAGACAGAATGAGCTAGCACTTATGGTATTGTATGCAAGACAGAATGAACTAGCACTTATGGTATTGTATGCAAGACAGAATGAACTAGCACTTATAGTCTTTTGGATGAGACTATAAACCGAGACCCCATGTGTGAACACACGCAGAACATCTTGCACACATGTTAAGCCCTGTTCTGCCTTTTGGAAGAGTAGACCATTGTGTGCCGGTGAGAACAGATGACAAAATTTACAAAACTGCTACACATGGGGACTGGATGTTAAAAAAAAAAAAAAAAAAAAAAGCACACAGTGCTTATTCCTTATCCTCAAAATAAACAAAATTAAAAAATAATAATAATAAATAAATAAATAAATGAATAAAATGAATGAATAAAAAATAAAGATCAGACAAGCCCTTGCAACCTCGGCCATGGCAGAGCTGGCCAGGATTCAGAAAAGCAAGCAGACAGTCTCCAGAAACCTTCAATTGTTTCAAGCACTCGTCTTATCCATACTGCTGTACCAGTGTGTGAAAGCTGGACCTTCACTGCAAAAACGCGGAAATGAAATTCAATCCTTTGAAAAAAAAAAAAAAAAAAGATAACCCCAAAAGCCACTACAAAACCCCTGTCCAGACCACAGAACCTATAAACTCAGTGCTGGCAAAAAGTGATGATGAAAGCTGGGCCACAGGAACCAACCCCTTCTGGATGTTGAGAGAGAAGAAAGCTGGCTGGTTTGGTTGAAATCTTTTCGCTTTACACCGTCTGATGTGTCTGGAAAAAATAATGGTATGTCCTTTCCAGCTGCTTTGTGGGCTGTACAGCTTGGTCTGCAGGGTCATCTCTGAAGGCCAAACTTTCCCCTCAGGTTGCTGTACATTTGCATCTTTGAAGGATGTGCTCGCCTGTCTGGTTGTCTTTACCACAGGCACAAGGGAAGAAGAGACAAGTTTCAGCCTTGTAGCCATGTGGTGATTTAGCCTGTGGTGCCCAGTGCAGTCTTAGAATGTGACCTGTTCTCATTGAGGTGGTAGTAGTCGTCCTTCTCTACTCTGGGTCAGGCCATTAATTTGATGATTGTTTTCCATTATCCTGTGTTGTAGCTCTCTTGCCAAAACTACTGTGTGAAGGACCCTTGAAGGAGAGACACAGTGACAGACAGAAGAACTGGACGGCGAAACATCGAAGACTGGACCAGCCTTGACATGGCTGTGTTGCTGCACAAGGCTGAAGACAAACCAATGTGGGCAAATCCCTCATGCCCCTCCAACAACCATCTTTGTCAAGGAACTGATGACGACTAACCCAACATACCCTGCCTCCTCTTCCTAAACACCCTTCTCTTGACACTCTCCTATAAAATGAACCCTCTCCTATAAAATGAACCCTCTCCTATAAAATGAACACCTCTCCTATAAAATAACACCTCTCCTATAAAAAAACCCTCTCCTATAAAATTGAATGTACTCTTCCCTCTTCCACAAAATACCCCTTTCACACACATCCCTTGCACACCACCTTACTTTGGATGAGACATGAACCGTGGTCCCATGATTGTGTAAACACATGCGAAAATCTTGCGCACATGTAAAAACCTTTTGCGCTATTCGAAAGAGTAGACCATTGCATGTCAGTGCGAATGGAAAGCAAAATTACGAAACTGCATACATGTGGGCTGGATGTAAAAAAAAATTAAAAAAGCACACAAGTGCTTATTCCATTATCTTGAAATAAAAGAATTTTAAAATACAAATTACTAAAGATGATGCACAACACATGTTTTAAAAAAAAAACACACTCCCAAAACTAAATTCAAAACCTTGATCAAATTTTGCCAACCACACACCATTACAGTTTGGGTTAAAATGACCAATTTTCATCTTTAACAAAAATTTACTGCAGTGTCTTGCAAGCATTGAAAGTTCTCAGGTCAAGAGTTTCTTAACAAAAGAGTGATTTCACCAGCACCCTGGCACCCTGATCTCGAGGCGTGGTGCTCCAATGGCCAGCCTACCATATTTGATGAGACTCCAGTCGAGCTCATCACTTACAGGCTTGAGAGGTAATTATGACACATCAACGAATCTAGGTGTATGGGTCTATTGGAATGAGTGCGTCGTGCAAAGCGAGCACAAGAGGACACTTCACATAAATCATGCAGAAAAAAAAAAATATAGTTATCGGATGGGTCTTTATTGGCGCAATTACCACCCACTACAACCTGGGTTTTCATTTGTTGTCAGACGGACCATTCTACCTACCCCAGGTTTTCAGCGCACAGATATCACTTTGAGATAAGTTGTAGTGTCCGGTTCCAAACAAAAGTAATGGAGGAGGTTTTGCACACGGTTCATGTCGTTGTTTGACACGAGTTAGTTCTCTTGGGCAGATGTAGGAGACTCCATGATCAATGAAATTTCCTTGGTGATGACGAAGGAAGCGTCCTCCTGATGCACTGTGATGTCTTGTAGCCTGGTGATGTCCTCCTCCTTCTGGAGATAAAAAGAAACATTCTGAGGGCTCTGGTTTGCTTACATAGAGTTTTAAGCAGCTTTCATTAGTTAAACTTGGTCAGCAATTCATCCTAGCAATTAGCAAGACAACAAAGAGAAATGGTGTGTGGTGTGTGGTGGTGTGTGGTGGGTGGTGTGTGGTTGTGGTGGTGGTGGTGGTGGTGGTGGTGTGGTGGGTGTGGTGTGGTGGTGCTGCTGCTGCTGCTGCTGGTGCTGCTGTTTGGTGCTGCTTCAATTTTACATCTGTTCTCTCAAAGTGATACTAAACATGGGAAGGGAAGGGGGACAATTATGTTGATGGATGTGCTGCAGTAAAATGGGTGTCTATTTTTTTAATAATGTGCACAGTACACACAATAGGGCTAAACAATGAAACAACAAACACATAACAACTGCTAATATGAATACAACAGTAACAAATGTCTTAAAGGACTATTCATTAAAAGTTTTGTTGTACAAAACGCCAAATCAAGATTTAAAAAAAAAATCTTATCCAAGGATTTTTCAGAAAAAGAGGGTAAGGTGTGTGTGCGTGCTGTGCGTGGTGCGTTGTGGGCGTGCGCGTGCTGCGTGTGCGTGCGTGGTGTGTGTGTGTGCATGTGCGAGCATGTTGTGTGTGGCATGTGGTGAGTGCGAGCATGTGTGCGTGCATGTGTGAGGTGCATAATTCTGTGCATCACAAACACACATCCCTCTTTCTCATCCAGAGTAAAGTAAATTTGAATCTTATCTCCAGTGATCTCTGAAATGCCAGACAGGCAAAAACACAGCAGCATGGGAATTGTGTTGTCATCCCTGCATCATGGTTTCAACACCTACTTACCAGAACACTACAGGTAAAATACCACATGTTATGGGCAAAAAAACAGTCAGACCTCTGGTGATAAAAAAAGGCAAGAAAACTGACTGTACAAGCAGTACATGAAGAGAGTTGAGAGGAGATATGAGAGTAAGAGAAGAGAGAGAAGAGAGAGAGAGAGAGAGATGAGAGTAGAGATAGACGAGAGAGAGCAAGAAAATGACCGTACGAGCATACATGAAAGAGAGAGAAAAGAGGAGAGAAAGAGAAAGAAAGGGAAAGAGAGAGAGAAGAGAGAGACGAGAAGTAGAAGAGAGATGAGAGAGAGAGAGAGAGAGAGAGAGAGAGAGAGCAAGAAACTGACCGTACGACAGACTGAAGAGAGAGAGAAAGAGAAAGAGAGAGAGAGAGAGAGAGAGAGAGAGAGAGAGAGAGAGAGAGGAGAAAGTCCACTTGCTATATACTGTTTGTCATTTCACTTTTTCCCCTTTTTTTGTGGTTGTCAAAATAAAATTTTATCAGTAAATATGTATTTTCATATCTGGGGTTCAAAAAATTGTTTTAAAAAAAGTGAAATTGGCAGGTTCCTACAGCAAACAGACTCCTGATATTTCCTACACTTTTCCCACCACTGTTTCAGACTCCCAGGCTCATGTACAAACCCTGTATTACTAAACCCCTATGTTAATTCACTGTGTGTGAGTACTGAGTATGACATATCACGGAATCCACTACATTCCTGTATCAGGTGTTCCTGTTTTCAGAGGTGGGGTATCATGTACATTCCAACTGCAGTACAGACCATGGTGATGTAACACTTAATGGTCAACAGTCTGTTGTTTTTTTAATGCAATCACTTTTGCTAAACTGTGGTGCTGATCAAAATTTCATGAAATTTTAAGAGATTTCATTAGAGCTGGCCAGTGAAACAAGTACAGTACAGACAGAGAAGAGGTACATAAAACCATACCTGTTCAGTCCCTGTGACTTGTCCACAGCAGATTCTTGGGCACTAGATTCTAGCTCCACAGCTCCTGAAAGCAGTAAGTAGCTTCAGTAAGCTCAGAGACTACCACAGTTTGATTCAAACACTTTTAGATGTTTACATGTACATGGTGAATTAACATTACTCTTTAGGCACTGTCTTCTAACATTCAAAATGACAAACTAAAGATTATGTATGAATTTCTTTTTTTTTCGTATAATCAAATATTTGTATTCTCAATTTTATTCTCTGATTTGAATGCAGTTAATTGCTTTATTTTTTGTTGCTTTATCACTCTTAAAATGAAGACAAAAATCCTCACCCGCACAAAATAATCTCACTTTAAATCTTTTTTTTAAGAACTCATTTGACAGAATTATAAACAGCTATGGATAGGGTAGCACACTGATAGGTGTAATGTAAAACACTGACTATTATCTGAGACAAGTATTATTTTGATCTTTCTGCTGATTGATTAATCTGACAATGTACACTTGACATCTCCACACTACAAAAGAAAAAGAACTCTCCTCTTAAAGCAAGTTGCACATGCACATATTCGATTGCCACGTTCCACCTACCTGAGCACTGAGACATTTTTTATATTCAGAAAAAATATCCTTCTTTGCGGTATATTGATTTGATAAATGTTTATATAAACACATCCACTGACCTTTTCAGTAATTCCGAGCCATATTTAGATGCACACACCATAGAGGAACACATCTGCAAAAAAATTTTCACAATTAGAGACCAAGAAACGTCATTTTTTCACAATTTGTCAGAGCACAGCGCAAACACGACCTGCATTCATGAATGAATCTCCCCTCCCCC
Source organism: Stramonita haemastoma (assembly GCA_030674155.1). Classification (NCBI taxonomy): domain Eukaryota; kingdom Metazoa; phylum Mollusca; class Gastropoda; order Neogastropoda; family Muricidae; genus Stramonita; species Stramonita haemastoma. The sequence continues at coordinate 35,490,529 of CM060341.1, read as the reverse complement.
CCAAGGCACGCAAACAGTCACCCATCCAATTTGCAACCATGCTCGACGCTGCTTAACATTGGCTGGGGGAAAGCGAGCGCTCTGACCACTGAGCTATCCCATCCCATGAAAATGGGAGAAGACAGAAATGCAAATACAAATACAGAGACAGGCAGGCAGAATGGATGATACCCAGACAAGCGCATCACATAAACAAATACAAACATACACACACAATGTCACAAAGAATGAAAGACAAAACGACAACTGCACCACATAAATAAAAAAATACTAACATACGCACACAATGTCACAAAGACTATATCTAAAAAAACCCAATGTTGTTACCAAGTGTCCTGATGTTTCCTTATGACCGCTGTCTGAGGCAGATGCTGAACTTGACCACTGCTGGTCAGGCTTCCACGATACCTGTAAAACACATGGACATCATTCCATTAGAAATAGCTTTTTAAAAAAATAAAAAAAGAAAGTATGAACAGTAAGCGATAAAAGACACAAGTGGTAAATGTATAAATAACTAACAGACAGGTCACATACCTTATCTTGTAATACTAACATGGCACATTGGCATACATATATATCTATACCAGGTCACAAAGACATAACTGTTACCTGTGTAACTTATCTGGTGGCGTTGGCATGACCACAGCTAGCTAGCAGGTGGGCCTTGCGTGGTACCTGGTAAAACGGATGTACTCACAGTTAAAGACAGCATTAAAAAGTATGACACAACAAGCTAATGAAGTAGTACAATTAATGTACTCACACTTAAAACTAACAAAGCAAAATGAGTTCAGAAAATAGTAAAACACCCATACTCACAAGTCAAAATTAGCATTTAACAAAATGTGTTATAACTTACAGTCAAAATAAATGATACACATTCGAACAACTAACAAAAGCAAAAACAACACAGAAAACATTATAAAAAAAAAAATAAATAAAAATTTTAAAAAAACGTCAGTTGCCATGAAAAAGAAATCTTTTTTAAAAACCCAAACATGCAAAAAACTTAAAAAGCACACACGACAAGTATGCAGAAGTATACCTCTGTAAAGACAGGAAGCAGCTTGAGGTGACTGTTCCTTGGCACTTGTTTCCAGCACTAAAGATCCTGAAAGCAGTAAATCATCATCAGTCACACTGAAAATGGTATAAGCACAAACTATGCATTCACATGGTCACAATACTTTCAAACTAAAAAAGTTTATACTTGACCAAAGTTCCTCCCCAAAAATAATACTGTAATGAACTCATCACATAAATCACAAAAAGACAATAATTATATGCAACCTTATTTTACCAATATTAATTATTCAACAAACACTGCTGGATATTGTTGTAGATCATGTGCCAAAGATCTCAAAACCACCAATGAACCTGAGGAAATAATGTCCTACTTTTCAGACTGCATAGTTATTTCATTCAAATCATTTGAGTGACAGAGGACTCCTTTTCTTACCTGTCCTTGGTTCTCCTTCGTGCTGGTAGGTATGCGGTCAGTGTCGTGTACTCCTTGATAGTAGTTTCTCTGTTAACAAACTGATTTCCGGCATTGCATTAAACATTTTAAAAATAAAACAATGCCCCCCTTTCCAAAAAAATGGCAAAAGACAGAAACAGCAGATAACAGACAGACAGAATGGCAGATAACAGACAGACAGAATGGCAGATAACAGACAGAATGCAGATAACAGACAGAATGGCGGATAACAGACAAAATGGTAGATAAACAGGCAGACAGAATGGTAGATAACAGACAGAAATGGCAGATAACAGACAGACAGAATGGCAGATAACAGAGAATGGCGGATAACAGACAGAATGGCAGATAACAGGCAGACAGAAATGGCAGATAACAGACAGAATGCAGATAACAGGCAGACAGAATGGCAGATAACAGACAGAATGGCAGATAACAGACAGAATGGCAGATAACAGGCAGACAGAAATGGCAGATAACAGGCAGACACAAATGCAAACCATCCTGCAATGACAGAAAAAGCAAACAGAGAAAGGGGGGCAGAATAAAAACAATCTGAAAACTACAGTATTTAAATAACTTACAGATAATTATGCACAAAGATCAGACAAGACAGAAAGATTAAAAAAAAAAGGATTAATCTGTACCTTATGTCTGAATTGATGAAGAAGGCTTCTGATGGTGCTGGGCCTGTCTGTAACGGTCTGAACCTCAACTAGTTCCTGGTAAAAGAGATCTTCATTCAGAAAAAAACACATACATAATAAGCTGCTAGCCCTGCTTTCAAACCAGAATTGTTAGTACTGTTGTGAAAGCTGAATACAGACCAGCCTGGAGAACAATAAAACTGTTGCCTGCTGTAATGCTTCTGTCCCTCTGGATAACCATCTTGGTCAAGGGACTGATGATGATGATGATGATGATGATGAATGATGATGATGATGATGATGATGATGAATGACCATCTTGGTCAACAAACTGATGATGATGATGGTGACGACCATCTTGGTCAACAAACTAATGATGATGTCTATGAGGATTATGACGACAATGATTATGATGTCCTTCAATCTCCTCCAAGACCTTTTTCCTGTTTGGTTTTGTTTATTTATTCTGTAGTTGCAAGTTTTGCACTTGGTTTGCCTGATTTGGGTTGTTTTTGTTTGGTGGTTGTTGTTTGGTTTTTTGGGGGGAGGGGGGGGGGTTCTTTTAGTTTAAGCTTTTTCTTATTACTGAGCATTTCTTGAAGAGTATTTTTCCTTTTGTGTGTGGTTTTTTTTATGGTTACTTGTTTCAGTTTAGTTTACTATGCGTAGTTCAGTATTATGTAAGGTTCAGTTTTTTGTTGTTTTTTTTCATTTTGTTTTAATGGTTACTCTTTTTTTTTTCTTTTTTTTCTTTTAGTCCATCTCACAGGTTTATAGTTTCATCATCTGCCAAGCACCAGTCCAGCTGTTCTCACATCACTCATTCCAAACTTACCACACAACAACTGTATCCAGGCAGATTCCACTGTACTCACAAACCTGGAGTTGCCCTGGAGCTTTATTTACATGCAAGACCAGGACACAGCCACGAACTTGGGGAGGCCTTGCAGTGTTTGTCTCTTTCCCCCCCCCCCCCCCCCCCCTCCCCCCCCCACCCCCCCCCCCCCCCCCCCCCCCCCCCCCCCCCCCCCCCCCCCCCCCCCCCCCCCCCCCCCCCCCCCCCCCCCCCCCCCCCCCCCCCCCCCCCCCCCCCCCCCCCCCCCCCCCCCCCCCCCCCCCCCCCCCCCCCCCCCCCCCCCCCCCCCCCCCCCCCCCCCCCCCCCCCCCCCCCCCTCCCCCCCCCCCCCCCCCCCCCCCCCCCCCCCCCCCCCCCCCCCCCCCCCCCCCCCCCCCCCCCCCCCCCCCCCCTTTTCAATTTTAGGGTTTTTTTAGTTTTTTGTTTGTTTTCTTTGCTTGGTTTGTTTCTCCTGTTTTGAAGTGGCTTTTGAGTTTTGCACAAGTGCTCTGTTTCGTCGTTTTTTTTTTTTAATTTTCAGTCCTGTTTCCCCCATTTAATCATTGTTTGGTTTATTTCCCCGTTTAGGTTTACGTTTTCATTTTATTTTGTCTGTCTTTTGCAATGCACTGGCTTGCATTGCACTCAAATCATTTTGTATTAATTTACTTGTGTACACTCCACTCACTTTTTTTTTTTTTTAATGTCTCTGCGGTAGCTTAGCCTTGAAAAACCTGAAAATTCACAATCTTATGCATCAACTGTATCAGCATTGGATTAAAAGTATCACAATTCAACAGTCCAAGACCAGCATACCTTCTGGTCCCAGACACCAAGTCAAGAAGCCCTTCACATCTTTGCTAAAGTATTTTTGTTTTATCATCCCTTCTCCACACCTCAACAGAGATCCTAAGAAAGAAATACATACAGTTAAGATGTCCTGAACTCTGCAGGACTGTAATGTTGACACCCACATCCTTGCGTCCTTGGTGACAAAGTCTATCCCAGCCAACCAGTGTCTGTTAACAAACATAAACATGTGTGTCACTAACATGGCACTGTAAAAGCAGAGAGAGAGAGACAGACAGACAGAGAAAGGGGAGAGAGAGAGGGGGGGGGGGGGGGGGGAGTGTTATAAATTTGATCCCAAATGATCTCAATTCAGAACATATCACAAAATTTATAAAATGCATCACATTGGTGTCCTGTTTAAGACACCTTCACAATCAGAATGGGGTTAATTTTTAAAATAGCTTACTTGAATATCACTCAAGTTTAAATTTGGCAAACACTCCTATACCCAAAATCTCACCATGTCATTGGTAAACCTGTGACTCGAAAATATCGCACAGAAACCTTTTGCTAATGCATAGTAAGGGTGTGTAACTGACGAAAGTTAAAGGACTCGTTAAAAAAAAAATGTCTGAAATTTGAAACCGGAAGCTTGTAAATGGTAATGTCAGCGTCTTCCGAATTCCATACCATGAAAAAAAGGCTACTGAAAATAAGTTACCTTCTGATCGTATGTGTGCAGCCATCTGAGAACTTTGAAAAAGGACTGCAGACTATAGCTTAACCACCAAAACTCACAAATTACTCCTTCATCTGGCGTCAACCCCAACGTTGAACCCATGCTCACCTGTGCTAAGAGGGCGCCATTTTGTGTGACGAAGAGGGATAACTCTATGAATCTTCTCATTTAGAGAGATCAACAATGCCCCAAGTTCTAAACCAGTTGGGGTTTTTTTCATGTGACTGGTGTTTACCTTGAATGTTGCTTCCGTTTGTAAGCCCTGTGGGTTATTTTTTCTTCTTTTTTTAGGGGAGGGGGGGTGCCCCCCCCCCCCCCTCTCAAGATTGTAAAGGTGGACAAAAAGGTAGTATGGATATGGGTAGAGATAGTGGATGGAAAGGGGGGGGGGGAGGGAGGCAAGGAGAAAGGAGTGGAATAGTTTGGGATGGGGGTGGGAGGCAGGAGAGACAGACAGGCCAGGTCTCCTTAGAGTCTGCCCATACCAAACAATGTCTGCTGCCAGTTGGTTCCAGTTATTAGACATTGTGCGGAAGAAGAAGCAGCATCTATACTGTTCTGTTGCGCTGTCTGGAACCATGTAGTCAAAGGACTATGTCTACTCATTACTCACTCCTCCTGCAACACTGATACCTGTACCAAAGGAAAAGAAGAGATGATAAGGGGTGGGGGTAGAAGTAGGGCCGGCAGGTATACTGGTGACTAGAAGACAAATGACCCCTTATGCCCCTTCCCATGACGAGAACTGTTTGTCTTTCATCAGAAACTGCCTGGAAAGACTTCCTACCCTCGGTCATCCAGTTCAGCCAACCATAATAATAATTATTAGCCTACAGCCTTGCTCATGTTGATTCCACACGTCTAAGAACTTTCCACATGTCTAGATTACAGTTCCGGAACTGTCACGGGCGCTCTCTCTGTCTCTCTGTCTCTGTCTCTGTCTCTGTCTCTCTCTCTCTCTCTCTCTCTCCCCTCTTTCTCTCCCCTCTCTCTCTCTCTCTCTGTCTCTCTCTCGTCAAGAGTGCTTTTTTCCATTTTTTCCTTGATATAAAAGAATAATAAAAAAATAAATCAAATCAACCCTCTCCTCTCTCTCTCCTCCTCTTTCTCTCTCTCCTCTC
>CM060341.1:35480512-35484812 GCA_030674155.1 Stramonita haemastoma | reverse complement strand
GGAGAAATGGAAGACCAATGCAGTAATCTATTGGGTAATCTGGAACTGCATTGCTACTACTACAAAAGACACAGGCTGAAGTAAAGGGTCAAGATGCTGACAAGTCAAGATTGATGGGGGAGGGGGGAGGGAGGAGGAGGAAGGAGGGAGCTGCCCGGTGTGATATTCCATACATAAACAAAGACCTGTTAGGCTAGTGGCTGACCACTGATAATAAGCAACTGATGGGAAGTTCAGAGCACTTGCTGCCAAGCTCGGTTTTCCGGGCTGTGGGAATGAAGGGTGTTTGTTAGTGGAGACCGGTATATAGCGGGCGCCGCGTTGATAAGTAAAGGAAGAACGAAGAAGGCTGCAGAACGGAAAACCTCCGGGCTGTGGGATTGAAAGAATTAACCCCCTACCCCACTCCCAGAACTCCTTACTCCCCCCCCCCCCCAGCACACACACACACACACACACACACACACACACACACACACACACACACACACACACACACACACACACACACACACACAACACACACATACACACACATACACACACCTCTTTATCATTTTTTTTATGTTTAATATAACATTTTCTGAAAAGGCGTAACATGAATTGAACACACACACACACACACACACACACACACACACACACACACACACACACACACACACACACACACACACACACACACACACACACACAACACACACACATGTTTAAAACCGTTTAGGTAAAAGCCCTGTTGGCATATTTTTTTGGTAAATTTTCTTGTTAGAGTTTAATTTGTTCAAGACTAGATCTATATCCCCCTCCCGTTTTTCTTCAAGAAATAGATTATATAGGTCTGGATTTGGGTTTAAGGTTTAATTTGATAAGGGATAGACATATATAGGTGAGGCTATTCTATTCATTTTACTTTCAATTCTCTCAGTCACTGTAAGGGATAAATACACACACACCCACCTTAGTTACCAAACCCAAACTACATGCATACTTGCACGCATGGACACACACACACACACACACACACACACACACACACACAACACACACACACACACACACACACACACACACACACACACACACACACACACACATGAGTTCGCACACGCACGCTCACACATACTTGCATATCCCACATGTAGGCACGTACAATGACAAACATACCCACACACTCGCACATAGCCTACACACTCACGCACACAAGTGACACAATTTTACTTTTGTTTCTCGTCTATTATCACTATGAGTTAAGAGACGTTAAATTGAAGAAGCACACACACACACACACACACACACACACACACACAACACACACACACACACACACACACACACACACACACACACACACACTTTTGGACACAGTCATGACCTAAACAGCCCAGTTTTTAGGGGAGGAGGGTATTTTGATGTTGTTCGTTTATAATTATGTTTTCCCCTGTACCATAGGCCTATGTATTTTAACTGTTTTTCTTGTAGTCACTCAGAATTTTCTGGCTTTTTTTTTTCTTCTAAGGCAAAGGCCCTTAGCTTGTGGAACTATTGGGGAACTATTGGGGGCGGATAGCCTAGTGGTCAGAACATTGCCCTGGCAATTTGAAGACCCGGGTTCGAGTCCGGTCGAGGAAATTTTCTTCCTGGAGTTAAATCAGTGCTGACTCTACTCTCCCCAAAAGTCCTTCGGATGAGACTTTAAACCGAGGCCCCGTGTGCGAACGCACGCAGAACATCTTGCGCACACGTTAAATCCTGTTCCGCTTTTCGTAAGAGTAGGCCATCGTGTGCCGGTGGGAACAGATGACAATATTTACAAAACTGCATGCACACGGGGACCGGATGAAAAAAAAGCACATGATTGCTTATTCTGTTATCCTCGATATAAAAGAATAAATAAATAAATAAAAAATAAATTCTGCAGACAATATTTGCTTTTAATCAGTAAATCAATCAATCAATCAATCAATCAATTTTTTTTCGAGGATAACGAATAAGCACTCATGCGTTTTTCTACATCCAGTCCATGACCTTATCAGGGATAACATAATGTTAAGAGAGAGAGAGAGAGAGAGAGAGAGAGAGAGAGAGAGAGAGAGAGAGAGAGAGAGAGAGAGAGAGAGAGAGAGGAGGAGAGAGAGAGAGAGAGAGAGAGAGAGAGAGAGAGACTTCGGGGTGACTTCCCTTCGTGCGAAGGGACGTTACTCTTAACAAAACGTGCGACCAACGCAGCTCTGCGATTGTGTTTTGGTTAACATGAATATTGTTGATCTTTATTTTCAGGCATACCGTTTTGTATTTTGGATTACACGAAGTTGTTAAGAATGGCGTCGATAGAGAGATGGGTGACGGACCAATTGTTTGATATTCTGGGAATATCTGACAAATACATCGCCCAATATTTCGTAGGGCTGGCAACAAAATCGAGCAGCCCTGACGAATTCGTGGAAAAGTTAAAAGAGACGCAGACGGTAGATGTTGATGCCAAACTGATTGTGTTTGCCAAAGATCTTTACAACAAAGTAAGTGGTATCTGAAGCCCCTCCGCTCTTTTCATCTGATTCCCTATGTGTGTATGATTGACCAATGTGCCATTTTTCTGATCATTCTGATCAATCTTTCTCGTCTTCTACTGTTACTACAACAACGGCTTTTTCTGCTTCTCTTCCTCCTCTCCCCTTCCTCATGCTCTTCCTCCTTGTTTATCATCATCAGCAGCATCTTTTTTTCTGTTAACTGATCATATTCAGTAAACTGTGGTGTGTGTGTGTCACTCTGTCAGTCTCTGTGTGTGGTGTGTGTGTGTGTGTGTGTGTGTGTGTGTGTGTGTGTGTGTGTGTGTGTGTAGTTGCCGTCATCAGTAAATTTAAGTTGGAAAGTTATGCTGCCTCAACTATTACAGTGTTCTTGTATAGTTGTACTGTAGACTATTGTAGTATTGATCTCACACTGCCTCAGATGATTACATGTTGGTTATGCTTATGTCACATTATGAAAAAGAGTCCTGTATAGGTTTCAAGATGAGCACAGATAATAAAATATGATATATCATAAAGAGAGAGGTTCCAGTTTCTCTCTCTCTCTTTCTCTCTCTCTCTCTCTCTCTCTCTCTCTCTCTCTCTCTCTCTCTCTCTCTCTCTCTCTCTCTCTCTCTCTCTCTCTCTTCTCTCTCAGAGCTTTGAAAACTGAATTCTTTCTTTTCTTTCTTTTTTAAATTTTTTTTTTTTACTGCTTCTTGTGTGATTATTTTGTTTCCTTTCAAGTGGAGATTTATTTTTATTTTTTAAATGACAAAGAATATAAAAAAAAAACCCACTAAGTTCTTAAGAGTTATTATACCAGAGTAGTGAAAATTCATATAATTTATGTAATATAGTAGAATCCAGTTAAGTTCGAAATTTCACTTTGCAGAGGGAAAACCCCCCAAATAGAGTGTTCAGATGTATAGCCTTAAATGTTTAATACCAGACATCACAGCCTGTTTTTTATTTTTTATTTTATTTTATACCACTTTATCATTTATGCCACCGCAGATTTCTCTGTGTGAAATTCAGGCTGCTCTCCCCAGGGAGAGTGCGTCGCCACAAGTGCAGCGCCTACCCTTTTATTTTTTTCCCCCCCTCAGGGATGGTGTCTAAACACAACACCTGTGTGCATGCTGGTTTTTTTTAAATATAATTTTGTCATCTGCTCCTACCGGCACACAATGGCCTGCTCTTCCGAAAGGCGGAACGGGATTTTAATGTGTGCGCAAGATGTTCTGCGTGCGTTCGCACACGGGACCTCAGTTTATAGTCTCATCCGAATGACTATGACACTCAGTTCGATTTTTTCGTCAGACTGGGAAAAAAGGGCGAGCTGGGTATGAACCCAGAAACTCGCGGTTTACATATTGGCAGGCAAACGTTTTAACCATCCTCCCACCGTCCGCCCTTCCTGTTGATATGATCTCCCTGTTCTATGTGCTCCCTTTCGGAGGGGGGGGGGGGGTGATGTGTAGTGTGTGGTCTTCTCCTGTGCTTTTAACTCTGCAGGAGTTCAACCCGTACGTGCATATATATATATGTTTCATTTGATCTTCTGCAAGTGTGAACCTGTGTTTGAAGGGGAAATTGCCTTACTGCTTTCAGGTACCTCATAAAGGGAAACAAGTGAGGCAGATGACTTCAGAGCAAAGGGAGGCTATTGAACTGGAGCAGAAGAATAAAACTTATCAATTACTGGACGATGATGACGATGACGATGATGATATCCAGCCTGCTCCAGCCAAGGTAAAGTACAGAATGAAGATTTTCAGGTATTAAAA
>CM060341.1:35458012-35475512 GCA_030674155.1 Stramonita haemastoma | reverse complement strand
TGGGTGAGTGTTGATTGGATGGGTGGATTTTGTTGGGTGGGTGGATTGGAGTGAGGGGAAAAAATAAGAATTAAAAAAATGATATTAAAAAAGGATTGGAGTGAGGGTAGATGTTGGTTGGGTGGGTGGTTTGGTTCATAGATTGCTTGGTGGTGTTGCTTGCTTGAAAGTTTTTTTTTTTTTTGGTTGGTTTATTAGTAGCTTGGTTGAAAACCATCTGTATGATTGATTGCTTGATTGGTTGTTTTGGGGTTAGTCGCTTGCTTGATGGTTAGTCAGGTGGATGAATATGTAAGTTGGTTGGGTTCCTAATTCCTTGCTGGCTGGCTGGCTGGCTGGCCAGTTGATTGGTTGGTTGGTTGCTTGGTTGTTTGGTTGCTTGGTTGTTAAGTAACATCATGGACGAGTCATTTTATGTCACCCTCAGAACTCTTAGCCAACAAAAACAAAACACCCCCACCCCCCACCCACCCACCACACCACCACCACCACCACCTTTACAACAACAACAACAACAAAAAAAACACCCCAGCATGCACACAGGTGTCGTGTTTAGACACCATCCCTGAGGGGGAAAAAAAAAAAAAAAGGGTAGGCGCTGCACTTGTGGCGACGCGCTCTCCCCAGGGAGAGAGAGAGAGCAGCCCGAATTTCACGCAGAGAAATCTGCTGTGACATAAAGCGGTACAAAATACAAATACAAAATACGAAATATTTAGCACTCTTGACTAGGCCCAACTGAGTGATGTTGGATTTGTGTGCTGTGACCCACACACACACCACCACCACCACAACCTTTACAACCCCTCACCTATCCTCATCCCCCCTCCTCCTCCCTCTCTCCCTGCAGGCTGACGGACAAAGAACGCAAGGACCTGCGCTACAAGAAGAACGTGCTGAAGCTGGCCAAGGAGCACAAGGCCGCCAAGGAGATCGAGCGCGTGGACCGCTACTTCCTCCCCAAGGACGACGTCAAACCCAGGAAAAGTACGTGGAAGATGCCTCCGAGCTGGGCCCCAACCACGAGCAACGCCGCTGGGAGGAGGAGCACTACCACGCAGGCACGCTACGCTTCGGGGCCAAGGACGCGCGGGAGAAGGGCCAGGGGTCGGCCAAGACGTACGAGGTCATCATGGACGACGAGATCGAGTTTGTCCAGGCCTTGAAGATGCCCGGGACCGTGAAGAAGAAGGAGGAGGAGGACGGAGAGGAGAAGAAGGAGAAGAAGGTGAGTGGGGGAAAAAAAAAAAAAGAAGGTGAGGGGGGGGCAGGAGGGGGGGGAGAAGAAGAGAGAGGGTGGGTGAGTTTGGGTTTGGATTTATTTATTTGTTATTTCACTATTTAGCGCACGTAAAAGAACCCGCCGCCGCTGTAGCCTAGTGGTTAGGGCGTTGGACTCGTAATCTAAAGGTTGCGGGTTCGATCCCAGCTTTCGGCTATGGCGTTGTGCCCTTGGAAAAGGCACTTTACGGCTATTTTCTCACCTCACCCAGGTGTAAAAGGGGTACCAACCTTAAGTTGGGGGTTAACCCTGCGATAGACTGGCATCCTATCCAGGGGGGAGTTCATGACTCTCAGTCGCTTAACGCCACAGAAACTGGGATAAGCACTGGCCTGATGAGCCTTAAGGCTCGGGATAGACTTTAACTTTAACAGAACCCACGGCAACAAGGGAGTTGTTAAAGTTAAAGTCTGTCCCGAGCCTAAGGCTCATCAGGCCGGTGCTTATCCCGGTTTCTGTGGCGTTAAGCGACTGAGTCATAGACTCCCCCCTGGATAGGACGCCAGTCTATCGCAGGGTTAACCCCCAACACAAGGTTGGTACCCCTTTTACACCTGGGTGGGGTGAGAAAATAGCCGTAAAGTGCCTTTTCCGAGGGCACAATGCCATAGCCGAAAGCTGGGATCGAACCCGCAACCTTTAGATTATGAGTCCAACGCCCTAACCACTAGACTACAGCGGCGGCTACCCTTGAAAAATAAAGATCATTAATTCATTCTTTCTCTCTCTCTCTTTTGCAGTCAGACAAACTATCAGGACTACTCCAGCGGGAGCGCGAGAGCCTGAGCGAGGCAGAGGTGAAGAGGCTGGAGATGGAGGAGACGCAGCGCAGCCTGCCCATCTTCCCCTTCAAGCAGGACCTCATCGCTGCCGTCAGGGAACACCAGGTCCTCATCATCGAGGGAGAGACCGGCTCCGGGAAAACCACGCAGATACCTCAGTACCTTCACCATGCTGTGAGTTAGGTTGGGTGTGGGGGGGTTGTGGGGGGAGGGGGGGTTGGGGGGGAGGGGGGGGGGGAAGGTGCTCATCATCGAGGGAGAGACCGGCTCCGGCAAGACCACGCAGATTCCTCAGTATCTTCATCACGCTGTGAGTTTTGTGTTGGGGTGGGGGTGGGTTGGGGTTGTGGGGGGGGAAGGGGGGGGAGGTATGTGTGTGTGTGTGTGTGGGGAGGGTGGGGGTGGAGGTGTGTGTGTGTGTGTTTTGTGTTGGTGTGTGGGAAGGTGCTCATCATCGAGGGAGAGACCGGCTCAGGGAAAACCACGCAGATTCCTCAGTATCTTCATCACGCTGTGAGTTTTGTTGGGTTGTGGGTAGGGGGGGGAGGTGGGGGGTGTGGTGTGGGGTGGGTGGGGGGTTTGTGGGGGGGTGGTATGTGTGTGTGTGGGGGGGGGGGTGGAGGTGTGTGTTGGTGTGTGGGGAGGTCCTCATCATCGAGGGAGAGACCAGCTCTGGGAAAACCACGCAGATTCCTCAGTATCTTCATCACGCTGTGAGTTTTGGGTGTGTGGGGGGGGGGGGGGGTTGTGGGGGGGTGTAGGGGGAGGTATGTGTGTGTGTTGGTGTGTGTGTGTGTGTGTGTGTGTCGGCGTGTGTGTGTGTGTGTGTGTGTGTGTGTGTGTGTGTGTGTGTGTGTGTGTGTGTGTGTGTGTGTGTGTGTGTGTGTTGGTGGGGGTGAGAGTGTGTGTGTGTGGGTGTGTGTCGGTGTGTGTGTGTGTGTGTGTGTGTTTTTTTGTTTTTTTTTCATTTGATTCTTTTATATCGAGGATAATGGGATAAGCACTCATGTGCTTTTTTTCATCCAGGAGCTAGCATCTTGAGGTTGGCAGCCATCTCCTCTCCCTCTCGCTGCTTTACCTTCCCTGACCCTAAAGAGGGCAGGTACCTATTTACACCTGCGTGAACTTGGGGATTGTACCGAAGCCAAGGCACGCAAATAATCACTCATCCACTTGAAAACCGTGCTGAATGCTGCTTAACCTTAGCTTGGGGGATAGCTTTTATCTATTTTATTTTTATTTTTATTTTATTCTTTTATATCGAGGATAATGGAATAAACACTCATGTGCTTTTTTTCATCCAATCCCAGTGTGTTTGCAGTTTTGTCAATCTTGTCATCTGTTCCCACCGGCATACAATGGCCTACTCTTACAAAAAGCGGAACAGGATTTAACGTGTGCACAAGATGTTCAACGTGCATTCACACATGGGGCCTCGGTTTACAGTCTCATCCGGAAGACTTTTGGGGAGAGTGGAGTCAGCACTGATGTTAACTCCAGGGGAAAAATCCCCTCCAACGGGAATGGAACTCAGGTCGTCAAATTGCGAGTGCAATGTTTTGACCACTAGGCTATGTTGTCCCCCCTAGTGAGCGCTGCGACCACCGAGCTATCCTGTGTTTTATTCCCACTCTCTCTCTCTCTCTGTTTTTTCACAGGGTTTCACGAAGGACGGGAAGAAAGTGGGGTGCACTCAACCGCGTCGTGTGGCCGCCATGTCTGTCGCCGCCCGCGTGGCGGAGGAAATGGGATGGAAGCTGGGAAATCAGGTGACTTGTTTTGTTTTGCCGTTGCTTTTTTTTTTTTCTTTTATGATGATATTTATAGACTCTAAAACATATTTGCATATATATGCATAGGATATTTTCCCTGTGGTGATTCTAGGGACCTGTCAATATAATTATATAGGATTCCCACATTCTTGAAATGGGGGGGTGGGTGGGCTTGTGAACAGATAATGGGGAGTGAATGTTATATACATATATGTGACGCTCCACCACATAAGGAGTTGCATTGCACCATAGGTCAACTTCTAGTTATTGACATGCTACTAATCCACAATGAAATGGCTACACAATTCAAAAAAACAGATTGAAAATCGGACACTTCTATCAAAAGTTATTACAACTTGAAATGATAGACTGCAGGAAATGAGAAATTGACAAACTTAGCATGGTAATAGGTGGTCAGAACGAAGGCTTGGGTATTTTAAAAACATGTTTAAAGGCAAAAGGAAACAAAATTATGCCTTGGTGTTTCACTACAAGGTAGAATAATCGCCATAGTTTCATAGTAAATCAAAATATCAAAATTGACAACTTGACCCCCACCTGCCTTTAATGGCTCCTAGCAGAAAAGTGGGTTAGGGGGGCGGATAGTCTAGTGGTCAGAACATTGCGCTGGCAATTTGAAGACCCGGGTTCGAGTCCGGTCGAGGAAATTTTCTTCCTGGAGTTAACATCAGTACTGACTCCACTCTCCCAAAAAAGTCCTTCGGATGAGACTTTAAACCGAGGCCCCGTGTGCGAACGCACGCAGAACATCTTGCGCACACGTTAAATCCTGTTCCGCTTTTCGTAAGAGTAGGCCATCATGTGCCGGTGGGAACAGATGACAATATTTACAAAACTGCATACACACGGGGACCGGATGTAAAAAAGCACATGATTGCTTATTCTGTTATCCTCGATATAAAAGAATAAATAAATAAATAAATAAATTTCATGGTGGAGCGTCACATATATATGAGGAGAAATATCCCTGAAGTCTCCCATGGGGATGCTAGGGACCTGTCGGTATAAACAGCATCCCCACCTTCTTGAAATTCTGTGCCAGGAATTTCCTCTTTTCTATCACTCTCTTTGTTTCTGCCTTGCTCCTTTTCTTCTTGTCTCCTCCTTCATGTATATTTTCTGCCGTCTTGGTCCATTCTCCTGCTTTTTAAATTTTCATTTATATTCATATTTTGTTGATATAATATTTCATTAGGTGGGCTATTCGTATGATATTATGTTGATATTATACATGGTTAGGTGGGCTATTCGTATGATATTATGTTGATATTATACATGGTTAGGTGGGCTATTTATATGATATTATGTTGACATTATACATGGTTAGGTGGGCTATTCATATTATATTTTGTTGATGCTATATGTCATTAGGTGGGCTATTGCTATTATATTATGTCAATATTATATGAGGTCAGGTGGGCTATTTCTCTTATATTATGTTGATGTTGTAAGTGGTTAGGTGGGCTATTCGTATGATATTATGTTGATATTATATGTTGTTAGGTTGGCTATTTATATTATATTTTGTTGATGTTATATGTCGTTAGATGGGCTATTCCTATTATATCGATATTACATGAGGTCAGGTGGGCTATTTCTATTATTTTATGTTGATGTTATATGTCGTTAGGTGGGCTATTCATATGATATCATATTATGTCAATATTCTATGTGGTCAGGTGGGCTGTTTCTCTTATATTGTGTTGATGTTATATATCGTTAGGTGGGCTATTCATATGGTATTATATTATGTCAGTATTACATGTCATCAGGTGGGCTACAGCATTCGTTTTGAGGACTGCACGTCGGAGAGAACCATCCTGAAGTACATGACAGACGGCATGCTGCTCCGGGAATTCCTCGGTGAACCTGACCTCTCCGGCTACAGGTGAGACTGTGACCTTTGATGCTTGTGACACTCCACTACAAATGCATCGCATTGCACCTGAGGTCAATTTTTAGTTGTTGATGTGTTAATAGCATGCAATAAAAAAGGGATATTTCATCAATTCTTTTAAAAAAACAGATTGAAAATCAGACATTTCTGTGAAAAGTTCTCTATTACAAATTGAAATGATAGACCGCAGGATTTGACAAAAGGAGAATTTTACAAAGTTTTACATTGTATTTAATGGTCAGAATGAGGGCTCGGGTGTTTTTGAATGCGTTTTCAAAGGCAAAAGGAAACAAAATAATCATGACTTGAGTATTATGTCAGTACAAGGTAGAATGATGGCTATAGTTTTAGAGTCCATCAGAACATCAAAATGGACAACCTGACCCCCACCCCTACGACCGCCTAGGTTATGGGACGCCTTTACCTTTACCTTTTACCTTTACCTGTCTGATGCAAGCCGAGGTCTCTGATGCCTCACTCCCCTACAACTGCCTAGGTTGTGGGATGCCTTTACCTTTACCTTTTACCTTTACCTGTCTGATGCAAGCCGAGGTCTCTGATGCCTCACTCCCCTACAACTGCCTAGGTTGTGGGATGCCTTTACCTTTACCTTTTTTACCTTTACCTGTCTGAGGCAAGCCGAGGTCTCTGATGCCTCACTCCCCTACGACCTTCTAGGTTGTGGGACACCTTTACCTTTTTTTACCTTTACCTGTCTGATGCAAGCCGAGGTCTCTGATGCCTCACTGTCCTACAACCACCTAGGTTATGGGACACCTTTATACTTTTTATCTTTACCTGTCTGATGCAAACCAAGGTTTCTGATGCCTTGCTCCCCTACAACCTCCTAGTTTATGGGACACCTTTACCTTTACCTGTCTGATGCAAATCGAGGTCTCTGACGCCTTGCTCCCCTACGACCGCCTAGGTTGTGGGACGCCTTTACCTTTACCTTTTACCTTCACCTGTCTGGTGCATATACCCACCTTCTGGTTATAAATGAGGACGGATAGCCTAGTGGTCAGAACATTGCGCTGGCAATTTGACGACCCAGGTTCGAGTCTGGTCGAGGAAATTTTTCTCCTGGAGTAAACATCAGTGCTGACTCCACTCTCCCCAAAAGTCCTTCGGATGAGACTTTAAACCGAGGCCCCATGTGCGAACGCACGCAGAACATCTTGCGCATGAGTTAAATCCTGTTCCGCTTTTCGAAAGAGTAGGCCATCGTGTGCCGGTGGGAACAGATGACATTTACAAAACTGCATACACACAGGGACTGGATGTAAAAAAAAGCACATGAATGCTTATTCCATTATCCTCAATATAAAAGATTAAATAAATAATTTTTTTTAAAACAACCTTTTACCTTTACCTGTGTGGTGCAACATTGCAGTGTGCTGATCATCGATGAAGCTCATGAGCGCACGTTGCACACTGACGTGTTGTTTGGCCTGGTGAAGGACATCGCTCGCTTCCGCCCTGACCTGAAGCTCCTCATCTCCAGTGCTACTCTGGATGCCCAAAAATTCTCTGAGGTGAGTTGAGTGTGTCTTGTGTGGGGTGGGAGGCAGGGGGAAGGCGGAGGGGGTGGGTGGGGGAGAGAGGGAGGGTAAGGGTTGGTTGGGAGGGGGGAGGTGGGGGGGTGTTTGTGTGTGTGTGTGGTGTGAGGTAGGGGGTGGGGGGATGAGGGTAAGGGTGTAGGTTTGGGGGAGGGGGGTGTGTGGTGTGTGTGTGTGTGTGTGATTCAGATTCAGATTCAGAATATTTATTGCCATTTAAGTCATGCAGACCTATTTGACACAACAAAACAAACATCAGGTTTAATTATCTTTCTGCCCAAATGATGTCCACTAAAAACATGTTGCATTCTACTTTTCTTTGTCTCATTTCTCCATACATTCATTCACATATCTAATGATATCTGCTTGATAGATGTCAACTGTGATTATGTCGCTTACTTTATCTATATATATTGTTTACATTCTTTGTCTCTGCTTTTGATCTTTTTTTTTTGTGTGTGTGTGTGTGTGTGTGTGTGTGTGTGCGCGCGCGCGCGCGCGTGAATATCGATATACACATTCCATATTTACAGGTCCATGTACATGTATTTTGCTTCAGTATAAACACTTTTTCTTTTTTCTTTGTTCCTTTGCTACAGCTTCAAAGTTCACCAGTGGTGAGATTTTGCATATGCGACCATTTTTTGCCCACAATGAAGGTAGTTGTATTCTGACCTCAAGGATGTATGCTGGGTATGTTCGTGTTTCCGTTACCTGCCAGAACACTGACATGAATTACAGGATCTTTAACGTGCATATTTGATCTTCTGCATGTGTATATACACAAAGGTAATTAAGGCACTGGCAGGTCTACACTTGAAGCTGGCCTGGGAGATCATAAAGATCCTCACCTTTAATTCACCAGACACTGCTGAGATTCAAACCCACGACTTCATGGACCCATGGGATTGAAGTCAAACAGTCTAAACCACTTGGCTATAGCATCTGTGTCTCTCTGTATATGTATCTCACTGCAGTAAGAAAAGATGACAAAACTGACAAAACGACATACACACAGGGGATGGATGTAAAAAACAAAGCACATGAGTACTTATTCCATTAATTATCTTCGAAATTAAAAGAACAAATAAATAAATTGATTCCCTGTGGACTGCCGATCCTGAGGATGAAACACAACTGATCAGGGTATGGCTGTGGCGGGGAGATTGAAATAAGTGCAGACCTGTGCACCTTCCGTATTTTTCCGTATTTGTTCCGGAAAAAGTTGGAAAATACGGAAATACAATTTTATTAATCAAAATCCGATTTTTGTCAACGAAAAATCCGGAAATCGAAAACGTCGTCTTCTATCGTTCAGCGATGCCGTTTATCTCGCGTTCCGTCGTCTGCTAAGCCCTATCGTTCAGTTACTTATCTCCCCTGATTACGCATGCGCACAACAGTATCTTCAAAACAAATTGGCGGAAAGTGTAAACTTTCGCGGAGAAACAGACCAAACTGATACACTTATAAGCAAAGAAAGACGCGGAGTGAATGCAAAATGACGCTAACAGGCCAGGATGGGGCTAAAAGAGGTACAGTTGCGGATATAGATACATAAGCAGCAAAATTGGCTGTTCGTTTTGCCGAGTAAGGTTTGAAACCTGCGCTACCTCTCTCGCATCAGGCTACTCGCTAGTGAAAGTTGAACTTTTATTCGCAAGTGGTGTCGAAAATTGGAATGCGGTCGGAACATAGCAAACCACGGCTCTTCATTTATAGAAGCGCTGATTTCTTGGAAAATCATGGAACAGTAAAATTTCTCGCATCTTCGAAAAATCAGTTGATCGTTTAAAACGGCAAAGTGACTTG
The DNA here is from genome assembly GCA_030674155.1 of Stramonita haemastoma. Lineage (NCBI taxonomy): Eukaryota > Metazoa > Mollusca > Gastropoda > Neogastropoda > Muricidae > Stramonita > Stramonita haemastoma. The sequence continues at coordinate 35,466,387 of CM060341.1, read as the reverse complement.
TTCTGAAGTTACATGAAAACTCGCTCTGAAGTTATATCGTACCGAACACGGCTTCCGCTCTGGTGCTGTACTGGACAGCAGCAGAGCACACACATACACAGCACTTGTTTTCTGGCCATGCAAACTGTCATTGTGAGTCCACTCCGAAATCAGATTAAAAATAAAATGAGAAAGGCATAGGATCTTCTGAAATCTTCACCAGAGAGTGTATTGATCTCTCTCTCTCTCTCTCTCTCTCTCTCTCTCTCTCTCTCTCTCTCTCTCTCTCTCTCTCTCTCTCTTTTCTCTCTCTCTCTCTCTCTCTCTCTCTCTCTGTCTCTCTCTCTCTCTCTCTCTCTCTCTCTCTCTCTCTCTCTCTCTCTCTCTCTCTCTCTCTCTCCACGTTTTCCATTAGCCATCACAGTGGTACGCACAAACTTATATTACCGCTACCCAGAATAGATCTGTTTATAACAAGTTTGGCATACTCTGGTGGTTCTTTATGGAAGGTCTGGATATCTCTCTCTCTCTCTCTCTCTCTCTCTCTCTCTCTCTCTCTCTCTCTCTCTCTCTCTCTCTCTCTCTCTCTCTCTCTCTCTCTCTCTCTCTCACACACACACACACACACACACACACACACACACACACACACACACACACACACACACACACACACGCCTCCACATTGCACAAAATGGTGCCTGGAGAGGCCTCCAAACTGCCTTTAAAATGCTAAAAATCGTTTTTGCCCCCTGGGCCCCCAGCGGGGCTTTGCCCCTGCACCCCACCGGGGCCTAAGCGGCCCCTGGACCCCGGCTCAATTTCCTCTTTTTTCTCTCTCCCAATTCTACACTCTGTATATTACATCACTTATGAAGTCATCGGACCTGTCCAGATTTGCTAGTTGATAAAAGAAAAAGCTTATGAGCTTTTGTACAATGGAAAGAAATTCGAAGGGGGATGAGCAAACAAATACAGATACAAAAACCAAAATAAAAAAAGACGTTTTTGCTTCATGTTGAAAAAGTGTATCACGAACAACGTGCAAAAATACTGAAACTCGGTGAAAAATACTGAAAATTGCCATGAAAATACTGAAATCAGTAGTAAGGGGGTGCACAGGTCTGTGAGTGGCGTGGGAGCAACAGTACGGGGATGTCACAGAAGACGAGGCAGCAAAAAAAAATAATAAAATAAACAAATAAACAAATAAATAAATTGATTAAATGAAATAAGAAGAATATTTTGTCAAATTTTCATCAACAGAATTTTTTATCAGCACTGACCCCCTCGCTGTGGTCTGTTTCAGTTTTTCGATGATGCTCCCATTTTCCGCATCCCTGGTCGTCGTTTTCCTGTCGACATCTACTACACCAAGGTGGGTTTGCTGATCTCTTTCTATGGCTGGCTATGGGTCAGTTCAGTGTTAGTTTCCACAGTGTGTTCATGTAGCATGTATTTGAATAATTTTTCCCCCATGGGGATGCCGGGGGCCTGTCAGTATACATAGCATTACCCACTTTCTGGAAATTCTGTGCCAGGAATTCCCTCTTTTCTATCCCTCTCTTTGTTTTGACCTTGTTCCTTTTTTCTTCCTGTGACCTCCTTCTGTGTCTGTTTTCTGCCTTCTTGGTCCATTAATTATCCTGCCTTTTTTTCCAGAAGGACTTCAAAGATGATAATTGTCTTCTGGAAGTCGGCGGGGCTGTAAGCAACATCATTGCATTGGATTGGTCTTCTGGAAATTCTGTGCCAGGAATTCCCTCTTTACTATCCCAACTTTGTTTCTGTCTTGTTCCTGTTCTTCCTGTCACCTCCTTCTTGTCTGTTTCCTGCCTTCTTGGTCCATTCTCCTGCCCCTTTTTCCAGAAAGACTTAAAAGATAACAGTTCTCTTCTGGTAATTCTGTGCTAGGAATTCCCTCTTTCCTACCCCTGGTTTGTTTCTGTCTTGACCCTTTTTTTTCTTGTCACCTCCTTGCCTATTTCCTGCCTTCTGGGTCCATTCTCCTGCCTTTTTTCCAGAAAGACTTAAAGGAAAATAATTCCCACTCTCGCCGAAGACTGATTCCAATTTGTCAGCACTTAACAGTAGCACAACACATTTTCACACCTATGACAGACAACAATGGTTGTTATCTGAGTGTTCAATGATGAAGAAGAAGAAGAAGACTTTTTTTCAATTCACACATTTGATTTTTACTATTTTATACTGACTTATCACAGCAGATTTCTCAGTGTGAAATTGGGGCTGCTCTCCCTGGGGAGAGCGCATTGCCACAAGAGCAACACCACCCTTTTTTTTTTTTTCTTTTTCCTGTCTGCAACTGTATTTGTTTCCCTATCAGAAATCTTTTTTTTTTCTACAGAATTTTAAAAAGGACAACTCTCTTGTTGCTGTAAGTTCTTTAACTTGCACTAAATAATGTGTAACACAAGGGCCATAACTTTATCGCCTCATCCTAAAGACTAGCACCCAGACCACCTCTCATAGAACAAATGACAATATTTACAAAAACTGCATACACACGGGGACTGGATGAAAAAAAAAGCACATGAGTGCTTTATTCCATTATCCTCGATATAAAAGAATAAAATATTTTTAAAAATTTTTAATATAAAATTTTTTTTTAAATAATGGATGGGGCAAAAGTTTCGGGCCCCAAACGGGGATCAAACCACCGCACACATCCAACTCGGACTTTTCGCTTTCTAGGCAGGTGCGTTACCTGTAGATCACAGATGCACCTATCAACACAGCGTAAACACTGCAATGTGTGTGTCCACAGGCGCCTGAAGCAGATTATCTGGATGCTGCGGTGGTGTCGGTGCTGCAGATCCATGTGACCCAGCCCCCTGGGGACATCCTGGTCTTCCTGACCGGACAGGAGGAGATTGAAACCTCCAATGAAATGCTGCTGGTGGGTTTTCTGTGTGTGTGTGTGTGTGTGTGGGGGGGGGGGTGATGTGTGTGTGTGTGTGGGTGGAAGAGAGATGTATGTGTGTGGAGGAGGGAGGAGAGGTGTGTGTGTGTGTGTGTGTGTGTGTGTGTGTGTGTGTGTGTGTGTGTGTGTGTGCGTGTGTGTGTGTGCGTGTGTGTGTGTGTGTGTGTGTGTGTGTGTGTGTGTGTGTGTGTGTGTGTGTGTGTGTGTGTGTGTGTGAAGAGGGGAGGGGAGGGTAATATGTGTGTGTGTGGGTGGGTGGGTGGAGGAGAGATATGTATGTGTGTGGTGGTGGTGGTGGTGGTGGGGTGATGTATGTGTGTGGAGGGGGGAGGAGGGTGTGTGTGTGTGTGTGTGTGTGTGTGTGTGTGTGTGTGTGTGTGTGTGTGTGTGTGTGTGTGTATGATGAGAGAGAGTTTATGCACACATATGCACATGCATGTGGTCTTATCTTTCATCTAGCTATTCTTTAGAGAATTTGTGTTGTGTGTGAGTGTGTATGTGTGTGGGGGAGTGTGTGTGGGGGAGTGTGTATGTGTGGGGGGGGAGTGTGTGAGTGTATGTGTGGGGGGGAGTGTGGGTGTGTGGAGTGTGTATGTGTGGGGGAGTGTGTGTTGGGGAGTGTTTATGTGTGTGGGGGAGTGTGTGTGTGTGCGTGCGCGTGCATGGGTGTGTGTGTGTGTGTGCGCGTGCATGTGTGTGTGTGTGTGTATGTTTTGTTGTTGTTTTTTGCTTTTAGTAAACTCTTTCCATATTGTACATGAGTGGTGTGTGTGTGTGTGTGTGTGTGTGTGTGTGTGTGTGTGTGTGTGTGTGTGTGTGTGTGTGTGCGTGTGTGTGTGTGTTGTGCATGCTTGTGTGCATGTGTGTGTGTGTGTGCATGCGTGCGTGTGTGTGTGTGTGTGTGTGTGTGTGGTGTGTGTGTGTGTGTGTGTGTGTGTGTGTGTGTGTGTGTGTGTGCAGGAGAGGACCCGGAAGCTGGGGGGCAAAATCAAAGAGCTGATCATTCTGCCCATCTACTCCACCCTGCCCTCAGACATGCAGGCCAAGATCTTTGAACCCACCCCACCTGGAGCCAGGAAGGTGAGGGGGGTGGGAGACAGAGAGAGGGGGGGGGGGAGAGAGGGAGGGGGGGCAGAGAGAGAGAGAGGGGGGGAGGAGAGAGAGGGGGGGGGGAGAGAGAGAGAGAGAGAGAGATTTTTTTTTTCCTGTTTTCTGTTCAGTTTTTTTTTCTTGTGGTGGCACAGTGAGTGGGATGTTTTGACATAGGCTATGACATGTCTGCCACTTTTCTAGAAAAAAAAGTGTTGTAGATTTTAAAAAATGTTCATATCATTCACTCATCATTCAAACCCACAACTTCATGGATCCATGGGATAGAAGTCAAACAATCTTAATCACTCAGACTATAACATCCGACAGTGTGGATCGTGACTGCTTTGTATAAAAGTCCTCGTATTCTATAAAACATTTAAACATGTGTCAGACACTACAGCTGAGGGGTTACGGCTGACTTCCATCCGGTGGGTCCATGAAGTCATGGGTTTGAATCTTGGCGGTATCTGGTGAATTAAAGATGGGGATTTTTTTTTTTTTACCATCTCCAAGGTCGGCTTCAGGTGCAGACCTGCCAGTGCCTTAATTTTCTTCATGTACATACCCACGCAGAAGATCAAATAAGCACATGAAAGATCCATGCCATTGTTCTGTGGGTTACAAAAACACAAACATAACCCAGCATACATCCTTTGAAGTCGGAATGCAGCTTCCTTCATGGTGGGGTTAAAAACAAAAAAAGAAGAAGACAGTGGCATATACAAAAAATCTCACCATTGGTAAACCTCTGAGCTCTAGCTGAGGAACAAACTGTGGGGGATGAGTGTGTGATGCCTAGTGGTCAGAACATTGCACTCGCAATTTGACGACCCAGGTTCGATTCTGGTCGAGGAGATTTTCCTCCTGGAGTTAACATCAGTGCTGTCTCCGCTCTCCCCAAAAGTCTTTCGGATAAGACTATAAACCGAAGCCCCATGTGTAAACGCACGCAGAACATCTTGCGCACACGTTAAATACTGTTCCACTTTTCGTAAGAGTAGGCCATCGAGTGCCGGTGGGAACAGATGACATTTACAAAAACTGCATACACACGGGGACTGGATGTAAAAAGCACAAGAGTGCTTGTCCCATTATCCTCAATATAAAAGAATAAATGAATAAATAGATAAACAAGCAAACAAAAAGTAAATAATAATAATATTAATAATAATTTTTTTTTTTTAATAAAAATAAACAAACCTCTGAACTTTCTCCCTGTTGTGGCAGGTTGTGCTGGCCACCAACATCGCGGAGACGTCGCTGACGATCGATGGCATCGTCTACGTCATCGACCCGGGGTTCTCCAAGCAGAAGAGCTACAACGCCAGGACAGGCATGGAGTCCCTCGTCGTCACCCCCATCTCCAAGGTGAGAGGTCTTTTATCTGTAAGATAGTTAAGTTTAGTTAAAGTCTGTCCCGAACCTAAGGCTCATCAGGCCGGTGCTTATCCCGGTTTCTGTGGCGTTAAGCAACTGAGAGTCATAGACTCCCCCCTGGATAGGACGCCAGTCTATCGCAGGGTTAACCCCCAACACAAGGTTGGTGCCCCTTTTTACACCTGGGTGGGGTGAGAAAAATAGCCGTAAAGTGCCTTTTCCAAGGGCACAACGCCATAGCCGAAAGCTGGGATCGAACCCGCAACCTTTAGATTACGAGTCCAACGCCCTAACCACTAGACTACAGCGGCGGCATCTGTAAGATAAGAAACTAGAAAAAAGAGAAAGGAAAAAAAGTACTAGACTAACACTGTAAACTCAGTATTATGGGATTTTATTTATTCTTTTAATTTTTTTTATTTTGAGGATAATGGAATAAGCACTCATATGCTTTTTTTTTTTTTACATCCAGTCCTCATGTGTATGCGGTTTTGTCAGTTTCGTCATCCGTTCCCACCACCACTCAGATGGCCTACTCTTTTGAAAAGCGGAACGAGTTTTAACATATGTGCAAAAATGTGTTCACACACTGGGTCTCGGTTTACAGCCTGACCCAAAGGACTTTCTAGGGAGAGGGGTGGGGAAAATCCCTTCAAACAGGCACCTCAGTGGTAGCTAAAACCCTTGCCGTCAGCTCACAAACACACCTTGTTCTGCTTTTCGTAAGAGTAGGCCATTGTGTGTCGGTGGGAACAGATGACAAGATTTACAAAACTGCATACACACAGGGACTAGATTGTAAAAAAAAAAGCACATGAGTGCTTATTCCATTATCCTTGATATAAAAGAATAAATAAATAAACACTTTAACCATCAGCCTATCCCCCCCCCCCACCCACCCCCACCCCCAATTCTAGATGAAAGAGCGAAAAATCCTCAGAAGGACAGACACTGGTAACAAAGCATCGCCTTCTTCTCTCTGTTCCTCAGGCCTCCCTCTGTTCAATAAAAAAAAAAAAAAAAGTAATGAAACAAAAAAGACCCAAAAAATGAATTTTAAAAAAATCTCTCTGTTCCTCTGTTCACTAATAATAAATTTTTAAAAAAGTAAGGAAAAAAATAAAGATTTTTTTTTTTTATTCTCTCTGTTCCTCAGGCATCGTCCAATCAGCGAGCAGGGCGGGCGGGGCGAGTGTCGGCAGGGAAATGTTTCCGGCTGTACACGGCCTGGGCCTACAAGAACGAGCTGGAGGACAACACCATCCCTGAGATCCAGAGAACCAACCTGGGCAATGTCGTCCTCCTCCTCAAGGTGAGACAGAGAGGGAGAGGGAATCTATCTGTCTGGCTGGCTGGCTGGATGGATGGCTGGCTGGCTGGCTGGCTGTCTGTCTGTCTGTCTGTCTATCGTATCTATTTATCTATCTATCTATTTGACATCTTTTCACCTTCAGTGATAATTATCAGACAGAGAAAATGATAAAGATAAGGATCAAAATAGAAACACAAGAGGGAACGTTATGTGTATATGGAAACAGATGTACACAAGCGCAGATGTGTATCAGTTGTATTTGTATGTTGCGAGTTTACACACAATATGCATACTACCTATCTATCTACCTATCTATCTATATCTATATCTGTTCTGCCTTTCTCAAAATTTTGTTGGTCTTGGCCTGTCCATTTGCTGATGTTGTCCTCCTAGCAGCTGGCTTTCAACTTTGACCTTCCACCTACATGTCGACAAATAAACCCTAAAAAAAAAATGTTGGGGGGGGGATAGATAGACAGACAGACAGACAAGACAGACAGACAGACAGACAGACAGACAGACAGACAGACAGATCTTTTTAGGGGGTGGGGGAGGGGATTTAGTAATCAACACAAACAACCACTATACACACATACACATAGTAAAAAACAACAACCTCAGCCCAGTAGTAAAGAAGGAAGTCAGTTAACCCTTATCCTCCTCACTTAAAATATTCACACCCTGTACCTTATCTGTCCACCCTCACCCCCCACCCCTTCTACCCCATCCACCCCCCCATCCAGTCTCTGGGCATCAACGACCTGATCCACTTTGACTTCATGGACCCCCCTCCCCACGAGACGCTGGTGCTGGCCCTGGAGCAGCTGTACGCCCTGGGCGCCCTCAACCACCAAGGGGAGCTCACCAAGCTGGGCCGCCGCATGGCCGAGTTCCCCTGCGACCCCATGATGTCCAAGATGATCCTGGCCTCGGAGAAGTGAGTGGGGTTGGGGGGAGGGGGGAGGTTGGTGGGGTGGAGGGTTGGAGTGGGTGTGGGGGGGGGAGGTTGGGTGGGAGGGGTTGTGGGGGGGGGGGTGAGGGGGGGGTGTTGAGGGGGGAGGGAGGAGGTTGGGGGTGGTGGGGTGTGGTTTGGGGGGATGGGGGTGGGGGGAGGTGGTGGGGTTGGGTGGCGTGGGGGGGGATGTGAGTGGGGGTGTGGGGGGTAGGTGGGGTGGGGGAGGCGGGGGGGGGGGGGGTTAGTGTGTTATCATGTAGTGGGGTGGGGTGTTGTGTTGCGTGGTTTGGTTAGCGCGATTTTTTTATATTTATTATACTGGAGTATGATGTGGATGGGTGTTGAGGGGGGTTGGGGGGTGGTTAAGTGTGATGTGGTATGTTATGGAGTCATATTGTGTGGGTTTTATGTAGTATGTGGTGTGGTGTGGTGTGGTTAAGCATAGCCTTGCGTAGACATCATTTATTCTTTTCAAAATCAGATAACTGTAAAACGAAGTTGATCAACACTAAAAACACTTGACAGGTGAAACACACATTTTTAGAAACCAACAAACAGAGACACTGGAACAAACTAATGCAAACTTTTTCACCTTTTGACAAGTTCTCTTTTTTTTCCTTTAAAAAAGAAAAGTTTAAATTTCTTTTTCATGTCATGGGTTGAGATGGGATGGAATAATTAGCAGCTGAGAGGAGCTGAAAGTTGGGGGGAAACTG
>CM060341.1:35438012-35450512 GCA_030674155.1 Stramonita haemastoma | reverse complement strand
CTCTGCCCCTGGGCTCCCAGGGTAACAGGAGATAAGGGTGGGGTAACCCTGACAGAAACCATGGTATCAGGCCATAGGCACCCTTTAACAGATCACGATAGAATGCGGAAAAAAACGCTTGAAGATAACATCCTGCCAACGAGGATCCTTCTTCTTTTTTTCTTTATTATTTTATATCGAGGATAATGAAATAAGCACACATATGTCAATGTTGGGCTGCTGAGGGGCCACCAGCCAGAGAGGCCCTGCACTGCTGCTGTATTACTTTGGTGGTGTCCAGTAGTGCCTGTTCTATCTATCTATCCCTTAGTCTGGCAACCGTGGGGGCACCCTGAAGACTTGACAACCAGTTCCCTCCATTCCTCTCTCTGTTCTGCCTTTCTCAAAGTTTTGTCGAGTTCTAGGCCTGTCCATTTGCTGATGTTGTCCTTCCATCTCTTCCTTGGTCTGCCTCTTTTTCTTCCTCCATGGACGGTGCCTTGCAGTATTGTTTATGCTAGTCCTTTTGATCTTGTGACATGCCCATACCATTTAAGTTTACGCTTCTTTACAATTGATAGAAGATTTTCATAGGGACCACTGGTTTTCTGGATTCTGTTATGCAAGTCTTGGTGCCTGTTATGCAGCTGATATACACAGGACACCCACCCACTAAGTTCACCACTGACGACAGTGATTGTAGCTCAGTTGTGGAGCCAGCCTGTGTGAGACGGTCACCACTATGTCCCTCCAACAACCTTCTCCCATGAACCTCCAGCCCCGAAAGACCCAACACAGACTCGCCACAGGCACAGAAGAGTGTGGAGAAATCGAAATGCAGATTATTGATGAGACCAGAGTCCCTGGGGTCATCGAATCTGAGACGATTTGGACTCATTGCACCGATGAGGATGAATATGATGTAATGATCCTGCTGTGAAAGTGCATGTGCTTTGAGACCACTTAGTGGCAGGATGGTTAAGACGTTCACCTGACTAACAAGTAAACCGTGAGGTTCTGGGTTCCATTCCCTGCCTTGCCCTTTCTTCCAAGTTTGACAAGAAAATCAAACTGAATGACAAAAGTCCTTCTGATGTGACTATAAACTGAGGCCTTGTGTGAATGCATGCAAAACATCTTGCCCAGATGATAAAAAAACATGTTCCACCTTTCAAAAGAGTAGGCCATTGTGTGTGGATGGGAATGGATAAGTTAGGCACAAGGCAGGTCATTTTTGAGATTACTGAAAAATGATGAATCATGCATACACAAAAATACATACACATGCATATCCGCCCGCACATGCTTGCACACAAACACACACAAACACACACACGCACACACACACGCGTGTCAACAAAATCACACACGAGCACTTTCCAAACTTCTGTTCAGTATCCATCCTCTGTGTAATTAGAAATCATTCAGTTTCATATCCACATTTCATTGACACAGAAAATGATACACACTTCTTCCATTCTTTTTCTTTTCATTTATTTTTTTTCTAAAAGAACACCCACCCCCACCACCCCCATCCCTATCTCTGAGATCGATCGCAGTCATCTGAGAACATAACCAGCTATAGAACAAAAATTCTTATGAAAACTAACAAATGAATACATCAACCAACCAACCAACCAACCAAACAAGCCCTAAAAAATGGCTAACAAGATTTTTTTTTCATCTTAATTTTCACATAATTTTTCTTTTCAATTTCATTTTCTTCCAAAAAAAAGGAAGGTGGCAGGATGGTTAAGACATTCATCTGCCTAACAAGTAAACCGTAAGGTTCTGGGTTCGATTCCCGGCCTTGCCTTTTCTTCCCAGTTTGACGGGAAAATCGAAATGAATGTTAAAAGTCTTTCAGAGGAGACTCTAAGCCAGTCATACCTGTGTGCTGACAGACTTGTGCTCGTCAAAAGAACCCACGACAGTTGAAAATCGGAAAACATCAGGGAGGTAGGTACCTCCTGACTGTCCTTGTCTGACACAATATTCACACTTATAAAAAAAAAGATATTCTGATATCATGGGAAGATAAGAATGTTTTGCGTTTAAAAATGAAATTCACAACAAAACTGGTCTTTAAATGAGGTATCACTGATGTTGAGATTTTGATGATGCCATCATTTGCCCTCCATTAAGGCAGCCGCATTCCAACTTCAGGAATCCACATTGATTTGCCCTCAATGAAGCTTCCTTCACCCACTACATGACCCAGGTATCGCAAGTGGGAACGGGTGACAAATTTACAAAACTGCATACACACGGGGACTGGATGTAAAAAAAAAAGCACATGAGTGCTTTTTCCATTATCCACGAAAAGAATAAATAAAATATTTTTTAAAAGTTCCACAGTTTCCCTTGCTCTCTTGTTTGTCTTCAAAAGATCGCAGTATCTTAAACTTGATGTGAATGTTGAGATATAAAGGTAAAAGGTAAAAAGGTCAAGGTGTTCCCATAACCTGTGTGGTCGTAGGGGAGCGAGGCATCAGAGACCTCAGCTTCTCCAAGGGCTAGAATATTGAGGGCGGCGCCCATCTCCTCTCCCTTGATATGTGTTAGCTCAAAGCGTTGATCCTACTCAACAAGGAGAAGAAGAGTAATCAGTGTAATTGCAGTCACTTTACAGAGATCTGATTATTGACACATCTCATCTCAAACTATCGATAGTATTTGTCATTCTGTCTACACATGACCACTCACAGCATTCTGTTTGATATGCTTAGTCACAAAATTCAAGATGGATATTATAATATACTTGGATGTAAATCTGTACATACTGCGACGTAATTTCATTCATACTCCTATTTCATTTTATCTACCATTTATATATATATATATATATATATATATATATATATATATATATATATATATATATATATATATATATATATGGATGAAAATTCATATATATTTCAATGCATTTTTAAAACATAATCAAGTCAGGCTAAAACAGACCGATCACATGTAAAACTGCATGGAATTTAAAACCATCTGTTTAAATGGATACAATACAGTTTAAGGAAGAAAAAAAAAAGCATATTATGGATGTGCTTTTGTTTTGTGCAAATATATCCTGTGTATACCCTTTGTAACAGATCATGGATATCTATGTAACATGGAATACATTTTCTGAAAAATTCATTCAAACAGCTGCAAAATAACATACACACACTTACACAGACAGACAGACAGACAGACAGACAGACAGACAGACAGACAGACAGACAGACAAACACGCATACACAGAGGCATGCAGGCACACACACACACACACACACACACACACACACACACACACACACACACACACACACACACACAGAGGACGGGATAGCCTAGTGGTCAGAACATTGCGCTTGCAATTTGACAACCCCGATTCGATTCCCATTTGAGGGGATTTTTCTCCTGGAGTCAACATCAGTGCTGACTCCACTCACCCCAAAGTCCTTCGGATGAGACTATAAACCGAGGCCCGTGTGCTAACGCATGCAGAACATCTTGCACACACATTAAATCCTGTTCCGCTTTTCATAAGAGTAGGCCATCATGTGCCGGTGGGAACAGATGACATTTACAAAACTGCATACACACAGGGGACTGGATGTAGAAAAGCACACAAGTGCTTATTCCATTATCCTCGATATAAAAGAATAAATCAAATCAAATCAAATCAAACACACACACGCACACACACCACCACCAACATCCACCACACCACCACCACCACCACCAAAATCTTCCATAGTCTGATCAACAACACATATCATGTAAACACATCAACACACATCTTACATTGCCACTCTGATTTCAGCACCAATATATTTCATAAGGCTCATTGTCCACCACAGCAATGTCCGTAGCCGTAATATCATCCTTATGTAAGAACAAACACTTAACATTTCTCCAGCAAAGTCTCCCAAACCAAAAAATAATTAATTTCAGGACAGCTCATTGGTCAGAGCACACGCTTTCCCCAAGCTACGGTTAATAATAATAATAATAATAATAATACATGGAATTTTTTATAGCGCTATATCTTGTAAAAACAAATCAAAGCGCTTGCATTCAACCTATACAACACACAATCAATCAATAGCAATTCATAGTTTTAGCAAATTCGAGCAGCATCGAGCGTGGTTACCAAGTGGATGGGTGACTGACCCGACCGTTAGCGCGCCTTGGTTTCAGTACAGTCCCCCATTTCACCCAGTTGTCAATGGGTCCAGCATATTGAGGGCGGCGCCCAGCTCTCCTCTTCCTCGCTGCTTTACCTTCCCTGACCCTAAAGGGGGCAGGTACCCATTGACAGCTGGGTGAACTGGGGGACTGTACTGAAGCCAAGGCTGGTGAACGGTCACCCATCCACAGGTAGCCGTGTTCAATAGTGCTTAACCTTAGCTTGGGAGAAAGCAAATGCTCTGACCACTGAGAAAACATGTACGACAGAGCTAACTAGGTTTTTGAGCATATCACTTATTAAAGAGTTCAGGAGATCTGACAATGTGAGTTTCTCTAAACCCAACACAACACAACACAACACAACACTGCACCTGACAATTCTCAACAAATCTGTTGTGAATATAATTAATTATTCAACCTGAGAAATTCAATCCATGTTCACCAGTGAGGTGGTGTTCTTGTTGTTGTTGTTACTGTTGTTGTTACTGTTGTTGTTGTTGCTGTTGTTGGTGGTGCTGTTATTGTTGTTGGTATTGTTGGTACTGTTGTTGTTGTTACTGCTGCTGCTGTTGTTGTTGTTGTTCTTGTTGTTGTTGTTGATGTTGCCGTTATTATTGTTGCTGTTATTATTGTTGATGTTGCTGTTATTATTGTTGTTATTGCTGTTGTTGTTTCTGCTGCTGCTGCTGTTGTTGTTGTTTCTGCTGTTGTTGTTTCTGCTGCTGTTGTTGTTGCTGTTGTTGTTGTTGTTGCTGCTGCTGTTGTTTTTTTTGTTTTGCTTTAGGTTTTGTACACAGATACAGGTTTACTTTAGGGATCAAACGCGTGTAAATAAAGAGAATTCCATTAACAAATGAAAAAAAATCCATATATGGAATGGTTTCAGTAAACAAACAAACAAAAAAAGCACACAAAAAATATCTCCCCTCAAAACAAACACAAGAAATGGTAAAATAAAAGTAAAAGCAAAAAAAAAGAGGAATCTATCATGATTTCAATATCTGCATTTAATTAACATGCCAAAGAACATCCAAAAACCACCAAACCAACACACACCAAAATCATTGCCTTTTTGTTGGACAGATTTGTACTATCCCCCTCCCACCCCCACCCCCACCAAAAAAAACCCCAACCCAACAAAAACATCAAAAACATCATTGCCATTAATACCATCAATACAACATAAACCTGTCAGCGCTTTGATTTGTTTGCTTTACAAGGTTCAGCGTGATACAAATTCCATATTATTATCATAATCTTTATTATTATTATTATTGATTATTATCACGGTGGTTAACAGTTACAGTTAGCAGTTACTACTACTACTACAACTAACTACTACTACTACCACTACTTCAATCAATAATATTCGTTGGTATTGCACTTTTTCCCTCATAATCAGAAAGGCAACTACAGTATTATGTTTGGGGGGGGGGGGTGTTTTTGGGTTTTTAAAATTTTATTTATTTATTTTTTACATTTCTTGGCTAGAACTCGAAGGATTACCAATGATGAGATTTTGCAGATGTAACAATTTTAACCCATTTATTTATTTACTCTTTTATATCGAGGATAACAGAATAAGCAATCATGTGCTTTTTTTCATCCGGTCCCCGTGTGTATGCAGTTTTTTTGTAAATATTGTCATCTGTTCCCACCGGCACACGATGGCCTGCTCTTACGAAAAGCGGAACAGGATTTAACGTGTGCGCAAGATGTTCTGCGTGCGTTCGCACACGGGGGCCTCGGTTTAAAGTCTCATCCGAAGGACTTTTGGGGAGAGTGGAGTCAGCACTGATGTTAACTCCAGGAAGAAAATTTCCTCGACCGGACTCGAACCCGGGTCTTCTTCATCATTGAGGCAGCCACATTCCTACTTCAGGGAAGGATGTCTGAACACAACACCAGTATGCATGGCAGTTTTGTTGTTGCTGTTGTTGTTTTTTTTAAATGTCGTCATCCATTCCTACCAGCACACAATGGCCTAGTCTTTAGAAAGGCAGAACAGGTTTTGGGCAAGATGTTCTGCGTGTGTTCGTACACAGGACCTTGACTTAATAGTCTTATCTGGAGGACTTTCCGGGGGGAGTGGAGTCAGTACTGATGTCAACTCCAGAGGGGAAAAAAATCACCTTTCATTTATTTTATTTTATTCTATTTTATACCACTTTATGTCACAGCAGATTTCTCTGCTTGAAATTCGGGCTGCTCTCCCCAGGGATAGCACGTCGCCACAAGTGCAGCGCCTACCCATTATTTTTCTTTTCCTCAGGGATGGTGTCTAAACACGACACCTGTGTGCATGCTGGTTTTTAAAAATAATTTTGTCATCTGCTCCTACAGGCACACAATGGCCTGCTCCTCCGAAAGGCGGAACGGGGTTTTAATGTGTGCGCAAGATGTTCTGCGTGCATTCACACACGGGGCCTCGGTTCATAGTCTCATCTGAAGGACTTTGACATTCAGTTTGATTTTTTCGTCAAACTGGGAAGAACGGGTGTCTTAGTGGTAGCTCGAACTCGGTCCATCAGATCATGAGCGCGGTGTTCTGGCCACTGGGCCAGTTCTGCCCCCTGACATGTAATCTCACAGCAATCTGCAGACCTGGGTTCGTGTCTCTGCAGGGGCGTTTGTTTGGGGGATGGGGGTGGGATGGGAGGGGGGGGGGGGGAGAGATTTTTTCCTTGGGGGGAAAAAAAGCTGATTTTGACTTCACTCTCATTAGAATATGACTACTTCACAGTATTGTAGCTACGCTTAACATTCCCTTCAGAGGGGGATCGATTTATTTCTCTTTAGTTAAAATGGGGACTGGATGTAAAAAAAATTTTTTTTAAGCAAATGGGTGATTATTCATGATCCATGAAATAAAAGATTTTGATCTAATGCTAAAAGTAACAAGAGACGAATAAAAACTATCAAATAATGTTTAAAGCAGACATTTTGGTTATCAAAGTGAAAGTTTTTCAGGTAATGGCCACTGAGCATTGAAATGAATTACATCCACAGGCTCAAATGTGTATCTGTAAATATTCACAGGTATACATTCAGGCAGGGGTGAGTGTGCCTGCGCGTGCGCACACACACACTTGCTAGCATGCATGAACATCCTCTCTCTCTCTCTCTCACACACACACACACACACACACACACACACACACACACACACACACACACACACACACACACACACACACACACACACACACAAGAGGGCAGGTTCCCAATGACAGCTGATTCCTGAGAGACAAGTTTTTAAAGAAAGCAAGCTCATTTTTGATGAGCGATGGATGACATAATCTTTCAAGAAAAGTGACAGAGTTCATTATGATAATTAATATTTCTTGCACATTGTCTGATGCTGCATCTACATTTACAAGTTCTTGCACTGTCACTCTCTTGTTTCTTACACACACAAATCCCAACATTTGAAACATTTTGTACTTTTAAACTTGGGTGCTATTTATATAAATATTTCAGTGAACTACAAGCTGGTACTTAAAAATGATTTTGCAAAAACATCTGGTTAAGCGTATAAAAAAAATCTAAATCAGATCTCAACATTATGACCAAAGTTTTCAGAAAGTTGGGACTGAATACATTCAAAAACTTGGGATACTAAACTTGGGATACTACCTGTAAACATCTGATAAATACATCATGCTGCTTCCCCACTTTCTGGAAAAGTCCATGCTAGAGAAATGTCCTCTTTTCTATCCCTCCCTTTGTTTCTGCTTTTTTCCTTACCTCTGTCTGTCTGTCTGTCTATCTGTCTGTCTGTCTGTTGTCTGTCTCTCTCTTTCTCTCTCTCTCTCTCTCTCTCTCTCTCTCTGGGGGGACAGATAGCCTAGTGGTCAGAACATTGCGCTGGCAATTTGAAGACCCGGGTTCGAATCTGGTCGAGGAGATTTTTCTCCTGGAGTTAACATCAGTGCTGACTCCACTCTCCCCAAAAGTCCTTCGGATGAGACTTTAAACCAAGGCCCCGTGTGCGAACGCACGCAGAACATCTTGCGCACACGTTAAATCCTGTTCCGCTTTTTGTAAGAGTAGGCCATCGTGTGCCGGTGGGAACAGATGACATTTACAAAAGACATACACACGGGGACTGAATGTAAAAAAGCACAAGAGTGCTTATTCCATTATCCTCGATATAAAAGAATAAATCAAATCTCTCTCTCTCTCTCTCTCTCTCTCTCTCTCTCTCTCTCTCTCCATCTCTCTCTCTCTCTTTGTGGCTTACTTGCTGGCTACCCACCCACTCCATTCTCCTACCTTTCCCTGATGTGAATCTGAACTGTTTTTATAACGACCCTTTTAACAAGCTGCTCTGCAGTGGGAATGTGAGGGCTGAGGCCAGCAGGCAGACCTCCTGCAGAGTGACAAGCACAGGAGAAGACCTGACACTACACATTCTACCCAGTATGGCCAAGAGATGTGGAAGAAGAAGAAGAAGAAGAAGAAGAAGAAGAAGAGAAGAAGAAGAAGAAGAAGAAGAAGAAGAAGAAGAAGGAAGAAGAAGAAGAAGAAGGAGAAGAAGAAGAAGAAGAAGAAGAAGAAGAAGAAGAAGATACTAACACAACCTCTGTCTGATATTTTTGGTGCACATTTACACAAGCATTTTCAATATCATAACATTCACAACAGTATTTTCATAATAACTTAACTTCTGACAAAAAAAACTCCCCCCCCCCCCCCCCAAAAAGAAATTTGTGCATTTAGCACTCTACACATCTAGACAACAATTTTCACCCTAAGTTAGATTCTCACAAAACTTTCACCAAACTTATGCATGTAAAAAAACAAAAACAAAAAAAACCCTGTACTGTCATATAGTCTACACAGAACTTTTCCACATTAAGTCAGACTCTGATTAAAATCTGCCAATAATTCATGCCTTTATAAAAAAAATAATAAAAAAATAAAATAAAAAAAACCAAAACAGCACTGTCTCAAAAAAGAAAAAAAAAATTTCAACAGAACTTTCCACCACAATAAAAAACATCACACATTCCAAAAAAAAAAAAAAAAAGTCACACATTCAAAAAAAAAAAAAAAAAAATGTCAGAAATTTTTTTTTGTTTTAAAAGCACCCCCCACATAACCATCACAACTTGGATTCTGACGGCACTGTCAGCATCAAATCACGCATGTCCAGGAGAGAATGTCGGAGCATGTTGGAGAATCTGTCGGAGTCTGTGTCGGGACAGGAGTTGAAGGCGGAGACGGAGAAAAGGATCTTGGAGTTTTGAGGGTTGTAGCAGCAGCCATAGCCATCGTCCACCACAGGCCCGAAACACAGCACCATGTCGTTTCCTGTTCCCACCTGTTGTAAGGGAGGAGGGGGGTGGGGGGGGGGGTGGGTAGGGGGGTGGGGGTGGAGACAAACATGTGTGATGTAAAAATTATAATGAATAGACAGATAAATAAATAAATTAAGAATAATAATGATAAAAACATACACAAACAAAAACAAAAACAAAAACAAAACAAAAACAAAAAAAGCATGTGCAATGTACAAAATATAATAGATAGATATATAAATAAATAAAAACACACACACACACACACACACACACAAACAAAACCAAAAAAAAATCCAAAAAACATGTGCACAGTAGAAGGTTGGTTTTTGGGGAGGATTTTTTTGGGGGGTGTGCAATGTAGAAGTATCATCTAGTATGTTTTTTAAAACAAATTTTTTTTCTTTAAAATTCTGTTATTTTTTAGGCTATCCTCTGAAGTTTGGAGTACGGCTAGCTCTATGGCGAGGTAGTTTACATACACGCATGCATGCACATGCACACACACACACACACACACACACACACACACACACACATCCACACACGCGCACACACACACAAACACCCATACACACACATACACACAAACACACACACACAAACACCCCCCCCACACACACACACACACAACCAACACACACACACACACACACACACACACACACACACACACACACACACACACACATACACCCAACAACACACACACACACACACACACACACACATACACCCAACACACACACACACACACCCAACATCCACCAACACAAACACCCACCAATCCACCCCCACACAAACACCCACCAACCCATCCACACACAACTCACCCCCCACCCACACACACACACCCCTCCCCCCCCACCCCCCCACACCCCCCCCACACCCCCACCCCCCAACACCACCCACACACACACACACACCTGGCTGGTGGACATCCTGTGGCATGAGCTCTCCGTGTAGCCAAAGTCCTGAAACAGCTCCGGGATTTCCACCCCACTCTCCCCAGCCATCAGCTTCAGCCCCAACAAATGGCGGTCCACTCCTGCCCCTGAGATTGCCTGAAACACAGAGTTAACCCTCTTAGTCCCGATCCGGGATTTGCCAGGGATTGAATAACTACCCCCCACCCCTCACCCCTGCTGCCGCTGTAGTCTAGTGGTTAGGGCGTTGGACTCATAATCTAAAGGTTGCGGGTTCGATCCCAGCTTTCGGCTATGGCGTTGTGCCCTTGGAAAAGGCACTTTACGGCTATTTTCTCACCCCACCCAGGTGTAAAAGGGGTACCAACCTTGTGTTGGGGGTTGGCCCTGCGATAGACTGACGTCCTATCCAGGGGGGGGAGTCTATAACTCTCAGTCGCTTAACGCCACAGAAACTGGGATAAGCACCGGCCTGATGAGCCTTAGGCTCGGGACAGACTTTAACTAACCCCTCACCCCTAAGTCCCGATCCGGGATTTGCCGGGATTTACACACAGTAGATTTCCATCACGCTGTGAACATCACTAATTGCTACCACATGTCAAAGCTCTATCAGGCTAGAAGGAGAAACCCTGTTGAGAGTCTGGAAGTAATTATTGCTGCTGGTATGTACTTAGAAGGAGGAGAAGGCGAGCAAGCATGTGTGCCTGACCTGATTTCGTGATGGAATGCGAAATCTAGGGGCAGTTTGTGTTTAGAGAGTCCAAATGCAAGAGGGTTAAAGATTTGGAGTGAATGATAGCTGTGGTATTGTGTGTGTGTGTGTGTGTGTGTGTGTGTGTGTGTGTGTGTGTGTGTGTGTGTGTGTGTGTGTGTGTGTGTGTGTGTGTGTGTGTGCGCGTGCATGCGTTTAACAAATATTATCTTTAGGGGATGGGATAGCTCAGTGGTCAGAGCGCTTACTTTCCCCAAGCTAAGGTTAAGCAGCATCGAGCGTGGTTACCAAGCAGATGGGTGACTGTTTCCACGCCTTGGCTTCAGTACAGTCCCCCAGTTCACCTAGCAGTAAATGGACACCTGTTCTCTTTAGGGTCAAGGAAGGTAAAGCAGTGAGGGAGAGGAGATGGGCGCCACCCTAAATATGCTGGCTCTTAGAAAAGCTAAGGTCTCTGATGCCTCACTCCCCTAGAGCCACATAGGTTATGGGAACACCTTTACCTACATACACACTTCACCCAGGTAAGTCAGTCAGTCAGTTTTCTGAACACACCTCGTCTCTGATGCCTCTCTCCCCTACAACCACATAAGTTATGAGACACCTTTACCTACATATAGCCGCCGCTGTAGTCTAGTGGTTAGGGCGTTGGACTCATAATCTAAAGGTTGCGGGTTCGATCCCAGCTTTCGGCTATGGCGTTGTGCCCTTGGAAAAGGCACTTTACGGCTATTTTCTCACCCACCCAGGTGTAAAAGGGATACCAACCTTGTGTTGGGGGTTAACCCTGCGATAGACTGGCGTCCTATCCAGGGGGGAGTCTATGACTCTCAGTCGCTTAACGCCACAGAAACCGGGATAAGCACCGGCCTGATGAGCCTTAGGCTCGAGACAGACTTTAACTTTAACTAACACTTCACCTAGGTAAGTCAGTTAGTTTTCTGAACACACCTCATCTCTGATGCCTCTCTCCCCTACAACCACAGGGAGATGGGATAGCCTAGTGGTCAGAACATTGCGCTCGCAATTTGACGACCAGAGTTCGATTCCCGTTGGAGGGAATTTTTCCCCTGGATTTAACATCAGTGCTGACTCCACTCTCCCTAAAAGTCTTTCGGATGAGACTGTAAACCGAGGCCCCATGTACGACAGCACGCAGGACATCTTGCGCACACGTTAAATCCTGTTCCGCTCTTCGTAAGTAGTAGGCCATTGTGTGCCGGTGGGAACAGATGACAAGATTTATAATACTGCATACACACAGGGACTGAATGAAAAAAAAGCGCATGAGTGCTTTTTCCATTATCCTCGATATAAAAGAATTTAACATCCACACTTCACCCAGGTAAGTCAATCAGTCAGTCAGTCAGGTCTCTGAACACACCTCGT
>CM060341.1:35430512-35433012 GCA_030674155.1 Stramonita haemastoma | reverse complement strand
TGATCGTACAGCTGATTGACGCTCAGTGCTCTCCCTTTGCTGCTGTACACATCCATGGAAAATATCTGGAACCATTGAGAACAGCTGTCAGTTTTCCTTCCCCCCACTTTCAGCTCCTCTCAGCTGCTAATTATCCCATCCCACCCCAGCCCAGCTATTTTGTATTTTTGTATTTTGTATTTTGTACCACTTTATGTCACAGCAGATTTCTCTGCATGAAATTCGGGCTGCTCTCCCTGGGGAGAGCGTGTCACCACAAGTGCAGCGCCTACCCAATTTTTTTTCTTTTTCCTGTTTGCAACTGTATTTGTTTCCCTATCAGAGTGGCTTTTTTCAACAGAATTTTGCCAGGGACAACCCCCTTGTTGCTGTGGGTTTTTTTATGTGCGCTAAATAGTGATGTGTAAACACATGGGACCTCAGTTTATCGTCTCATCCGAAAGACTAGCGCCCCAGACCACCACTCAGGGTCTAATGATTGGGGAAAAAGTTTTGGGTCCAAACAAGGTACGAATCACCGCACACTCCAACCCGGACTTTAAGCTTTCTAGGTAAGGCGTGACCACCTAGACCACCAATCCACCTAGCTGGTGCTATTTATAGTAGGAGCTGACCACACATTGACAAGGTAAAAGGAAGGAGAGTGCTAAATTTAGCACTCTGGACTAGGCCTTACTGAGTGATGTTAGATTTGTGCATTGTGTTGAGAACAGGTGCTAGTTGAAATCGCAAGAGTGCTGATAATTGATTAAAATATAAACAATGGTGGTCTTTTTCTTTTTTGTTGTTCCTTGGCTAGGAGCTCTGAGGTTCTACTATAGCTACTATTACTACTATAATTTGCAATGATAACAATAACTTCTACTGCTACAACTACTACTACTACAAAAACAAACAATAATTCATATTAACTACTACTCACTACTACTACTACTACTACTACTACTATATTACTACTCACTACTACTTCTACAGCAACAAATGCTACAACTACTTCTGCAACTACTTCTACATTAAAATGCTATTAACTACTACAACTACTACAACAGAAACAATAATTCCTATTACTACTGCTGCTGCTGCTACTACTACTACTACTATACTTCTACATTATTTGCTATTACTACTACAACTACTGCAACAACAACAATGATTACTATTATTACTGCTGCTGCTGCTGCTGCTGCTGCTGCTGCTGCTGCTGGCTGCTGCTACTACTACTACTACTACTACTACTACTACAACTACTTCTTCTACTACTACTACTACTACAGCTACTAATACTACTACTACTACTACAGCTACTACTACTACTACTACTACTACTACTACTACTACTTCAGCTACTACATTAACACCCACAACAACAATCATAACAAACAACTACTGCTACAACTACTTCAAACCACCACAACAACAACAGTCTCCAACAACGACTACAAACAACCCCAACCCCCCCCCCCCCCCCCCCCCAACCCCAACCACAACCACTATCTCCACAACGACTACAACAACCCCAACCCCCCCCCCCCAACCCCAACCCAACCACTATCTCCAACAACGACTAAACAACCCCAACCCCAACAACCCCAACAACCCCAACTCCTCACGTGGTTTATTGTGCATGACGGTGATGTGGCGAGGGGGGGGGTCAGGGGGGGAGGAGGAATACACATGTGGGAATCTGTCTTGAGGCCGGGCACCCGACATGCGGAGAAGATCTGAAGATACTGCATCATGCCAGCGGCTTTCCGCCTAGCGTCTCCACTGGTAATGTGTGTCTGTAACACACACAGCATGCACAACACACAACACAAGAAATAAATAAATAAATAATAAATGACACACACACACAGACACACAGGATAGCCTAGTGGTCAGAACATTGCGCTCCGCAACTTGACGACCCGGGTTCGATTCCCAGTCAAGGGGATTTTTTCCCCTGGAGTTAACATCAGTGCTGACTCCAATCTCCCCAAAAGTCCTTCGGATGAGACTGTAAACCGAGGCCCTGTGTGCGAACGCACGCAGAACATCTTGCGCACACGTTTAAATCCTGTTCCGCTATCGTAAGAGCAGGCCATTGGGGGTTTCTGGTGGGAACAGATGACAAACTTTACAAAACTGCATTTCACATGGGACTGGATGTATAAAAGCACATGAGTGCTTATTTCATTATCCTCAAAATAAAAGATTTTTTTTAAAGTATTAAAACAACACACACACACACACACAACACACACACCACACACACACACACACACATAACACACACACAACACATACACACACACACACATACACACACAAGCACACACACAACATACACAGCGCGCACACACACACACACACATTATACACAGACACAGACACAGATACACACACACACACACCACACACAAACCACACACACAACACACACACACACACACACATACACCAAACCGAAGCCCCTGTGTGTGAACGCATGCCGAACATTTTTTTTTTTTTTTTTTTTTTT
>CM060341.1:35392772-35417772 GCA_030674155.1 Stramonita haemastoma | reverse complement strand
GACACGTGGGGTAAAGTCTTCTCCGATGAAAACATTGCTTCCTCGGAGTTTTCGTTTAGCCTTCAGAACCATTTCTTTATCCCTGTGGAATGTACATTTTCCTATGATAGGTGAGTTGGGGTTTCTGTTCAAACGGTGGATCCTGTCAAACTCAATGTCTTTACTCAGTCCCAGCTTGTCAGTCAGTAAGTCTTTGATCAGTCCTTCACATTTGTCGTTTGTTTCATTGTCCAGTCTCGGTATGCCATAAAAAAGGATGTTATTTCTTTTAGAATGCCCCTCCAAGTTGTCAGTCTTAAGTTCAAGATTTTCCACTTTTTCACTTAACTTTTCGTTTTCTTTTTTCAGTCTTTGGTTTTCTTGTTTCAGTTCCTTAACATCCTCTTTCAAGGATGCCATTTCTTTCAAAATTCCCGAACATGTCTCTTTGACTTGCCTCACCTCTTCCTTTAGTTCTTTAAACATAGCGGTCATTTCCTGCAGGTTTGCTACGACCTCTTTCAGTGTCGGCTCCTCGGTTGTCCTCTTAGGAGACGATGAAGCGGACCCAGCACCGGAAGAGAGAGAGAGAGAGAGAGAGAGAGAGAGAGAGAGAGAGAGAGAGAGAGAGAGAGAGAGAGAGAGAGAGAGAGAGAGAGAGAGAGACAGACAGACAGACAGACAGACAGACAGACAGACAGACAGACAGACAGACAGACAGATGTGGGGAGGGGGTATTTTGCCAAAACCATTTTTTTACAGGCAGAGACAGAGACAGACAGACAGACAGACAGACAGACAGACAGACAGAAAAGGACACACAGACATAGATGGGGGGTATTTTACCAACACCATTTCTAAACAGACAGACAGACAGGGATAAAAAGACAGACACAGAAAGGGAGAGACAGAGATAGAGAAAGACAGACAGAGAGAGACAGCCAGAAAAGGGGAGGGAGGGGGGGGGGGGTGTTTATTTTGCCAACACCATTTTTCTATCTACCATCGATCGTTGCAGGGGAGTCAACGACCTTGTAACTGACAGGCCAGGCCAGGCGAAATGTAGGACAGGCAAGACAGTGTGTGTGTGTGTGTGTGTGTGTGTGTGTGTGTGTGTGTGTGTGTGTGTGTGTGGTGTGTGTGTGTGTGTGTGTGTGTGTGGTATGTGTGTGTGTGTGTGTGTGTGTGTGTGTGTGTGTGTGTGTGTGTGTGTGTGTGTAGTATGTGTGTGTGTGTGTGTGTGTGTGTGTGTGTGTGTGTGTGTGTGTGTGTGTGTGTGTGTGTGTGTGTGTGTAGTATGTGTGTGTGTGTGTGTGTTGTGTTTGTGTGTGTAGTATGTGTATGTGTGTACGCGCGTGCGTGTGTGTGCGTGTATGTATGTGCGCGCGCGTGTGCTTGCTCCAGTGTGCATGTACGTATGTGTGTAGTAGGTGAGTGTGTGTAGTGTGTGTGTGTGTGTGTGTGTAGTATGTGTATGTGTGTGTGTGTAGTACGCGCGTGCGCGTGAGCGCGTATGTATGTGCGCGCACGCGTGCTTGCGCCAGTGTACGTGTACGTGTGTATGTATGTCTGTGCGCGCGCGCGTGCTTGCACCAGTGTGCATGCACGTGTGTGTGTGTGTGTGTGTGTGTGTGGAAAAAGGGAGGTATACGGGAAAGAAAGAGCTACTGAAAGTTTTTGGGTGATGAGAACGGTGATAGAAGTCTGTGAGTTCCCAGACTGGGTATGGCAAGAAAAAAGGGGAAAATGTTTTGGGAGGGAGGGAGGGAGGGATGGGGGCAAGGAAAATATGCTGGGGGAAAGAGGGTGGGGATGGGGGGGGGATGATAAAGGGAGAGAAAGTGGTGATAGAAAATTTGGGTGAGGCAGGGAGTGGGGAGAGGGGCAGGAAGGGAGGGAGGGAGTTAGGGGGTGGGGGGTGGGTTAAAACAATTTGGAGATGGTGGGAGTATCGGGATAGAAATAGGGCTATGATGGGGTGGGTATTGATGGGGGAAAAAAATCAATCTCTGTGTGTCTGTGTGCCTGACTGTGTGTGTCTGACAGTCTCTCTCTCTCTCTGGGAATGGATGTTGAAAAAAAAAAATTGAAAAATTGAAAAGCACAGGAGTGGTAAATCATTATTGTAGAAAAAAAAAGATTTTGATTTGATTTGATTTGATCTCTCTCTCTTTCTCTTTCTCTCTTTCTTGGGGGTTTGTCCTTTTAGTCTTTGTGTCTGTGTAGTCCATTCAGTTTGATTCTGAAAGAGTAACAAGGAAAAGAAGGAATGAGCGGTGTGTGTGTGTGTGTGTGTGCGTGTGTGTGTGTGTGTGTGTGTGTGTGTGTGTGTGTGTGTGTGTGTGTGTGTGTGTGTGTGTGTGTGTGTGTGTGTGTGTGTGTGAGTGAGTGTGTGTGTGTGTGTGTGTGTGTGTGTGTGTGTGTGTGTGTGTGCACACATGTGTGTGTGTGTGTGTGTGTGTGCACGCACGTGTGTGTGTGTGTGTGTGTGCCTGCAAACACAGATGTATGAAATAATGACACAAAGAGTGAACAGGGAGAAGAAAAAAAAAAAGTAAAAGAGAAAAAAAAATCCCCTTGAACGTATGTCTCAGTGGTCGTCAAGTAAAACAGTAAAACATGGTCAAAGGGAGAAAATCCTTCTACTTGATATCAAAGTTAGACAGTGGTAGTCTCCCTGCTGAAATCTTGTTCCTATGATTCTTTCTATCTATAGATCTATCTATTCCTTAGTCTGATGACCGTGGGGGCACCCCTGAAGACTTGACAACCAGTTCCCTCCATTCTTCTCTCTGTTCTGCCTTTCTCAAAATTTGGTTGAGTTCTAGGCCTGTCCATTCGCTGATTCTTCAGTCCATTCAGTTGATGGCCATTTTGAATGTATCTGATCATTTCTCTCTTCTCTTCTCTGTGTTTCCTTATATACTGGGTGGGGTGCATCCAGCTTTCGGAATAGATGACCATTTGTGCTTGTTGAAACGGACGAGTGCTTATTCATTATCCTCAAAGTAAAAGAATTTGATTGATTGGATGAAAATATTGACAAAACACCGCGTGCACATGGGGACTGGATGTAAAAAAAACAAATAAACACATGAATCCTTATTCCATTATCCTCAATTTTAAAAATAAATGATGTGATAATAAAGAAGAACATCTGTCCAACAACACAATTTGTAAATGGATGCTGTCAAACAAAAGGGATAAAGCTTACCACACACACACACACACACACACACACACACACACACACACACACACACACAGAGACTCACACATACACACACACACACACATTAACAAAGCAGAGTCAACATAAAATAAACCAGACTTCCGAAAGGTGACAGATTCTTTGCAAAACAAAATTTATTCAAATGATCCGATAACTGTATATATATATAAAAAAAAACACTGCATGCAAAATTGCTTTTATGAAATACTCATTCCAAGACCACAGACGACACAACATGGTATCAAAGAATACAAAAAGACCTTTTGCATTGCACATCAACCTACAGTACAATATCTAAAATCATGAAACTACATGCAATGTAATCTACATCTTACACAACTACGACGACTGTTGGGGGGGGGGG
Source organism: Stramonita haemastoma (assembly GCA_030674155.1). NCBI lineage: Eukaryota > Metazoa > Mollusca > Gastropoda > Neogastropoda > Muricidae > Stramonita > Stramonita haemastoma. The sequence continues at coordinate 35,414,197 of CM060341.1, read as the reverse complement.
GGGGGGGGTGGGGGGTTGGGGAGGGGTCATTCCTTGGCTATAGCTCTGAGATACACCAATGGTCATTTGGTGAGATTTTTTGCGTATGTGACCAGTTTTTTCTACCTAACCACCATTAAGGTATCCATGTTCCAACTTCAGTGATAATGTGAAAGAAGTGGTGGGCTAGTTTCAGCACTGGGCCCTGGACATTTTGACTGAGTTATGCTGGATTTGTGCACTTTGGCAGGACCACGACTGACAGATAAAAAGACACTATTGACATGGTGGTGGGGAGGGCCTGGGAGGAGAACCGTTGAATTCACAAATATCTCACCCTGATGGATCTTAGATGGATGGCTTGATGATAAAAAAAGCCATTGCTCATTCAGTGCACCATCTAGAAATAAAAGTTTGACTTTTACTTTGACCATTGGTGAACCTCAGAGCTCTAGCCAAGGAATGGAAAACCTTTTTTTTTTCAAAGATAAAAAGACACAACAATTTGCATTTGTCATTAACTGTTGGACAGCTCAAACAGATTGCCAATGATACAAACATGAATCATCTTTTAACAGAGCAAAATTACATACCAACAAACAAAAACAGAACACTATGGAAGGAATTGAACAAACAAGCTTCCCGTACAGAATCAAGTGGAAAAAAAAAGATTGTGACTGCACCAAAAAAAAAGAAAAGATTTTTAACAAACCATTTATGATAAAATCATTTTACAAAAGTTACCTGCAGTTTACACATAACTAGATGCCACAGATCATAAGGCACACCCATTACATCTTGAACAAATTCAGATTTTAACCACACAAAAGTTGCATCATATCAGAGCGCATACGTAAAACAGCAACTACAGGTTGTTCGAAAAGTGCAACGTTTAATGAACTCACTCCATCCAACATGCAACAAGCATAACTGATCTAGAATGTTTATCACACAATGGTTTTAGATAAACATTCTTGATGGAAATTGGAGATTAAAATTTTTGTTTGCATATAGGCAGGACACCATAAACGATGTTTTAAAGCTGTAAATTCCCCAATTGGGATGCTGAGGGCCTGTGGCTTTCATTTTCACCTTCTGGACTTTCTGTGCCAGGAATTCCCTCTTTTCTATCCCTCTCTTTGTTTCTGCCTTGTTCCTTTTCTCCCTGTCACCTCCTTCTTGTCTGTTTTCTGCCTTCTTGGTCCATTCTCCTGCCTTTTTTCCCAACAAGACTTTAAACAAATTCTCACCCATGTTGAAGTCAGATGCACTGGGCCTGAACTGTCAGGTGCTTAACAGCATTTTAACACATTTTTACTCATATGACACAACAGCAATTGCTGTCTGAACATTCAACGAAGAAGAAGAAGAATAGAGTTAAAATAAACCAACTTTAGAAAGTTACGAGACCATAAGAACTAATATTTTTTTAAAAGCTGTTCGACTGAAAACGAACATTGTTTTATTAACTGAATTTTTTTTTTTTTATTAAACATTTACCCAACACAACTAAGTATCCGAGTGGGAGTTAACTCCCCTGTGTCATGGGCTTCCATCTTGAATTTTTAGTGTTTTGAGTTTTTTTCTACAAAAAAGGGGTTTAAAGAAGAGCATTTATGCATATGTAAGAGCTAAAAATGAATACATGGATATACACGCATGCATGAACATGCACTAGACATATGTAATCAACAAATTGTTTTCATAACAACATTAAAAAAAAAAAAAAAAAAAATTGAGCTCGCTTTTGAAGTTCTTGTGAACACACGACATCGTCTTCTCTGGTTAAAGTAAGAGGTTGTAAGTAACAAAAAGATTGACCAATATACAAAATGTTAAGTTCTTGAATTATTTGTACATATCACAGAAAATGAATACAACAAAGACTGTCTAGGAAGAAAAAAAACATCCATGTGTGTGTGTGTGTGTGTATGTGAGTGTGTGAGTGTGAGTGTGTGCGCGTGTGTATGTGTGTGTTTGAGTATATACATGTGTGTGTGTCTGTGTGTTGCTTTACGTGTGTAAATGTATGTGTGTACTTTTCATTTCTCCTTTTTTTATATATATATATATTAACAAAATCTGATAAGAAAGTCAGAAAACATATAGATAGCTCAAACACTGAGTAAACACAAGTATATACACAGGATGAATACATAAAACATGCTTAACAGCTTACAATCTTTTTTTTTCTTTTTAGGGGTAGGTTCTTTTCTCTTTTTTTTTTACACTTTGGAATCACATGCTTCACCACAAAATGCCCTATAAATGAGCAACTTCAACACACACATATTAAAAGGTACAGATGTTCCCATAACCTATGCGGTCGTAGGGGAGCGAGGCGTCAGAGACCTCAGCTTCTCCAGGGGCCAGCATATTGAGGGGCAGCGCCCATCTCCTCTCCCTTGCTGCTTTACCTTCCCTGACCCTAAAGAGGGTAGGTACCCAATAACAGCTGGGGGACTGTACTGAAGCCTAGGCGTGCAAACGGTCACCCATCCACTTGGTAACCACACTCAACGCTGCTTAACCTTAGCTTGGGGAGAGTGAGTGCTCTGACCACTGAGCTGTCCTGTCCTCTACACACGTAATATCAACATTTGCAAAGTAACATTTAAACATCGTCCATGACAGACCAGTCAGCAGCAGAAAAAGACAGGTTAAGTACAAAAATCTTCTCACAAAAAACACAAAAGAACCCCACCCCCCCCACCCCTAAAAAACCCCAACTCCTGCAGAATGGATGTGCATTGTATGATACACAGAATCCCCACAAAATTGGGGGAGGGGGGATGGATTTGCTTCAATTCAAAGCAAAAACAAACAAACTCTCTAGAATTCACAAATACCAAAAAATGGCAATATAAAATTACATAAAAAAACTTCCTCTACATCTCTTTCATATGTAACGCTCCACCACATAATAAGTCGCAATGCACCAGAGGTCAATTTTGAGTTACTGACCCGTTATTAACCTGCAAAAAAAAAGGACTATCCAATACAATCAAACAGACTGAAAATTGGACAATTCTGCGTAAAAAGTTATTACAAACTGAATTTACAGACTGCAGAAAGTGATAAAATGAGAAACTGACAACATCTGCATCATAATAGTTGGTCAGAATGAGGGGCTTGGGTATTTTTATAAAGCAAAAGGAAACAAAATTACTCCTTGATTACTTCAGCACAAGGTAGAATAAGGGCTGTAGTTTTATAATCCATCAAAATTGACAACCTGACCCCCACCTGCCTAAAATGGCCCCTAGTGAAAAAGTGGGTCAGGCGCAAAGCGACTCATTTCGTGGTGGAGCGTCACATTTGACAACGGCAAGAATCACAACAACAGCAAATACATGGCATCAAAGTGAACTCTGATCAGTGACATCCCATTTCTCATCACACACCACAAACAGCTTCTTCTGAAACTGACCTCCCTGCTTTCTCTGGAGACTTGGTCTCCATCTCACAGAGAGTCCCTGACTCAGAAATCTCCGCTGGGACACAGCTATAACAAGGTATACTGCATCTTACACATCGTAACACACATACGCAAATACTAAATTTCAACTGACAATCACACGAAAAGATTGTGAAACTCCTTGTTTCAGAAACAGAAGCGAATATTTAGCTAAAAAAAAGTTTTGCACAGATCCATGGTAACTGACACATTGAGTAAGAGAGAGAGAGAGAGAGAGAGAGAGAGAAAGAGAGAGAGAGAGAGAGAGAGAGAGAGAGAGAGAGAGAGAGAGAGAGAGAGAGAGAGAGAGGAGCACATAATGTGTGTGCAAGTGTCAATGTGTGCATGAATGAGAATATGTGTGTGCATGTGCACATCTTTGCATACATGTGTGCATGTGAGCATCTAAGTATGCTCATGAACATATATATCCTAATATACATACAAGTATACAAGCTGTACCTAGATTCATTTTTACATTCTTCTCTGTTTTCCTTCATATTCACAAACTGCTTTCTCCTCTGCCAAAGTTTAACAGCTGACCAAAAAAACTTTTACTATCCAGAAACACCAAAAACAAGAAAAAAAAAACACACAGCAATATATACATACATACATTTAGTCCACAACCACACACATATCAACACAATACACAGAAAGATACAGAGAGAAAAGAACAGACACAATAATATTTACAAACAAAACAACAACACACACACACACAAAAAAACGATAAAGGATGAAACAGAGAAAAAAAACAGACACGACAATACTCACAATAAAACAACACACACACACACATACACACACAAATAAAATCTAGGATGAAGAAAAACAGCAACAACAAAACCCGACTACCAACCAACACAATCACTAAAACATGAAAAAAATTCTCCCCTAAAATTGGATCAGTCCAAATCAACACATGAAGAGAAAATATTTTTAAAAAGGGGAGGGGGGGGGGGGGGGGGGGGGGGGTCAGAACCCTCCTCCCTTTCTGCTTAAACTGGACCATTCCATTCTGGCAAAGGGGGTGTATAGGGTATAGATGGAGGTTTACACAGAAGGCTGTTCCATTCTCCAGGCAGAGGGGTGTGTGGGTGTGAGTGTTCCCATGCTGGTCTGCAGGAAAGGCTGTTCCATTCTCCAGGCAGAGGGGTGTGTGGGTGTGGGTGTGTTCAGATGCTGGTCTGCAGGAAAGGCTGTTCCATTCCCCAGGCAGAGGGGTGTGGGTGTGTGGGTGTTCAGATGGTTGTCTGCAGGAAAGGCTGTTCCATTCTCCAGGCAGAGGGGTGTGTGGGTTGTGTGTGTTCAGATGGTGGTCTGCAGAAAAGGCTGTTCCATTCTCCAGGCAGAGGGGTGTGTGTTCAGATGGTGGTCTGCAGGAAGCGTTGGTCCTGGTGTCCCATAGGGGAGGGGAACTCTGCAGCACAACGCAGGACGGGGTTCGGCCCCGCTGACCCCGACGACCCGCCCACCAGGTCAGGGACGTTGCCGTGGTGATATTCGGGGTTTGGGCCGTCTGCGCCCATTGTGGCTCCCCTGAGGAAAAGAGTGAGGATTGGTTATGTGTGTGAATGCATGCTGTGTGTGTGTGTGCATGTGTACAAATGATCTACACGCACACACACATACACACACACATATCTAGAGTCACACACACACACACACACACACACACACACACACACACACACATCTAGAGTCACACACACACACACACACACACACACACACACACACACACACACACACACACACACACACAACACACATCTAGAGTCACACACACACACACACACACACACACACACACACATCTAGAGTCACACACACACACACATCTAGAGTCACACACACACATACACACACACATCTAGAGTCACACACACACACACACACATCTAGAGTCACACACACACACACACACACACACACACACACACACACACACACACACATCTAGAGTCACACCACACACACACACACACACACACACACACACACACACACACACACACACACACACACACACACACACACACATCTAGAGTCACACTAACACACACACACAATCTAGAGGATGAAAAAAAGCACATGATTGCTTATTCTGTTATCCTTGATATAAAAGAATAAAAAATAAAAATAAATAAATAAATAAATAGACAGACACACATACACATCTAGAGTCACACTAACACACACACACACACACACACACACACACACACACACACACACACACACACAACACACACACACATCTAGAGTCAAACTAACACACACACACACACACCTAGGTCTATCAGTTCAGTAGGAAAGCCTGGCCAGCTATAGGTTAAGACATAATAGCAAAATGACATGTCAAGACAGAAACAATTTATTAACCCTTTTGCTGCTATCATATTTTGCTCAGGCACATGCTGGACGAAACAGAGAGAGCGTTGAATCACGATGAATAGCGATTGTCAACTGAGCATTGCTAGTGACGGTTTCTATGACGAACGTGGTTTGTCAACAGTGCAGTAAAGAGGTTAAAAAAATTATAACACACACATGTGAAGGATTGCTTACTCCCATGTATGCATGTGCATGCACCCACACCCACACACATACCTATGATTTAAAAAAAAAATTAAATAGATGGGCATTTCATGAGAAAAAAAAGCCATTGTTACTGAATGCACCATCTGAAATTAAAAACTTTGACACAAACACACAGAGCCCCCCCCCCCCCCCCCCCCCCCTCTGTCCATACACTACACATCCAACCCCCCCTCCCTCCCTTACACCACCACCACCCTCCCTCCCTCCCCTTACACCATCCCCCTCCCTCCCCTTACACCCCCTCCCTCCCTCCCCTTTCACCACCACCTCCCTCCCCTTACACCCCCTCCCTCCCTCCCCTTACACCACCACCACCATCCCCCTCCCTCCCCTTACAACACCACCATCGCCCCCTCCCCTTACACACACACCCCCTTCAAACCCCCCTTCCCCCCCCCCCCCCTCCACAAACCACTTCTCACTCACAGGAACATCTCAGGGTCGGGCCCATCACACAGCTCAGGGTTGGCTCCGAAACGTAAGCCCGGCTCAGGGCCGGCTCGAAAGCCGGGGTCAGGGCCCAGAACGAGGCCGGGGTCAGGGCCCCGGGCCAATCCGGAGCCTGCGAAACGCACCGGCTCCCCCGTGCGTGGTGCGGAGGATGATGCGGAAGCACCGTGCGGCTGGGATCGAGGCTGGCTGGTCACCACTGGCTGGGGGCCCTGTGGCCTCCCTTGCTCCCTGTGCGAAACGCTGTGTGCGGGGGACAGAAAGGGTTAAAATCAGAATGATGTTGACTGTGTTGGTAAGAGTCGTGAATTTTATTTTTACCATGTAAGCTTTTGCTTGATGTACTTGTTTCCATGTATTTGGTGGTGCTCGTTGTTTGTGAAGTAATAACATTGTTTAAAAACAAATTTTATTTTATTTATTTATTTAATTAAGGATAATGGAAAGCATTCATGTGCTTTTTTTTTTTTTTTTACGTCCAGTCCCCGTGTATATGCAGTTTTGTCAATCTTGTCATCATCTGTTCTCACTGGCACACAATGGCCTACTCAAGCTTTCATGTGCTTTTTTTTCTTTTACATCAAGTCCCCGTGTGTGTGCAGTTTTGTCAATCTTGTCATCTGTTCCCATCGGCACACAATGGCAGACTCTTTTGAAAGGCAGAACAGGATTTCACAAGTGTGCAAGGTGTTCCGCATGCGTTGGCACACAGGGCCTCAGTTTATAGTCTCATCCGAGGCGACTTTTGGGGAGAGTGGAGTCAGCACTGATGTTAACTCCAGGGGAAAAATCCCTTGAATTAGGTTTTCTGTGTGCCTTTCTTTCTCTGTGTGCTTTTTTTTTTTTTTTTTGCTTTCAAAAATTTCATTTTGACACAAAAAGTTTACCAGTCCTTCGTTGTTGTTTTTCCTCATTCCTTGGCTGGAGCTCTGAGGTTCACCAATGGCGACATTTTTTGCACGCGCAACCTTTTTGGGCCACCCATTAAGGTAGCCGCATTCCAACTTCGGGGAAGTCCTTCAGAGGAGACTGTAAACTGAAGTCCTGTGTGTGGATGCTCACAGAACATCCTGTGCATATGTTGAACTCCTGTTCCACCTTTTGAAGGAGTAGGCCATTTCGTGCCAATAGGGACTGACGACATTTTAAAAAAAAGAAAAATTCATACACACAGGTGTTGTGTATCCCCAAAGTTGGCATGAGGCTACCTTAATGGAGGGTAAAAAACTGTCGCCTATGCAAAATCTCACCATTGGTGAGCCTCGGAGTTCTAGCCAAGGAACAAGCCCCTTCCCTTCCCCCTTAAAAAAACAAACAAACAACCCCATAGCATGTCTAATTCTGCACCAACCAAACAATTTCTGATAGCCAACAAGCCTTTGTTTTTCTGGCTAAACATTTGCACACTAAGTCCCAATATCCTTTTAAAAATAAAAGTTTAAGTCCACATATTCTACAAGTGGTCCAAACGGATTTTCAAGTATATGAGTTCATGAATTCTGATTTGCTTATGGATGAATTGACTGAAAGGCTTGTAAGCCTCTAATGGTAGCCAAAAGCAAAGTTGTCAAAAACACAAAATTTGTTGCCAACATAAGAAAAAAAAAAAAAAAACCCACTGCCCCAAAATAAAAGTCAAAGGCATGTCTTTCTCTCCTCTTTTTTTTTTCTAATCAATATCTCTGATTTGCTTCTGTCAGTGATAAACAACTGCTTCAACTGCATCATTCTTGATCCATAACTTTACAGCAGATTCTGTTTTTTTAACACACAAAACTTTCACAATATGTGTTTTAAACAACGGATCTGGCTATGACATTACCAAACTTTCTTGACATCTTTTGTTGTGTGAATAGAAATGATTACAAAACATTAAAAAAAATTATTGACACTAGTTTCAATTATTTTCAAATACTGACCCTATTCCAACTGAATCTCCACAACAAAACACAAAGTTATAGCAAGCACATCAGTTTGTGTCTCACTAAAGTAGGAAATGTATAATATAAGAAATATTATCAGTATAAAATTTTGTTTTGGAGACTAAGTTCGAATATAGTCAGTATTTTACAAATCATTTCCTTCTTTTGTGAGACACAGACAGATTTTCTTGCTTTAGCATGGTTCAAGTTTGCATACACTAAATTCATCACTACAAGAAAATTTCTTGCAATTGAATATCACCAAACTTTACATCTTCACTTTTTGGGGGAAGTTTTTTTCATCAAAGCAGCAACAACTCTCTTCCTTTCCACACAAAAAACATTTAAAAAAAAAAAAAAAAAAGGAATCCACTGAAACGAGATACAGTTAAATAAACGCTGCAAACCAAAAAACATAGACACAGATGACTAATACTGATAAGGAAAAAAAAACACTATGATCAGGGTTCAAGTCTACCTTACATGGCATGCACATCTGGACAACACAGAGAAATACTTCAGCTCTATGAACTCAACAGCACATGCACACAGAAACCCAAAACCTGCACTATACACAAAATATTTAAAAAAATAAAAATAAAAAAAAAGTCTACAAAAAAGCTAATCCTTCCGATGAAACTATGAACCGAGGCCCCATGTGCGAACACACGCAGAACACCTTGCTCACACGTTAAAATCCCTTTCCGTCTTTCAGAAAGTAGGCCATTGTGTGCCAAAGTAGGCCATTGTGTGCCGGTATGAATGAATGACCACAAAAAATACCCAGCTTGCACACAGGTGTCAGTCGTGTTTAGACACCATCCCTGAAGTCAAAATGCAGCTACCTAAATGGTGGAGTGAACAGCCGCATACACAAAATCTTACCACTGGTGAACCTCAGAGCTCTAGCCAAGGAAACAAAATCAAACAAATAAAGGAAAAGTTGATTAATAAAAGTGGTAATTTTAGATTTCACAAAGACAGAAAAAAAAAAAAAGGTAATAAAAACACAATGTGGCTTAGCTACTGTAAAACATGCTTTGGAGACTATATCTATCTACTGAAAGCATATGATCACTGCATGCATAACTCCCATGTAAAATACTAAAAACACTTAACACCTTTTTCAGCCACACACGCAACTAACTAGAGTAGAATGCTGTGTCAGAGAGCTACTTCCATAGATTACCCTAATTATTATTATTAGCCACCCCTGTAGTCTAGTGGTTAGGGCGCTGGACTCGTAATCTAAAGGTTGCGGGTTCGATCCCAGCTTTCGGCTATGGTGTTGTGCCCTTGGAAAAGGCACTTTACGGCTCTTTTTCTCACCCCACCCAGGTGTAAAAGGGGTACCAACCTTGTGTTGGGGGTTTATCCTGCGATAGACTGGCGTCCTATCCAGGGGGGAGTCTATGACTCTCAGTCGCTTAACGCCACAGAAACCGGGATAAGCACCGGCCTGATGAGCCTTAGGCTCAGGACAGACTTTAACATTATTATTATTATTTTTTTTTAGTAATCCTTAACTCTCTCACAGTTGCTGTAGAATGCCACGGTGTTCTTATCTAATTCTAAGCCACACATTCAGACAACACAAGGTGAAACACATGAGAATTTGTTACTGGAGGGGGAGGCGGGGTGGGATAGCCCAGTGGTTAGAATGTTGCATTCTGTGATCTGACAGCCCGGGAGCGAGCCACCACAGAGGCTTGTATTTTAGAGAACTTTCCCCTGGAGTCAACATCAGTACCGACTCCACTCCCACCAAAGTCTTTCAGATGAGACTACAAACAGAGGCCCTGTGTGCTAACCCACACAGAACATCTTGCACACACACTTAAAAACCCATTCTGCCTTTCAGAAGACTAGGCCATTTCATGCCGGTATGAACAAATGACACTTTTTTTTTGAAACGCATGCACGCTGGTGTTGTGTTTAGACACCATCCCTGAAGTCGGAATGCGGCTACTTTAACTGTGGGGAAAAATGGTCCCATACACAAAATCTCAGCATTGGTGAACCTCAAGAGTTCTAGCTGCGGAACAACACCCCCCCCCCCCCCCCCGCCCCCCTCCCGTCCCTTCCCTGCAAAATGTTTTATGGCTGCTGGTTCACATAAGGACATCTGTAGCTGCAGGTTGTTTTGTTTTGTGTTTTTGGGAACAGATGACAAGACTTACAAAACTGCATATACACGGGGATTAGATGTAAAAAAAAAAAAAAAAAAAAAAGCACATGATTGCTTATTCCATTATCCTCGATATAAAAGAATAAATAAATAAATAAATGAATAAATAAATAGATAAATAAATAAATAAATAAATAAATAGATAAATAAATAAATCAATCAATCAATAAATAAATAAATAAATGAATAAATAAATAAATGAACCTGTCCACAGCTGAACGGAAAATTTTGCCAAGGTTTCTTCTCCTTCTCTGTCGAACGCTGAGGCAGCTACCACTGTTGTCATAAGAGCAAAAATGCGCCGCACTGCCATTAAGCCCCTGACAAGTCAGGCCCAGCACATCCAACTTTGGCATGGGAGAGAAGAGTTATCTTTGATGTCTTTCAGGAAAAAGAAAGGCAAGAGAATGGACCAAGAAGGCATAAAATCGACAAGAAGGAAATTGCGACAGAAAGAAAAAGAAACAAGGCAGAAACAAGGAGAGGGATAGAAAAGAGGGAATTCTTAGCACAGAATTTCCAGAAGGCGGGGATGCTGTTTATATTCACAGGCCTCCTAGAATCCCCACTGAGGAATTAAGTGCAGACAACAAAAATAAAACCTTTGAAAATCCAGTCTGAAATCTTTAAAAAAAAAAAAAAAAAAAATCAACACACAGCCAAAAAAACAACAACAAAAAACCAGCTGGGAAGGAAGACAAGAGAGCAAGGGGAGGGAGGGGGAGGGAGCAGAAAACAATCCTAAAAACCAATAATCACAGGCAACAACGACAAAAAAAAAAAAAAAAACACCAAGTCATGCTAAAGGGGAGGAAGAAAGAAAAAAAAACAACAACCAAAAATCACATCAAGGGAAGGACGGTCACGTCACTACACCAAAAAACATCCAACGCGATCCACCAAACCTACACACCAACCCACCTTTCGTCCGTGGGAGGGGAACGGGGAGGGGAAGAAGGACGGGGGGAGTGGTGGGGGGAGTGTGAGGGGGAGGGGGAAGAGGGGGGCAGCAGGAGGAGGTGGCCAAGTGGTTTAGCATGTCGTTGGTGGTGTTCAGAAGCTGTTCGCTCATCCTGGCGGCACAGCCATAAAATTATACTTTTACCTAGGTAGTTAGGCTGGTGTGTGTGTGGGGGGGGTTGTGTGGTGGGTGGGTGGGGGGGGGGGGTGTTGTGTTGGGGGGGGGAGGTGTTGTGTGTGTGTTGGGTGTGGTGTGTGTGTTGGGTGTGTGTGTGTGTGTGGATGTGGTGTGTGTGAGGGTGTGTGCGGTGTTGAGTGTGTGGTGTTGTGTAGTGTGTGTGGTGTTATTATTATTATTTTTATTATTCATTCTTTTATATCAAGGCTAATGGAATAAGCACACTTGTGCTTTTTTACATCCAGTCCCTGTAAGTATGCAGTTTTGTAAATGTCATCTGTTCCCACCAGCACACGATGGCCTACTCTTACGAAAAGCGGAACAGGATTAAACATGTGCGCAATATGTTCTGCGTGTGCGAACAGGGGCTTCGGTTTAAAGTCTCATCTGAAGGACTTTTGGGGAGATTGGAGTCAGCACTGATCTTAACTCCAGTAGAAAAAATGGGTGTGTTGTGCTCTGTGTGTGTGTATGTTGGGTTGGGTTGGATTGTGTTGTGTTGTGTTGTTTTTGAATTTAATTTATTTATTTTATTTTATCCTTTTATACCAAGGATAATGGGATAAGCACTCATGTACTTTTTTTCATTCAGTCCCTGTGTGTGTGCAGTTGTGTAAATATTGTCATCTGTTCCCACCGGCACACAATGGCCTATTCTTTATAAAAGCGGAACAGGATTTAACGTGTGCGCAAGGTGTTCTGCATGCATTCGCAAACGGGGCCTCAGTTTAAAGTCTCATCCGAAAGACTTTTGGGAGAGTGGAGTCAGCACTGATGTTAACTCCAGGAGAAAAATCTCCTTGACTGGAAATCAAACCCAGGTCATCAAATTGTGTGTGTGTGTGTGTGTGTGTGTGTGTGTGTGTGTGTGTGTGTGTGTGTGGTGTGGTGTGGTGTGGTGTGGTGTGGTGTGGTGTGGTGTGGTGTGGTGTGGTGTGTATGTGTGGTGTTGTGTGTGTGTGGTGTGGTGTTGGGTGTGTGTGGTGTGGTGTGTGTGTTTGGTGTGGTGTAGTGTGTGGTGTGGTGTAGTGTGGTGTGGTGTGCATGTGGTGTGGTGTGGTATGGTGTGGTGTGGTGTGGTGTGGTGTGTGTGTGTGTGTGTGGATGAGCTTGTATGTGGGGGGGGGGGGGGTATGTGTGAGTAAGACAGAGTGTGTGTACGTGTGTATGTGCGTGTGTGTGAGTGCATGTGTGTGTGTGAGTATGTATGTGTGTGCCAGTGAGTGAAAGAGTCAGTGAGAGTGAGTGAGAGTATGTGTGTGAAATTGTGAGAACGTGCATGTCAGTGCATGCATGCGTGTGTGTGCTCAACTGTAGCATGAGGAAAGTGAGTGATCTGACCAATGAACTATCCTGTCCCATCCCCCTTACATACAAATTAAAAAAATATACAAAAAAACTCACCACAGCAAAAACTAACACACACACACACACACAAAGTCGTCATGGTGTGCAAATGGTCACCCATCCACTTGGTAACCACGCTCAATGCTGCTTAACTTTAGCTTGGGGAAAGCGAGTGCTCTGACCACTGAGCTATCCCACCTCATCTCCCTTACACATAAATATTTAAAAATATTAGAGATCTAAAAAATGTATAATATATTGAAAAAACTCACCACAGCCAAAACTATATTTTAAAAAATGCACACACAAAGTTGCCATGGTGTGCAAACGGTCACCCATCCACTTGCACAATGCTTCACCTTAGCTTATAAAAAAAAAAAATCACCACAGCCAAAACCTCAAAAAACACACACACACAAAAACAGAAAAAAAGAGAAAATCACCCAAAATAATCAAACACAGCAATAAAAACACACAAAAACCATTCCCAACAAACAGCAGCGTATACATCCAACATCACTCAGTCCAGAGTGCTAAACTTAGCGAGCCCCTTTTTTTTTGTACCTAGTCCAAGTGTGGACAGTTCCTGCTATAACTAGCACCAGCTGGGATGGGATGGAATGGATTGGATAGCAGCTGAGAGTAGCGAGGGGGGGGGGGGGGGGTAAATGACAGCTGTGAACACACACACAAGTTGTGGAACACACACAGACATACACTGTGCAGACAAGCTGTGGCACACACAACCACACACACACACACACACACACACACACACACAGTGCAGACAAGTTGTGGGACACACACACACACACACACACACACACACACACACACACACACACACACACACACACACACACACACACACACACTCACTCTCTCTCTCTCTCTCTCTGCAGACAAGTTGTGGCACACACACACACACACACACACACACACACACACACACACACACACACACACACACACACACACACACACACACACACACACACACACACACACACACACACACACACACACACACACACACACACACACACACACACACACACACACACACACACACACACACACACACACACACACAAACAACACACACACACACACACAGCACACACACACCACACACACACACACACACACACACACTACACACACACACACACACACACACACACACACACACACACACACAACACACACACTGCATACACACACACACTACACACAACACACACACACTGGCACACAAGTTTGACACACACACACACCACACACTACACACACACACACACCACACACCACACACTACACACTACACACACACTACACAAACACACACACTACACACACCACACTCTCTAACCCAAGGCAGAGGACTCACATTGTGACGTGCTTGGCACGACGCTGATGCTCCTGCTTGGGTCTGGCAGTGATACTGGCAGCAGTAGTAGTGGTGGTGGTTCTCCTGTTGCTGCTGCTGCTGCTGCTAGAGGCTGCAGTCCTGCTAGAGACAGACTTGCTCCCAGTGTACCGGGAGCTGGTGGTCACAGAGGCCCCAACACTGCGTGAAGGCGAAGGTCTGTTGGATAGAGTAAGGCATCCATTGTTGTTGTTGTTGTTGTTGTTGTTGTTGTTGTTGTTGTTGTTGTTCCCCAGCTTAACACTTGGGGGGGTCACCCAGAATATGCACTCTCGACTCACTCATCCCACCTGGGAATCACTGTGAGATTGAAATTGCACACTGAATGAGAAGTTTGCGTGTATGACTATTTTCAAGTACCTCGCCATATAGGCAGCCATACTCCGACTTCAGAGGAAGGCATCCATTAGCCTTGACTATGGAGTTGCTGCGCCCTACAGCGCAAAGCCTGGGTTAGTTAAAGTCTGTCCCGAGCCTAAGGCTCATCAGGCCGGTGCTTATCCCCGTTTCTGTGGCGTTAAGCGACTGACTGAGAGTCATAGACTCCCCCCTGGATAGGACGCCAGTCTATCGCAGGGTTAACCTCCAACACAAGGTTGGTACCCCTTTTACACCTGGGTGGGGTGAGAAAAATAGCCGTAAAGTGCCTTTTCCAAGGGCACAACGCCACAGCCGAAAGCTGGGATCGAACCCGCAACCTTTAGATTACGAGTCCAACGCCTTAACCACTAGACTACAGTGGCGGCAATGCCTGGGTAAGTAATGTGATTTACTTTTATTATTTTAATTATTTTATTTTATTTTATTCTTTTACATCGAGGATAATGGAATAAGCACTCATGTGCTTTTTTACATCCAGTTTCCCTGTGTGAATGCAGTTTTTGAAAATCGTGTCATCTGTTCCCACTGGCACACGATGGCCTACTCTTAAAAAAAGTGGAACAGGATTTAACGTGTGCGCAAGATGTTCTGCGTGCGTTCGCACACGGGGCCTCGGTTTATAGTCTCATCCGAAAGACTTTTGGGGAGAGTGGAGTCAGCACTGATGTCAACACTGATGTGATGGGGTGGTAGGTAGATTATCTCCCTTGTGATCTGAGCTCGGCAGTCGCAGCGTCGTGTTTCTATTTTGGGACACACCTGTGAATTGTTCGATACTCTATTTCCTTGGGTGGTGGTCAAAAACTCTTGGTTGCATGCACTTCGCCTTCACAGTGAAATGTAGGATTTATGCAACCTCCTTTTTAGAGGTCCCATCTCAAACTGTCTGGGTGTGCCATGTTCCTAAGTTTTGTGCAGAGATGGGACATCAAATAGGTCCACCCTGTTACAGTAAGTACAGATGGCAAGCTGTTACACATGCAGCAGACCCTCCCTCTCCATGTCGCTGGAATGGTCCACTGGAAAGGCAATGACCGATACAAATGGTTCCAGTACCGTCGCAGAAGCTGCCAGAACGTTGTTATATGCAGCCCGAACCGCCCAGGGGATTCTAACTCCCCGAGTTTTCCTCAGGGACGGAGTCTAAATATGACACCTGTGTGCATGCTGTTTTTTTGTGTTTTTTTATATAATTTTGTTGTTTTTAACATATGTGTAAGATGTTCTCTGTGTGTTTGCACACAAGGCCTCAGTTTATAGTCTCATCCAAGTAACTCCTGTTGGATAATAATAATAACAACAATAAATGGAATTTATATGGAGGTTAGATATGAGGGCTAGATGAGGGTTAAATATTTTGGTGTATCCCCAAAGTTGGAATGTGGTTAGTTTAATGGTGTGTGGGAAATGGGGGTGGGGGTTGGAATGGCCATATATGCAAAATCTTGCAATTGGTGAACCTTGGTTCATGTCAATGAAGTTTGTGTTGTGCATGCATGTAGATTTTTTGGTATATATATATATATATATATATATATATATATATATATATATATATATATATATATTCTCTTTTTATGCATGTACATACAGGTGCACACCACACACACACACACACACACACACACACACACACACACACACACACACACACTAACCCCATCCACACACACACTACCCCAACCCCTCACCCCACCACACACACACACAACCCCCCCCCCCCCCTACACACACACACTACCCCCCCCACCCCCCCCCACTACCCCCACACTAACCCCATTCACACACACACTACCCCAACCCCTCACCCCACCACACACACTACCCCCCATCACACACTACCCTCCCCCCTCACCCCACCACACACACACACTACCCCCCTCCCCTACCACCACACACACCCCTACCTGTCCTGGGACAGAGCCACAGGCTCCAAAGAGGCGGGGGCTCCCATGGGCACGGGGGAGGTGGTCCTCTGTGAGCTTCTCCTCTCTCCACTGGAAGAGGCAGAGGCAGCGCTTCTCTCTCTGCTGCACACACACACACACACATCAGTTCACATCACACAGGGCACACATCCAACATCACTCAGTAAGGCCTACTGAAGAGTGCTAGGTAAGAAGGTGGCAGGATGGTTAAGACATTTGCCTGCCAATATCGATGCCTCAGAGCAAGAACGGTTTATCTGAAAAAAATACCAATTTTCAATTTTTTGATATTTGGTAGAATTTACTGTAAACTTTCAGATGACAAAACAATATAAAAAATTTTTTTTTATTAATTGTAAAGATATTTGAAGAAAACTGTTCTTGCACAAAATTTCCTGAGTGAATTTCTCATGGTAAAAGGGACGACTGCACGGCACTCCGCTTTTGCTCTAAAGGCTGTAGTGCCAATTAACCTGGTAATTTGTGTAAGGATGGACTTCCAGCTGTGCAAAACCTTCTTGCATGGGAAGGGATACACTAGGACCACTGGGCAGAGTTTACGCAACACTGGCGGGCCTGGATGCCATGTGGTTCTTGCATGGGAACACTGGTGGCTGGAGAGTGATCTTATCTGGGAAAAAGGGTCAAGCTAATCGCCATGCCATGCTTGCATGGGAGGAAGTGCCAGTTCTGCTGTAATTTCTCTGCAGACAGGGGTGGTCTGGCTTCACTGCCAGTGTTTTTGCTATCATGGCGTTTCTTCTACATGTATTACAACACAAACATACTATGGTAAAGATAGCATCAATGCCCTTCCTCTCTCCGAAAACCGAACGCTTCCATTCAATCCTTGATTTGTTCTAACCTTTCAAACTTTTCAAGTGAGCATATCTCGAAACTTTTGAAAATGACAACTCTGCTGGTAGACCTTTCTTGTTCTGAGGCAACGATATGTAAACCGCGAGTTTCTGGGTTCATACCCAGCTCGCCCTTTCTTCCCAGTTTGACGAAAAAATTGAACTGAATGTCAAAGTCATTCGGATGAGACTATAAACCGAGGTCCCGTGTGCAAACGCACGCAGAACATCTTGCGCACACGTTAAAATCCCATTCCGCCTTTCGGAAGAGCAGGCCATCGTGTGCCGGTAGGAGCAGATGACAAAATTATATATAAAAAAAAACAGCATGCACACAGGTGTTGCGTTTAGACAACATCCTGAGGGGAAAAAAAAAAAATAATGGGTTGGCGCTGCACTTGTGGCGACGCGCTCTCCCCGGGGAGAGCAGCCCAAATTTCACGCAGAAAAACCTGCTGTGACATAAAGTGGTATAAAATATAAAATAAAATAAAATTAGCGCACTCCTTCCTTTTACCCTGTCCAAAGTGTGGTCAGTCAGTTCCTGCTATAAATAGCACCAGCTGGCCCCCAACTGGGTTGGGATGGGATGAAATATTTAGCAGCTGAGAGGAGCTGAAAGTGGGGGATACTGACAGCTGTGTAACATCAGTGCTGATTCCACTCCCGGGACGGGATAGCCTAGTGGTCAGAACATTGCCCTGGCAATTTGACGACCTGAGTTCGATTCCCGTTGGAGGGGATTTTTCCCCTGGAGTTAACATCAGTGCCAACTCCACTCTCCACAAAAGTCACTTTGGATGAGACTATAAACCGAGGCCCCGTGTGCGAATGCACGCTGACCATCTTGCGTACATGTTAAATCCTGTATCGCTTTTCGTAGGAGTAGGTCACTGTGTGCCAGTGGGAACAGATGACAAGATTTACAAAACCACAAACACACGGGGACTGGATGTAAAAAAAGCACACAAGTGCTTATCCCATTATCCTCGATAGAAAAGAATAAATAAAAATCTATCTCCCAACCCCAACCAGGACTACTTTTCAGACAAAAACCTCTTTCACAAATAAAAGGCGACAAGCAAAGAGCATACATGTATACACTGCGTGTGTGCGTGTGTTGTTGGGGTTGAGGGGGACCGGGAGGCACGCAATGCAACAAAAGAAACACAAAGGAGGGAACTGACTAATGAGCTGTATACCTTCCTTCCGTCTTCCACTGGTTGGCCACACGACTGAGTGTGGCCCGCGCTTTGGTTTCGTCAAACTGGCAGGCTTCCAGCGCCATCTTGATCACCTCAGGCTCCAGGCCGCTGTACTCCTCGCTGAATTTGCCGATCACTGGGTGGTGGACACAAGAAGTGAAATATGGTGTGAATTGTTTTATTTTATTTTTGATTATATTTCAATTTCATTTTATGTCGAGATTAATGGAATAAGCAAGCATTCATGTGTTGTTGTTTTTTTGCTGCTTTTTTTATGTCCAGTCCCCACCTGTGTGTAAGCACTTTTTGTAATTTTTGTCATCTGTTCATAACTTGGAGACACAATGGCCTACTCTTCTGATAGGTGGAACAGGTTTTAATGCATGCACAAGATGTTCTCTGTATGTTCGGACACTGGACCTCGGTTTGTAGTCTCATCCAAGGACTTTTTAAGAAGGGGGAGGTTAGGGGGGGATGGTTAGAGTAGGCACTGATGCGAACTCAAGGGGAAAATATCCCATATATTCCCTTGAAAGGGATTTGAACCCGGATCAGCAGATCACGAGCGCAATGACGATTTGTGTGAATCCCATTTTGTGCATATTTACATACATACACACCCACATGCAGACTAACACATACATTCAATAAACACACTTACTGGTTTGGACTCTGAAAGATACATTGGTTTGGACAATGAATGATCTGTGGTTTGGACAATGAATGATCTGTGGTTTGGACAATGAATGATCTGTGGTTTGGACAGTGAATGATCTGTGGTATGGACAATGAATGATCTGTGGTTTGGACAATGACTGATCTGTGGTTTGGACAATGAATGATCTGTGGTTTGGACAATGACCGATCTGTGGTTTGGACAGTGAATGATCTGTGGTTTGGACAGTGAATGATCTGTGGTTTGGACAATGAATGATCTGTGGTTTGGACAATGAATGATCTGTGGTTTGGACAGTGAATGATCTGTGGTTTGGACAATGATCTGTGGTTTGGACAATGAATGATCTGTGGTTTGGACAATGAATGATCTGTGGTTTAGACAATGACTGATCTGTAGTTTACACAATGAATGATCTATGGTTTTGACAAAAAATACTTTTTAAACACACTTGCACACACACATATGTGGGCCAAATAACAAGTGAAACACCGCATCACACACAGTCAATCTTCACCTCCAATAACAGCCTACAACACAAACAAACCAGACGGACGCTATAGCCTAACGGTTAAGACCATGCCACTTCAGTCCTCGAGGTCCTGGGTTTGAATCTCGTTGGTGTCTGGTGAATTAAGGCTGGGGATTTTTACCATCTCCCAGGTCAACTTCAAGCACAGACCTGCCAGTGCCTTCACTTATTTATTACTTTTTTTATTTATTCTTTTATATCAAGGATAATGGAATAAGCACTCATGTGCTTTTTTTACGTCCAGCCCCTGTGTGTATGCAGTTTTGGATATCATTCCCTTCAGGTACACACACATGCAGAAGATCACATGACAAACAAGCATATAACATCCCACAACACACCACTACATATTCTTATATTGTGATGGATGCATCCTGATATTCGACAACTGTCTTGTGGGTATTTTTTCCCCCCCCGTGATATTCATACGTTTACATGCTTACCGTTTTAAATAATGTATAGCTTGTACCTGCTTAAGGCGAATGTGTTTTTCCATGAGATAATAAAGCGTTTTTGAATTTGAATTTGTTGCTGCCCTACACACCACTGGCTGTAAAGGATGATGATGAATTTGAATATGAATACACCACAACACAAGCCGCCGATGTAGTCTAGTGGTTAGGGCGTTGGACTCGTAATCTAAAGGTTGCGGGTTCGATCCCAGCTTTCGGCTGTGGCGTTGTGCCCTTGGAAAAGGCACTTTACGGCTATTTTTTCACCCCACCCAGGTGTAAAACGGGTACCAACCTTGTGTTGGGGGTTAACCCTGCGATAGACTGGCGTCCTATCCAGGGGGGAGTCTATGACTCTCAGTCGCTTAACACCACAGAAACTGGGATAAGCACCGGCCTGATGAGCCTTAGGCTCGGGACAGACTTTAACTTTTAACTGTACCCGCTTGAATGTGTCTTTCTATGAGATAATAAAGTGTTTTTGAATTTGAATACACCACAACACAGCCCCTCCTCACTCACATCGTCTCTTCTCGGCGTCACTGATCTGCGGCTTGGCAGGAGACTGGTGGCGTGCAGGCGATGCCGCAGTTGTCGTCTTTTTCGGCGTGTGTGGTGGTCGAACCCGACCCTGATGCTGTGGCCGAGCGGTGAGGCGAGGTGGTGGACGATTGCCTCCCCCTGTTGGCCTGGGCCGCGTGGGCGGGGGACGCGCGACTGTGGGGAGGGGTTCTCTTGGATTCGAACCCCAGCTCCATCAGCTGTTTGGCCGCCTCGTCTTCGTCGTTGCCGCACCTAGCGATTCAGATTTTTTTTTTTAAAGATTTTTTTTTTGTAACCCTTTTAGTCCTGAACCGGGATTTGCCGGGATTGAATA
>CM060341.1:35365272-35387772 GCA_030674155.1 Stramonita haemastoma | reverse complement strand
ACCACACACTCTTTCTCCTCTCTCTCTCTCTCTCTGCCCCCCTCCCCCCTCTCTCAATCTCTGCCCCCCCCCCCCCCTCCCTCTCTCTCTCTCACTCTCTCCCCTAAAAACGCTCACATGACGGGCCGGAGAGTGGCGAGGAGAGTGAGTGCGACGCGGTGAAGGGGAGGGATGGGGGGAGGCATGGGCCATGTTGCGCATGGGAATGCTCTCCCCTTGACTCGAGCCATGGCCGCCGGCGGAGGCTGGAGCAGCCAGCTGACCTCAGCGAAACACAACCAGGAAAAGAGGAGACCCCAGGAAGAGGAGGAGGAGGAAGAAGAGGAGGAGGGATACATGAGTAAGTAGTGAGTGAGCCCAGGAAGCCATGGTCAGTAGGAAATTGCAACCAAAAAACCAATATTAAAAAGAACACACATGTGCACACACAAACAAAAACTCAGGAGAGAGAGAGAGAGAGGAAAAAAAAAGAAAAAAAAAAAGACTTTGATGGTAAAATCTCCCTGAAGAACAACCCAATGCAGGAAAGACAGCGACAGATATGTGTGTGTGTGTAATATATATATATATATAATATATAATATATTTATATATTTATATCTATCTATCTATCTATCTATCTATCTATCTATCTATCTATCTATCTATATACACACACATACACACACAAACAATAAAAACAAAATCCCCAAAGCCTGAATGATCATAAAAGTTAGCATATAAATCAAGAAACAAAAAGTATATAAGAAAAAGAGAAGGGGGTGTGAGTGAGTGTGTGCGTGTTTGCATGTGTGTGTGTAGACAGGTGAGCATGTATGCATTTATGTTCATCCATACATATGAATATTACAGTATGCATGTATGCACAAATGTATGCATGGGTTTCAGCTTGCATGTGTGCTTATTTTCTAACCTGTCTGCATCCCAAGACTGATTCTGAGAGACTTGACCATCTGCTACAACAAGCTTAACTCTGTATGTACATGCATGTGTGTTTGTTTCTTTGTTTTGGCTAAGCAAACCAACAGTCATTAGATACTTTATCGGAAAACATGTAGGCAACACACACACACACACACACACACACACACACACACACACACACACACACACACACTGAAGTTCAACTACACAGCACAACAAAGTGACACCAATCCCTTTGGTCAAAGTTGATCAAAGTTACAGTTTACGAGTGAGCACTGCAAGACTTAAGTTTGTTAAAAAAATATTATATAAAAAAACCAACAAAGCCTGCCTTAGTTTGTTACAAACAAACAACAACAACAACAAAAAACATCAAAATACAAACAAACAAACAAAAACAACAGTAGTGTCAGTGAAACAAACACCTTTCTTATCCATACTCATTAACAACATCTGTATCAAATCAATCTGAAATACAGTCTTAATAAAGGAGCACTGTTTAGGTACACTTATTCATCTGTATTACTGTTACTGTGTTAGCAAAGAATGTTAAAGAACATTGACTTAAGATTCCAAACAAAACACTTAACAACCAAAAAAAAAGGAAGTATCAGATTCAAATGAATGACAATAGAATTTTTTTAATAACAGGTTTTAAAAAAAGGTAAAATCTACAAAACAAATAGCTATAGACAAAAAAAACCCAAATAAACAATTTTAAACATGCATGCAGTAATGAAAAAATATTATGTATAGTAAATTCTGTAAGCCTTTGTATTTTATATCATCCTCAGTATAAAAAAAATAATAAATAAAAATAAAAATAAATTTTAAATGAATAAAAGGGGAGAAAAAATAAAAACATTCAAATAGAGTTATTCTACAGCTGCTTGCATTTTTTTTTAAACAGAGGCTGAACCACTGTGGTAGAAAAATGAAGAGTGTAATGCGGTTACACAAAAAATGATGATTTTTGAAACAAAATCAAATTAGATAATTGCTAACTTAGCAGTTGATCAATAAAAACTGCCAAAAACTGTCATTATTCTGAGCAGTCTGTAACAAAATAAACCATAAATCGTCTTCTATAGTAATATTTTAAAAAAATGTTCTATGGCAGTAAACATCAATATTTTTGATTTGGAGATCATTATTTTTAGAAAAACAACAGCAAAAAACAACAAAAATAACAACAGCAAAAACGATTAAAAAAGTAATGAAAAATCAGACAAAATGAGACTTTTGGGTCAAGCCAAAAAGATATATAATATATATATATATGAAACAAGAAAATGAAGACCAAAACAGGATTTTCAAAAAAAGAACTGATTAAATTCTTTTAAACTTTGACCTGTAAAACACTCTCATGCAAGCACATTAATGAAAGTAAATGAAGTTCACTCTATTTCCACATTTCTTTTAATATTGAACAGAAAAAAAAGTTTTAACATATAGAAACTGAAAAAATGAAACAAACAGTGCAGGTTTATATAAAAAAAAAATTTTAAGAAAAAAATTAAATACAGCAATTCTTACCTATCAAAATCTTATCTTGGGATGTTTTTGTAATCTTTAGTTCAACATACACCAATTTAATAACACACATAAAAAAACGATAGAACAAAAGATAAGCAGATTCACAAATTCTGGCAAAGCCTTAAAACATAAGCTGTGCTAAACTTCAATATTTTATGTGTTCTTTTTCTTTTTTTGTTCCCCTGCTAGAACTCAGAGGTTCACCACTGGTGAGATTTTTCTGTATACATAACATGTATACATCCACTCACCCCCCCCCCCCCCCCCCCCCCACACACACACACACACACACACAGCCATCATTTAAGTAGCAATATTCCAACTTCTGGGATTTTCTGTTTAACTTCATACCCTTGTTTAGAATAGAACACACACGCACATGCGTGAGCGTGCGCGAACACACACACACACACACACACACACACACACACACACACACACACACATGTAGAAAACACTTATGTCTTTTTTTTGTTTTCCTCTTTCCTTTTTTTTTTTTTTTTTTAAATGTTTATATTCTTTAGTCATTAAAAAACTTTGTTTTACAAATAGTAATACCATGCAGATTCTTAAACTGGGGATTGAGGTTGAGCAAGTGACTAAGTCACACAAGCAAGCAAGCAAACATGCAAACGTGCAAGTGAGGTAATTTAGTTAGTAAGCATACATGTCCAATTGTCCATGTAGTTTGTTTATTTATTAAATTTATTTATTTATTTATTCATTTATTCATTCATTTGATTATATATATATATCTAATCCTTTTGATTTGAGGATAATGGAACACGCACTTAGCTAGTTAGATACATAATTAGTTTATTAATTAGTTAGTTAGGTACTAAGTTAGATGGCTGATTCATTCATTTGTTGAGTGTTCGTTTATCTAATTGTTCAATCATATAGCGGTATGATGATATATATGTCAATTCGTTCTTTCTCCCTCTCTTTCTCTCTCTCTGTTCCCTTACAGGTTGGGGTGTGTGATAGTACCTGGTCTTCTCCTGTGCTTGCAACTTTACAGGAGGTCTGTCCACTCACCTCAGCTGAAACATTTTGACTTCATTGTACAGGTTGTGTGCTGGGTGTGTTCATGTTTCCATAACTCACCAAACGCTGATATATAAATTATTGTGGGATCTTTAATGTGCCTATTCAGTATTTGATCTCCTGCATGTATATTATGCATGAAGGGAATTGAGACACTAGCAGGCGATAGTAAACCAAAACAAGCCAATAAAGTGAAACCACAAAAGATGGTTACAGAGCAAACTGGTTACACACACACACAAAACCCTAACCCCCCACCCCCCCCCCCCCCTAGTCAAACAGGCAAGACACACAACAGGATAAAAAAAAAAAAACACGGAGAGAAGGATAACAAAAATATCTCAAGCCACCAACCCACGTGACAAAGATAAAGAATTGGCAAGCCAAATAAAAAGCCATAACAACCAAGCAACACAACACAATGAAAAAAAAAAAGTTGTAACCCAGAAAAAAAGCCAAAACAGCCAAGCCACACAGGATGGGGAAAATAAAGAATTGGTAAGCCAAAAAAAAAAAAAAAAAAAGCCAAAACAGCCAAGCCACACAGCATGGGAAAAATGAAAAATCTGGTACACCCGCAATAAACAAAAAAGGCCCAAAGCAGCCACAGCAAACACTACTGACCAAGGGAAGAACAGAACACCACCTACCCGTTGTTTGTGGCTCCAACGTGGGTCCTCCCATGATGTCGTTTTAGTTGAGTGGTCAATGTAAAAGCTTTAAGACAAAACAGATTGAAAAAAAAAATGTGCTTCCTTATTATTCATTACAACATCAATGAATGAATCGTGGGTTTTCAGAAAAATACAATAACAAAAACTACCCAACCCCACCCCCCCAACAAAAAACAAAAATTCCTTGTCCTCAAGTCTCAGTATCTGTTAAAATCATTGGTGGAAAAAGTTTGTTCAAAAAAAAAAACAACTCCTATTTTCAATAAGTTCAAACTAGTACTAACTAGTTAACATGAGACACACTGATCCCCTGATTAAAGTGACATACACGAAGGCATGCACGCACGCACGCACGCACACACACACACACACACACACACACATATAATTATTCACACACACACACACATATTCACACACACATATTCACACACACACACACACACACACACACACACACACACATTGTGGCTGATAGTGATACTGAGTGATAGAGATAGAGTGACTGACACAGTGAGAGAAACAGACGCTCAGAGACACTCAGACAGGGAGGGAAAGCTTGACACAAGAGAAGAGAAAGTTCCCCCACCCCCTACCCCAAGAGTACCAGCTCCAACAAAGCCAACAAATACAAAACAAAACAAAAAACCAACAACACAAAAGCATAAGTATTAAATATTATCAAACAACTATTTGAGTGCTTTGTTACTGTATTTTTGGCATAAACACACACACACACACACACACACACACACACACACACACACACACACACACACAGAGTGACAAATGTATGCATTACATTTACACTGTGATACTAGTCACACACACACACACACACACACACACACACACACACACACACACACACACACACACACCCACACACAGGCACGCACGCACACCCACGTACGCACGCACAAATTATATGCATATGTCCTGATTGAAAAGTAGTTTCATTGCTTCAGTTCCGAGATGTTGCAATATGCATTTCGTATGCAACAACAAATTAATAATAATACACAACAGTCAACAGTCGTCTGCCAGTACTAGGCCAACATTTTCTTGCTCACAAGCCCAGCTATGTTCTTCCTTTTCCTGACCCCCAAAAAACCGCCATCGCACATAAACCCACATCGTTGTACAGAGTTTAAAGATGCCTGACGACAGTAAAATAATTCTTTACTCACAAAGCCTTTTGGTTTGGATCCCAACGCGCTTCCCAGCCCGGGGGTAGTGGTGGATACCAGCTTTGGCTCGCCATCTTGGATATTTTGATCGATTTGCATACACTTTTGTCTGAATACCGGAAAGTTATTGCAACATACTGTTTGCCGAAAGTCATTACGAAATGTAGGCCTATTTCGACATTGTAAACTTTACAAATACTTTTCAAAGTTTTAGGTATGGCTTCCCTTGTGGGCCTGTCCGTATAAATTAGCATTTCCACCTTCTGCAAATTCCGTGCTAGGAATTTCCTCTTATATATATATATATATATATATATTATATATATATAATATATATATATATATATATATATATATATATATATAATATATATATATATATAGAGGAAATTCCTAGCACGGAATTTGCAGAAGGTGGAAATGCTAATTTATACGGACAGGCCCACAAGGGAAGCCATACCTAAAACTTTGAAAAGTATTTGTAAAGTTTACATTATATATATATATATATATATATATATATATATATATATATATATATATATATATATATATATATATATATCCTTCTTTTGTTTCTGCCTTATTCCTTTTCTGTCTGTCACCTCCTTCTTGTTTATTTTCTGTCTTCTTGGTCCATTCTCTTGCCTTTTTCTTTTTTATTATCAGAAAGACTTAATAATAATGATTCTTCCCAATGCCGAAGTTGGATGCACTGGGCCTGACTGGACAGCACATTGTTTTGTTGGTGTGTTTTTTTTTCGCTCATAGGCCTATGACAGAACAATAGTTGCTGTCTGAGCGTTTGAGGAAGAGGAGAAAAAAAAAAAAAAGATCATGACTGCTGGCCTGGATGCTAGTCTTTCAGATGAGATGATCCCATGCGCTACATATCTTTAGTGGAAGAAAGAAGATCCCACGGCAACAGACAGGTTCCTTTGAAAAAAAACAAAAAACCTTATAGAAACAAATGTGGCACTTGCAAAAAAAAAAAAAAAAAAAAAAAAAAAAAACGAAAGAAGAAGAAGAAGAAGAGAAGAAGAAGAAGAGGAAGAAGAAGAAGAAGAAGAAGATGAAGAAGAAGAAGAAGAAGAAGAAGAAGAAGAAGAAGAAGAAGAAGAAGAAGAAGAAGAAGAAGAAGAAGAAGAAGAAAATAAAGAAGAGAAAGTGACAAAAAAAAAACCTCACAAAAATCACACACAAAAATCAAACAAACAAACAAACAAACATGCAAACGAACAAATGAGAAAAAAGACAGAAAAGAACTGTGCTCAATTTCAAACTTCTCGACTGTACAGGCAGAGCGGTTTTAACGTGCGCCAAGACGTTTCAAAAGCCTGGGTTCAAGCCACCACAGCCTCTGAACAGCCCGCTCAAGGGAATGTTTTTCCCCTGGAGTCAACATCAGTAGCGACTCTACTCCCCCAAAAGTCCTTCAGATGAGTCAATAAACCAAGTCCCAACGTGCGAACACACAGAGAACATCTTGCGCACAGGTTAAAAACCTCTTTGGAATTGTGGGCTATTTCGTGCTGGTAGGAACAGAAGACAATTTTTAAAATATATATATATGCACATAGATGTGTTTAGACACTATCCCCAGAGTCCAAATGCTGCTACCTTAATGGTAGGGGGAAAAAACAGTCATACATGCAAAATCTAACCATTGGTGAACTTTGGAACTCTAGCCAAGAAATGAAAACAAAAAGCAAAGAAAAATTCCAATTTGTCTGCCTCAGCCATATTCAGGCTGATCATGTTGAATTCTCAGGATCAGAAGTCCACAGGGAGCTGTTGGGCCACCAACCAGAGAGGCCCTGTATTGCTGCTGGGTCACCTTGGCAGTGTATAGTGGTGTCATGTTTGGTTTCTTCTTGTTGATTGTTTGCTTGACTAAAAAGCCATGAAGTCACAACTAATATATTGTGTTGTGCTGAAACATTTTGGAGAAAAAGATGGGGGAAAAAAAACAGCTTTGCATTGTTGCACTAAAAGCGTAAATTTCACATCAGTGTTAAGATTAAATAAGTGTGTATATGATTTTCCATTCGTTTTTTTTTTTGCTCTTACATATAAGATTCTATCTATCTATCTATCCCTTAATGTGGTGACTGTGGGGGCACCCCTGAAGACTTGACAACCAGTTTTCTCCATTCCTCTCTCTGCCCTGCTTTTCCTAAAGTTTTGTTGAGTTCTAGGCCTGTCCATTTGCTGATGTTGTCTTCCCATCTCTTCCTTGGTCTGCCTCTTTGTCTTCCCCCTTGGACAGTGCCTTGCAGTATGGTTTTCAAAGTCCATTTGATCTTGCGACATGCAGATAGATTGCATTCCCTAAAAACAACGGATGCTATAGCCCAGTGGTTAAGACTGTTCGACTTCAATCCCAATCTGAGCTGTGTCTGGTGAATTATGGGTGGGGATTTTTATAATCTACCATGTCAACTTCAAGTGCAGACATGCCAGTGTCTTGATTCCTGTTGTGTATATTAAAGTTAAAGTCTGTCCCAAGCCTAAGGCTCATCAGGCCGGTGCTTATCCTGGTTTCTGTGGCGTTAGCGACTGAGAGTCATACCAGTCTATCGCAAGGTTAACCCCCAACACAAGGTTGGTACCCCTTTTACACCTGGGTGGGGTGAGAAAATAGCCGTAAAGTGCCTTTTCCAAGGGCACAACGCCATAGCCGAAAGCTGGGATCGAACCCGCAACCTTTAGATTACGAGTCCAACGCCCTAACCACTAGACTACAGCAGCGGCTGTTGTGTATATACAGATGATCAAATATACACGTTAAAGATCCTGTCGTTCATGTCAGTGTTCAGTGGGTTATGGAAACATGAACATACCCAATATGCAACCTGCTCTGAAGTTGGAATGTGTCAGCAGAAGCCAGCATGCAGACCTCCTGTAAATTCACAAGCACAGGAGAAGAGACCTGGCACTAAGCACCTCACCTTGTAAGGAAATGGAAGGGGGGGGGGGGGAGAGAGAGAGAGAGAGAGAGAGAGAGAGAGAGAGAGAGAGAGAAGAGATTTTCTGTACAAAAAAAGAAAAAAAAGAAACATACACACGCTCACAAACACACAACCTACTGTTTCAAAATATACCTTCAAACAGTCAACTCTCCCAACAGATTTCACACAACTCACATTCCAACATCACTCACGCTGACAATCATAAACTGATGATCAACCACTTTATTGTCAAAAGCAATTAATAAGACAATGATAGTAACATGAGCGTTCAATGCCTGCAGAAATTCAAGACCGCATGATCTGGTTCATAACATCACATTTTTAAACCCTGAATAAAACTATGAAGACACAAGTCACTAGTAAAATGGTAAAGGTGTCCAATAACCTATGCAGTCATTGGGAAGCGCAACAGATGTCAGAGACCTCAGCTTCTCTAGGGGCCAGCATATTGAGGGCGGCACTCATCTCCTCCCCCTGGCTGCTTTACCTTCCCTGACCCTAAAGAGGGCAGGTACCCATTTACAGCTGGGTGAACTGTGGGGACTGTACTGAAGCCAAGGCGCGCAAACGATCACCCATCCAACTGGTAACCATGCTCGACGCTGCTTAACTTTGGCTGGGGGAAAGCGAGCGCTCTGACCACTGAACTAACCTGTCTCCAGTCACACCAGTACATGCAGGCAGATAAATGCTGTCCACAAAGTACATGAATTCCAGCACACACGTGATAGCATGCATGTAAAGCAATGCTTATGAGGATTTTATCACAAAATGTGGCTGTTTGGAAATGAATAAATGATTTATCAAAGAACCACGCAAGTGCCAACCTAACAGATCCCTCTTCACACAAGCATGCATGTACACACGCACGCACACACATATACACACACACACACACACACAATGTCAAAATTTACAAAACCGCATATACACAGGGACTGGTAGTAAAAAAGCACACACACACACACACACACACACACACACACACACACACACACACACACACACACACACACACACACACACAAACAAATGACAAAATTTACAACAACTGCATATACACAGGGACTGGATTAAAAAAGCACACGAGTGCTTATTCCATTTTCCTCAAAATAAAAAATATAAACACATTCATTCATTCTCTCTCTCTCTAACAGAATACAACAACACATTCATTCATTCTCTCTCTCTCTTAACAGAACACAACACACTTGAAAGTGCGTAGGTTTCCTGTATGCCCACATAATTATAAGTACGTACATGTGTACACACATTCATTCTTTTCTTTAATGTCATTTCATTGATAACGATATTAGACCTGAAAGAAAATGAAACAATAACACACACACACACACACACACACACACACACACACACACACACACACACACACACACACACACACCCATAAAAACAAATCAAAACATCCAGCACCCACCCTCTCCAAACCCCCTAGAAACTAAAAAAGTAAAAGGTAAAAAAAAAAATTTTTTTTTTTAATTTCAAAAAAAAAAAAAGGTAAAAGGTAAAGGCGTCCCATAACCTATACTGTCGCAGGGAGTGAGGCGTCAGAGACCTCAGCTTCTCTAGGGGCCAGCATGTTGAGAGTGGCGCCCATCTCCTCTCCCTGGTTGCTTTACCTTCCCTGACCCTAAAGAGGGCGAGGACCCATTTACAGCTGGGGGAACTGTACTGAAGCCAAGTCGTGCAAACGGTCACCCATCCTACTGGTAACCACACTCGACGCTGCTTAACATTGGCAGGGGGAAAGCGAGTGCTCTGACCACTGAGCTATCCCCGTCCCTAGAAACTAAGAAATAATATTCAAAAAAATTCTTTCTAATTTCCAGAATTTCCCCAAACAGTTGAGACACAGCATGCAAATCCAACACCACTCAGTCAAGAGTACTAAATTTAGCACGTCCCTTCCTTTTTACCAAGTCCAAGTGTGGTCAGTTCCTGCTATAATTAGCACCAGCTGGGCTGAGACGGAATGAAATGGAATGAACAGCAGCGGAGACCAAAAAAAAAAAAAAAGGATAGCACACAGCTGTCAGTTTCCCCCCACTTTCAGCTCCTTTCAGCAGCTAATTAACCCATCCCAGCCCAGCCCAGATGGGGGCCAACTGGAGCTATTTATAGCAGGAACTAACCACACACACATGGACAAGGTAAAAAAGGAAAGGGCACAGCACTATAAATTTAGCACTCTTGACTGAGTGATGTTGGATTTGTAAACTGTCAGCAGCAGAAAAGTTAAAGTCTGTCCCGAGCCTAAGGCTCATCAGGCCGGTGCTTATCCCGGTTTCTGTGGTGTAAAGCGACTGAGAGTCATAGACTCCCCCCTGGATAGGACGCCAGTCTATCGCAGGGTTAACCCCCAACACAAGGTTGGTACCCCTTTTACACCTGGGTGGGGTGAGAAAATAGCCGTAAAGTGCCTTTTCCAAGGGCACAACGCCATAGTCGAAAGCTGGGATCGAACCCACAACCTTCAGATTATGAGTCTAATGCCCTAACCACTAGACTACAGCGGCGTTCTCAATGTGTTACCCCTCCCAAAAACTTGACCAGATGCCTTACCCTACCCACCCATCCCCTCATCATCGTCATTATCATACCCTCCACCAAACCCACCAGCACCCTACCCATCACCACCACCACCACCACCACCACTACCACCACCACCATACTTATTCCCAAACCCACGACAGCGACCCCGACCTCGACCTCGACCCTGACCCCGACCCCGACTCTGAGAGTAATGGTGTCTGCCGAATTTCCCGGCAGAATAATATCGAGGCCTCGTTTCCTGCATCGCTTGCTGTTCCGCTTCTGTGGACAGACACACAGACAGACAGACAGACAGACAGACAGACAGACAGACACAGAACACACATACGACCACACACACACACACACACACACACACACACACACACACACACACACACACACACACACACACACACACACACACACACACACACACACACACACAAAGAATGTGAGTTATTAATTTTAAGATCTTCATAATGAGCTGAGTGTATGGGAGGGTTGGTTTGTTTGGGAGGGGGTGGGAGGTGTGGGGTGTGTGTGTGTGAGGGGGGGGGGGGGCAGGGGGGGTTATGTGTTGGGGTGGTTGGGTGGGGGGTGTGGGAGGTGGGGTGTGGTGTGGGGTGGGGTGTGGGTAGGGGTGGGGGAGGTATGGGGGTATGTGATGGGGTGGGTGGGTGTGGAGTGTGGGAGGTGTGTGTGTGGGGGTGTGGGGGGGAGTGTGAGGTGTGGGGGTATGTGATGGGGTGGGTGGGTGTGGAGTGTGGGAGGTGTGTGTGGTGGTGGTGGTGGGGGGGGGGGGGGGGGTTGTTCATGGTTGTGTATCATCTGCGATGACATGTAACTTAGATCACAAGGATGTACATTCCCGAAGTCGGAATGTGGCCACCATAAAGGGGGGTAAAGAGGTATCTTTAGTAATAGTAGTAGTAGTAGTAGCAGTAGTAGCAGTAGTAGTAGTAGTAGTAGTAGTAGTAGTAGTAGTAGTAGTAGTAGTAGTAGTAGTAGTAGTAGTAGTAGTTAAAGTTAAAGTCTGTCCCGAGCCTAAGGCTCATCAGGCCAGTGCTTATCCCGGTTTCTGTGGCGTTAAGCGACTGAGAGTCATAGACTCCCCTCTGGATAGGATGCCAGTCTATCGCAGGGTTAACCCCCAACACAAGGTTGGTACCCCTTTTACACCTGGGTGGGGTGAGAAAATAGCCGTAAAGTGCCTTTTCCAAGGGCACAACGCCAGAGCCGAAAGCTGGGATTGAACCCGCAACCTTTAGATTACGAGTCCAACACCCTAACCACTAGACTACAGCGGCGGCTTAGTAGCAGTAGTGGCATCATTATTTTATTACAATAATTATAATTATCATCATCATCATTATTATTATCCTTATCATTAACTCCTGTCTGTCCTTGCAAAGTTGGCAAGTTCAATTATAAAACTGTATCCCTGAAGTCGGAATGTAAGCTACCTTAATGGTGGGGGGGGGGGGGGGGGGGGGGGGAGGATGGGGGAAAAAATGAAACCCGTCACATACTGACAAAATCAAGATTCAAGATTTAATTCGCCTTTGACCCCTCTTGGGGCATGTCTCACCACTCTTGAACCTTGGGAGCTCTAGCCAAAGATAAAAAACAACAAAAAACCCCTCAAGAAAACAAAATGATTATATAAGGATTAAAATTTTTTTTTTTTTTTAAACCCACCACCACCACCAACATCATCAACAACAACAAGGAAATGAAAAAAAAAAAAAATCCACTAACCTGGCGACAGCACTGGATACTTTTCGTTCACCTCTTTAACGACGTAGATGGTCGGGAATTCCACCAATCGTCTGCCGTTCAGGTTTTTGTGCAGACTTTCCGTCTTGTCCAGCATGTAGTATCTGTCACAGAGAACGTGCGTCGTCGTTAGAATCCGACAAAAAACCAAAAAAAACAGTGAAGACAACAGTAGGCATCCGCCAGTCTCCGAAGATTATGGAGTTGTGCTCTAGGCTCTAAGAGCACAAAGCCTGGGTAAGTAAGTATGGAGGGAAATCTGTTACCCATGCAGCAGACCCCCCCTCTACGTTGCTGGAATGGTCCATTGGAAAGGCAATCGTCGATATGAATGGTTCCAGTACCGTCGCAGGAGCCACCAGAACATTGTCATATACAGCCCCAAGCCGCCCTGGGGACCACACTGTCCACTCATCCATTTAACTCATACAATGTTGTGAGTTTTACTCAAATTACCTGACCAACACTGCTGGTGTCTGTATCTCTCGGGCCTGGTTGTCACTGGGATATATATTATGGTAGGTAACATAAGAGTCAGCCCTGTCACGTAGTCTCAAAGCACATGCACTTCCATAGCAGCACCATTACATCATCTTCAACACCAACTGATTTGTCAAGCAGTAAAAAGAAAATCTTGTGCATTATACGTTAAAACCTGTTCTGCCTTTGGGAAGAGTAGACCTGTCTGTGTGCCGGTAGGAACAGATGACAAATTTTTTTTTTTTTAAACTCAAGCACACAGGTGTCACGTTTAGACACCACCCCCCAAAGTCAGAATGCAGCTACCTAACAGCAGGAAAAAAAACAGTCCACAGCTCACAAATCCAGCATCACTCTATAGTCAAGAGTGCTAAACTTAGCACACCCCTTCCTTTTACCAAGGAGTCCAAGTGTGGTCAGTTCCTGCTATAATTAGCAACCAGCTGGCCCCCATCTGGGATGAGATGGGATGGATTAATTCGCCACCGAGAGGAGCTGAAAGTGGGGGGGGGGGGGGGGGGGGGTGGGGTGTGTGAACTGACAGCTTTGAACCACATACGCAAAAATCTCACCATGGATGAACCTTGGAGCTCTAAGAGCCGAGAAACAAACACACATTCAAAAACAATCAATTCACAGATTCACTCACAGATTCACGCGTTCATTATTTAAAAAAAAAAAAAAACTCAAGCACACTGGTGTCACGTTTAGACACCACGCCCCAAAGTCAGAACGCAGCTACCTGATAGTTACAGGTAAAAAAAAAAACCACCAGTCCACAGCTCACTCACAAATCCAGCATCACTCAACCTACTTGTTCTTGCCGTATATTTTGAGGAGGACGGCGTAGGACCTCCCGCTGTCGGCAGAGTAGGCCTGCAGGGAGATTCCTGGGGACGCTGTGCTGGCCTCCAGCTCCTGGTGTTTCCTGATGTGACCCTCCAGGAGGTCCTGGATCACCTCCACGTCTGGAATCCTGACAACAACAACATCAACATCAACAACAACATCAACAACAACATCAACAACAACATCAACAACAACATCAACAACAACTACATCAACAACAACATCAACAACATCAACATCAACAACAACATCAACATTCATTCCTTCAACTGACAGACACTATTTTGTGTTTGTATTTTGTATTTTGTTCCACTTTGTCACAGCAGATTTCTCTGCATGAAATTCGGGCTGCTCTCTCTCCCCAGGGAGAGAGAGCGCGTCACCACAAGTGCAGCGCCTACCCATTTTTTGTTTTCTTTTTCCTGTATGCAACTGGATTTGTTTCCCTATCAGAGTGGCTTTTTTCTACAGATTTTTGCCAGGGTCAACCCCCCTTGTTGCCGTGGGTTTTTTTACGTGCGCTAAATAGTGATGTGTAACACACGGGACCTCGGTTTATCGTCTCAGCCAAAAGACTAGCGCCCAGACCACCACTCAGAGTCTAATGGATGGGGAAAAAGTGTTGGGCACAAACGGGTTACGAACCACCGCACACTCCGACCCAATCTTTTTGCTTTCTAGGCAAGGCGCGTTACCACCTAGACCACCGATCCACACTGTAGCCGAGTCAACTGACTTAACTCCCTAAAGTCCATGAAGTCATGGGTTCAAATCCTGGTGGTGTCTGGGGAATTAAGAAGTAGGGGGGGGGGAATTTTAACGATTTTCCCAGGTCAACTTTTCAAGTGCAGACCTGCCAGTTTGCCTTAATTTCCTTTTGTGTATTCTACACATGCAGAATATCAAATATATGCCCGTTGATAGATCGCGTAATTCATGTCAGCATTCGGTGGGTTACGGAAACACGAACATACGCAGCATACATCACAGCGCACAAATCCAACATCACTCAGTCCAGAGTGCAAAATTTAGCACACCCCTTCCTTTTACCTCGGAGTCTAAGTGTGGTCAGTTCCTGCTATAATTAGCACCAGCTGGCCCATTATGGGCTAGGACAGTTCCTGCTATAATTAGCACCAGCTGGCCCATTCTGGGCTGGGACAGTTCCTGCTATAATTAGCACCAGCTGGCCCATTCTGGGCTGGGACAGTTCCTGCTATAATTAGCACCAGCTGGCCCATTCTGGGCTGGGACAGTTCCTGCTATAATTAGCACCAGCTGGCCCATTCTGGGCTGGGACAGTTCCTGCTATAATTAGCACCAGCTGGCCCATTCTGGGCTGGGACAGTTCCTGCTATAATTAGCACCAGCTGGCCCATTCTGGGCTGGGACAGTTCCTGCTATAATTAGCACCAGATGGCCCATTCTGGGCTGGGACAGTTCCTGCTATAATTAGCACCAGATGGCCCATTCTGGGCTGGGACAGTTCCTGCTATAATTAGCACCAGCTGGCCCCATTCTGGGCTGGGACAGTTCCTGCTATAATTAGCACCAGGTGGCCCCATTCTGGGCTGGGACAGTTCCTGCTATAATTAGCACCAGCTGACCCCCATCTGAGCTGGGATGGGATGAAATAATTATTAGCCGCTGAGAGGAACTGAAAGTGGGGGAAACTGACAGCTGTGACATTCCCCAAGTTGGAATGCGGCTACCTTCATGGTGGGCAACAGACGGTCGTACACACAGAATCTCTCCATTGGTGAACCTCAAAGCTACTAGCCAAGGAGCAGAGTGGAAAAAATCCATCCATCAATCAATCAATCAATCAAAGTCTTTGTAGGGGGGTGGGGTGGGTGGGGGGTAGATAGCTTAGTGGTTAGAGCACTTTGATTGTAATCTGACAGCTCAGGTTCCAGCCCCCTAGGGTGTTTCCCCTAGAGTTCACATCAGCACTGACTCCACTCCCTTGAAAAAGAACGGAAGGTGGCAGAAAGGTGAAGACGTTCTCCTGCCTAAGAAGTAAACCGTGAGGTTCTGGGTTCGATTCCCTGCCTCGCCCTTTCTTTCCAGTTTGATGAAAAAATCAAACTGGATGCGAAGGTCCTTTGGAGGAGATTATAACTGAAGCCTCATGAGTACATGCAACTTTTACAGGTTAGTATGCATACATAGACTTAGAATTCTTATGTCCACTGTCATGTGAGTTGAAGTGTGTACACATGTAATGATGATGTTCCTGCACAAACACACACACACACACACACACACACACACACACACACACACACACACACACACACACCACACTTGCCCCCACATGCATATGCAAACACACACCCACACACACATACCACCACACACACACACACCAACACACACACACCACACACACACACAACACCACACACACACACACACACACACAACACACACACACACACACACACTACTACACACACACACACAAACACATCACACAAACACACTCACACACAACACACACACAACAACATCACACACACACACACACACACACCCCAACACACACACACACACACACACACACCACACACACACACACACAACACACACACACACACACACACACACACACACACACCACACACAACACACACACACACACACACACACACACACACACACACACACACACACACACACACACACACACAAACACACACACACATACTGATACATACACACACACACACACACACACACACACACACACACACACACACACACACACTCACACTCAAAGAAACACAACGCCAACAAACTCCCTCACCTTTCATCAAAAAAGACCACATTTTCAGCAGGAAATCTCCATTCTACACTCCAGTGAATCATTTGGGTCCTGAGAAACAGAAACCAAAAACTGCTATTCAGACCCACATGTAAGCCAACATTTAACCCTCTTGTATTTGGATTCTCTGAACACAAATTGCCCCTAGATTTCGCATTCCATCACAAAAATCAGGTCAGGCACACATGCTCGCTGGCCTTTTCCTCCTTCTAAGTACACATCAGCAGCTGAACTTGACTTGAGAAAAGCGAGCGCTCTGACCACTGAGCTATCCCGCCCCATAGGTTTAACATAGCATATTAAAAAAAAAGTTGACTGGGTTAGTAGAAACACTCGACATTTCATTTACTTTCCACAGTTTTAGCACATTTGTCTGGAGATGCGGAGGTATCAAACCGAGGGTCTGTGCACTACACACATTTAGGGCACGTAAAAGAACCCAAGGGAACGACCAATTTGCAGAGCACAACATATACCGACAGCAGTTTTCACTGGCACTGCTAAGAAGTGCCAGAGATACAAGTTCAACACTCGTTTCTCTCTCTGCTCCTTTCTCTTCATCTCTCTACCTAACTGCCTGCTTCTTTCCTTCTATCCCCCTTTCTGCCTCTCTCATGAACACACACGCATGCATGCACATGCACACACCTAAACACACACACACACACACACACACACACACACACACACACACACACACACACAAAATCCAATCTGGTTTTCCTGAGCTTTAAAAATACACACCCACAGTGAAAAACAAAAGACCCAAAAATACCAAACAACAACCACCCTCCTCCCCCTCCAAAGCAAATAAATGATCCAATCCAATCCAATCCAATTCAATCTTGCTGGTTATTGGCCACACCGACCACAGAGGCCATATCGAGGTTGTCACCATGTCCATTTGGAAAAAAAAAAAAAATTCTCAGATTAAAACACAGCATGAAAATCCAGCATCACTTAGTCAAGGGTCTAGGTTAGTTAAAGTTAAAGTCTGTCCCGAGCCTAAGGCTCATCAGGCCGGTGCTTATCCCGGTTTCTGTGGCATTAAGCGACTGAGAGTCATAGACTCCCCCCCTGGATAGGACGCCAGTCTATCGCAGGGTTAACCCCCAACACAAGGTTGGTGCCCCTTTTTACACCTGGGTGGGGTGAGAAAATAGCCGTAAAGTGCCTTTTCCAAGGGCACAACACCATAGCCGAAAGCTGGGATCGAACCCGCAACCTTCAGATTACGAGTCCAACGCCCTAACCTCTAGACTACAGCGGCGGCTAAGGGTCCAGGGCCCAGTGTTCAAAATCAGCACATTCCTTCCTTTTACCATGTCCAAGTGTGGTCAGTTCTTGCTATGATCAGCATAAGCTTGCCACAGCTGGGCTGGGCTGGGATGGGATGGGATACGTAGCAGCTGAGAATAGCTGACAGTGGGGGAAACTGACAGCCGTGAAAATTGTGCAACTGTATACAGATTAAAACAAACCAAACAAACAAAACAAAGCAAGCAAAACACACACACTCACACACAAACCTAAAGAAAACGAGGCAACGTTTAAAAGTCACTCACGTGAAATCGAAGATGGATTTGTTTTTGACCTCCCTGGACATCCCTACGGGCATGAAATCAATGAAGACTCCTCGCTTCTTGGCGTTTCTCCTCAAATTCAGCACCTGACAAGAAAAATTTAAATATGTATAAAAATAAACTGTAAAAAAACAAAAAATATAAATATGTATATAAAAATATATATATAACAAAAAAACAAAACCAAGCACCAGACAAAACAACATGTCATAATGATTGCTGCATTATGACCTGGGGGGTTTGTTGTGGTTTTTTTTAATTATTATTAAACAGGCAATCTATTCAAATACTAACATGTATGTTTGCAAACAATATGCATACACATTCCCTTGCACACAATCAATTTATACTTATGTACACACACATGCATGCGCATGCGTGCATGCACACAACACACACACACATACACCCACACACACACATACACACACACAAACACACACACATACACACACACAAACACACACACACAAACACACACACACATATACACACACACACACACACACACACACACACACACACACACACACACACACACACACACACAGTGCCATAACTCAATAGAATAAAATTATACAATAACGTACGAAGAAAGGTGGCAGGATGGTTAAAAGACGTTCAACTGCCTAAGAAGTAAACCGCGAGGTTCTGGATTCGACTCCCAGCTGAGGTGTTACGGCTGTTTGACAATAATCCCACGGGCCCATGAAGTCACTGGTTCAAATCTCGGCAGTGGCATCTGTTGCACCAAGGGTACAATTCTTACAATCTCCCAGGTCAACTTAAAGAGCAGACCTGCCAGTGCTTTCATTCCCTTCATGTATACAGACATGGATCAAACATGTGCATGATAAGGATCCTGTAATTCATGTCAAGCGTTTGGTGGGTTATGAAAACGTGTACATACCCAGTATGCATCTTGTACACACACACACACACAAAATTAGCAGCTCTCTTCTTCTTCTTCTCTCACTCGCTATACACCATCAGAGGTAAAAAGGGTAACGGTAAAGGTGTCCCATAACCTAGGTGGTCGTAGGGGAGCGAGGCATCAGAGACCTCTGCTTTTCTAGGGGCCAGCATATTGACGGCGGCGCCCATCTCCTCTCCCTCACTGCTTTACCTTCCTTGACCCTAAAGAGGGCAGGTACCCATTTACAGCTGGGAGAACTGAGGGACTGTACTGAAACCAAGGTGCGCAAACGGTCACCCATCAAACTGGTAACCATGCTCGATGCTGCTTAACATTGGCTTGGGGAAAGCAAGCACTCTGACAACTGAGCTATCCCGTCCCTGTATAGCATAGTATACTAGTTAAAGTTAAAGTTAAAGTCTGTCCCGAGCCTAAGGCTCATCAGGCCGGTGCTTATCCCAGTTTCTGTGGCGTTAAGCGACTGAGAGTCATAGACTCCCCCCTGGATAGGACGCCAGTCTATCGCAGGGTTAACCCCCAACACAAGGTTGGTACCCCTTTTACACCTGGGTAGGGTGAGAAAATAGACGTAAAGTGCCTTTTCCAAGGGCACAACGCCATAGCCAAAAGCTGGGATCGAACCCGCAACCTTTAGATTACGAGTCCAACACCCTAACCACTAGACTACAGCGGCGGCATAGTACACTAGGCTATGGCCCGAATCACTCACCGCTGCAGAAAAGTTCCGACTCATTTTCATTCCAGGTAGGCCGCCTTTGTCTTTGTTCTCCACTTCTCTTTTGATCTCTTCTAGGAAAAAGAAATCTGAAAAAACAAAAGTTTTTAAGGTTTTTTTTTTTTTACGTCTTGTTGAATCTAGTCTTTGGTCTTAATCGTTCTGATAAAAACAGACTTCAAAAAGAAACAAACAGACAAAATCAACCCAAAAAACAATACTGAACACAGATTTGTATTCTGGCAACAAGGATTACACAATAGACAAACAAATAATTTTTTTTTTAAACAATTTTAAAAAATAGACAAAAAATACGCAGATCAACTGCTTGAATATAGGTAGGTCATAGGCATGCATGCTTCCACTGGCACAGATTATAAGAGCCTGCACTTGCAGTGTGAAACATGCACTACATGAAAAATAAACTCACTTCCACAAAAACTTATTGGTGCTGATCAGATATAATTGTGACATGCTAAAAAGCTATAGCTTCAGCTAAAGTCTGATTTTTTTTTTTTATCATAAATAGCAAGATATACTGAGCAAGGTCCAACTGAATAGAAAGCACAAGTTTACACTTTTTAGATTCTACATGTATGCACACCCAAGCAACAGCCATCCCCCTCCCACAACACAACACACTTTATACTAACTAACCCACCCCAAACCCCTCATCTTCTCCCAGTCCCCCCCCCCTCCCCAAACACACACACTTTATACTAACCCCCCCACCCACAACCCCTCATCTTCCCCCAGTTCCCCCCCCGCCCAAACACAACACACACACTTTATATTATTAGCCCCACCCACCCCAACCCCCTCATCTTCCATTAATATATGTGTTTCGTGTACACGCGTGTAACTTACCACTACGGTACTGGAGTCTGTGTAGTCCTCTTTGGCCACGAAGGCAGTTTTGTCTCTTTTCCCGCTGCACCCCGTCTCCCTTTTGTGCTTCAGCACACAGGGCAGGGAGCAGGTGTGAACGGCACACCTGGGACAGGTGTACTTCCTGCGCACCTGGCGGCACACTTCGCACCTGCACACACACACACATACACACACACACATACACACACACACACACACACACACACATTGATATAAAACTTATATATATATATATATATATATATATATATATATATATATATATATATATATATATATAATTCGAATTATATATATATATATTCGAATTCATTAAACTGAAGAACAACACATTGATATAGTATACACACAGTCTACACTGATACAGGTTACACAGAGTCACAACACATCTGCACTCGAGGCTGACCTGAGAGATCATGAATAAAATTCCCATCCTAAATTCACCTGAAGCTGACGCTGCAAGATTCAAACCCACAACTCCATCAGTCCACGGGCCAACAGGACTGAAGTCAAACAGTTTTATCCACTTAGCTACAGCGTCCATCAACACGGTTTGAGTCTGAAAGAAACACTCCTGAAACTGCCTCAATGTCCCAGGCAACCAACTCTGTATCTCATTATCTGGGGGACAAAACTTAACTTCTGTGTTCTCTTCCCTTGTCAACTGAGCAACCGGAAAGAGACCTTTTTGCACAATTGCATCCTTTAATCTTAGGGAAAAGAAGAAG
Source organism: Stramonita haemastoma (assembly GCA_030674155.1). NCBI lineage: Eukaryota > Metazoa > Mollusca > Gastropoda > Neogastropoda > Muricidae > Stramonita > Stramonita haemastoma. The sequence continues at coordinate 35,366,087 of CM060341.1, read as the reverse complement.
AATTTGAGAGAGAATGAATGAATGAATGAATGAATGAATGAATGAATGAATGAATGAATGAATGAATAATCTTTATTTTTCAAGGGTTACAGAGTAAGCATTACATACTTTTTTTCATCCGGCCCTTGCCCTGATCAGGGAATAAAGCTAAGAAACCCCCTCCTTACCCCTACATACCAGCATCACCACCAGCAGCAGTTCAACCAATATTTTAAAAGAAGAAAACAGAATATATTCAACAAAACGCGTCATCCTGACTGGATACACTGATTATTATTTAAACAAACATGTGTGAGTGTGTGTGTGTGTGTGTGTGTGTGAGAGACAAGGCAAGGCAAAGTCTTTTATTCGAGGATAATAGATAGATAGATAGATAGATAGATAGATAGAGAGAGAGAGAGAGAGAGAGAGAGAGAGAGAGAGAGAGAGAGAGAGAGAGAGAGAGAGAGAGAATTGTCTTTTTTTAAAGTAGGTTGTTTTTTCTTCATCGGTCTCAAAATCCTGTGATATTATTATTATTAATCATTTTGGCCCATGGTACATAAAATACATTTAATGATACAGTGACACTCATCGTTTGAGCGAATGAATTTTAAATCAAAGCAAATCATCTTCGTATGATAAGGCTATTCCACTGATCAAGGAATTCATATGGCTTGGAATCGTCGATTGCTAAATAATGCCCCGTGCACAGCACAGTATAACAGCTGAACACATGACAGTATTTCAAATGACGCAATAAAAAATATGAGAAAACATACATTACTGTTCTTTCTTCTTGAACTTCTCCTTCTTCTTCTGTGGGCTCCTCCGTC
>CM060341.1:35347772-35350272 GCA_030674155.1 Stramonita haemastoma | reverse complement strand
ACACGGGGCCTCGGTTTACAGTCTCATCCGAAAGACTTTTGTGAAGAGTGGAGTCAGCACTGATGTTAACTCCAGAGGAAAAATCCCCCTCCAACAGGAATCGAACTCGGGTCGTCAAATTGCCAGCGCAATGTTCTGACCACTAGGCTATCCCATCCCCCATGAGAAAAATATCAGAATAATGTGATAATAAACTTCTCATCCTGTGTGTACTACGTACAGTCTCCCAGTCATTCCCAGGTGGGATGAGTGAGACAGGGAGGGTGTGTTTGTTTCTGGGTCACCCCAGGGTGTTAAGCTGAGGAATGCCCTGACAGTAACTTCTGTGCTCTGCTGTGCAAATGTTCTTTGTTTTTGTTTTTCTATGTCATCTGTGAAAACCACTGTGAAAACTGCAATAGGTAGGTAGGTGTGTGTGCATCTGTCTGTCTGTCTGTCTGTCTGTCTGTTTTATTTTTATTTTATTTCTAAAAATAAAAATAAATAAATAAATAAAAATCTGTGAAAACCACTGTACAAACTGAAATAGGTGTGTGTGTGTGTATGTGTGTGTGTGTGTGTCTGTCTGTCTGTCTGTCTGTCTGTCTCTGTGTGTGTGTGTGTCTCTGTGTGTGTGCTTGTCAATGTATAAGTCAGATCATTATTTACACTCAATGTTATATGGGTCAAATTCACAAGTAAAGCATAAATATTCCTCTTTTTTTTTCTTTTTCTTTTTTTTTGGGGGGGGGCTAATTCAAGTCTTCTCTTTAGTCTGTGTAGTTGCCTAAAAGGTGGATTTTTAAGAGAAGTTGAATACTGAATGCAAAAGTAAATACATATCCAAAAAAAAAAAAAAAGGTGAATAGTTGCCTAACTGTTAGCAAAAAAAAAAGCAACAACACAAAAAAACCCCACCACCAAAACCTTCATATCTTGCAGATTCCCAAAGTCGGAATGCAGCTACCTTAATGATGGGCAAAAAAATGGTCACATGTATAAAAACCTCACCATTGGTGAACCTCAGAGCTCTAGCCAAGGAATGAAAAAGAAAAAAATGTGCACACATATACACCCAAAACTTACCATACGAGGCACACACATGCTGTCTCTTCCCCCCCCCTCCCCCCCCCCTCCACCTTCACACACAGGCATGTCCCCACTGCCATGAAGGCTGTTCATATATGTATATGTGTATATGTTCTTTTGATCAATGAAAATCCCCTTGATTAAAATGTAGGCAGAGGTACAAAGTGGATTCACACTAAACATACGGTAAAAGGTAAAGGTGTCCCATAACCTAAGTGGTCGCAGGGGAGCGAGGCATCAGAGACCTCAGCTTCTCCAGGGGCCAGCATGTTGAGGGCGGCGCCCACCTCCTCTCCCTCACTGCTTTACCTTCCCTGTCCCTAAAGAGAGCAGGTACCCATTGACAGCTGCTGGGTGAACTGGGGGACTGTACTGAAGCGAAGGCGCGCAAACGGTCGCCCATCCAATAGGTAACCACGCTGAATGCTGCTTAAACCTTAGCCTGGGGAGAGCGAGTGCTCCGACCACTGAGTTATCCCGTTCTGGCCCTAAATATGTTAACCTCAAATTATCAACATCATGGATTAACTTGAAGCCACAGTCATGTCTTCCATGCCTTGAAATACTTTAGGAAACGGATACAGATATTTTTGTCCTGTGATTCTCGCTGGCTTAATTAAAACAACGCTCCTTGAAATGTTTCAAAGCTGATCAAGACAAACTCAAAAAAAAAGTGGTTCTTAATTAAGCAGCAGGTTTTTTTTTTATATATAGAATTGCAAAGGGATTTATGTCTTTGGTGCTTGCCAGGACAAAAATGGAATAACTTGACTAACTAAGGATTGTGTTAAGATTTATGCCGTTTTTGCAGGCCACATGAGTGATGGTATATTGCTCAGCCAAATGTTAGATTGTGTTTAGAGTGTACATTTTGACACTTGCTTTGAAAAAACTGATAGATGGAAATTCTGAACAAAAATATATGGGGGGTTTTTGGTGTGTGTTTTTTCTTGGTGGGGGGGGGGGGGGTTGTAACTTGTACAAAGATATTGAGTACATGTAAGAATGAATAAAATGCTTAATGAACACTGTATGGCAACCTGGTGTTTTTTTTGTGAAAATCGATGAAAGTGTGTGACAAATTAACACTGATATGGATTGACTTTGGGTTACAGTATTTCACTATGTGTGTGTGTGTGTGTGTGTGTGTGTGTGTGTGTGTGTGTGTGTGTGTGTGTGTGTGTGTGTGTTTGTGCATTATTCTGAATATTTTTCTCATGTAAATTCTGACTGTTGATTTGAATCAGAGCACTCCAACCTCATCTCGTTTTATTGCTTACAGTTTGTAGTATTGCAGGTCTCTTTCTGTCTGTCTGTCTGCCTGTGTCTGTCTGTATGTTTATGTCTGTGACTGTCTGTTTATGTCTGTCTGCCTGTCTTGACACTGTTGCCTGTGTCTGTCTGTCTGTCTGCCTGTTGCCTGTGTCTGTCT
>CM060341.1:35332772-35340272 GCA_030674155.1 Stramonita haemastoma | reverse complement strand
ACGTGTGGATGGTTGGATGTCACTGATATCTGAATACTCTTTGTTTGGAAATATAACACAAGGTCTGCCTGAAGCTTTGATATATATATCGATCTGTGCTGTTTTATGTGACAAAATGTTAACCCCTGGATTGTTTTTAGCTATGCTCGTAGCCCACATGAATTTCTCGTCTTTACAATATATATATATATATATAATAATATATATATATATATATATATATATATATATATATATATATATATATATATATATTAGAAAATAAAGTATTCATATTCTAACAAAACTTGGGATCTTGGTGCTAGGCTGTGCAGCAGAACACTTCGTGGCTTCACTTCAAGAAGTAAAAACACACTTCACTGCTTACTAGAAGTGAACAGACGTAAACTTGAAGACAACAGCAACTTCACTTGCATGAACATTTTGCAGGCAAATGATTGCCTTGATCATTTTCTACGTTTCACCTCTTCTTTGTCGATTTTCTGTCTGCCTGGTCCATTCTACTGCCTCCCCTCAAAAAGACTTATAAAAAATAATAATTCTCTCCCACACCCAAGTCTACACATTGGTCCCTCCCTACTCGTCAGTCACTCAACAGCAGCGCGATGCATTTTCGCTCAGAATTATGACACTAATTGCTGACTGAGCGTTCCACGGCGAAACACATCGGAAACAAGCCACTAATACGTTGTGGCCATGTCTCCGCGAGTGTTGACAATAAGTTGCTCGATACGATATATCTCGGTGTGTATAGATAATGGGCCTAATCTTCTTCCTGGCAGGGCTCTTGCGCAAGAACTGTTACCTCTTGCAACGTACGTTACAGTTCTCTCCCCTCTTAACTGTCGTCTGTCCAGAGGAACGGACCGGCGTATCAGCGGTTCGTTCAGGGGGAAATAGACAGATCCCCTTCAATGTCCTTTTTCAGCCAAAATGTCCTCTATCTCGGGGCTTGGTGCTAAAGGGGAGAAGAATAAAGGAAAGTACAAAAGTATTGACATCAATACACCCTACAAAGGAAAAAGCGTTGAGACCCAAAAGTCAGCAGGTATGATTTTGGTTCATTTTTATACTGTTTTGTTGCTTCTCATAGAAAATATTTTTAATCAGAGCAAAGAGTCATCTCTATGTAATAATGCTGGTTTTTCAATCTGATACGTTTACCAGTGTATATTTATGATTTATGAGATTTTTGTTGATTCAGTAAAGTTCATAGTCGTTAATCACAGAATTATTGTTTATGAAATTTTGGTATTGATTTTTAAGAATTGAATCTAGATTGAATAGGTATTAAAGATCTTTCATTATTAGTTTGTGTTGCACAAAGTTGTGTAAGAAAGGAGGAAAAGAAGGTTATTTACATTTGTGACTGTTCTGTCGGCAGTTCCTCGACAACATGGGTTACAGAGCCTTGGCAAGGTATCGTCAGCTGCGCGGCGTATGCCGCCTCCGGCCAATTTACCAAGTTTGAAAAGTGAACACAGCGGGAACGACCCTAGTATCAGCCTTGTGCCTGCAGGGGGATCAGGTTAGTATTCATTATCCATTATTATGGCTTGATCTCTCACTAATTAATTCACTGTCTAGAGCGCTTCACATATAATGTATGTAAGGTACAAAGGCATTTTTTTTTTAATGTTTTGTCTTCACATGTAACAAACCAGTGAGGACATGAGCCAGTTTCTCTAGAACGAAATGAGAGAAATGCATGTCTTTGCGTACACTCTCATGCTTAAGACTTGGAAACACACACGCCCGCTCAGTCACATGCATTTAGGGCCTACACCAAAATAAAAAGTTCATTCTGTTCTGCCAACAGTCCAGTTTGCCACTTCAGATCGACAAGTAAAGGGACAACCAGCAACGCATAGGCAAAGCTTTATCATTCGCACGTGAACCAGATTTGCTAATTTGAACGGTAAGTGCGTAGGCTACGAATTAACTTATTTATAGAAACTCACTAACCACCCCGAACCTGCAACTGCGCGATTGTCGGGGTTGAAAGCCAGACTCGTCAGGCGATGACGATCATTATGATCGAGTTGAAAGCTTATTAATGATGTTTAGTGTTAATTTTTTTTTTGTGGTTGAAAATAGTGTTGTAGGAGAGTGTTGGTTTAGTTTGAGTCTGTCGCCTGCTTAGAGTTATTTATGTCAAAGTCTAAGTCAAATATGTAGTCAGTCAAATTTCTATTTACAGATTAATTAAACATACTGACTTTCCGTAATAGACTTTTTTTCACCAAATCGCGCGTGCGTGCGTGTGTGTGGTGTGTGTGTGTGTGTGTGTGTGTGTGTGTGTGTGTGTGTGTGTGTGTGTGTGTGTGTGTGTGTGTGAGAGAGGAGAGAGAGAGAGAGAGAGAGAGAGAGAGAGAGAGAGAGAGAGAGAGAGAGAGAGAGAGATGTCATGAATGAGTGTATGTGTGCGTGCGTGTGTGTATGTGTGTGTGTGTGTGTGTGTGTGTGTGTGTGTGTGTGTGTGTGTGCGTGCGTGTGTGTTATGTGTGGTGTTGTGTTGTGTGTGTGTGTGTGCGCGCGCGCGCGCAAGCGCTGAATAAACGGCAGTCAGAATGGTTTAAAACCAATCAATACACTCTTGGTTTGTTTTTTGTTCTTAGTCAAGCCAATGTCTGCCGGCCAGCTTAGTAGAATTGCTGACATTCTTACTTTCTATCACTGGCACGTGTGCGTGTGTGTGCACCCGATGTGTGTGTGTGTGTGTGTGTGTGTGTGTTGTGTGTGTGTGTGTGTGTGTGTGTGTGTGTGTGTGTGTGTGTGTGTGTGTTGTTGTGTGTGTGTGTGGTGTGTGTGTGTGTGTGTGTGTGTGTGTGTGCACGCGCGCGTGTGTGTGTGTGTGTGTTCATGTTTGTGTGTGTGGTGTGCGGGCGTGTGTGTGTGTGTGTGTGTGTGTGTGTGTGTGTGTGTGTGTTCGTGTGTGTGTGTGTGTGTGTGTGTGTGTGTGTGTGTGTGTGTGTGTGTGTGTGTGTGTTCGTGTGTGTGTGTGTGTGTGTGTTTGTGCGCGCGCGCGCGCGCTTGTGTGTGCGAGCGTGCATGCGCCCGATGTGTATGTGTGTGTGTGTGGGGGGGGGGGGGGGGGGGGGGGGGGGGGGGCGGCTTGCGGCTCCAGGATTGTATGTGTGAAATGTCTTGTAATCTTTTTATTTTTTATTTTGTTTCATTGATTAGTAGTAGTAGTAGTAGTAGTAGTAGTAGTGGTAGTAGTAGTAGTAGTAGTAGTAGTAGTAGTAGTTTTTTTTTTTTTAACTGTTTCTTATTTCAACTATTATTGTTGCTTCCATACACAACACTTCTGTTGGGTTTGAGTGGGTTGGGGGTGGAGAAGGCGGAAGGGGGGGGGGGGGGGGGGGGTCGAGGGCGGTAGCCTAGTGGTTAGAGCGTTGAGCTCATTGAGCTCGCAATCTAACGGCACATGTTCTAGCCACCTATGAGACGCCCCTTTGTGGGGATTTCCCTTCGAGATTTAACTCACCAGTTCAGACTCCGCTCCTCTGGAGGTCATTCGGGTCAGACTTCTAACCGAGGTCCTGTGTAGGGACACACAGAGAACGTCTCGCCCAAACGAAAAACCCGTTCTGCTTTTTAGAAGAGTAGGCCATTGCATACCGGTAAGAGCGGATAACTTTTTTTTTTATAGGAAAATGCACCTACACTCGTGTTGTGTTTAGACATCATCCCCGAAGTTGGAATGCGGCTGTCTTCATGGTGGCTGTGGTTAAACGAATGCATGTATTATATATACTAAAAAAAAAAAAAAACAAAAAAAAAAAAAAAACCCTCACTATTGCAGTACTGGTGAACCTCAGAGCTCTACCTAGGCAGACGAACATTGAAACAAAAAAAGTTTCTTTTGGTAATGATTATTATATTTTAGGGTGAATTGCCGGCCATTAGGTTAATTTATCTGTTCAATTTGTCGTCAATTCTCAAAATCCCAGAAGGGATGAAAGGAGCTAAATCGTTTTTGTTCCTTTTCATCCTGTCGCTACCGCCTTCTCGTCTATTTTCTGCCTTCTTGGTCCATTCTTCTGGCTTTTATTCAGAAAGACTTAAAATGATATAACACTTAGGCCTATCTCCAACACCGACGTCAGATGCGCTTGGGCCTATGGTCAGGGCTTTAACGGCAGCGCGACGCATTTTCGCTCATTTGACAGACAACAACAGTTGCTGTCTGAGCGTTCCACGAAGAAGAAATCTTGAATGGTGTGTGTGTGTGTAGTATGTGTGTGTGTTGTGTGTGTGTGTGTGTGTGTGTGTGTGTGTGTGTGTGTGTGTGTGTGTGTGTGTGTGTGTGTGTGTGTGTGTTGTGTGTGTGTGTGGTGTGTGTGTGGTGTTGTGTGTGTGTTTTTGTTTTTTGTTGTTGTTTTGTTTGTTTGTTTGTTTTCTGTTGTTTAATTCTTTTACATCGAAGAATAGGCACTCATGTGCTTTTTAACATCCAGTCCCCGTGTATATGCAGTTTTGTGAATTTTGTCATCTCTTCCCACCGGCACACAATGGCCTGCTCCCACGAAAAGCGGAACGGGTTTTAACGTGCGCGCAAGATGTTCTGCGTGCTTTGCACACGGGACCTCGGTTTATAGTCTCATCCGAAGGACTTTTGAGGGGAGTGGAGTCGGCACTGATGTTAACACCAGAGGAAGAAAAACTTGAACGAGATTCGAATCCAGGTCAGCAGTTCACGACAAGGTGCATCACTCTAACCACCAGGCTATCCTCTGTGTGTGTGTGTGTGTGTGTGTGTGTGTGTGTGTGTGTGTGTGTGTGTGTGTGTGTGTGTGTGTGTGTGTAGAAGAGGAGAGAAGGAGGAGGGAGAGGAGGAGAGAGAGGCTGCCCCTGGGTATCAAAGTTAGCTTTGTAATGTTAACATTATCATAAGATGGGTGCACATTTGTGTTTTATCTTGACTCGGGTGGACTTGATCTTTCAAAGAGGCATCAGCACCAAAGATCAGCGCGGTTAGTTTTAGTTCTGGGGGGGAAAAAAAAGGCAGGAGAATGGACCACGAAGGCAGACATAGACAAGAAGGAAGTGACAGGAAGTAAAGGAACAAAGGCAGAAACAAAGAGAGGGATAGAAAAGAGGGAATTCCTAGCACAGAATTTCCAGAAGGTGGAGATGCTATTTATACTGACAGGACCTCTGGTGTACCCACGGGGAGGAGGGCTACGGGGACGAAATTCTACAAGTTTGTTGCCGGAAAGTCTGGCGCATTGAACATCTCATTACAACTGACATTTCGTGGCTTCATTGCAACTGAACGTTTCGTGGCTTCATTACAACTGACATTAATTCGTGGCTTCATTACAACAGAACATTTCGTGGCTTCATTACAATAGAACATTTGTGCTTCATACAAAACATTTCGTGGTTTCATTACAACAGAACATTAAATTCGTGGCTTCATTACAACAGAACATTAAATTCGTGGCTTCATTACAACAGAACATTTCGTGGCTTCATTACATAGAACGTTTCGTGGCTTCATTACAACCGAACATTTCGTGGCTTCATTACAACGAACTTCGTGGCTTCATTACAACGAACATTTTGTGGCTTCATTACAACAGAACGTTTCGTGGCTTCATTACAACAGAACGTTTCGTGGCTTCACTTACAACAGAACACGCCCACTTTTCATCCGCATGTTTATAAAGCACATTCGACAGTCGAGCTGTTGACTCCAGCCGCAGTTTATCATCGACAAGGGACAATCGTGGGTTCATTACAACAGAACGTTTCGTGCTTCACTACAAAAAGCAACAACAGTCTTGATTACTCGAGCAGCAAAACTGAATTCGGAAACAAACCACAAAACGTGGTAGGTACGTCTGTGCACCACAAAACGTGGTAGGTACGTCTGTGCACCACAAAACGTGGTAGGTACGTCTTCGCACCACAAAACGTGGTAGGTACGTCACTGCACCACAAAACGTGGTAGGTACGTCGCACCACAAAACGTGGTAGTACGTCTTCGCACCACAAAACGTGGTAGGTACGTTGTCTGTGCACCACAAAACGTGGTAGGTACTCTGTGCACCACAAAACGTAGTAGGTACGTCTTGCACCACAAAACGTGGTAGGTACGTCTAGTCTCCGCACCACAAAACGTGTAGGTACGTCTGTGCACCACAAAACGTAGTAGGTACGTCTAGTCTCCGCACCACAAAACGTGGTAGATACGTCTCGGCGAGTTGACAAAGTATCTTGTGGATTAAGCTCTGATAAGCCTATCTCTGGGAACAACCGGCCCGGTCTTGTTTGCAGCCACGCGCAGGAACGGTTACCTTATGCAACGTTTAACAGCTTCGTTTCTGTCTCGCCTGTCGCGGACCAACACGCCCCCTTTCATCCGCTGGTTTATAAAGCACATTCAGCAGTCGGGCTGTTGTCGACTCCAGCCGCAGTTTATCACCGACAAGGGACAATCAAGCCACGCGAGCCCCTCAGGCAAGCTTTATCACTCTCCCCAAGGACCGAATCTGCGACCTTGAACGGTAAGTGTAACAACTCAAGTTGTCTCCATCGCCGCTGTTGTCGGGTAGAGGCTCCATGTAATAAGCTAACAGGATTTGCCATCTTTTCTTTGCCTTTGCTGAATTCTGCGATCTCCTGTAGGCCTAGCCCTCCCAGACCACTGATCTTAGTGATGTTGGCAGTGTGGATGTTGGAATTTTTCTGCCAACTTTGTTACTGCATTACATATACAGGCCAGATTAGTGTTTTGACAGTTGTGATTTTGGTAAAAGTGTAATAATTTAGGTATGCCTCTGTCTTTTCAGATGTTGTTTAACTCAATCGTCTTTTGCTTGGCCGTACTGATTTTAGCCTTGGTGTCTTGTAGACAGGTACCATTGTTCTCTTTTACTGAGCCGGATATTATTGAAATTTTGAACATATTCCAGATCTGTTTCTTTGATTTTTATATTCTGATGGATGGCTTTGCCATTAATGTGCACCACTGTGGTCTTTTTTGGCATTTAACTCAGTGTTGCCTCTGCATCCACTCTGTGGAGAATTCTTCTCATGCTTGTGTTATCATTGGCATGAGTGCTGTATCATCAGCGTGCCTGAAATTAGTGATGTTTCTGCCTCCTATATCAATGCCCATGTTATCTATGTCAGCACTTTCTTATGACAATGTTTGTATATATATCCTGAAAAGATGCACGGATAATAATTTGCAATCCCTGATTTGACTCCTTTTTTCATATCAAAGAACTCACAATGCTCGCCATTCCATGGGATGGCTGCCCTCGATCTGATTAACTTTGCTGTGAGTGAGATCCAGATGTTTTGGAAAGCCTATTTCTGACATTGTGATATATGAACAGATTATGATGTTGTTCGACACTGTCAAAAGCCTTGCTATAGTCTATGAAACGAGGACGGTTGACAGGAAGAAAAGAAACAAGGCAGAAAAAAAAGAGAGGGACAGAAAAGAGGCTATTCCCAGTACAGAATTTCCAGAAGATGGGG
>CM060341.1:35322772-35325272 GCA_030674155.1 Stramonita haemastoma | reverse complement strand
CAAGAGTGGCCTTCTACAATAAAATTGTTCAGAGTTCTCTCTCTCTCTCTCTCTCTCTCTCTCTCTCTCTCTCTCTCTCTCTCTCTCTCTCTCTCTCTCTCTCTCTCTCTCTCTCTCTCTCTCTCTCTCTCAAAAGGAAAAACTGTTTGCTATGGTGTTTCCATGTCAAACATATCGCGTCGTGTTTGATTCGATCTTTCGCGATGCATGCTTAATGAGCTTTGTACAGCTTTAAAGCAATAAAATGTGTTCAGTGTTCTCTCTCTTTGTGTCAACAACACAAACTCTCCTCCTTCACCTCCTTCACCTCACCTTCTTCTCTCTTCCGGAAAATCCTACTAGCCACCATGTCGGAGACGAAGCAGACGAACCCTGTACAGACTCCACACCCGGCCCTTCGCCGGTACCAAGACCCGGCCCTTGTGGACCTTCTGGACGTTCTGGAAAAGGCCCGGGCCACCAAGGCGGACCCTCAGGTGCTGGAGGGCATAGAGCGCGTGCTCCGGCACGTGGACCTTCGGGAGGACTACGCCCTGAGGATGTCCTCCCAGGAGAGCGCCATCTGCCGCCAAGTGGTGGAGGACACCCTAGAGACGGATTGGAAGAGCCTGGAGAAGCAAGGCAAGACGACGATGAACCTGACCCCAAGATGCTGAGTGGGCGATTGGAGGGTGAGTAGTTTTGTGGGGGGGGTTGTTTTTTTTTGGGGGGGGTTGGTTGTTGTGGTTGTGTGGGGTGTGGGTGGGTGGGGTGGGGTTGGGGTGGGGGGGTGTGTGTGTGGGGGTGGGTGGGTAGTGGGTGGGTGAGTGTGTGTGTGTGTGTGGTGGTGGTGGTGGTTGGTGATGGTGGTGGTGGTGGTGGTGTGTGTGTGTGTGGGGGGGGGGGGGGGGTGTAGTGTGTAGTGTGTGTATGTGTGTGTGTGTGTAGTGTAGTGTAGTGTGTGTGTGTGTGTGTAGTGTGTTAGTGTAGTGTAGTGTAGTGTAGTGTAGTGTAGTGTAGTGTAGTGTAGTGTAGTGTGTGTGTGTGTGTGTGTGTGTATGTGTGTGTGTGTGTGTGTATGTGTGTGTGTGTGTGTGTGTGTGTGTGTGTGTGTGTGTGTGTGTGTGTGTGTGTGTGTGTGTGTGTGTGAGAGAGAGAGAGAGAGAGAGAGAGGTGTGTGTGTGTGTGTGTGTGTGTTGTGTGTGTGTGTGTGTGTGTGTTGTGTGTGATAATACTTTTGGATGTGTTGCTGTAAGGTTTCTTTTCTCCTGTTGAACTTGTTTGTTATCCTCCATGCCCCAAAAGGAATGAAAGGAATTAAATCTTGAATCCTTGTGTGTGTGTGTGTGTGTGTGTGTGTGTGTGTGTGTGTTGTGTGTGTGTGTGTGTGTGTGTGTGTGTGTGTGTGTGTGTTGTGTGTGTGTGTGTGTGTGTGTGTTTTGTGTGTGTGTGTGTCTGTGTCTGTGTGTGAGTGCTTGCGTGCGTGCGTGCGTGCGTGTTTGTGTGTTTCTGTATTTTGTACATTTTTTTTTTTATACAACTTTCAATCACGACAGATTTTTCTACTGTATTTCATTCGGGCCCTCCTCAAAGAGAGGGCTTCGCCACAAGAGCAGCGCCACCCATTTTTTTTTCTTTTCCTGTTTGCATATGTATACGTTTACCTATCAGATTGGCTTGTTTCTACAAAATTTTGCCAGGGACAACTCTGTTGTTGCCGTGGATACTTTTACGTGCGCTAAATGTGTGCTCCACACGGGATCTCGGTTTATCGTCTCATCCGAAAGACTAGCACCCAGATCGCCACACCACTCAGGGTTTAGTGGATGGGGGAGGGGGAGTTTCGGGCACAAACGGGGATCGAATCTGAGCTGGGTTTTTTTTTGTTTGTTTGGTTAGTTTTTTTTGTTCCTCAGCTACAGGTCTTAGGTTTACCAAAGGTGGGATTTCTGTATATGCTCTGAATTCTACTACCTACAGGTCAGTTTCTGCCGTGATTTCTTCCTACAGGTCAGTTTCTGCCGTGATTTCTTCCTACAGGTCAGTTTCTGCCGTGATTTCTTCCTACAGGTCAGTTTCTGCCGTGATTTCTTCCTACAGGTCAGTTTCTGCCGTGATTTCTTCCTACAGGTCAGTTTCTGCCGTGAATTTTTTCCTGCAGGTCAGTTTCTGCTCTGAATCCTACGTACCTAGGTCAGTTTCTGCTCTGAATCCTACTATCTAAAGATAAGTTTCTGCTGTGAATATTTTCCTAAAGATCAGTTTCTGCTGTGAATCCTACGTACTTAGGTCAGTTTCTGCTCTGAATCCTACTATCTAAAGATAAGTTTCTGCTGTGATTTTTTTTCCTAAAGATCAGTTTCTGCTGTGAATCCTACGTACTTAGGTCAGTTTCTGCTGTGAATCCTACGTACTTAGGTCAGTTTCTGTTGTGAATCCTACGTAGTAAGGTCAGTTTCTGCTGTGAATCCGACGTACTTATGTCGGTTTCTGCTGTGAATCATACGTACTTATGTCAGTT
>CM060341.1:35300272-35317772 GCA_030674155.1 Stramonita haemastoma | reverse complement strand
TAGAAACACGTTTAAACAAACGAATGCATTGACAGAAGGTTATGGAAAAAATGTAATGTTTTACATAGGACAAATCCCAAAATGGCTACTGTAATATCAGCGTGAATCGATATTGTTGCAATTAGAGTGGCATTTTAGAAAGGAAGTATTGTGTGTGGTGCGTGCGTGCGTGCGTGCGTGCGTACGTGTGTGTGTGTGTGTGTGTGTTCTGTTGTGATGTATTTGTGTTCCGTTGTGATGTAGGCCTATTGTATTGTATTGTACAGTGTTGCATGGTTTTGGGTTGTATTGTTTTGCATTCTATTGTCACACCCACTCATACTATTTTTTTTAATGAATCTCTTATGTTTTTAGCCAACCAAGGGTGTAAAAAAAAAAAGGAATTCCTAATAATTATTGCAAGTGTTGCAATCAGTGACCTATTTTTCTGAATGAGAGGGGGGGGGGGGGGGGGGGGGCAGGATAGGCTGGTGGTTACAGCATTGCGCTCGCAAACTGACAACTCGGGATCGATCCCAGGTTTGAGCTGCCATCGAGACACCTGTTCAAGGGGATTGTTCCCCTGGAGATAACATCAATGCTGACTCCTTTCCCGCAAAATTTCCCTCAGATGAGACTAAAAAACCGAGGTCCCGTATGCTAATGCACGCAGAACTTAACGTGTACACATTAAAAATCCGTAACAGCTCCGGGGGGGGGGGGGGGGGGGGGGGGGGGGGGGGGGCATTTTGTGCTTGAAGGAATAGATGACAAAATTAAAACAAAACAAAACTGCATGTACTATGGTGTGTTTAGACACCATCCCCGAAGTCGGACGGATGCAGCTACCTAAATGGTGGTCCTGGGAGGAGGGGGATGGTGGAGAATGGTGGCATACGCAAAAATATAATCTCACCACTGGTGAACATCGGAGGACCCGAAAAAACAAACGACAACAACAAGAAAAGAATTTGAGATGCAATTTGGCCATTTTTTCTTCTTGTTTTTTTCAGGTTCTGGTGCCTGTCCGCGATGGTGTCATACTGATCCGAAGGCTGTCTGAAGTGGAGCGGGACCTCAAGCTCTGAGCTCTGGACCTTGTCCACTGTGTTCCACTCTGGACCTTGTCCTCTCTGGACCTTGTCCATTCTACAACTTGTCCACTCTTGGCTTTGTCCATTTTACAACTTGTCCACTCTGGGACTTGTCCATTCTACACCTTGTCCACTCTGGGACTTGTCCATTCTACACCTTGTCCACTCTAGAACTTGTCAACTCTGGAACTTGTCCACTCTACAACTTGTCCATTCTACAACTTGTCCATTCTACAACTTGTCCACTCTGGGCTTTGTCCATTCTACAACTTGTCCACTCTGGGACTTGTCCATTCTACAACTTGTCCACTCTAGAACTTGTCCACTCTGGGACTTGTCCATTCTGGACTTATTCCACTCCTAAACCCACCACAGGAGAGGCGGGGACTAGACGTTGTTGTGAAAGCATCAGTTAGTTAATTATTGACTAGTTCAGCCTTGTTGGCATGGTTTTTTTTGGGTTCCAAGCAATCTTTTCCCTTAGGTTTGTGATTGTACACCCACCACTTTAAGTCATGGCAGATTTCTCACCACGAGAGCAGTGCCTGGCCACCCAGTATTACTGTTTTCTTTTTTCCTGTCTACATGTGTTGTTTTTTTTTCCAATAAAAGTAGTGAATAGGTATTGAACCAAGGAGAGATGAAAAGACTAAGAAGAGCAAAAAAAGGCAAGGAAATCCAACTTAAGCATGCTTGTATAATTAGTTTGTACGTCCACATTTCATGGTTACATGCATATGTGTGGGTTGTGTGCATGCATGTATGCATATAGGGGTGTTGGCACACACACATCTGGCAGTATGATGGTAGGCTAGTAGTGTTGATTTTTTTTTTCTGGCGCGCTTAGGTGCACGTAGAGAAATAATTATGTCAGCGAATACATACAGTTGTGTGTGTGAAGGATAAAAAGTGTTTTTCTTGAACATGGTGAAAAGATAACTTGCAAAGAAACATGCTGGTGGGGCTGAAATTTCTGTTGAGAGTGTTGATAAAACATGGAACATTGTAGACGAAAGAGGTAGTGGTGCTTTTGAATTACGTCCCATCATTCTTTTTTTTTTTTTTTTTTTTTTTTACAAAAGTTACATCTCTGTAGTTTACTGTTAGATTTAGATATCTCGCTTTTGAATTACGTCCCATCATTTTATTTTTTATTTATTATTATTTTTTTTTTATAACAAAAGTTGCATCTCTGTAGTTTACTGTTTGATTTTGGTATCTCCTGTCTTTTGCTCAAATCGACGAAATAGCAAATTGTATTGAAGTAGCTAGCATTGTGTTATTGTTACACATTTGTTGTTGATGATGTGTTCAGGGACCAAGGAGTGTTGTCTGTTTGTGTTTGCAGTTATTGTTGTTGTGTTTGCAGTTATTGTTATTGTTGGAGTAAAAAAAAAAAGGATATGTAACTCTATTTTTACCAATTTTTAACGCAAAGTTTACACTTGTTTTTTTTCTCTCTCTAAAGGGTGTGAATGGGTTACTTTTTATGATTCTATTAGTGTCTTGATATGAGTTGGTATTATGGTTATTTTAAAGTTTGTTTTTATTTAATGGAAACATAATCATTGCTGACAGGCCAACCTGAAAAAAAAATGTCAGTCACTGTATTGCTCACATCTTCTTTTGATCAAGTATGTCTAGAAGATGATGATAATGATATAGATGATGATATAAATGATGATATAGATGATGATACTGATTATGATGATGATCATGATGATATAGATGATGATAAGGATGGTGATGATGATATAGATGGTGATGATGATGATGATGATGATGATGATGATGATGATGATGATGATGATGGTGATAATTGTTGGTAAAAGAAATCCTTTTCAAAATCATGCCTTAAATTTGCGTGTAAGTGAATCCTTATAGTCATAATAGTTAAGGACTTGGTAAAGAAATCTTTTTCAAAATCATGCCTTAAATTTGCGTGTAAGTGAATCGTTATGATTATATAGTTAAGGACCCATTCAGTCATTAATGAATCATGTTATCTGTGTGCAATTAAAACTTTGAACAACTTGAAATAAACTATTGCCATACCCACAGCTACTCAGAATTTGTCTCTAAGTGTTGACTGTTTCATATGAAAGGGAATGTACAGGGGGGGGGGGGGGGGGCAGGATAGCCTAGTGGTTAGATTGATGAGCTCCTTGTCTGATGGCCCGGGTTCGAACCACCTTCCAGACACCCGTTTGAGGGAATATTCCCTCTGGAGTTAGCATCAGTACCAAATCCACTTCCCCCAAAAGCCCTACGGATGAGACTAGAAGCCAAGGTTCCATGTGCAAACACACGAAGAACATCTTCTGCACACGTTAAAACCTGTTCTGCTTTTTAGAAGAGCAGGCCATTTGTGCCAGTAAGAACATAATTATGACCAAAACAACAACAAAAAGTGCATTCACACTGGTGTCGTGTTTAGACAACATCCCCAGATGTCGGAATGCAGCTGCCTTCGTATTGATAGCCTAGCCTAGTGGTCAGAACATTGCACTCGCAATTTGACGACCAGGGTTCGATTCCCGTTCGAGGAGATTTTTCTCCTGGAGTTAACATCAGTGCGGACTCCACTCTCCCCCAAAGTCCTTTGGATGAGACTATAAACCGAGGCCCCGTGTGTGAACGCACGCAGAACATCTTGCGCACACGTTAATCCTGTTCCGCTTTTCGTAAGAGTAGGCCATCGTGTGCCGGTGGGAACAGAAGACACTTACAAAACTGCATACACACGGGGACTAGATGTAAAAAAGCACAAGAATGCTTATCCCATTATCCTCGATATAAAAGAATAAAATAAAATAAAATAAATAGATAAAAGTATTGGGCAAAACGCGGTCGCATACGCAAAAAAAAAATCTAGCCATCGGAGCGTTAGCAGAGGAGTCGAGAACAACCATTAAAATTGACACCTGTTGCTACTCTCAAAACCATGAGCAGATAATCATTTCCATGAAGACATCATTGACTTTGAAACCCAAGAAGTTCTTGTGAGTTTTGTTTCATTCTAACATTTCAAATTTTGGATGGAGTCGATCCCCGAAGTCGGAATACTGCTACCTTAATGGTGGGTTAAATACAGTCGCATACACAAAATCTCACCCCAAAACTAACAGGTGCATAAGGGTCTAATCTGTTCCATATTTCGACCTAAAACTAAAAACAACAACAACAATAACAAACAAGCCAAAAACTAGTATACATACATACATACACACACATATATATGTGTGTATATATATATATATATATATATATATATATATATATATATATATTATATATATATATTATATATATATATATATCCAAAGGTACTACTATCTCTCGACCAAAAACTAACAAAACCCTATCGTAATGTTCAAACTCCTACCAAAAGGGAAATAATGAACTTTGGAATAAAATCTTCTTTAAATACATTATTCTTAATACTCTACTCGATTTAAAGCACTTGTATACCGCAAAATTATATAAAAGCAAACAATAGCAACCCGGAATGACGTGGGCTGAGCTGAAGAGGATCTCCCAGAACCGAGTCCGTTGGAGGAGTGTTGTTGCGGCCCTTTGTTCCCAAGGGAATTCATAGGCATTAGTAAGTAAGTCATCAATAACAACAACAAAATGACATGAAACAAGTAAATAAAGAAGAAACCAGATAAACTTAAGCGCTCTGAATAAAAACAAACAACGAGCAAGCCAGCCAAACATCTAATCAGCCAGCCAATTAATCAAAACCAACAAAACAGAGCCATCCACGATGGCGCAGTGGTTTGCACCTTGGGTTACGGACTGGGAAGGTCGCGGGTTCGAATCTCTTAAGAGTTATAGGGATTTTTTGGACTCGGGCCAGGTCCTACCCAGAGTGAGCTTGCTATTGGTTCATTTGGGAAGACTGGGACCACACAGACAATCTTCTTCCACTTTACGTACGGAATTTTGAGTGTTACTCAAATTACCTGATGGTCGATTCTCAGCCTTTCCCTTTCTTCCCAGTTTGACGGACAATCGAACTGAATGTTTACAAAACTGCATACACACGGGGACTGGATGAAAAAACCCCACATGAGTGCTTATTCCATTATCCTCGATATAAAATAATAATTAAAAAATGTCAAAGACCTCCTTCGAATGAGACTATAATCCGAGACCCCGTGTGCAAATGCATGCAGAGCATCTTGGGCACACTTTAAACACCCTTTCCGCCATTTGGAAGAGTAAGCCATTTTATAACAGTAGAAACGGATGACAAATTAAAAAAAACAAACAAACAAAACAAAAAATGCATGCACACAGGTGTCAGTGTTTGGATACAATCCCCGAAGTTGCAATGTGGCTCCAATCCAATCCAATGATGTTGCTTAGAGCCCTGCCGACCGCACAGGCCATATCGGGGCTGTCACCTCGTCACTCAATGTGGCTACTTAAATGGTGGAAGAGAGAGGAGAGGGGGGGGGGGGGGGGGAGGTGGTATACCCCAAAATTCTCACCATTGGTGAACCTCAGATCTCTAGCCGAGGAGCGAAGGATAAAAAATTACATGGCCAGTACCCCAGGTGACTGTCTCTCTCGAGCCTGGTTGACGCTGGGATATGTTATTATGATAGGAAACAGTAAACATCTGTCACGTAGTCTCAAAACACATGCAATGTCATAACAGCAGCATTGCATCACTCTTATCAACATTGGTTGTCATGCAATGAAAGAAACAAACACCTTGGTGTCTCATATTTTTTATTTATTTATTTTTTATTTATTTTATTCTTTTATATCGAGGATAATGGGATAAGCACTTTTGTGCTTTTTAACATCCAGTCCCCGTGTGTATGCAGTTTTGTAAATGTCATCTGTTCCCACCGTCACACGATGGCCTACTCTTACGAAAAACGGAGCAGGATTGAACGTGTGAGCAAGATGTTCTGCGTGCGTTCACACACGGGACGTCGGTTTATAGTCTCATCCAAGGACTTTGGGGGAGAGTGGAGTCAGCACTGATGTTAACTCCAGGATAAAAAATCTCCTCGAACGGGAATCGAACCCGGGTCGTCAAATTGTGAGCGCAGTGTTCTGACCACTAGGCTATCCCGTCCCTCATACAGAGATCACATCACTATGAGGAAGTGAAAGCCAGAGTGAACAATGCCATCAGACCATATGATAAGCTCCTGACTTCAGTGAAAAAATAAAAGCAAACTAAAGTGGTACAGGCACGTCACGCGAACATTCTGGACTAGCCAAGACTGTCCTACAGGGAACAGTACAAGGAGGGAGACGAAGAGGCAGACAGAGAAAACGATGGGAAGACAACATCAGAGAGTGGACTGGGCTTGGGTGGAGCGATCTGCTACGGAGGGTGGAGGACCATGAGGAGTGGAGGAGGCTGGTTGCAAAATCTTCAGTGGTGCCCCCACGGTCTGTGGGACTACTGGACAGGTGAAAGGTGAAGGTCTCTGATTCGGTGGTGCCAGTTGTTCCGGTGTGGCGGTGGGTGACCTCAAGTGTTGGTTTCTCTATACCCTTCTGTGCCCAGCATGCACACAGGTGTCGTGTTTAGACACCATCCCTGAGGAAAAATCGGGGAGTTGGAGTCCCAGGGCGGCTCGGGGCTGTATATGGCAACGTTCTGGTAGCTCCTGCGACGGTACTGGAACCATTCGTATCGGTCATTGCCTTTCCAATGGATCATTCCAGTGGCATGGAGAGGGGGGTCTGCTGCATGGGTAACAGCTTGCCTTCCATACTTACTTACCCAGGCTTTGCGCTCTAAAAAGACTAGAGCGCAACTCCATAGTCTTCCGAGACTGATGGGTGCCTTCTTCTGTGCCTGTGGTGAGTTTGTGTCACAGCCTTGGCCGTTAGTATATAGAGAGTATCACTGGAGAAGGTTGTTGCTGGGTGTGTGTGTGTGGGGGGGGGGGGGGGGGGGGTGTTGAGGTCGTCGCCATCCGGGATGGGTAACTCTCTCAAGTCTGGCTCCGAGACTGAGCTATTCAACGTTAATTAAGACAGTACGTTTGGGTTCACTGCGCACCCCTGTACAGGGCACGGAAGGGGGGGTGGGGGTGGGAGGGTGGTGGTGGAGGAGGCCAGAGGGGCTAGGGGGGGGGGTGGGGGTGGGGGTGTAAGGGCGTGTATCTGTGACGTCATAGTGTCACAGTGGAACGTGGCGATGGGAGACCTCCAGAAACTGAAAGGCCTAAGACACTGATTAATTTTGTATTGTTTGTTGTTTGAGTCAAATTATAGTCCTTTCCAGATTGCTCTGATATCAGGACTGCAGCCGCGAGCCAGAAAGTCGGAGGTCCCACGCAAGGGGGGCGGATAGCCTAGTGGTCAGAACATTGCGCTGGCAATTTGAAGACCCGGGTTCGAGTCCAGTCGAGGAAATTTTCTTCCTGGAGTTAACATCAGTGCTGACTCCACTCTCCCCAAAAGTCCTTCGGATGAGACTTTAAACCGAGGCCCCGTGTGCGAACGCACGCAGAACATCTTGCGCACACGTTAAATCCTGTTCCGCTTTTCGTAAGAGTAGGCCATCGTGTGCCGGTGGGAACAGATGACAAGATTTACAAAACTGCATACGCACGGGGACCGCATGAAAAAAGCACATGATTGCTTATTCTGTTATCCTAGTTATGGAGGGCAAGCTGTTACCCATGCAGCAGACCCCCCCCCCCCCCCCCTTCTCCACGCCACTGGAATGGTTCCTTCGGAAGGGGGAAAAAACCCACTTCTTAAAAACAAAATACAGGTGTAACTTATCTCACAGGAATTTTTTTTTTTAATCATAATCTTGCTGCTTACTAAAACTGCAATCAAAACCTTGAAATAAGAAAATAGCCTGTACAATATCGTTGCAAAATAAACAAGATAAATGATTCGAATTTCCCATGAAACAGTGTGTCATTAATTATGTTCGTGGATCGAAAAAGGATGCAGGGGATAAGTATACAGCTTGAGTGGTCTAGCAGTTTAGCTGTTGTGTTGTTGTTGTTGTTTTTGTTGTTGTTGTTGAGCGTTCCCCAGCTGAACACTCTGGGGGTCACCCAGAATGTGCACTCTGACTCACTCATCCCACCTGGGAATCACTGTGAGATAGAAATTGCACACTGAATGAGAAGTTTGCCTGTATGACTTGTTTCAAGTACATCTCCATATAGACAGGCATACTCCGACTTCAGACGAGATCATTATACAACTCGAGTGGTCTGTCAGCTTAGTTGTTGGATTACCCAAACATCTTTGTATTTTGTATTTTGTACCACTTAATGTCACAGCAGATTTATCTGCGTGAAATTCGGGCTGCTCTCCCCGGGGAGAGCGTGTCGCCACAAGTGCAGCGCCTACCCTTTTTTTTTTCTTTTTCCTGCATGCAACTGTATTTGTTTGTTTCCCTATCAGAGTGGCTTTTTCTACAGAATTTTGCCCGGGTTAACCCCCTTGTTGCCGTGGGTTCTTTTACGTGCGCTAAATAGTGATGTGTAACACGCGGGACCTCGGTTTATCGTCTCATCCGAAAGATCAATTGACAGAGAAAAGAAGTTTATTTATTTATGTATTTACTTATTTTTCTTCTTGTATATCAAGCACAATGGAATAAGCACTGATGTGCTTTTTTTATTATTTTTTTTTTTACATCCAGTTTTCGTGTGTATGCAGTTTGTTAATCTTGTCATCTGTTCCCACTGGCACACAATGGCCTACTCTTACGAAAAGCAGAACAGGATTTAACGTGTGGACGAGATGTTCTGCGTGCATTAGTCTCATCCGAAGGACTTCGGTGTGTGTGTGTGTGTGTGTGTGTGTGTGTGTGTGTGTGTGTGTGTGTGCGCGCGCGCACGCGCGCGCGTGTGTGTATGTGTGTGCGTGCGCGCGCAAGAACAGCATGTACACACGTGCTGAACAAGACAAACAAATGACATCAACAATACCAGTAACTGTGAACTTAGGCTCAGAATTCATTTGAACATTTTTCTGTCACTTCGCTTTTTGCTCATTTCGTTTTATGTCCTGAACCGTGTCATAGAAGGACAGGCAGAGCAGGTAAGCTTTGAATTTTTCTTTCTGATATTTATTTCTGGGTCTTTCCTCTGCTTCGTTCTTCGGCGGCAAGAGTAGAGCTCCAAGGTTCACCAATGGTAACATTTTGTGTATGTTACCAGTTTTTGCCCACCATGATGGCAGCTTCATTCCGACTTCGGGGATGTATGCTGGGGTATGTTCGCGTTTCAGTAACCCACCGAATGATGACAAGAGTTAGGGGATCTTTAATGATTATAACTTGACCCTCTGCTTGTTGCAGGGGGTTGTTCCTGGCAAAATTCTGATAGGGAAACAAATACAGTTGCAGACAAAAAAAAAAAAAAAAGAGTGGCGCTGCACTTGTGGCAACGCGCTCTTCCCGGGGAGAGCAGCCCTTAATTTCACGCAGAGAAATCTGCTGTGACATAGTGGTATAAAATAACTTTTAAAAAATAGCTTTGAAATTTGGAACCAGAACATTATATCGCTGTGTGTTTATGTGAAGGTTTAAGAATTGTGAGCCTGTTGATATTGATACAGATGTGACTTTGTTTTTGTTGTGTAGAGATTGGAAACATTGTGGTTGGGTTGTTCCTGGTATGAAGCTGATGATGTTGGTGTATTGAGTTGGTAGAAATGTTTTGAGTGCTGTTTGTTTTGTTTTTTTAAAGTAAATGGTTGGATGACTGTGTAATGAATGTTTTGATTTATTAATTGGTGTCTGTTTTGTTTTGTCTGAATTAGAGTGTGATAGGTAGGAAGGGGGGGGGGGGGGGGTTCTAAATGACATCCCATTAGGGAGTGACATATATTGTGGGGATGGGGTTGTACTTAGGTTATATTAGCAAAGTTGGGGAGGGTGTCTTGTTTTGTTGAGATGTTGTTTGTTTGGGATTTATTATGGGTTTGATGTATTGCGCACAGCGCACAAATCCAACATCACTCAGTCAAGAGTGCTATATTTACTGCGCCCTTTCCTTTTACCTGGTCCAAGTGTGGTCAATTCCTGCTATAAATAGCACCATCTGGGCTGGGACTGGGATAGGATGGGCTGGATTAATTAGTAGCTGAGAGGAGCTGAAAGTGGGGGAAACAGACAGCTGTGATTGGTTTTGGTTTGGTGGTGCTGGAAAAATGTATGGAATCCTCCAGTGGGAGGATAATATGTTGAGCTCTAGAAGTACAAGCATTCCAGTTCACAGTAAAAGGCCGTTGCAGGGAAAGAAATTGTCATGGCTGATTTTTTTTTAATCGCCATTAAAGACTTGGTGACTGGATTCCTTTGGAACGTCATAATCTTGTGTTATCTGTTAGGTTTTAGGAAATTTTGAACTTGTCAGTTAAAAATCTCGTGTGATGGATTTGTCACCGTGATTATGACGTCTTTGGTTTTTTTTGGGAGTTGTCACTAAAATTATGATGTCTGGAGTTTGCTTTTTGGGGGGAGAAATGGAAACAGGTTTGCTATAACAAGGATTAATTTACCAGTAGCCAGCAATTCATTTTGTTGTTTGGTGAAGGTAGGTGCCTGTGTACGTTTTTGTTGTTGTTTGTTTGGTGTTTTTTGTCGTTGTAAAAGTTGGGTTGTTTTGGGGTTAGCTTTTTCCTGTTGAAGTTTTAGCAGTGATGATTGTAGTGAAATTTTTGACTTGGAGTAACTGGTTAGATGACTGTGTAATAAATGAACTATTAATTGGTGTGTGTTTTGTGTTGTCTGAATTAGAGTGTGATAGGTGGGAAGGGGGGTTTCTTAATGCATCCCATTAGGGGGTGACAAAGCGTTATCATCATCGTCGTCGTCGTCGTCGTCGTCGTCGTCATCATCATCATCATCATCATCATCATCATCACCACCACCACTACCACCACCACCACCACCACCACCACCACCACCACCACCACCACCACCACCATCATTGTCGTCGTCGTCGTCGTCATTGTCATCATCATCATCACAATCAATGATCATCGTCGTCGTCATCATCAATTATCATCACCATCGTCGTTGTCATCAATCATCATCATCATCATCACCCTCATCATCAATTATCATTCCTCATCACTCCTCCTCATCCTCCTCATCACCACCACCATCACCATCATCACCACCACCACTATCATCCTCATCATCACCATCAACCACCACCACCATCCTCATTCTCATCATCACCACCACCACCATCACCATTACCACCACCATCATCCTCATCATCACCATCACCATCACCACCACCACCACCACCACCATCATCATCATCATCATCATCATCATCATCATCATCATCATCTCATCATCATCATCAATCATCGTCATCAATCATCATCATCATCATCATCATGATCGTCATCAATCATCATCATCACACCACCACCACCACCACCACCACCACCACCACCATCCTCATCTTCCTCACTCCTCCTCCTCCTCATCACCACCATCACCACCATCAATCCTCATCACTCATCCTCCTAATCATTTTCAGCACGCACCATGTCCTCACAAGCCAAAGCAGGGGGTCTCCTTCGCCGCTACTACAACCCGGCTCTGAGAGAACTGGCCACGGTTCTGGACATGGCCACACTCCTGAAGACCCCGGCTCCTGTGGTGGCAGGCCTGGAGAAGGTCCTGAGGCACCTGGACCTCCGGGAAGCCTACACGCAAAGGATGACCTCGCCCTGCAGCGAGGTCTGTTTATTTATTTTTATTTATTTTTTTATTTTTATTCTTATTATTATTATTATTTTTTTTTAGATCGAGGATAATAGAATAAGCAATCATATAATTGTTTTTTTACATCCAGACCCCGTGTGTATGCAGTTTTGCGAGTGCAATGTTCCGACCACTGGGCTATCCCCTTCCCCTGTGTGTGTGTGTGTGTGTGTGTGTGTGTGTGTGTGTGTGTGTGTGTGTGTGTGTGTGTGTGTGTTGGAAGGAGGGGGTATCTGTCTATGTGCACGAGTGGTCATGTCCTCTGGCGTGGGTTGTCCCCACCAGGCTTATATCAATATTTATTTTATTACTCTGTGTGTGTCAAGTCAAGTCAAGTCAAAATTTTATTTTCAGATGGTACATTGAGTAAGCATCGATTTGCTTTTTTTTCATCAAGCCATCATGTGTGTGTGTGTGTGTGTGTGTGTGTGTGTGTGTGTGTGTGTGTGTGTGTGTGTGTGTGTGTGTGTGTGTTTATTGATGTGTTCTTTTACATATGCGTAGACTTTTACATGCCATTGTAGATGCAAACAACGCAATTCTGAAGACAATAATCAAGCCCAAAAGTCGGCGTTCCTTCTATCCCGGTGCACAAAATCTTTGTAAATGGCGGCGTAAACAATGCTGTTGTCACCCCAGCATTTGAGCGCCACCTATCTCAGTTACTCCCCCTGCCTCGCAATAAGCGCTCATAAAGTCAGCACTGATATTATCTCCAGAGGAAAAAAAAATCCCCTCGACCGGGAAATCGAACCTGGGTCGTCAAATTGCGAGCTAGCGCAATGTTCTAACCACTAGGCTATCCCGTTCCTCTGCAGGTGTGCAGCAGAGTGATGGAGGAGACCCACCAGAACCCCTGGGGACAGCTGAGAAACCCTGGAGTGCCCATAAGGAGGTGGAGCCCGACCATGCTCACTGGCAGACTGGAAGGTCAGGGCGTGTTGCGGTGGTGAGGGGGGGTGGTGGGGGTGGGGTGGTGGTGGTGGTGGGGGTTGGTGGTAGTTGGTGGTTGGGGTGGGGTGGTGGTGGTGGTGGTGGTGGTGGTGTTGGTGGTTGTTGGTGGGTGGTGGCGGTGGTGGTGGTGGTGGTGATGATGATGATGATGATGGTGATGATGATGTCGCTGCTGGTGGTGGTGGTGGTGGGTGGTGGTGGTGGTTGGTGGTGGTGGTGGTTGGTGGTGGTGGTGGTGGTGGTGATGATGATGATGATGATGATGTCGCTGGTGGTGGTGGTGGTGGTGGTGGTGGGTGGTGGGTGGTTGGTGGTGGTGGTGGTGGTGGTGGTGGTGGTGATGATGATGATGATGATGGTGATGGTGATGTCGCTGGTGGTGGTGGTGGTGGTGGGGTGGTTGGTGGTGGTGGTTGGTGGTGGTGGTGGTGGTTGGTGGTGGTGGTTGGTGGTATTGGTGGTTGTTGGTGGTTGGTGTTGGTGGTTGGTGGTGGTGGTTGGTGTTGCTGTTGTTGTCGTTGTTGGTGGTGGTGGTGTTGATGATGTTGCTGTTGTTGTTGCTCTTGTTGTTGTTCTCGTTGTTTTTGTGATTGTATCAATTTTATGTCCCAGCAGAGATTTCAGGGTGATTGATAGGGTCTGGTGGTGAGAGAGAGAGAGAGAGAGAGAGAGAGTGAGAGAGAGAGAGAGAGAGAGAGGAGAGAGAGAGAGGAGAGAGGAGAGAGAGAGAGAGAGAGAGAGAATATTCATATATTTTTAATTTATTTTTTTATATCGAGGATAATGGAATAAGCAGTCATGTGCTTTATTTTTTACATCCAGTCCCCGTGTGTATGCAGTTTTGTAAATCTTGTCATCTGTTGCCACCGGCAAACAGTGGCCTACTCTTACGAAAAGCAGACCAGGATTTAACGTGTGCGCAAGATGTTCTGTGTGCGTTCGCACATGAGGCCTTGGCTTATAGCCTAGTCTCAATCTGTGTGTGTGAGTTTCAGTCTCTGTGTGTGTGTGTGTGTGCGTGCGTGCGTGCGTGCGTGCGTGTGTGCGTGCGTGTGTGCGGTGTGTGTGTGTGTGTGTGTGTGTGTGTGAGAAGCGTAAACATAATTCATGCACCCCCTGCAATATACCTCTCTGTTTAGTCTGACAGAATACCTTCTTACAGAAACGCCCATCATAAACTCAATACAAGAAAGAAGGTGACAGGACTGTTAAGATGTTCGCCTGTCTAACAAACACTGTATGGTTCTGGGTTTGATTCCCAGCCTCGCCCTTTCTTCCCATTTTGACGAAAAAATCAAACTGAATGTCAAAATTCTTCGAAGGATGAGAATATAAAACCAAGGCCCCCCTGTGTGAATGCACACAGAACATATCGCACACTCGTTCCGCCTTTTAGAAGAGAAGGCCATATCGTGCTGTTAGGAACGGATGACCCAAAAAATACAAAAACAAAAAAACCCCAATCCCTGCATGCACCCAGGTGTCGTGTTTAAACACCATCCCCGAAGTCAGAATGCGGCTACCTTAATGGTGGAAGTGACTAAACCACCATATGTCCACAAAGCTGAAACTCTCTCCTTCTCCCTGTGTGCCTGTTGTAAAGAAAACCAGACAGGCGAGCACATCCTTCAAGGGTGTACGCTATTCAGCGACCTGAGGACCCTACAGACCAAGCTGTACGGCCCACGAGAGGAGCTGGAAAGGACATGCCATTATTTTTACCCAGGCAAAGTTGACGGTGTAAAGCGAACGAGAGAAAAAGAAGAATAGTGGAGGTGGAGTGGGGGGGGGGGGGGGGGGGGGGGGGGGGGGGGGGGCGGTGACATACGCAAAAATCTCACTATTAGTAACCTCGGAACTCTAGCCGAGGAACGGACAAAAAGGAATATCGAATACATGTATAGAATTCTGATAACTGTTCTTATTCCTACGGACAGGTCAGTTTCTCAAGTCGCTGGTCAGTGGCCAGCGTGCCCGCCGTGTTCTGGACGTGGGCATGTACACGGGCTACAGTGCCCTCAGCATGGCGGAAGCGCTGCCCGCAGACGGAGAGCTGGTGACTCTGGACAGAGAGCCCTACCTCCAAGAACGCAACAGGGCCGTTTTCGACTCGGTGCCGCACGGGAAAAAGATCACCATCAAAATAGGTAAAGAGACGAGGGTGGGGATGTGGGGGAGTGGAGGTGTGGGGTGGTGGTGGTGGTGTGGCTGTGTGTGTGTGTGTGTGTGACAGGGGGGTGGGGGGCTGTGTGTGTGTGACGGGGGAGGGGGGTTGGCTGTGTGTGTGTGTGTGTGTGTGTGTGTGCGCGCGCGAGCGCGCGCGTGTGGGTGGGTAGGTGGGTGGGTGCGCGTGCGTGTGTGTGGATATGGACGTGCGGAGGATGTGTGTGTGTGTGTGTGTGTGTGTGTGTTTGTGTGTGTGTGTATGTGTTTGTGCGTGCGCGCGCGCGCGCGCGCGCGCGCGCGCGTGTGTGTGTGTGTGTGTGTGTGTGTGTGTGTGTGTGTGTGTGTGTGTGTGTGTGTGTGTGTGTGTTTTATTTTATTTTTACTCTTTTTTATTTATTTAATATAATTTTATATGTGTATTTATATTATTTTTGTTTTATTCTTTTATTATTTGTGTGTGTGTGCGTGCGCGCGCGCGCGCTTGTGTGTGTGTGTGTGTGCGCGCACGCGCGCGCGCGTGTGTGTGTGTGTGTGCGCGCGCGCGCGTATGTGTGTGTGTGTGTGCTGGCACCTGCGTGCACGTGCATATTACGTGATCCAGGAAAGGCTTTGGACATCATGAGGGAGTTACGAGAAGAGGGGAAGCAATTCGATTTCATTTTCCTGGATGCAGATAAATCAGAACACTTGGACTATGTCAAGGTAAAGACTCTTGTTGTTGTTGTCGTTGTTGTTGTTGTTGTTGTTGCGCATTTTCCAGGTTAACAACTTTGGGGATCTGTCACCCAGAATGTGCACTCTGACTCACTCATCCCACCTGAGAATCACTGTGAGATTGAAATTGCACACTGAATGAGAAGTTTGCTTTGTATGACTGTTTTCAGCTACCTCGCCATATAGGCAGCCATACTCCGACTTCAGAGGATTTTTTCTCTTATGGAGGAGTGTTTTTTTAGTTTTTCCTGGAGCTGTACTGTGCTGAAGGCAGGACATTACTGCAGGATATGGGAGGGGGGTTGTGGGCCTGTGCCACAGGGGCACTGGCCAGTGTGGAATATTTTAGGTGGAAGAGATGGGGTAGGAGCTGGCAAGTGTCCTTTTCGCAGACTGAAGATGGCAACTTGAGCAGCTTTATCTATCTAGCTTAAGAATGCCATCTTTTTCGTATTGTGCCCAAACGCCTGACGTAGTGGTTTATTTCTTAATCATTTTTGTGTTGGTGGTTCAGTGTAGGGTTGTGTTAGCCCAGTTATATAGTGGGATGATTATTTTCTTTGCCGTCGTATCTTTTAGGCTAGGCTAGGCCTGCTAGTTTTGTGTGTGTGTGTGTGTGTGTGTGTGTGTGTGTGTGTGTGTGTGTGTGTGTGTGTGTGTGTGTGGTGTGTGTGTGTGTGTGTGTGTGTGTGTGTGTGTGTGTGTGTGTGTGTGTGTGTTACGCGCGCGCAAGCCAGCGAACATATGTCTAAGCGCGTGTGTGCGCGCAACTGCTTGTTTGCTTTGTGAGTGAATTTGTGTTACATCATTGTCACCTGTGGCAGGTGTGTTTTGAAGAAGGTCTGTTAGCGGAAAATGGGACAGTGGCGTCAGACAACGCTTACTACTACGGTCATAATTACCTCCCCTCAGACGAACCGCTCGACGGCATCCAGTCTTTTGGGGAACACCTGTGTAGAGACAACAGTCTGCATAAAGTGGGTCAACTGTTCTGGGATCTCTCCCCCCCCCTCTCTCTCTCTCTCTCTGTATGATTTATATGACTTATCTTATTGATAGATGGTGGTGGATTGATGTTTTTAGTTATCTCATTATGTTCTCTTGTTTGCTCTTTATCTATTAGCGCTTTTATCATTTTTTTAGATAATCAAAATCATCATTTCATTGTGATTTCTGATTTTCATTTCTTTCTGAATGAGTGCATTTTTATAACTAGCTGTCAATGGGTAATTGTCTTCTTTAGGGTCGGGGAAGGTAAAGCAGCGAGGGAGAGGAGATGGGCGCCGCCCTCGATATGCTGGCCCTAGAGTCTCTGATGCCTCGCTCCCCTACAACCGCCTAGGTTATTATGGGAAACTTTACCTTTGACATTCAGATACATAGAACATGACATACATCACCGCAGGTTGCTATGCCCATTATGTAAGCAAGCACTTGAGGATGACGTAGGCTTTGTGGTGTGTTGTCTAGTATTAGAGAATGTCAGGCAAAACTATATTCCGGTAGAAAAAACAAATTGTAGACAGCCTAGTTTATTTAAACTCTCGTTTACTCCAGGTGTCAAGTTATCCTGAGGTTGTGTATAGCCTCACTTTGTAAAGCCTTTAAAAGAGAAAGATGTATCTTAAGTTATATTTGTGTAACTGACGATTTTCGTTACACATTAACTTGTTGTTGTTGTTGTTGCTGTTGTTGTTCCAGTTCACTAAAACAATTGGTAGTTTGGCAACCCCACATGGGGTGCATACTTATTTTTTTATCAACCGTGGATTGAGGGCTTAGCGGTAAAGCCATTTTGCTCACTCACTCTGCTTCAGTTGCCTTTAAAAAAAAAAAAAAAGGATTTGTTTGT
>CM060341.1:35287772-35295272 GCA_030674155.1 Stramonita haemastoma | reverse complement strand
CAGGTAAAGGTAGGAAATAACTATTCAGTTCCTAGGCATCTGGATATGGGATTACCACAAGGCTCCGTTATAGCACCAGTTCTATTCAATATTCTATTACATGATCTTCCTAAATGCTTAACACAGAATGTTACATTAGTACAATATGCAGACGACATATGCATGTGGATGAATGTATCCATGAAACAAAAAACCTCGAAAAGGTCTTTAAATTATATTCAAAAATTATACCAAAAAGACCTTGATAATTTAAATAAGTATATTATCGAGAATGGCCTAAAATTATCCACAGAAAAAACGCATATGATGCTTTTTAACAACGGTACCAATTCAGACAATTTATTCAAAGTTGAAAATGAGATAGTTGTATACAAACACTTAGTAAAGTTTTTAGGTGTTTTTCTTACTTCAAAGTTAACGTGGAATGCCCACATTGAACATATTCTAACTAAAGGAAGAAAATGCTTAAATCTACTAAAAATTGTACGAAAGCAGTATTGGGGACAAGAAATGACAATTCTGAAACATCTGTCTACCTCCCTTATTAGATCTAAGTTATCCTATGGACAAGAGGTCTTTTTTAGCGCACCTAAGTATTTACTCAAGAAGCTTCAAAGTGTAGACTGTAAGGCGTACAGACTGGCTCTAGGTGTACCATTTCATGCCTCTGCACTTGAAACATATAATGAAATTGGAATGTTACCACTTGAAGAGTATCGACAACTTGTATGTGCCAAATATATTCTAAGAAGCTCAACACCTGAAAACTTTGCTTCAGAAGAAATAAAAATGAGGTCTGAAACAGATTTTCCCAAAAGAGCCCAACACATAAACTCTTTGATGACAATTAGTACCTACACATCAGATCTTTATGAGCGTTCTGAACATTCCAAATCCGATGTAGACCCACATAGATCAGTTTCAGTTTGTCCTGTTTGGGAAATGAAACGAGCGCACTTTGATATAGATTATATCAACATGAAAAAGAATGAAAATCCAAATATTATGGCAGTCAATGTTCATTCACATATACAGCATCATTACTCTCATTGTCTTAAAATTTATACAGATGGTTCACTTTTAGACAATCATCAAGCAGGTTCAGCATTTGTCATACCAGCACTAAAAATAGAAAAGTCATATTATGTTGGCAAAAATCGATCTGTTTTTACAGCTGAACTAATCGCTATTCTCATGGCTTTGACTTTCATTTTGGATCATCCTTACTGTTTCTTTCATATATTACTTTGTGTGGATTCAAAATCAGTATTGTATGCCTTAAAGTCTACAGCTTATAAACAATCTACTAAACTTATACTAGACATCAAATACATCATAAATCTTCTACGTTTAAGAGGAATTCTTGTTTCCTTTTGCTGGATTCCTTCACATATAGGATTATCTTCCAATGAGTGGGCTGACAGGGCTGCGAAAAAAGGTGCACGCAATGAAAATGGGTCTATAGTACTGCATGTCCCTCTATCCATTGCAGAAGGCTATCGGTTGTTAGAAGAAGCATCCTTAAATAGATTTATAGAAAAGCATTGGCAAAACAAGAAGCTTCAACATTCAACTCCGAGTGGGAAGAGTGTAGTTGAATACATTGATCACTTAAAGATTCATACAAATGAATTCAAAGAAAGACAACTCAAGGCATTATTCTTTAGGATAAGATTAAATGCTTTTATGACAAAGTTCAGTAAGGATGTTAAATGCTTATGTGGTGGATATATTTCAAATACCCATATCATACTTGAATGTAAGAATTTAAAACCCTATCTCCCTGCCTTTTCTGAGAATTCCATTGATGAAGTTTTGAACAATGTAAATCTAACGTTTGACATAGCTAAAGGTTTGTTGTTAAGTCCTATAGGGCATTTGTTATAGTTCATGTAGTTCTTTGGGGAGTTTTTTGTTGTTGTTGTTGTTGTTGTTGTCCATTTTCGATATTTTCTTGATCTGTTAATGTTAAGAATAACTTATTACATTTGTTGTTACTATTTATCACACACACACACACACACACACACACACACACACACACACACACACACACACCACACACGCGCGCGCGCGCGCGCCACACACACACACACACACACACACACACACACACACACACACACACACACATTAGATCTCTCTCTCTCTCTCTCTCTCTCTCTCTCTCTCTCTCTCTCTCTCTCTCTCTCTCTCTCAACTATCCAGTCTCCTATTGTAGGGTCGTCTGGTATCACTTAAAGTGGAAAGACGTTAAAATTGAAGACTTACACACACACACACACACATGTAACCATTCTCAAAACCGAATTTCTATTTTTTACAAAAAAAGGTATATGTACACCCAAGCCTATGTAATCATTCTCCGTAAAAGAAAATTCTATTAAATTTTTTAAGAAAAGAAAGAAATAAAACAATAAAAATATTGTCAGAAGTGGGATTCGAACCCACGCCTGGAGAACCAGACTGCGACCTGAACGCAGCGCCTTGGACCGCTCGGCCATCCTGACAGCTGACTGATGTGCGAAATATTAAATTTATAAACTAAAGTATTTGAAAGAACTAAAGTTTGTTTTGATTTTCTACTTTTAAAGACTATTTTTTAACATTAATGTTTCGTAATACCTTTAACTAAATTACTTAACCAGATTATATATATCTATATAAACAAAACCAAAATATAAAAGGGCCGCAATGAAAACGCATAGGGTGCTGTACTCTCAGCTCAACACGCAGAGTTATGTAACCTTATTCCATGTGTTTCCTGTGAAAACCCAGGTGTTTGATCGCAATATTTTCTTTGTCAAATTTGATATAGTTTCCTTTGAACAGTTCCGAAGAAAGATGAAACTGCTTACTCATAACATGCTAACCTCGAACATCATCAAGGGTGTTACTAAAGGATTTCCTTTGGCAATTAACGTAAGTAACGAGTCCAAATCGCTACTGCACGTGTATACAACTTTGCGTGGGCACCTATCCCGAGATTTTTTGCATTCTATCTTATCTACGCTTCTATGATTTCGTATCCTCAGATAATTTTGATAATTGTTATCATTATTATTATTATCCATTATTATATCTATGAAAATTCA
Source organism: Stramonita haemastoma (assembly GCA_030674155.1). Classification (NCBI taxonomy): domain Eukaryota; kingdom Metazoa; phylum Mollusca; class Gastropoda; order Neogastropoda; family Muricidae; genus Stramonita; species Stramonita haemastoma. Next base: position 35,292,177 of record CM060341.1, on the reverse strand, counting down.
TTTCTGGTCAAATTTGCGGACGACAGTGCTCTGTTGTCTCTTATCTGGATCGGCCCTAGACCATGGCCCAACCCTCAGGAGTTTCATATGATAAAGTGTGATGAGGCCTATCTGGAGCTGAATGTTTTTAAAAGTAAAGATCTTCTTCCTATCGATTGCATAAGATCGGAGTACACATCTGAGAATACCATCCATAATGAAAAAGTTGAAAACATTTGGAAATATCTCGAACTGTTTATGACCACAAGTTAAAGTAGAACACTGTTGAACACTGACAAAATTTGTGTGTGTAATTATTATATTATATATAATATATTTTATAGGATAATGTAATAAGTAGTGAAGTACTCACATGCTTTTTTACATCTAGTCACTATGTCAATATATGTAAGCACATTTGACGTTTTGCAAATTTTGACATCCCTTCCCACCAGCACACAAAGTCCTACTCTTCAGAAAAGTGGAACAGGTTTTAATGTGCAAGCAAGATGTGTGTGTGTGTGTGTGTGTGTGTGTGTGTGCGTGTGTGTGTGTGTGTGTGTGTGTGTGGTGTGTGTGTGTGTGTGTGCGTGTGTGTGCGTGTGTGTGTGTGTGTGTGTGTGTGTGTGTGTGTATGTGTGTGTGTGTGTATGTGTGTGTGCATTTTTTTGTTTTGTTTTGTTTTTTTATTCTTACATATTGAGGATAATGGAAAAAGCACTCTTGTGCTTTTTTATGTCCAGTCCCCATGTGTATGCAGTCTTTGTAAATGTCATCTGTTCCCACCGGTGTGTGTGTGTGTGTGTGCGTGTGCATGTGCGTGTGTGTGTGTGTGTGTGTGTGTGTGTGTGTGTGTGTGTGCACGCGTGCGTGCATGTGTGTGTGTGTTTGAGATTCACTCTCTTTTTTATTTCATTCCACAACTGAAGCACTGAGGTCCAGCATTGTTCAGATTTTTTGCATATTTGTGACCATTCGCCCACTGTTAAGGTAGCTGTATAACTATAAGTGTATTTCAGACTTTGGGGATGTACTTCTGAGATGATAAAGTATAAGTTTGTAAAATTTTTGGGGATGGGATAGCTCAGTGGTCAGAGCTGTAAAATTTTAGGGGAAGGGAAAGTTCAGTGGTCAGAGCAGCTCGCTTTCCCCCAGCCAATGTTAAGCAGCAGTGAGCCTGGTTGCCAATTGGATGGGTGACCGTTTGCATGCCTTGGCTTCAGTACAGTTCCCCCAGTTCACCCAGCTGTCAATGGATTCCTGCCCTCTTTAGGGTCAGGGAAGGTAAAGCAGCGAGGGAGAGGAGATGGGTGCCGCCCTCAACATTGCTGGCCCCTAGAGAAGCTGAGGCCTCTGGCGCCTTGTTCCCCTATGACCACACAGGTTATGGGACACCTTTACCTTTTACCTGTATGTATTTTTTTGTGTGATTCAGCCCAAACGTGTGGAGGTGCAGGAGGTGGACTTTAACGCCGAGTTCATCACCAGAATTCTTCCCAAACTGGACTTCCCTGCTCTCAAACTGGCCGCATCTCAGGTCAGTACACCCTCACTGTTTTTTGTTTTGAACAAGACAAGTCACAGTTCACCTTCACTGTTTTTCGTTTTCAAGAACAAGTCACAGTTAACATTCACTGGGTTTTTTTTTTTAACAAGAACAAGTGACAGTTCGTCTTCACTGTTTTTTTGTTTGAACAAGTCAAGTCACAGTTCACCTTCATTGTTTTTCGTTTTGAACAAGTCAAGTCACAGTTCACCTTCACTGTTTTTCGTTTTGAACAAATCAAGTCAAGTCCACAAACACCTTTAATCCTCCCATGAAGGGCAATTATAATTTGTTTTGTAAAAAGACGTTGGTCTCTGCATGCTATTGCTAAATCGTCCCATGTCATGCTACACATGTGGTGTATCAGGGTGTGGAAAAAAGAAGAAAAAGAGTACCTCATTTCCTATTTTATTAGCCCCAGAATTCATTCATTCATTCATTCATTCATTCATTCATTCATAATTCATTCATTCATTCTTTCACAATTCATTCCTTCATTCATTCCTTCACTCGTTCATTCATTCATTCATTCATTCATTCATTCATTTATTCATTCATTCATTCATTCATTCATCATTCATTCATTCATGATTCCTTCCTTCCTTCATTCATCATTTATTCATTAATTAATTCATTCATTCATTCATTCACAATTCCTTCCTTCCTTCCTTCCTTCCTTCCTTCCTTCCTTCCTTTTTCTTCCTTCCATCCTTCCTTCCTTCCTTCCTTCATTCATTCATTCATTCATTCATTCACAATTCCTTCCTTCCTTCCATCCTTCCTTCCTTCCTTCATTCCTGATTGTCTGTGCCTGTGATGCCTGTGGCAGGTGGGGCATGGGGAGGGTCTGCCTCCAGAGCTGCCGGAGTCTGTGGAGTCCAGTGAACAGACACAGAAAGCCCTGCACCATGTTCTGCTGCAGGTACAGGATTTTTCTTCATTTTTATTTTATTTTTTATTTTAAAATAATTTATTTTATTCTTTTATATCGAGGATAATGGGATAAGCATTCTTGTGCTTTTTTTTTTTTTACATCCAGTCCCCGTGTGTATGCAGTTTTGTAAATCTTGTCATCTGTTCCCACCGGCACACGATGGCCTACTCTTACGAAAAGCGGAACAGGATTTAACGTGTGCGCAAGATGTTCTGCGTGCCTTCACACACGGGGCCTCGGTTTACAGTCTCATCCGTAGGACTTTTGGGGAGAGTGGAAAGTGTTTTCATTCCTCTACCAGAGTGCAGTGATGTTCACCAGTGGTGAGATTTTGTGTACATGCATGTGACCAGGTTTACCTACCATGAACGTAGGTTAACCTCTTTACTGCGCTGTTGACGAACAGCGTTTGTCATATAAAAAAATATACGTGAACTCATGGCAACAATAGAGTGGGGGGGGGGTTGTTGTTGTTTTTTTTAATTTTTAGGCAGCAAAGTTATGTAGTACAAAGCCACTCTCATACTTAGGGAAATAGAATACGGACAGGAAAACAAACATTTATGGGTGGCATTGCTCATGTGGTGAGACGCTCTCCATAGAAAGAGCAGCTCAGTTTTACACAGAGAAATTTGATTGGACTGAAAGTGGTTTTTACAATACAATACAAAACAATACAATACAATACAATACAATACTACAAATACAAATTTTTTGGTTCCTTGGCTAGATCTCCAAGGTTCAGACCAATGGCGAGATTCATGCTTATGTGACCGTTTTTTTCCCCCCCCACCATTTAGGTACCTTCATTCTGACTTTGAGGAAAATTCTATATGATATAGTACAGTACAATACAAAACAATATACTGGATGCATCCAGGGACTGGATGAAAAAAAAGCACATGAGTGTATATATTCCATTATCCTCAATATAAAAGAATATTTAAAAAATTAAATTTTTAAAGAAAATATATGTATATATAATGCAAATGATTTTTGTTTTTTTGTCCAGGTGGAAGTTATGGAAGGGGAGCTGGTTTGCCCGGAGACCGGTCGCAAATTCCCCATTGAGAATGGAATCCCCAACATGCTGCTAAATGAGGATGAGGTTCGCTGAATCAGCAAACTTCCCTGAAACTGATGTAACTGTTTTCAAAGGAACTGGAGTGGGGTGTGTGTGTGAGTGTGTGTGTGTGTGTGGTGTGTGTGTGTGTGTGTGTTTTGTGTGTGTGGTTGTGTTGTTTGTGTTGTTGTGTGTGTGTGTGTGTTGTTTGTGTGTGTGTGTGTGTGTGTTTGTTTGTGTGTGTGTGTGTGTCTGTGTACTTGAGAGAGAGAGAGAGAGGATGGCTAGATGATGAGAAGGAAAGTGGGTGATGGTAGATGAAAAGAGGCAACTAGGATTTCAGTGAAATGAAGAGAGCTTAAATGTGAGAAAGAAAGAGAGATTCTGTTGTTTGTGTGTGTGTGTGTGTGTGTGTGTGTGTGTGTGTGTGTGTGTGTGTGTGTGTGTGTGTGTGTGTGTGTGTGGAGTGAGTGAGTGAGTGAGTGAGTGAGTGAGTGAGTGAGTGAGTGAGAATTGAATGAAAATGATGTAAGGAAGACTTAACCAAAAAAAGCATCATCTCAGATTTTTTTGGGGGGAGGAGAGCTAAAAGATTGGAACATGCAAATTCCAAGTGGTGTTTTATTGAATTCATTGCAGATATCTTACTGTAATGACTGGGAACTTTTTTTTTTTCAAAATTATGTGTAATAAATATATACTTTTAGTTTTTACTTATGTGGTTTGAAGGTGATGTTTCCCTTGGTGATATCTGCTTCTAAAAGCTAAAAACATCTGGTAGTAAAATTGATTTGTGGCCCAGGCCAACGGCTGTGTCCGTTATTTTTGTCATCAGCAAATTGCCTGCAGTGTGGGATGGGATAGCTCAGTGGTCAGAGGGATT
>CM060341.1:35275272-35282772 GCA_030674155.1 Stramonita haemastoma | reverse complement strand
CACAGCAAAATCATTTGTCACCTTCCTGCCGGGCAGAGAAAATGGAGGTGGATGGCTTGTGAGTGGGTGTATGTATTTAACATGCAATAACTCTACAATGGTCAGATGGATTTTGATGAAATAAAAACAGTAAGACGCAGAAATGAATAAAGAAATTGCTAATACCCAATTTTTGTCATTATCTTTATTTTCTTTTAGAATTATAATGCATAAACACACAAAGTCATTGATTGGTTTGTGTGTGTTACAGTTAGCGTTGCAATAACTTTAGAATGCGTGCATGGATTTTGATTAAATAAAAACTAAAACATTAAGAAACAATTATAGAAAAGATATTTTCAACCTACTGTTGGTTTTTTAGTTTTTTTGATAAATGGTGCACGAACACATCGAACATTCCGACGATCGCCATTTTTGTTTACCGATGATCGCGATCAGCTTAACGTTTAAGTTTGAGCCGCTACCGTATCAAAATCCCAAATAGCAACCAAATAACAAAATATATCAAGTTCTGAACCATTGCCGAACTTGAAATCCACGATAATTTCCCCAAATCTAAGAGTAGAATTCAAAACGCGTATCGGCCGTGTTAGATTTGACGATCGATTTTCGTCTCGAACTTCGCCGTAGTCAAAGTCGTCTCTCTCACTTCAGTCAACAAACTCAGAAGTGCACACACTACTAGGATCGATTACATCGATATTTGAGCCTAGATACACATCTCACAGCGTCATATTTTCGGCATGGAAGCTGTAAAAACGATCGTAAATGTCGGGTTCGAAGATAGCATCCATCTTGGAAAAATTTGCGATTTTTTCCTCCAAAACTTGCAACAAACTCACTCCCATCGCCGCCATTTGTAATAAACATGCGGAAGTCTCGCGGGCAGTCTCGTGGCTTCTATATTCACGAGATTTGAAGCGAGATTGGCGGGAATTTCGACTGTATGATCGCTCTGAAGTGACGGTCGTGTTGCCGGGCGCTTTGGGGCGTTTTGCCCAAGGACAGGGTCGGGCGCTTTGGGGCGTTGTGCCCAGCAAAGGGTTAAGAGCCGCGGTAAAAGCTCTGCCCCCTGGGCTCCCAGGGTAATAGGAGATAAGGGTGGGGGTAACCCTGACAGAAACCTAGAGGGCCGAAGTCAGCGGTATCTGATCGGGCCATAGGCACCCTCTAACAAATCACGATACCAAGCAAAAAACATTAAAAAAACACAACAAAAACAAACAAAAATACGCATGAAGACACAGTCAGCCCACTGTGGCACACCTGGTAACGAACAAGCTGATAAACTTGCAAAACAAGGGGCACAGAAAGAACAGTGCGAAAGCAGCCTCACCTTCCAGGAAAAGAAGACAATCATCAAATCTATGGCCCGACCTAGAGTAGAAAAGGACGACTACCACCATCTTAAAAGAGAAGAACAAGTCATAATACTAAGACCCCGCACTGGGCACAACAGACTAAACCACCATTATGTCCACAAAGCGGAAACTCACTCCTCCTTCTCCCTTGTGTGCCTGTGGTACAGAACACCAGACAGGTGAGCGCATCCTTCAGAGATGTAGGGGAGACCGGGGCAGGTGGCAGGTCGGGCCATGGGGCAGGTCGGGTCACCTTAAAAATAACCGCCTAAACCGTAATTTTCTGCTGTTTTAGTCCAAGAAAATTTTATTTTTGGTAGAGAGTAAGTGCTTCAAAACTTTTGACTACACAAACTAGTATATTGATCCTTCCCGATTACATTCCACTGGTGTTAACAAAAGTTTTATGAGGGGATTTTAATTAAAAACACTTTTTATGTCGAACTACTTTCTGTCGATTTCGCGAGCGGGCCGGAGTTAGAGTCGCGCGCGCAGCCTTGTTTTCGCGTCACTCGCTGTTTCTGTGTCAGACCCTGCTCGACGAATTAATCAGAGATAAACTTTCTTTGCTGACCATTATATAGCTGTAAATGGATGATCCAAAGTCCATATTGTTTGTGAATCTTGCTACAGTCACAGAAAGATTGAAAATAATGAATAAAACATGTATGAGAAATCCGCGGAGGAAGACAAAACGAAAGGCGTAGCAGACGCCACAGCACAGGTGTAAACAGACACATCCGCGCGCAGTAGTAAAGTTACTATAGACCTACAGTTTGTTTTGTAAAATCGGAAGAAATAGTGTTTAAAATAATAGTTGTTTTGATGAGCAGGTTGTGTGTGTGTGTGTGTGTGTGTGTGTGTGTGTGTGTGTGTGTGTGTGTGTGTGTGTGTGTATGTGTGTGTGTGTGTTGTGTGTGTGTGTGTGTGTGTGTGTGTGTGTGTGTGTGTAGGCCTAGTCAAAAAGATCTTTACTGAAAGTAAAACCTAAGTTTTCACAACGGTTTTCATTTTGCCCTCACAAAAATATTTTTTTAATGGATATAAAAATACATTAATAAAGGATAGGAAAACAAAACAGTCTTAATCTAGATACAAATAATATAGTATAAAAAGGAAAGGAAACAGAGAAAATGTACTGTTCACAATATATCCGAAAGAAGACATCATGATATGCTTGATTCAGACAGAAAAATAATGAAGAAAAACAAAATAACAAGGCTAGACATAACAGTTTATAAAACAAGCTACAGCCACAGAATAATCTAAAGAATAAAAGAAGTGGTCTTATGATCTATTCCTCTGTGTGTGTGGTGTGTGTGTGTGTGGTGTGTGTGTGTGTGTGTGTGTGTGTGTGTGTGTGTGTGTGTTGTTTGTGTGTGTTGTTTGTTTGCTTGTGTGGTGTGTGTGTGTGTGTGTGTGTGTGTGTGTGTGTGTGTGTGTGTGTGTGTGTGTGTGTGTGTGTGTGTGTGTGTGTGTGTGTGTGTGAATATAAGTGACACCTACATACTAACATGTTGGTCTGTTGCAAGAAATCATGGAACACATTTGTATCAACTGCAAGAACCCAGCACCACAAAAGCCACCTTGTACAGTGACCCAGAAAGGCGCAATACGATCAATCATTGCAGCTGTCAGTTAAAAGACAACAAAGTTGCCTGTGTGAGGAACTCTGTACATAAGGAATGCCGTGCCATGTACGCCAATAAAACAGTTATTGATGCTAGAATTAAGGAGACCTAAGGACAAATCTTTCCTCGGAAAAGCAGAAATTTGCAGTCAAGCATATAAAATAGAAAATGTTTGTTAGAATGATGCATACTGTGCACAACAGATGAAAGTTGAACTCTTAAAACACTATGGTGATGAAATTGCGTTTGCTCATTCCAATAACATAATTGATATCATATCACTCAGAACAACTCCAGACTGTATTTTTGAGAAGTTCTACCAAGAGAAAAGAGAACCCAGTGCTAAAGATGAACAGATGTGTCTTACCAAAGCAGCAATAACAATCATTTACAATGACATCAAGTTACTGGTTTCTGTAAGACAGCTATCCTGATGCAGACAGCATTGCCAGTTACAGTTTCTGATATCTTGATGCAAGTCACCAACAAATCTAAAGGGAATTAAAAAGTATCAGCAGTTAGGCGAGGCATCATCCAGTGCACCAGGCCCAACACTATTATCACACCTGTACAGATTGGGCTTGCTGCACAAGTGCATCAACTGTTTAGTGCCTGGTTTATAGTTAACGTAAGTATTAATTGCTCAGGCAAGCAAACAAAGCAGTACTTGCCAGTCATATCTGATCAGCCACAAAACAGCTGGGTGTTCAACTTGCAGATCATACTGCTTTGGTCATCAGTAGTGGTCCCCTTTTACATCGACTTGTCTGGCCTTGTGGAACAATAAACAACCATCTGGTGCAGATGTATAACAACTTCATGAACTGCATCTACAACAGGGATATTATTGTATTTGATGGCGATTGATTGCAGTGGACTGCTAACCAAAGATGCAGCTCATCTGAGAAGAAATGGTGGGATCACAGGACCTGTCATTATTTTGCTGGTAGCATGGTGCTGACTGAGTCCAGAAAGTGCTTTATAGCAAATTCAGCCAACAGACTGCACTTCATTCAACTGCTCGGTGAAGGATTGACAAAGTCTGGATTCAACACTGTATAATTGTGGTGATGCTAATTGCCTCATTGTAGGTACAGCATTAGAGAAAGCCAGAGAAGTATATTTTCAGACGAAAAGATCCTGCCTGTGGAAAAAAGTTAGAATGTGCATTTTTTCGAGAGCATGCATGCGTGTTCATGACACCCAACATCAGCAAAGAGCAAGTGATAGCTGCAGAAGAAAAGACCACTGCAATGATGCATGGTGGCAAGAACAAAGATTCCTTGGACAAGCTCCGATATGTGCGATACATGCAGAAACCAGCTACCTCTGTTATCATTACACCCAAACAAACTGCCCCCAACATCCTCAGCTGCAAAGTTCCATTCTATGAGGACCTATTTCCAGGTCCATGAATGGTTGCATTTAAATTCACATAATTTCCAGTTAGAACCCCAGGACTGGGGATGGGAAATAAAACATGGAGTGATGTTTCCCACGTATAAAGATTTTGACTAACCCCTGAAACTCCTCTGTACATTGTAAGATGTTTTTTAAAAAATTAATTATTGTAAGATGTCATTTTCTGACTGAATGCCGAACAGCAAGGTGTACATGCTGTAAACATGGCCTGTGTCTTCTGTTGCATGTGGGCAATGTAGAGGGCAAAGCTGCACACATTCAGAGTTGCTGAAGGTCCTGGACTATCCAATTAGGAAGACACACTGCACAGTTCATGCTAAGATGTTGGATATTTACGTTTTGTTGAACTGCCATCTTCATGATATTGGAACTGAATCTATGAACATCTGTAAGAGATGTTACAAGTGATTTTGTGAACCAATAATCTAATCATTGGCAAAATGGTAAAAAAAAAATTACAAGGACCTCTTAAATGTCGTCAAATTGAGAAAAAGAGTAGTTTTTGTTAATGAATACAAAGCTGATAATATGTATTCAACAACAAAAAACCATAACCAAGGTGATTGCCTGTTGCCAGTAGTTTTGTTTTGACTGAAAATTGTACTTGGTTTGAACGCTTGGGTTACTAATTTTAGAGGGGTGGGTAAGCAAATAAGTTATAGCGACATCAGCATGTATCAAACATCATGTTCTTTGCATCATATGAATGCGTTTCTGAGTGTTTAACATTGTTACACTTAAAATGATTGCACAATGTTTAAATTTTGCTGCCTACGGTAACGTTATCTGTAAACTTTTCTCAAATTTGAAAACCGGAAGTGCAATTACATTAGTTTCCCCCCAGTAAAAAGGCATTGAGTCATCAGAGTGTAAAAGTTTTACTTTGGAAATGAACTTTATACAAGCCTGCTTCAATTTAGTGTAAAAATTCCTAACTGGACAGCAAAAACAGCTTGCAAAGCAGCGCAAATGGGAAATACCGTTTCAGCTCAGCTGCACTGCACCTACTCTTTTCAAACACGAATTACAACTTATCCCGCAACTAAATTTTTGTTAACAACATTTGGGATGGTCAAGTACACCCACCAAAACATAAAAGAAGTGAAAAAATTTTTGAAGCATTTATTCTGTGCCAGAGCCCTTTTTTGGCAAAATTTTCCTGGACTATTTTCTTTCCATTCCTCGTTTTTGATCAACTGGATCTACTGCAGACACCAATTTGCAAGCCAGTGGTTCTGGTGCTTCCAAGTCATCTGGCAAAACCTCCCTGGTTTTTCACCATGAGTAACTTTTTATGCCACTTTCCTGATTGAATAACTGCTCAAAGAATTTTCTGTTCAATGTTTTATTTGATGCAATCTGTTCATAGATCCCCCGTGGGACTCCGGGGAATGCTTGCAAAGCGAGCATTACAAGAATAGGGTCCTTGCCCGCCAGCCAGGCATGTCGTAAGAGGCGACTAAGGTGGCCCCACTCCCCCAGGTAGGGGGTTGGACACAGGGCTAACAACCCTGTCCTGTAAAAAGAAAGTTTGTTACAGAAACAGCAACAAAGAAATTCCTTTGTTGCTGCCCTACATGCCAGGAAGGCATAAAAAGGCTTTGGATGGAATCTGTTCATAGATCACTTGGCAGAATGTTTATACTGGATTCTGCAGCTCAATTTGATTGGAATGTGGAGAAAAGTTAAAAGTTTGGAATCATACAGTATGGGGCAGGTTGGGCTCGGGTAGGTTGGGCCACTGTCCCAACCTGCCCCGGGGTCACCCAAAGCTGCCCCATAGTGGATAATTGATACTTTACACTCTTTTCTTCTTAATTTTGATGTGTTCTTATGCTCTGTTCTCTTTTTTTTCATGAACAGATGGTGATGACTTACAAGAAGACGACAACACAAGGACAGGTCTCCTCCACAAGTGTCTGCCCAGATGCTGTAGATGCTGTTCTGAAAGGGTGGTCATTGTGTAATGCTTCTTAACCTTTTCATTTTCCAAAGAGACTCTGAGACATGCAGTTGAAAAATCAAATGAAGGCAAAGAATTCCAGAGTTTTACAGAGAGCTGCAAGACTAGACAAGTGTTTGGTGAAGCTGAGTAAATGGAACTGACAGAATCTGTACTGAAAGCTTCATGGATAGGTTTCCCCCTGGATTTCAAGACTGTAATGAGTCTATAACATAAACTCGCAGAAAGAAACAAAATCAGGTAGACACCTAGCTGGGCTGTCAATGGAATGGCAGGTGAGGAATGTCTTTCTTAAACGTCAAGTGTGTATAAAGAGGCCTAGCCTACACCTGAAGCTACCAGCCATGTAAGGGCAACAACTTTCAACAGGACAAATGTTGAGTTTTCTTTGGCAATTTGCAAGGCCTGCATTCAGTTACTCATTTCCACCTGAGCTAATTTACAGCCTTGATGAAACAGGGCTGACCACGTCACAGACCCCACAAAAAGTTGTTGCAGAAGTAGGCACAAAGCAAGCTGCACAAGGCTTGTCACATGAACCTGGCCAGACTGTCACCATGTCCGACTTCATCAACGCAATGGGCAATGCACTGCCACCTGTCCTAATCTATCCACGAAGAAATTTAAAATCCCGCATGATGCACAATGCCCCATCAGGAGGAAAGGTCTTTCCAACCAAAGTGGATGGATGACAGGAGATCTATGTCGGGAATGTTTCCAGTATTTTGTGCCACACAGCTGTAGCATTCATTTTTTTTGGTAAACATTAAGTTTGCAGAGGTGGTGACAGGTGTTTTCATTGTTTTATATTAAAAAACCATAATTTATTTCTTATTTTTGATGAGAATATTACTGTGTCCCAACCTGCCCCAGCACCGGGGCAGGTTGGGACACTTTGGATTGTGTCTTTAACCATTAATTACAAATAAACATTGATTTGAATTATTTTTTGCTTTTCTGTTATTTTTGAATATATAAAGATTTGTTTTAAATCATTTTATGTATCATTTGTGTACTCATATTCAAATGAGAGCGAAAATGGCAAAAAGTGTCCCAACCTGCCCCGGTCTCCCCTACGCTATTCAGCGACCTGAGGAAGAAAGTGTGGCCAACAGAGATAACC
>CM060341.1:35260801-35263301 GCA_030674155.1 Stramonita haemastoma | reverse complement strand
CAACTACACAGACTAAAGAGTAGACTTGAATTAGCCCCCCCCCCCCCCCCCCCCCCCCAAAAAAAAAAAAAAAAAGAGAATATTTATGCTTTACTTGTGAATTTGACCCATATAACATTGAGTGTAAATAATGACCTGACTTATACATTGACAAGCACACAGACAGACAGACAGACAGACAGACAGACAGACAGACAGACAGACAGACAGACAGACACGCACACACACACACCTATTTCAGTTTGCACAGTGGTTTTCACAGATTTTTTATTTATTTATTTTTATTTTTAGAAATAAAATAAAAATAAAACAGACAGACAGACAGACAGACGCACACACACCTACCTACCTATTGCAGTTTTGCACAGTGGTTTTCACAGATGACATAGAAAAACAAAAACAAAGAACATTTGCACAGCAGAGCACAGAAGTTACTGTCAAGGCATTCCTCAGCTTAACACTCTGGGGGTGACCCAGAAAACACACCCTGTCTGTCCCACTCATCACACCTGGGAATGACTGGGAGACTGTACACAGTACACACAGGATGAGAAGTTTATTATCACATTATTCTGATATTTTTCTCATGGGGGACGGGATAGCCTAGAGGTCAGAACATTGCGCTGGCAATTTGACGACCCGAGTTCGATTCCTGTTGGAGGGGGATTTTTCCTCTGGAGTTAACATCAGTGCTGACTCCACTCTTCACAAAAGTCTTTCGGATGAGACTGTAAACCGAGGCCCCGTGTGCGAACGCACGCAGAACATCTTGCGCGCATGTTAAATCCTGTTCCGCTTTTCGTAAGAGTAGGCCATCGTGTGCCGGTGGGAACAGATGACAATATTCACACAACTGCATACACACGAGGACTGGATGAAAAAAAAAGTGCTTATCCCATTATCCTCGATACAAAAGAATAGAATTAAAAAAAATAATAATAAAGTTTGCATGTAAAGCTGTTTTTAAGGACTTGGCCCTAATTTATAAGCAACCACATTCCAACTTCAGAGAATTTCCCTCCCTCCCCCCCTGTAAAGAAGAGAGCAAGGTTGATGCACTTAAGAGTTTGTTTTGTTTGGCTGAAGGCAATCTCAACTCAACAATCCAAAGCATAACAGCATTTTTTCGTAATTAAAGGTTGTGTGTGTGTGTGTGTGTGTGTGTGTGTGTGTGTGTGTGTGTGTGTGTGTGTGTGTGTGTGTGTGTGTGTCTGTGTGTGTGTGTGTGTGTGCGTGAGTGTGTGTGTGTGTGTGTGTGTGTGTGTGTGAGTGTGTGAGTCAGTGAGTCAGTGAGTGAGTGAGTGTGTGTGTGGTGTGCGTGCGTGCATGTGTGGCGTGGCGTGGCGTGTGTGCGTGCGTGCGTGTGTGTGTGGAGGGGGTGGTGGTGGTGGTGGATAGCATATGGGCAAAGTCCTGACTCAAATCGGACTTGAACCCACCGCATTATTTTTGGGTTTTTTTTAGACTGGTGAGTTACCACCAGACCACCAGTTCACCAAATAATGAGAACAATAAACAGGCCTAGGAAACTTACAGTAAAAAACCCCCAGACAAACAAAAAAATGATGAGCTAGTTTTACAGCTAGACACGACAGAGTATTCTGATTATTCACTGGTCAATACAACAGGATCCACACACACACACGCACATGCGTGCGCGCACAAACACACGCACGAACACACACACACACACACACACATACACACACACACACACACACACACACACACACACACACACACACACACACACAACACACACACACACACGCTTTTCGTAAGAGTAGGCCATCATGTGCCGGTGGGAACAGATGACAAAATTTACAAAAATGCATACACACGGGGACTGGATGAAAAAAAGCACATGAGTGCTTATTCCATTATCCTCGAAATGAAATAACAAAAAAGAACAACAACAAAAAACCACACACACACACACAAAAGAAAAAAAGAAAAGAAAAACTTGTCAGCAATACGTGTTTTCAGTGCAAGGCTTTCAATCCAACAGCATCACAAAAACAAAAACAAAAACCAAACCCATACCCCTCCCACCCCCCTAAAAACCCCCAACAAAACGCAACCCCCTATGTTACAAATTCTGCATTGTGCAAAGAACCAGAGAAAGACAACACACCACTTTCAACATCAACCACACATCTACCTCACAAACACCCCCACTCTCACCTGTTACTTAGCCTGAAAATCTTCTGCTATACAATTAAACTCCCACCATCAAGGAAATCTCTTCCACCTACGTTTCGCCACAATGCTGATATTCTGACCGTGACACGGACTGGAAGAAAAAAAAAATGACGGCCATAAAAAAAATAAATAGATTTTTTTTTTTTTTTAAAGAACTGGTGGCCATGATTATTAACAACAGCTATATAAACAACAGCAGCCGACGATGATGACGACGATCGACGACAAGAGTCGATATGAACTGGCTGTCGACGATGTTGGCGATGAAAGAATGGATGACGGATGACGGCTATGGGCG
>CM060341.1:35253301-35255801 GCA_030674155.1 Stramonita haemastoma | reverse complement strand
TCCAGCATAACAGCAAGCAATTCCAGCGTTACTCAGTCAAGGGTCCATTGTCCAGTGCTAAAATTAGTGTGCCCCTTCTTTTTCACCAAGTTCACACAACACACACAAATACCCCCCTCTCCACACACACACACACACACAAACACACACATATCCCCCCTCCCCACACACACACAAATATCCCCCCCACACAAATACCCCCCCCCCCCCCCCAATTACCCCCCCCTCCCCCCCCCCCCCCAAATTCCCCCTGCACACACAAGTCTACCCCCCCCCCCCCCCCCCCCTCCTCAAACACACACACACACAAATCCCCGCTTCCCCACACACACGCACACAAATATCCCCCCCCCCACAAATACCCCCCTCCCCCCCCCCAACAAATACCCCCCTCCCAACACACACAAATCCCCTCCCTGACACACATAAATACCCCCTCCCCTCCCCACACACAGACAAATACCCACCCACCCCGAAATACCCCCCCTCCCCACACACACACAAATACACACACACACACAAATACCTCCCCCCCCTCCAACACACACAAATTCCCCCCTCCCCCCTCACCTGTCAAAGACTTTCAGACCCAGTGCGGTGTAATCCTCCTCTCCCATGGCACCGATTTTACACAGGCAGCACAGGAACGCCACAAACGCCAGTTCATGACCTGCCCACACACACACACACACACACACAATCATCTCAACCTTTGTGCGTGTGCATGTGTGCATATATGTGCATGTGTGTGTGTGTGTGTGTGTGTGTGTGTGTGTGTGTCTGTGTCTGTGTGCGAGAGTGTGTGTGTGTGTGTGTGTGTGTGTGTGTGTGTGTGTGTGTGTGTGTGTGTGTGTGTGTGTGTGTGTGTGTGTGTGCGTGCGTGTGCGTGTGTGTGTATGTGTGTGTGTGTGTGTGTGTGTGTGTGCGTGATTTTACACAGACAGCACAGGAACGCCACAAACGCCATTTCATGACCTGCCCACACACACACACTCACCTCAACCTTTGTGCGTGTGCATGTGTGCATTATGTGTGTGTGTGTGTGTGTGTGTGTATGTGTGTGTGTGTGTGTGCGTGATTTTACACAGACAGCACAGGAACGCCACAAACGCCAGTTCATGACCTGCCCACACACACACACACACAATCATCTCAACCTTTGTGCGTGTGTATGCATGTGTGTGTGTGTGCATGCGTGTGTGCGTGTGTGTGAGCGTGCGCGGATTTATGCACTGTGCTGTCTGAGCATTCAGAGAAGAAGAAGACAGTATGTGAGAGAAATCTCACCAGTGCCGTAGTCAATGCGAGTGCTGTTGCCGAAGCTCTCTGTGAGGTAAACGCCCAGTTCTGGTAAAGCCCGGAGATACTTGTCTCCCAACGCAGTTTTCAGCAGTTCCTCCGACCTCTGAAATGTGGAAGAATATTGATTTTTTCACACCATCAGACAAACCACCATAGCTGAGGGGTTAAGATCGTTTGACTTCTATCCACACCTGCGCACGCTCACACACACACACACACACACACACACACACACACACACACACACCCACACACACACCACCACCACCACCACCACCACCACCATTATCATCATTACCATCATGGTCATCACCATTATAATCATCACCATCATCACTATCACCACCACCATCATCATCACCACCACCATTGTCATCATCATAATCATTCCCATTATAATCATCACCATCACCATCATCATCATCATCATCACCACCACCATCAGCATCTCATCTGAAAGGTTTTCTAGGTAGTGGAGTCAGCACTGTTTTTAACACCTGGGTAAACAAATCTTCCTGAATAAGAGCCTTGGTGGTGGTGGCTCAAACCCGGGCCATCAAATCACGTGCACAATGCTCTAACCACTAAACTATCTCGTCCCCCATTGGCATGTATAAATGTACAGGTTTTAACCCTCATGCTTTCGGATTCTCTGAACACAAACTGCCCCTAGATTTCACATTCCATCACGAAACCAGGTCAGGCACACATGCTCGCTGGCCTTTTCCTCCTTCTCAGTACAAACCACTCACCCCACCCAGGTGTAAAAGGGGCACCAACCTTGTGTTGGGGGTTAACCCTGCGATAGACTGGCGTCCTATCCAGGGGGGAGTCTATGACTCTCAGTCGCTTAACGCCACAGAAACCGGGATAAGCACCGGCCTGATGAGCCCTAGGCTCGGGACAGACTTTAACTTTTAACTTTAAAGTACATACCAGGAGCTATAATTACTTCCAGACACTCAGCAAGGTTATTACCTCTAGCCTGATAGATCTTTGACATGTGGTAGCAATTAGTGATGGTCACAGCCTGATGGAAATCTACTGTGTGAAAATTCCGGCAAATCCCGGGTTCGGGACTTAGGGGAGGTAATTATTCAATCCTGGCAAATCCCGGATCGGAACTGAGAGGGTTAAACAAAACCATGAACCAAAGCACCAACCTCTGTCAGTCTCTGGTACCAGTCCCGGAAGGCCT
>CM060341.1:35238185-35248201 GCA_030674155.1 Stramonita haemastoma | reverse complement strand
AAAGAAACAACCCTGGGTGACAAATGAGGTTCTTGACCTCTGCGACAAAAGAAGAGAACTTAAGAAGCAAAAGTTCACAAGTCAAGAAGCCAACAACAAGTACATGGATAGCCACAGAGAAGTGAGGAAAAAGATGAGAGAAGCCAAAGAAGCGTGGATAGAAGAACAATGCAACAACATCGAAGATGGAATGGCCAAGGGAAACAGCAAAACAGCTTACAACACTCTGAAAGCACTAACTAAAACCACACAGCCTAAAGCCTCTGTTATTGAAGACAAAGAAGGAAATCTTTTAACGGAAAACAATGCCATCCTCCAACGCTGGACAGAATACTGTGAGGGATTGTATAACTACCCACTACGCCCAGATACCAACATAGTTTCCAACAAACCCCCTGAACACCAAGATAAAGACCCACCAATACTAAGGTGTGAAGTAGACACAGCTATTAAACAATTGAAGAAGGGGAAGTCCCCTGGAATCGATAACATCCCAGCTGAGCTCATAAAAAATGGAGGGAATGAAACAGCAAGGCGATTCACAGATCTTTGTCAGAAGATCCACGACACCAAAGAATGGCCAAAAGAATGGACACAGTCTCTTGTAATACCCCTGCCAAAGAAAGGAAACCTCAAGCAATGTCAGAACTACAGAACCATCAGTCTCATAAGCCATCCTAGCAAGATCATGCTGCAGGTAGTCCTCAACAGACTGAAAAACCAAGCAGAAAAACTCCTGGCAGAAGAACAAGCGGGCTTTAGACCAAAACGCAGCACAATGGAACAAATTTTCAACCTGAGAATTCTGATAGAGAAGCATCTCCAACACCAAAAAGACTTGTACCACAATTTTATAGACTTCAAAAAGGCCTTTGACAGGGTATGGCATGACGGCCTCTGGCAAGTACTCAGGCACTTCAACATTGACAACTGCCTAATTGAAGTCATCAAGGCTCTGTACGAGAATGCAAGAAGTGCAGTTTTCATGAACAATCACGTGGGCGAGTTCTTCAAGACCACGGTTGGAGTCCGCCAGGGCTGCCTTCTCTCACCTGTACTCTTCAACCTCTTCCTCGAAAACATCATGACAGAGACACTGCAAAACCACCACACTTCCATCTCCATTGGTGGAAGACCCCTTTGCAACCTCAGATTTGCAGATGACATTGACCTCATAGGCAGCAGCAAACAAGAACTGCAAATCCTCACAGACAGTCTAACAGATCGAGCGAGCGCATACGGCATGGAGGTCAGTACAGAGAAATCGAAGATCATGGTCAACAGCGCGAGTAATGACAGCACGGAAATAAAGATGAATGGAGAAATATTGGAAGAGGTGAGCCAATTCAAATACTTAGGCTCCATCCTAACAAAAGATGGCACATCAAACAATGAGGTGAAAGCTCGCATTGCAACAGCAACATCTGCTCTAGTCAGACTCCAGAGGGTCATCAGAAGCAACAACATCAGCTTCTGCACCAAATATCACCTCTACAAATCCCTCGTGATATCTATCCTCCTATATGGCTGTGAATCATGGACTCTGACAGCAGAGTTAGAGAGAAGAATCCAAGCATTCGAGAACAAGTGCCACAGACGACTCCTCAAAATATCATACAAAGAACACAAGACCAATAACTATGTGAAAGAAGAAATCAAAAAGCGTGTGGGCCCCCAAGAGCCTTTGCTCTCCACCATAAAGAGGAGAAAGCTGATGTGGTTTGGTCACACCACAAGACACAACACCCTAGCAAAAACCATCTTGCAAGGAACAGTCGAGGGCAAGAGAAGAAGAGGCCGCCAAAAGAAATCATGGGTTGACAACATCAAAGACTGGACTGCCCAACCCCTGCAACGCCTCCTACTAGCCACACAGGATCGTGAAGCATGAAAAAAGATCTCCTTTGCGTCTTCTCTCATGTCCCCCCTACGTCCTTTGGGACATGGGACTGAGTGAGTGAGATAATGTTGTGGAATTTATTTTGCTTGAAGCATTGGGCATGTCCCAATATAGTTGAAATAGACCTTTCAATCATTCATGTCCATTACAATAGCAGAAAACAAAGATTCCCTATTCAGTACTCTCGAGGTTATCTATCTATCTATCTATCTGTCTGTCTGTCTGTCTGTCTATCCATTAGTCTGGTGACCGTGGGGGCACCCTTGAAGACTTGGCAACCAGTTCCCTCCATTCCTCTCTCTGTTCTGCCTTCCTCGAGGCTACATACATAACATATATATGTTATCGTAGTTAATGACGGGGAAAACTGAAAATCTTTTTAAAAAAAAAAGTTCAGATAGACCTGGGCTTAAAGGTATTAGTATTTGTGCCTAAGCCATACCCCCCTGCCCATTCCTTTGACCATAGACCTGGTTCATCATAGTTATCTGCTTAAACATCTTTCTGAGTTCGGCATAATACTATGGTGTGCCTGTGTGCACAGTGTACCATTATCATTCAGATACAACATATTACTTGTCAATTTTAACATTGCCAAGAAATTTTTTTTTTACAAGTATTGCGATCAATTTTATTGAAATTTAAGAAGGTATTATTACTGTCGTTTTTAGCATTGGGAAGATTACTTTGTTCAAGTATTGTGATCAATGTTATTGATTTTAAGGATTTATTACTTTGTCATCTTAACATTGCGAACAATACATTTTTTTTACAATTATTGTGATCAGTTGTATTGAAATTTAGATGGTATTGTGTGCATATTTCCAAACCATTTCATCAGACGTGTTCTGTGGCAGCATATAAGATGGTGGACCATGTGAACTGTTGAAATCAAGTATGAATATGATTATGAACAATGGTTTTAACAATATTGTAGGTTTATTCCTACATTGTGTGCGTGCGTGCGTGCGTGTGTGTTTGTGTGTGTGTGTGTGTGTGTGTGTGTGTGCGTGCGTGCGTGCGTGCGTGCGTGCATACGTGACATTTTTTATTGAATCTTGTGGTTTTTTACTATATGATTTGTATCAATATGCCTGTCAGCATTGTAATTGCCCTTCAAGGGATGATTAAAGTGTTTTTAACTTGAATTTGACTTGAATATACTTGATCTCTTTGAAATCTGGGTTTCCGACTTTTTGTATGTACATTTTTTTTTTTACAGAAATGTTATATTTCTGACACTCCACCACGAAATGAGTCGCTTTGCACCTGACCCACATTTGGACTAGGAGCCATTTTAGGCAGGTGCGAATCAGGATTTCAAAAATTTTGATTGATTATAAAACTATAGCCATTCTTCTACCATTTCAAGCAATATCAAGGTATACTTTTGTTTCCTTTTGCTTATAGACGCGTTTCAAAAATACGCAAACGCTCATTTTGACCATCTGTTACAAAGCTAAATTAGTCAATTTGTCATTTTGTCACATTCTGCAGTCTTATCATTTCAAATCTATAATGATTTTTCATAAAATGGTCATTGTCGCTGGGTTTTTTGTGTGGTTTTTTTGGTGTTGAATAGCCTTTTTATAGCAGAATAATAACATGCCAATAACTAAAAGTTGACCTCTAGTGCAATGCATTCTCAGTCTTTCTTTGTGGGTATTAAACAGCCTTTTTAATCACAGATTGATGTAATGTCAGTAACTAAAAAATGGACTTCTGGTGCAATGCGACTCATCTGTGGTGGAGTGTTACATTTTACTTGAAGCCTACTAATATTGATGGGCTCCCTGTGGACTTCTGACCCTGAGGATGAGACATGACGAATCTGGGCATGGCTGTGGCAGGGAGACTAAAATGAAGGCTTGGGAACAACATGACAGTAATGTCACAGAGGATATGGTAGCCCCCCCCCAAAAAAAAAAAAAAAAAAAAAAAAAAAAAAAAGAAAAAAGAAAAAAAAAAGGTATAAGTGAAAATGAAAGAGCCAGTTTTTATTTGGAGGGTAATGTGTCTGCAAAATCAGTGGCTTCTTTGAAGGTGGCATTGGTTTTAGTCACTAAGAGTTCTCATAGTGATGATACATGTATAGTCCAAGTCCCTACATCATTTCTTTATTTTATTTTAATTTCATCTTTTATTTCTATTTATTTTATTCATCTATTTATTCTTTTATATTGGGATAATGAAATAAGCACTCGTGTGCTTTTTTACATTCAGTCCCCGTGTGTATGCAGTTTTATAAATCTTATCTGTTCCCTCCAGCACACAATGGCCTACTTTTATGAAAAACAGAACAGGATTTAACGTGTGCGCTAGATGTTCTGCATGCATTCACACATGGGGCCTCGGTTTATAGTCTCATCTGAAGGACTTTT
The DNA here is from genome assembly GCA_030674155.1 of Stramonita haemastoma. Classification (NCBI taxonomy): domain Eukaryota; kingdom Metazoa; phylum Mollusca; class Gastropoda; order Neogastropoda; family Muricidae; genus Stramonita; species Stramonita haemastoma. Next base: position 35,243,920 of record CM060341.1, on the reverse strand, counting down.
GTGAGTGTGTGTGTGAGCGCGCACGCATATCTCTGTGTGTGCTCGTGTATGTCGATAAGTGTGTTGAAAGTTGAAAAAAAGGATGGCAGGAGGACAATTATGATGTTCACCTACCTAACAAGTAAACTGTGAAGTTCTGGGCTCAATTCCCAGCCTTACCCTTCCTTACCAGTTTGACAACAAAATCAAACTGAATGTCAAAGTCCTCCGGATGAGACCATGTGCAAATGCATGCAGAACATCTTGCGCACACGTTTAAAAACTTGTCTTAGCCTCTTTGAAGAGTAGGTCAATTCGTATTGATAGGAACTGATGACAACTTTAAAAAAAAACGCATACTTACAGGGTGTTGTGTTTAGACACCATTTCCAAAGATAGAATGCAGCTACCTAAATAGAGAGAAAAAAAAACCCAACAGTCACATACGGAAAAATCTCACTATTGGTGAACCTTGGAGCTTAAGCTGAGGGAGGGAAGGCATATTTTCAGTTACTGTCAGATCACTAAGTAAATGCTCTAACCACTAGGCTTTACACACACATGGGCATGCCTGCACACACACACACACACACACACACACACACACACACACACACACACACACACACACACACACACACACACACACACACACAAACAAACCATAAGAACCAAAAACCACCACCATCATCACAACCACCAGAAGGAAAACATTCAAAAAGAGTCAAAACTTCAGAATCCACTTATTTTTCAAAATGTTTAATCGATCAAGAAGCAGAGACAACACAAGATGTTAACAACAAAAGTAACTTAACAAAACTAAATGTGGAAGTCTTTCCTGATGAAACTGTAAAAATTTAAACTAGGCTATTACTAGTGATGAACTGAGGCTTAACTGTTAAAACAAAAAAAAAACCCATCAAACATCAGAGACTTGGTATGGCAACATTTCTGAATAGCTCATTGGCAATTCATGTACTGAAAATGTTTAAAAAAAAAAAAAAATCCATCCCTTTTTTTCTAAAATTGTTTAAAATGGAAAACAAAACCTCTTTTTTCCAGGCAACAAGTGAATTTGAATTTTAACTTTTTCTCTGTGTGTGTATGTGTGTGTTCAATTTTATGTCTGTTCACTTAATGTGATATTAGAAGATATGTGTGTGTGTTGTGTGTGTGTGTGTGTGTGTGTGTGTGTGTGTGTGTGTGTGTGTGTGTGTGTGTGTGTGTGTGTGTGTGTGTGTGTTCATTTAAGGTGATATTCGAAGATGTGTGTGTACGCGTGTGTATGTGTGCAAATCCTAGCACGTGTGTAAAAGTGCACACGATTATATTGCATTAACCAATATATTTCATTTTTTAAGCATCATGTAAAGAAACCTGACCAAAAAAGAAAAGATAAAACAAAATATATCAATAAGATCTGGGACGTATGGCCTACGTCCCTATTCTACAAACTTTTTTTTACCACAATAAACTTTCACTGAACATAAAAAAACCCGTAACGCCCTCAGGTTGATAAAATACTCATGAAAATTCTGATTCCATCTGTTCTCAGATACTTTTCACCTGGCATCAAATCATAAACTGAAACATTAAAACAAAAAAAATTCCCCCTCTCCCCTTCTTTCTGAACAATATATTGAAACAAAACAAAAAAAAACAACCTCCAAACAATACCACAATGCAAAATGAAGTCTTACATTGATTTTCGCACAGAAATTCTGCACAGACCCAGCAGAAAATTTTCTGTCATTGTTTCATGCGCTAGACATTACAAATCGCAATACACTTTATTTGGACTTCTGAATCAATTTGTTAATGATGTTGTTGTTGTGCATTCCCCAGCTGAATACTCTGGGGGTCACCCAGAATGTGCAGAACTTTCAGACAGAGCAACGCACCATGCTGCCACCAGGCGCAAAAGCAGTGGGAGACCAGTGAGAGAGCAGTACTCTGACTCACTCATCCCACCTGGGAATCATTGTGATACTGAAACTGCACATCGAATGAGGAGTATGCCTGTATGATGGTTTTTAAATACCTTGCCATATAGGCAGCCATACTCCGACTTCAGAAGATAGTTTTCTCCTATAAAGGAGAGTGCAGGTTGTTATATTAAGAGCTTGTCATGACTGAAGGCAATCTCAACACAGCATTTTACAACATTATAGTGTAGGCAATTAAAAGGTTAAAAAAAAAAAAGGTAAAGGTGTCCCATAACCTGTGTGATCCTAGTGGAACAAGGCGTCAGAGACCTCAGCTTCTCTAGGGACCAGCATCTTGAGGGCGGAGCCCATCTCCTCTCCCTCACTGCTTTACCTTCCCTAACCCTAAAGAGGGCAGGTACCCATTTACAGCTGGGTGAACTGGGGGACTGTACTTTAGCCAAGGCGTGCAAACAGTCACCCATCCAACTGGTAACCATGTTCGACACTACTTAACTTGACAGGGGGAAAGCGAGTGCTCTGACCACTGAGCTATCCCGCCCCACACTGCAGGCAATTAGCTGATGACAAAAATAACGGACACGGCCGTTGGCCAGGGCCACAAATCAATTTTACTACAAGATGTATTCAGCTTTTGGAGGCAGATTTCACCAAGGGAAACATCGACTTCAAACCACATAAGTAAAAAATAAAAGTATATATTTATTACACGTAATTTAGAAAAAAAAATGTTTCCAGTCATTACAGTAAGATATCTGCAACGAATTCAATAAAACACCACTTGGAATTTGTATGTTCGATATTTTAGCTCTCCTCCAAAAAAAAAAAAAATCTGAGATGATGCTTTTTTTGGTTAAGTCTTCCTTACATCATTTTTATACTCACTCACTCACACACACACACACACTCACACACACACTCTCTCTCTCTCTCTCTCTCTCTCACACACCACACGCACGCACGCACACACACCACGCAAACAACAGAATCTCTTTCTTTCTCACATTTAAGCTCTCTTCATTTCATTGAAATCCTAGTTGCCTCTTTTCATCTACCATCACCCCCTTTCCTTCTCATCACCTAGCCATCCTCTCTCTCTCAAGTACACAGACACACACACACACACAAACACACACAAACACACCACACACACACACACCACACAAAACACACACACACACACACACACACACACACACACACACACACACACACACACACTATACTACATACACACCCCCACACCCCCACTCCAGTTCTTTCGAAAACAGTTACATCAGTTTCAGGGAAGTTTGCAGTTTCAGCGAACCTCGTCCTCATTTAGCAGCATGTTGGGGATTCCGTTCTCAATGGGGAATTTGCGACCGGTCTCCGGGCAAACCAGCTCCCCTTCCATAACTTCCACCTGGACAAAAAACAAAAATCATTTGCATTATATATACATGTATATATTTTCTTTAAAAATTTAATTTTTTAAATATTCTTTTATATTGAGGATAATGGAATATACACTCATGTGCTTTTTTTCCATCCAGTCCCTGGATGCATCCAGTATATTGTTTTGTATTGTACTGTACTATATCATATAGAATTTTCCTCAAAGTTGGAATGTGGGAACCTAAATGGTGGTGGGGGGGGGGGGGGGGGGGGGGGATGGTCACATAAGCATAAATCTCACCATTGGTCTGAACCTTCGAGATCTAGCCAAGGAACAAAAAATTTGTATTTGTAGTATTGTATTGTATTGTATTGTATTGTGTTGTATTGTATTGTATTGTGTTGTGTTGTGTTGTGTTGTGTTGTGTTGTGTTGTGTTGTGTTGTATTGTATTGTATTGTATTGTATTGTATTGTATTGTATTGTATTGTATTGTACTCTAAAAACCACTTTCAGTCCAACAGATTTCTCTGTGTAAAATCTGAGTTGCTCTTTCTATGGAGAGCGTCTCACCACATGAGCAACGCCACCCATAAATTTTTGTTTCCCTGTCTGTATTCCATTTCCCCAAGTATGGGAGTGGCTTTTTTCTACATAACTTTGCTGCCTAAAAATTATATTAAAAAAACACCCCAAACCTCTCTCGTTGCCATGGGTTCTTGTATGTGCGCTAAACATTCCCAAAGTCGGAATGTGGCTACTTTTGGTGGGCAAAAACAGCCACATATGTAAAAAAAAACTAACCTTTGGAGTATGTCAGAGCTCAAGCCAAGGAACCCCCTATCCCACCCCGTGTGCTAAAGGTGTGTCGCACATAGATCTTTCTCTCTTTTGTTAGCAACAGTAGTCTGCTGACCACAAGCCCCATCCTCCCGGTTCGGGACTTGGGGGGGTAACTATGCAACCCCAGCAAATCCCGGTTCGGGACTAAGAGGGTTTTAACCTACCTCAATGGTGGGCAAGCCTGGTCACATGCATGTATACACAAAATCTCACCATCTCTAGCTGAGGAACAGAAAACAAACAAACAAACAAGAAAACTCCTCCTGTACCTGCAGCAGAACGTGGTGCAGGGCTTTCTGCGTCTCTTCACTGGACTCCACAGACTCCGGCAGCTCTGGAGGCAGACCCTCCCCATGCCCCACCTGTCACAGGCATCACAGGCAGAGACAATCAGGAATGAATGAATGAATGAATGAATGAAGAAAGGAAGGAAGGAAGGAAGGAAGGAAGGAAGGAAGGAAGGAAGGAAGGAAGGAAGGAAGGAATTGTGAATGATGAATGAATGAATGAATGAATGAATGAATGAATGAATGAATGAATGAATGAATGAATTGTGAATGAATGAAGGAAGGAAGGAAGGAAGGAAGGAAGGAATCATGAATGAATGATTGATGAATGAATGAATGATGAATGAATGAATGAATGAATGAATGAATGAAGGAATGAATGAATGAAGGAATGAATGAACGAGTGAAGAAATGAATGAAGGAAGGAATTGTGAAAGAATGAATGAATGAATGAATGAATGAATGAATTAATTAATTAATTATGAATGAATGAATGAATGAATGAATGAATGAATGAATGAATGAATGAATGAATGAATGAATGAATGAATGAATAAATTCTGGGGCTAATTAAATACGAAATCAGGTTCTTTTTTTCCACACCCTGATACACCACATGTGTAGCATGACATGGGACGATTTAGCATGCAGAGACCAACGTCTTTCTACAAAACAAATTATAATTGCCCTTCATGGGAGGATTAAAGGTGTTTGTGGACTTGTCTTGTTCAAAACAAAAAACAGTCAAGATGAACTGTAACTTGACTTGTTCAAACAAAAAAACAGTCAAGATGAACTGTGACTTGACTTGTTCAAAACAAAAAACAGTCAAGATGAACTGTGACTTGTCTTGTTCAAACAAAAAAAACAGTGAAGATGAACTGTGACTTGTCTTGTTCAAAACAAAAAACAGTGCAGGTGAACTGTGACTTGTCTTCTTCAAAACGAAAAACAGTGCAGGTGAACTGTGACTTGTCTTGTTCAAAACGAAAAACAGTGAAGGTGAACTGTGACTTGTCTTCTTCAAACAAAAAACAGTGCAGGTGAACTGTGACTTGACTTGTTCTTGAAAACAAAAAAACAGTGAAGATGAACTGTGACTTGTCTTGTTCTTGAAAACAAAAAAACAGTGAAGATGAACTGTGACTTGTCTTGTTCAAACAAAAAATGGTAAAGGTGTACTGTGACTTGTCTTGTTCAAACGAAAAACAGTGAAGGTGAACTGTGACTTGTCTTGTTCAAACAAAAAATGGTAAAGGTGTACTGTGACTTGTCTTGTTCAAACAAAAAACAGTGAAGGTGA
>CM060341.1:35218185-35228185 GCA_030674155.1 Stramonita haemastoma | reverse complement strand
TCAATAAACACACACACACACACACACACACACACACACACACACACACACACACACACACACACACACACACACACACACACATGATGGCTTGATGAAAAAAAAAGCAAATCGATGCTTACTCAATGTACCATCTGAAAATAAAATTTTGACTTGACTTGACTCGACACACACAGAGTAATAAAATAAATATTGATATAGGCCTGGTGGGGACAACCCACGCCAGAGGACATGACCACTCGTGCACATAGACAGATACCCCCTCCTTCCACACACACACACACACACACACACACACACACACACACACACACACACACACACACACACACACACACACACACACACACACAACACACACACACACACAGGGGAAGGGGATAGCCCAGTGGTCGGAACATTGCACTCGCAAAACTGCATACACACGGGGTCTGGATGTAAAAAAACAATTATATGATTGCTTATTCTATTATCCTCGATCTAAAAAAAAAAATAATAATAATAATAATAATAAAAATAAATAAATAAATAAAAATAAATAAACAGACCTCACTGCAGGGCGAGGTCATCCTTTGGGTGTAGGCTTCCCGGAGGTCCAGGTGCCTCAGGACCTTCTCCAGGCCTGCCACCACAGGAGCCGGGGTCTTCAGGAGTCCGGCCATGTCCAGAACCGTGGCCAGTTCTCTCAGAGCCGGGTTGTAGTAGCGGCGAAGGAGACCCCCTGCTTTGGCTTGTGAGGACATGGTGCGTGCTGAAAATGATCAGGATGAGGAGTGATGAGGATGAGGAGTGAGGATTGATGATTGTTGGTGATGGTGGTGGTGGTGAGGAGGAGGAGGATATGTGGTGGTGGTGGTGGTGGTGGTGGTGGTGGTGGTGGTGGTGGTGGTGGTGGTGGGTTGATGATGATGATGATGATGATTGATGATGATGGTGATGATGATTGATGATGATTGATGATGATGATGATGATGATGGTGGTGGTGGTGGTGGTGGTGGTGATGGTGATGATGAGGATGATGGTGGTGGTAATGGTGATGGTGGTGGTGGTGATGATGAGAATGAGGATGATGGTGGTGGTGATGGTGATGATGAGGATGATGGTGGTGATGATGGTGATGGTGGTGGTGGTGGTGATGAGGAGGATGAGGAGGATGAGGAGGAGTGATGAGGAATGATAATTGATGATGAGGGTGATGATGATGATGATTGATGACAACGACGATGGTGATGATAATTGATGATGACGACGACGATGATCATTGATTGTGATGATGATGATGATGACAATGACGACGACGACGACGACAATGATGGTGGTGGTGGTGGTGGTGGTGGTGGTGGTGGTGGTGGTGGTGGTGATGATGATGATGATGATGATGATGATGATGATGACGACGACGACGACGATGACGACGACGACGATGATGATGATAACGCTTTGTCACCCCCTAATGGGATGCATTAAGAAACCCCCCTTCCCACCTATCACACTCTAATTCAGACAACACAAAACACACACCAATTAATAGTTCATTTATTACACAGTCATCTAACCAGTTACTCCAAGTAAAAAATTTCACTACAATCTTCACTGCTAAAACTTCAACAGGAAAAAGCTCACCCCAAAACAACCCAACTTTTACAACGATAAAAAACACCAAACAAACAACAAAAACGTGCACAGGCACCTACCTTCACCAAACAACAAAATGAATTGCTGGCTACTGGTAAATTAATCCTTGTTATAGCAAACCTGTTTCCATTTCTCCCCCCAAAAAGCAAACTCCAGACATCATAATTTTAGTGACAACTCCGAAAACAAACCAAAGACGTCATAATCACGGTGACAAATCCCCCCCCCCCCCACCCCCACACAAGATTTTTAACTGACAAGTTCAACATTTCCCAAACCTCACAGATAACACTAGATTATGATGTTTCAAAGGAAGTGAGTCACCAAGTCTTTACAAGGGATTAAAAAAAAATCAGCCAGGACAATTTTTCTTTCCCTGCAATGGCCTGTACTGTGAACTGGAATGCTTGTACTTCTAGAGCTCAACATATTATCCTCCCACTGAATGATTCCATCTTAACAATTTTATCCAGCACCACCAAACCAAAACCAATACATCAAACCCATAATAAATCCCAAACAAACAACATCTCAACAAAACAAGACACCCTCCTCAACCTTGCTAATCTAACCTATGCCCCATCTCCACCGTATATGCCCCCCCCCCCCCCCCCCTAATGGGATGTCATTTAATCCCCCCCCCCCTTCCTACCTATCACACTCTAATTCAGACAAGACAAAACAGACACCAATTAATAGTTCAAACATTCATTGCATAGTCATCCAACTAATTACTCAAACAAACAAAAACCCAACACTCAAAACATTTCGACCAACTCCCTATACCAACATCATCAGCTTCATACCAGGAACAACCGAACCACAATGTTTCCAGTCTCTACACAACAAAACTAAATCACATCTGTATCAATATCAACAGGCTCACAATTCTTAAACCTTCACATAAACACACAGCGATATAATGTCCTAGATCCAAATGTCAAAGCCATTAAAAATATATAGGCCTATATATTTTATACCACTATGTCACAGCAGATTTCTCTGCGTGAAATTCGGGCTGCTCTCCGTGGGGAGAGTGCGTTTGCACAAGTGCAGCGCCACCCTTTTTTTTTTTGTCTGCAACTGTATTTGTTTCCCTATCAGAGTGGCTTTTTTCTACAGAATTTTGCCAGGAACAACGGCGGCATGTGGTGAACTTCAAGTGCAGAACTGCCAGTGCCTTAATTCCTTTCGTATATATATATATATAAACAGAGGGTCAAGTTATACACATTAAAGATCCCCTAACTCATGTCATCATTCGGTGGGTCACTGAAACGCGAACATACCCCAGCATACATCCCCGAAGTCGGAATGAAGCTGCCATCATGGTGGGCATAAACTGGTTACATACACAAAATCTCACCATTGGTGAACCTCGGAGCTTTTGCCGCCGAAGAACGAAGCAGAGGAAAGACCCAGAAATAAATATCAGAAAGAAAAATTCAAAGCTTACCTGCTCTGCCTGTCCTTCTAAGACACAGTTCAGGACATAAAACGAAATGAACAAAAAGCGAAGTGACAGAAAAATGTTCGACTGAATTCTGAGCCCGAGTTCACAGTTATTGGTGTTGTTGATGTCATCAGTTTGTCTTGTTCAGCACGTGCGTACATGCTGTTCTTGCGCGCGCGCGCACGCACACACATACACACACACAACGCGCGCGTGCGCGCGCACACGCACACACACACACACACACACACACACACACACACACACACACACACACACACACACACACACACACACACACACTGAAGTCCTTCGGATGAGACTAATGCATGCATAACATCTTGCCCACACGTTAAATCCTGTTCCGCTTTTCGTAAGAGTAGGCTAGTGTGTGCCAGTGGGAACAGATGACAAAATTTACAAAACTGCATACGCACGGAGACTGGATGTAAAAAAAGCACATGAGTGCTTATTCCAGTATCCTGGATATACAAGAATAAACAAATAAATAAATAAACTTCTTTTCTCTGTCAATTGATCTTTCGGATGAGACGATAAACCGAGGTCCCGCGTGTTACACATCACTATTTAGCGCACGTAAAAGAACCCACGGCAACAAGGGGGTTAACCCGGGCAAAATTCTGTAGAGAAAGCCACTCTGATAGGGAAACAAACAAATACAGTTGCATGCAGGGAAAAGAAAAAAAAAAGGGTAGGCGCTGCACTTGTGGCGACACGCTCTCCCCGGGGAGAGCAGTCCGAATTTCACGCAGAGAAATCTGCTGTGACATAAAGTGGTACAAAATACAAAGATGTTTGGGTAACCCAACAACTAAGCTGAGAGACCACTCAAGCTGTGTAATTATCTCCTCTGAAGTCGGAGTATGCCTGCCTATATGGCGATGTACTGGAAACAAGTTTTACACGCAAACTTCTCATTCAGTGTGCAATTTCAATCTCACAGTGATTCCCAGGTGGGATGAGTGAGTCACAGTGCACATTCTGGGTGACCCCCCAGAGTGTTTAGCTGGGGAACGCTCAACAACAACAACAACAACAACAACAACAACAACATCATCATCATCAACCACCCAACAGCTAAGCTGCTCGACCCCTCAAGCTGTATATTTATCTCCTGCATCCTTTTTCGATCCATGAACATAATTATTGACACACTGTTTCATGGGAAATTCGATTCATTTATCTTGTTTATTTTGCAACAATATTGTATAGGCTATTTTCTTATTTCAATATTAAGGTTTTGATAGCAGTTTTAGTAAGCAGCAAGATTATGATTTTTAATTCCTGTGAGATAAGTAACACCTGTGTTTTGTTTTTAAGAAGTGGGTTTTTTCCCTCTTCCGAATGAACCATTCCAGTGGCGTGGAGAAGGGGGGGGGGGGGGGGGGGGGGGGGCGGGGGGTCTGCTGCATGGGTAACAGCTTACCCTCAATACTTACTTACCCAAGTTTTGCCTCTAGTCTTTAGAGGGCAACTCCATAACCTTCCGAGACTGATGGGTGCCTACGACTACTTTTCCGCCTTAACCTTTTCCCTACGGATAACCCCACACCACAAGACACAACACCCTAGCAAAAACCATCCTGCAAGGAACAGTCGAGGGCAAGAGAAGAAGAGGCCGCCAAAAGAAATCATGGGTTGACAACATCAAAGACTGGACCGCTCAACCCCTGCAACACCTCCTACTAGCCACACAGGATCGTGAAGCATGGAAAAAGATCTCTGTTGCGTCTTCTCTCATGTCCCCCCTACGTCCTTTGGGACATGGGACTGAGTGAGTGAGTGAGTGAACCCCCTATAGGGTAACTAACCAGCTACTAACCCCTTCCCTCCCTATCACCCACTTCTGGGTTACAGAAGCCGACAAATGCGCACAGTGCAGGAGTACTACTGGGAAAAGGGGGTTCTCTCCCTTAGGATGGATGCACTTAAATATATGAAAGGCCAGTGCAGGTCGCACAAAACAAAGAGTTTCATCTCAACTTGTTGTTTCAAACAATTTCTACAAATTGTAACATTTTTGGGGTGGCCCGAGGTGCTGACGTGGGAGAACTTGCGGGAGCGTGGGACCTCCGACTTTCTGGCTCGCCGGCTGCAAGTCCTGATATCAGCTTCTGCTGGAAAGGACTATAATTCTACTGAAAGAAAGAAAAAAGCACAATACAAAATAGTTGCTTCAACAATTCTACGATTGTAACATTTTTAGGGTGGCCCGAGGTGCTGAGGTGGGAGAACTTGCAGGAGAGCGTGGGACCTCCGACTTTCTGGCTCGCGGCTGCAAGTCCTGATATCAGAGCAATCTGGAAAGGACTATAATTTGACTCAAACAACAACCAATACAAATCAGTGTCTAACGCCTTTCAGTTTATTTATGGAGGTCTCCCGTCGCCATGTTCCACCGTGACACTGTGACGTCACAGATACACGCCCTTACACCCCCCCCCCCCCCTAGCCCCTCTGGCCTCCTCCACCCCCCCCCCCTCTCCCACCACCCCCACCACCCCTCCTTTGGTGCCCTGTACAGGGGTGCGCGGTGAACCGAAACGTACTGTCTTAATTTAACGTTGAATAGCTCAGTCCCGAGGCCAGGCTTGAGAGAGTTACCCATCCCGGATGGCGATCACCTCAACACCCTCCCCCCCCCCCCCCCACACACACACCCAGCAACAACCTTCTCCAGTGATACTCTCTATACTAACGGCCAAGGCTTTTGACACAAACTCACCACAGGCACAGAAGAAGGCACCCATCAGTCTCGGAAGACTATGGAGTTGCGCTCTAGTCTTTTCAGAGCGCAAAGCCTGGGTAAGTAAGTATGGAGGGCAAGCTGTTACCCATGCAGCAGACCCCCCCTCTCCACGCCACTGGAATGATCCATTGGAAAGACAATGACCGATGCGAATGGTTCCAGTACCGTCGCAGGAGCCACAAGAACGTTGCCATATACAGCCCCGAGCCGCCCTGGGGACTCCAACTCCCCGATTTTTCCTCAGGGATGGTGTCTAAACACGACGCCTGTGTGCATGCTGGGCACAGAAGGGTATAGAGAAACCAACACTTGAGGTCACCCACCGCCAGAGCGGAACAACTGGCACCACCGAATCAGAGACCTTCACCTTCAGAGACCTTCACCTTTCACCTGCCCCGTAGTCCCACAGACCGTGGGGGCACCACTGAAGATTTTGCAACCAGCTTCCTCCACTCCCCACGGTCCTCCGCCCTCCATAGCAGATCGCTCCACCCAAGGCCTGTCCACTCTCTGATGTTGTCTTCCCATCGTTTTCTCTATCTGCCTCTTCGTCTCCCTCCTTGTACTGTTCCCTGTGGGACAGTCTTGGCCAGTCCAGATGTTCGCGTGACGTGCCCGTACCACTTTAGTTTGCTTTTATTTTCACTGAAGTCAGGAGCTTATCATATGGTTTGATGGCATTGTTCACTCTGGCTTTCACTTCCTCATTAGTGATGTGATCTCTGTATGAGATACCAAGGTGTTTGTTTTTTTCATTGCACGACAATCAATGTTGATGGGAGTGATGCAATGCTGCTGTTATGACACTGCATGTGTTTTGAGACTACGTGACAGATGTTTACTGTTTCCTATCATAACAATATATCCCACCGTCAACCAGGCCCGAGAGATACAGTCACCTGGGGTACTGGCCATGCAATTTTTTATCCTTCATTCCTCGGCTAGAGCTCTGAAGTTCACCAATAGTAAGATTTTTTGGGTATGCCACCTCCCCCCCCCCCCTTCTTCCACCATTTAAGTAGCCACATTCAGTGACGAGGTGACAGCCCCGATATGGCCTGTGCGGTCGGCAGGGCTCTAAGCAACATCATTGGATTGCATTGGAGCCACAGTCCAACTTCGGGGATTGTATCCAAACACTGACACCTGTGTGCATGCATTTTTTGGGGCATTTTTTAAAATTTGTCATCCGTTTCTACCGGTATAAAATGGCTTACTCTTCCAAATGGCGGAAAGGGTTTTTAAAGTGTGTCCAAGATGTTCTGCGTTCATTCGCACACGGGGTCTCGGTTTCTGGTCTCATCCGAAGGTCTTTGACATTCAGTTCGATTGTCCATCAATTTGGGAAGAAAAGGCAAGGCTGAGGATCGACCGTCAGGTAATTTGAGCAACGATCAAAATTGCGTCCGTAAAGTGGAGGAAGCTCGACTGTGTGGTCACGGTCTTCCCAAATGAACCCATAGCAAGCTTACTCTGGGTAGGACCTGGCCGGAGTCCAAAAAATCCCTATGACTCTTATGAGATTCGAGCCCGCGACCTTCCCAGTCCGTAACCCAAGGTGCAAACCACTGCGCCATCGTGGATGGCTCTGTTTTGTTGGTTTTGATTAATTGGCTGGCTGATTAGAGGTTTGGCTGGCTTGCTCGTTGTTTGTTTTTATTCAGAGCGCTTAAGTTGATCTGGTTTCTGCTTTATTTTCTTGTTTCATGTCATTTTGTTGTTGTTATTGTTGACTTACTTATGCCTATGAATTCCCTTGGGAACAAAGGGCTGCAACAACACTCCTCCAACGGACTGGGTTCTGGGAGATCCTCTTCAGCTCGGCCCACGTCATTCCGGGTTGTTATTATTTGATTTTATGTAATTTTGCGGTATACAAGTGCTTTAAATCGAGTAGAGTATTAAGAATAATGTATTTCAAGGCGATTTTATTCCAAAGTTCATTACTTCCCTTTTGGTAGGAGTTTGAACATTACGATAGGGTTTTGTTAGTTTTTGGTCGAGAGATAGTAGTACCTTTGGAGATATATATATATATATATATATATATATATATATATATATATATATATATATATATATATATATATATATATATTAGTTTTGGGGTTGTTTGTCATTGTTGTTCTTGTTTTTAGTTTTAGGTGGAAATATGGAACAGAGTAGGCTATATCCTTATGCACTTGTTAGTTTTGGGGTGAGATTTTACGTATGCGACTGTTTTTAACCCACCATTAAGGTAGCTGTATTCCGACTTCCGGAATGGACTCCATCCAAAATTTGAAATGTTCGAATGAAACAAAACTCATTAGAGCTTCTTGGGTTTCAAAGTCAATGATGCCTTCATGGAAATGATTATCTGCACTTGGTTTTGAGAATGGCAACAGGTGTCAATTTTAATGGTTGTTCTCGACTCCTCTGCTAACGCTCCCATGGCTAGATTTTTTTTGTGTGTGTGCGTATGCGACCGTTTTTTTGCCCAACATGAAGGCAGCTGCATTTCGACTTCTGGGAATGATGTCTTAACACGACACCAGAATGAATGCACTTTTATGATTTTTTTGTTTTGGTCATCTGTTCTTACCGATATGAATGATCTGCTCTTCTAAAAAGCAGAACAGGTTTTAACGTGTGCTGAGGACGTTCTTCGTGTGTTTGCACATGGGATCTTGGCTTATAGTCTCATCCGCAGGACTTTTGGGGGGAGTGGAGTTGGTACTGATGTTTAACTCCAGAGGGAAAATCCCCTCAAACGGGATTCTGGAAGGTGGTTCGAACCCAGGCCATCAGACAACAGCTCAACCCTCTAACCACTAGGCTATCCTGCCCTCCCTTCCCCCCTTAAAGTTAAAGTATGTCCCGAGTCTAAGGCTCATCAGGCCGGTGCTTATCCCGGTTTCTGTGGCGTTAAGCGACCGAGAGTCATAGACTCCCCCCTGGATAGGACGCCAGTCTATTGCAGGGTTAACCCCCAACACAAGGTTGGTACCCCTTTTACACCTGGGTGGGGTGAGAAAATAGCCGTAAAGTGCCTTTTCCAAGGGCACAACGCCATAGTCGAAAGCTGGGATCGAACCCGCAACCTTTAGATTACGAGTCCAACGCCCTAACCACTACACTACAGCGGCGGCTAATTCTCCCCCCCCCCCCCTACCCCTGCACATTCCCTTTCTATGAAACAGTCAACACTTAGAGACAAATTCTGAGTAGTGGTGGGTATGGCAATAGTTTATTTCAAGTTGTTCAAAGCTTTAATTGCACAAAGATAACACGATTCATTAATGACTGAATGGGTCCTTAACTATATGATTATAACAATTCACTTAACTCAAATTTAAGGCATGATTTTGAAAAAGATTTCTTTTACCAAGTCCTTAACTATCATGATTAACTATCATAATTATAATGATTCACTTACACGCAAATTTAAGGCATGATTTTGAAAAAGATTTTTTTTACCAACAATTATCATCATCATCATCATCATTCATCATCTTTATCATCATGACCATCCTTATCATCTATATCATCATGATCATCATCATAATCAGTATCATCATCTATATCATCATTTATATCATCATCTAAATCATTATCATCATCTTCTAGACATAATTGGTCAAAAGAAGTTGTGAGCAATACAGTGACTGACATTTTTTTTCAGGTTGGCCTGTCAGCAATGATTATGTTTCCATTAAAAAAAACAAACTTTAAAATAACCATAATACCAACTCATGTCAAGACACTAACAGAATCATAAAAAGTAACCCATTCATACCCTTTAGAGAGAGAAAAAAACACAAGTGTAAACTTTGCGTTAAAAATTGGTAAAAAATACAGTTTCATAATTATCCTTTTTTTTTGACTCCAACAATCACAATAACTGCAAACACAAACAGACAATACTCCTTGGTCCCTGAACACATCATCAACAACATATGTGTAACAAATTCACAATGCCAGCTACTTCAATACAATTTGCTATTTCGTCGATTTGAGCAAAAGACAGGAGATACCAAAATCAAACAGTAAACTACAGAGATGCAACTTTTGTAAAAAAAATAAAAAAATTTAAATAATAAAAAAATAATGGGACGTAATTCAAAAGCGAGATATCAAATCAAACAGTAAAACACAATGC
>CM060341.1:35149697-35194697 GCA_030674155.1 Stramonita haemastoma | reverse complement strand
TCTTGCTGTTTGACAAACCAGTACACACATACTGGCTCAGTGTCTGGTTGGCATGCGAGCTGGATCACAATGTCATCTGACTCACAGGTCACAATATATTCACCATCTGAATGATGTAGGACAGATTTTCTAAAGTGTGTATTTCTTTGTCTGTCTCTCAGCCTTTTCTGTACTGATCTATCAGTTAGAGTAGCCACATACTGTTTGACATTTCCTTTGTCAAATACACCAACAATATTATCATCGTTCACCTCAGGCTGCAAAACACACATATCAGCACAGTCACTACAATCAGACATACAGGGAGGTTCTAAATCAACCGATGATAGCAACTTAACTGATGTTTTTGTGTTGATGTCCTGTGTGTGTGCTGTTGGTAGGTCTACTCTATGCGTATCTGCGCATGCTGCATTCTGCTGTTCTACACTTTTGTCAGGTGGACTCGAGGCACTGAAGACACAGTCACTTTCACACACAACACTTGCCTGCTTCTCTTTATGCTTTCGAGAGCGTTCCAAATCCTTGCGGGTTTGGGAGTAGGATTTTTTCCTACAGTATTGTACTTGTGTGCTGCGATTCACTGTTGGATCCGCCATGTTGGTTGACACTGCTGTGTCCACTGGTTTAAGTCGCAAGACAAAAACCACGCTGTCCCCTTCTCCTGCCACTTTCCAGCTGGAGACTGCATTGTCAGTCAGCAGGGCGCCTAAGGTCCTCTCCACAGCTGCTGGAAGTCCAGTAACTGGCATTTTTGTATGAATTACGAGTTTTACTGTAGCTCACAGAAAATGTACGCCCTGTCCGCTTCGCGTCTCGTGACCGAGCGAGAGACAGAGAGAGAGAGAGAGAGAGAGAGACAGAGAGAGACAGAGAGAGAGAGAGAGAGGGAGGGAGAGAGAGAGAGAGAGAGAGAGAGAGAGAGAGAGAGAGAGAGAGAGCTTTCTGTTTGTGTTAAGGGGGGGGGGGGGGTATGTGGGGGGGGGTATGTGGGGGGGGGGGGGTGGAGTGTTGTTTCAGGAGATCCCCTGTGACACCAATGTGAGAGACAGACAGACAGACAGACAGACAGAGAGAGAGAGCTTTCTTTTCTGTTTGTGTTAGGGGAGGGGGGTATGTGGGGTGGGGGTGGAGTGTTGTTTCAGGAGATTCCCTGTGACACCAATGAGAGACAGAGAGAGAGAGCTTTTTTTTTCTTCTGTTTGTGTTGGCTAGGGGCGGAGGGTGGGAAGGGCAAGGCGGGAAGGGGGGGGGGGGGGTATGTGTGATATAATGTGGGGGGGGGTTGTGTCAGGAGACACCCTATAATGTGTGGTGTGGGGGGGGGGGGGGGATTGTGTCAGTAGATACCCTGTGACACCAATGTGAGAGAGGGTCTGTTTGTGTTGGGGGGGGGGGGGTGTATGTGTGATGTAATGTGTGTGGTGTGGGGGGGGGGGTTGCTTTAGGAAATTCCCTGTGACACCAATGTGAGAGAGCTTTTTTTCTTCTGTTGTGTTAGGAGGGGGGGGGGGTATGTGGGGGGGGGGGTATGTGGGGGGTGGGGGGGTGTTGTTTCAGGAGATTCCCTGTGACACCACTGTAAGAGAGAGTTTATTTTCTGTTTGTGTTAGTGGGGGAAGGGGGATATGTGTGATGTACTGTGGGGTGGTGGGGGGGGGGGGGGGGCGGGTGTTGTTTCAGGAGATTCCCTGTGACACCAATGTGAGAGAGAGCTTTTTTTTTCTTCTGGTGCTGTATGTGTGGAATTTTGACACGATGTTTAACTTGGTTTAAACATCGTGTCAAAATTCCCAAAGTAGGACATAAAACCATCTTTTACAGAAAATTTAATAACTTCAACGAACAAGACTTTCTTTCAGACTTGATAAATTCGCCATTCCAAGACATATATCAAATCAGAGACCCCAACGAAGCTGCAGAATTCTGGATTACCACATTTATTTCAGTGTATGATAGGCATGCCCCCTTCATCAAAAAAAGAGTTAAAGAAAAAATAAAACCTCCTTGGATAACAAAAGACATAGAGTCAGAAATGCGCTTAAGAGACTATTTGAAAACCCATGGTACAAAAGAAGAATTTAAAATGCAAAGAAACAAAGTAACTTCACTAAAACGGAGATCAAAACGTGATTACTTTCAAAAACTGTTAATTACAACTACCGACTCTCGCCAGGTATGGAAAGCCATCAATATTTTATGTAATAGACCTATATCAAAAAGCCAAAAGACAGTTAAAGACATAACAGCTGATGAACTGAACACCCATTTCTCAAACATCGCTACTAAAATCATATCATGTGATAAGTCAAATGAAATGATCTCCAATACTTAGAACAATATATTGAATCAAAAGAAATTAAATTCCCAGTTGAATTATTGCCAATGACAATTAAAGACGTGTTGGAAAGTCTATCTCTCAAAAAAAATTCCAGAACACGTGACCTTGACAATCTGGATGGAAAAATATTGAACCTTTCTGGTCCTATTATAGCTGAAACACTGACATATCTATATAACTTGTGTATAGATAAAAGCAACATTCCTCTCATATTTAAAAAGGCAAAAGTCATACCAGTCCACAAATCTGGAGATTCTTCTTGTCCTTCAAATTACAGACCAATTTCAATCTTATCGGTCTTATCCAAACCCATTGAAAAACATATCCAAAAATCTTTATATTCCTACTTTGTTAACAACAACCTAATAAATGAAGATCAGTCAGGCTTTCGTAAAAACTATTCTTGTCACACAGCTCTAACTCAACTAACAGACAGTCTCTTACACAACATAAATGAAAATAACTATACAGGCCTAATTTTTGTTGACTTTGAAAAAGCATTTGATGTAATTAATCACTCCCTGCTAGTGCGTAAACTTCACCTATACAAACTAACACCTGAAATAATCAATCTTTTAAAAAGTTTTTTGTTAGATAGACAGCAGTTGGTAACTGCAAATAATCAAACATCAGAATTAGTATCTATTAGATATGGAGTACCACAAGGATCAATATTGGGTCCTCTTTTGTTCTCAATATATGTAAATGACTTACCCTTATTTCTAGATTGTAGCTGTGAAATGTTTGCTGATGACACATCCCTCTATTGTAGTGATACTGACCCCCACAGACTAACACTCAAACTTCAAAACAATATCAACAAATTGATTACTTGGACTCAATTAAACCATATGTCCTTAAATGCTCAAAAAACTAAAAGTATGTACGTACTAGCACGACAAAAGAGGCAAAAAATGAAAAGTAAATTTCAACCTCTGTTGATAGATCAAAAAATCATTGAAGAAGTTGACTCACACAAAATTCTGGGTGTAATTATCGACAATAATCTTACTTGGACTGACCATGTGATGGCACAAGGAAAACGTCTTACAAACAAGGTACATCAGCTATCAAAAATAAAACACTTTCTAGATAGTCATTCACGCAAACTCTTTTTTTGTGGACACATCTTGCCAATAGTTGACTATGCCTCATCTCTTTGGGACAACTGCAGTGAAACTAATTTGAAATTCATCCATCGATTATATAAAAGAGCGCTAAAACTTGTCCTATTAAAATCAAGCTCCCTAACCATCAATGATTATAAGCTAACAAATATTCTTACATTTCAAAACAGGCTTTATCTCAATAAAGCTCTATTTGTACAAAAAGTTGTCAATGGAAATGCCCCTCCCAAGATCACCAATAGATTCAAAATTAATGAGCACAGGCATAACCATCTACTAACATTTCCCAGACCCAGAAACAATCTTTACAAAACAAGCTTCCTATATTCAGGTAGTGATTTATGGAACAAGCTCCCAAAACATTTAAAATGTATCAAAAATAAAAATCAGTTCAAAAATCAGTTGAAAAATCACTTAATGCGCTTATGCAAAAATGTTTAAGAACTACACATCAATCCAATCAACCATACTTAGAACAGACTAAAGATATTGATACTCTCTGCTAACCCTGAAAAATCTTTCACGTGTGGCTCACTGTGACTGAAAAAGCTACACTTTGCTTGCTATATATGTATGTGGAAGGGGGAAAAGGGGGAGAAAGGGTTGGTTTTTTTTTTGGTTTTTTTTTTTATATATAATTTAATTTTGAACAGGATAGGGAATAAGTGATGTATGTAAACACGTGTATATTCTGCAAATTCACAAGAAGAAAAACCAAACCACTGATTTGACGACTAGATTGGATTTTTTTTTTTTTTTTTTTCACTTACCCAGTTTAATAGTTTCAGGATAAATATTTAATTTTTATTTTATTTTATTAATTATACTAATGAGACTATTAGCACTATTATATTTATATTATTTTGATAAGTGGAAAGGCCTTACTTTTTTGTTCTGGTTGTTGTTGTGTATGTTTTTTGTTGTGTTTTGTTTGTTTTTTGTTTGTTTGTTTGAATGTTTGTTTGTTTGTTTTTGTTCATATGTGTAGGGTTTTTTATTTATGAAATATAATCATAAATCATTATTATAATTCTTCTGGTTGCTGTTTGTGTTTTCCCCCTTCCTCTTGATACCCCCTCCCCACCCGTTCCCACCCCCCCTCCAAATTTTTTTCTTTTTTGAGTGTGTGGGGGTTTTTGTGTGTGTGTTTTTTTGGGGGGGTTGTGTTTGTTTGTTTGCTTGTTTTTTGTTTGTCTTTTGCTTTAGTTTTGTTTTGCTTGTTTTTTTTTCGTTCATTATGTTTGTTTGGTTCTCTGTTGCTTTTGTTTGTTTATTAGTTTTTTGGTTAGTTTGAATGTTTGTTAGTGTATATGTTATTTCCTCTCAGTGGAGATTGGTATTATCATATGTATTGTTGCGTTTGTTTTTCGGGGTTTTATTTTTGTTTTTTTGTTTGTTTGTTTTGTTTTGTTTTGTTTTTTCTTTTCTTCCTCATAACATAAGTATGAATTGAAGTGTGGAGATAATGTAATCTGACATAAGTTGCTTATTGACATTTCATGGATTTTTTAAATTATTTTTATTTTTATTTTTATTTTTATTTTTTTTTTTTAAGTCTTAAATAATGGTTGGTGACATTGTATTGATATAAGCTGTTGACACCACATGATTTTTTTTTTTAAAACAATTTTAAATGTGTGCATGCCCATATGTTTGTTATGTTATTCCACTCAGTGGTGATGGGTATTATCATATGGTATTGTTGCTTTAGTTGTTTTTTCTTTTCTTTCCTTCTAATATATAATCTGTGTGGATTGGTTTTTTGATGTTTTGGTCTGATTGTTTGTTTTTTGGTGGGTTTTTTTGTTTGTTTTTTGGTGTGATTTTTTTTTTTTTTTTTTTTTTTTTTTTTTAAGTCTTCAATAATGGTTGGTGACATTGTATTGATATAAGCTGTTTGACACCATATGATTTAAAAAAAATTTCTTTTTTTTAAATGTGTGCATGCCCATATGTTTGTTATGTTATTCCACTAAGTGGTGATGGGTTTTATCATATGGTATTGTTGCTTTAGTTGTTTTTTCTTTTCTTCCTTCTAATATATAATCCGTGTGGATTGGTTTTTTGATGTTTTGGTTTGATTGTTTGTTTTTTGGTGTGTTTTTATGTGTTTTTTGTTTGTTTGTTTGGTTTTGTTTTTCTTTTGTTTGATTGTATGTTTGTTAGCGTATATGTTATTTCCTCTCAGTGATTATGGGTATTATCATAAGGTATCGTTGTGTTTGTTGTTTTTTCCTTATCTTCTTTTAAAAATATAAAGTATGAATTGAAGTATAGAGATATTGTAATCTGACATAAATTGCTTATAGATTTTTTATTATTTTACTTATTTATTTTTTTAAAAAATTGTTGTTGTTGTATTTATTCATTTTTTTTTAAAAATTGGTTTTTATTATTATTATTATTATTATTATTATTATTATTATTATTATTATTATTATTATTATTATTAAGTCTTAATGTTTTTTGGTTACATTGTAATTGATATAAGCTGGTGTGTGTGTGTGTGTGTGTGTGTGTGTGTGTGTGTGTGTGTGTGTGTGTGTGTGTGTGTGTGTGAGTGTGTTTTTTTGTTGGGGGGTTTTTTGACACTATATGATTTTTTAAAAAAGACTTTAAATGTGTGCATGTACCTACGAGTATACGAGCTGAGTGGAAGAGCGCAAACCGTGTGTGTGTGTGTGTGTGTGTGTGTGTGTGTGTGTGTGTGTGTGTGTGTGTGTGTGTGTGTGTGTAGATGCACGGGTGTGTGTGTGTGTGTGTGTGTGGGTGTGGGTGTATGTGCATATGTGTGTATGGCTTTCGAGTAGATTTTTAAAATATTTTTTTATTTTTTATTTATTTATTTTATTTATTTATTTTATTTATTTTATTTTCTCTTTTGGTTGTTGTTATAGTAGTTGCTTGTATTATTTATAGGCATAGTTTATTTTAAAGTTGTTGAAATCATGTTAGCAAGTTAATGTTGGTGAAATGTTTGTTGTTGTTGTTTTAATTGTTTGTTTGCTTTTTCCCCTTTTCTTTCTTTCGTTGGTTTTTTTTTTTTTTTTTTTGTTTGTTTGCTAGGGATTTTCTACTTTGTTTTTTGTTGGTTTTTTGTTTTGTTTAGGATTTGATTTTTGCTATTGTTTTGATTTTTTTCTTTTCTTTTCTTTAGATAGATGGCTTGATGGAAAAAAGCAGATCGCTGCTTACTCAATGTACCATCTGGAAATAAAAATTTGATTGATTGATTGATTGATTGATTGATTGATTGATTGTGTTAGACAGAGGGGGGTGGGGGAGGGGAGACAAGGGGTATGTATGTATGTATGTAACTCCATTTTTCAAAGTTTTTGTCCTGAAAAATCTCATTTGACTGTTTCGTTCCATACATTCATTCCGAACGAAATGGCTGTTCAAGAGTTCTGTTGAGTCCAGATAATTTCTGAAAGTGTTGTTATGTACTTTCGAGTACTGTTAAAAGGGTTGGGGGAGTTTTTTAATTGTCCAAAAAATAGAAGTTACTGTGTTTTACCATGCGGGGCAGATTTGCTTCAAAGTACTGATGACGTTGAAGTATGTGATGACGTAATTTCTGTTTTCAGAGCAGTGGAGCAGAGGGCGATATCTGTGGCGTCATCAAATTCGGTGATGGGAAGTGAGTCTGTCTGTCTGTCTGTCTGTCGGTCGGTCGGTTGGTCGGTCTCTCTCTCTCTCTCTCTCTCTCTCTCTCTCTCTCTCTCTCTCTCTCTCTCTCTCTCTCTCTCTCTCCTCTCTCTCTCTCTCTCTCCCCCCCAAAAAAAAAAAAAAATTATACCATTTCTACTGTTTATTTGTTAGCATTTGTCACAGGTTTCATAATAACAAATACACTTTTATCAGTAACTTGTCACAAAACTTTTGGGGCAAGCGCGTATGAATAGTTTTTCATAGAAACAAACTGTATTTCTGTTCTAATATCACAAGGCAATGGTAAACCATTGATAGGAATCTTTCTTTACCAAATAGATCAAAAAAGGGGGATAAATATTACCAACATTTTTGTTTGAAAACGAATTTATGATTAAGGCGATTTCTTCTTTTTCTTCTTCGTTGTCGTCGTCGTCGTTGTCGTCTGCTCAGCAGCAAGTATTGTTGTCTGTCATATAAGCGAAAATACGTTGCACTGCCGTTAAGCGCCTGACAAGTCAGGCCCAGCCCATCCAACTCCAGCATGAGAGAGAATTGTTATCTTCTTTTAAGTTTTCCTGGGGGAAAATGGCAGGATAATGGACGAAGAAAGCAAAAAGTATACAAGAAAATGACACGAAGAAAAGGAACAAGTCAGAAAGAAAGAGAGGGATAGAAAAGAGGGAATTTCTAGCACCGATTATTTTAGAAGATGGGGATGCTACTATACTGACAAGTTAAAAAAAAAAAAATAATAATAAAAGTTAAAGTCTGTCCCGAGCCTAAGGCTCATCAGGCCGGTGCTTATCCCGGTTTCTGTGGCGTTAAGCGACTGAGAGTCATAGACTCCCCCCTGGATAGGACGCCAGTCTATCGCAGGGTTAACCCCCAACACAAGGTTGGTACCCCTTTTACACCTGGGTGGGGTGAGAAAATAGCCGTGAAGTGCCTTTTCCAAGGGCACAACGCCATCGCCGAAAGCTGGGATCGAACCCGCAACCTTTAGATTACGAGTCCAACGCCCTAACCACTAGACTACAGCGGCGGCTGCACTATACTGACAGGCCCCCCGGAATCCTGATAAGGAAAGGCCGCGGGGGGGGGGGGGGGGGGTCAGGCGACATCTTAGAAAAAAAATTGTAAGGGAAAAGGTAATCATTAAGAGTAGATTAATTTATTGGTAATGCAACACAATTTTCATGGTGGAAACGAAACCTCTGACATTAATTTTTCTGTTTGTTGTGGTACTGTGTGTGCAGTTTCACGATCTACCTGCAGATCTTTAACCTGTTCATGGCCTTCTGGCTGCTCAACTTCGCCATCGCCCTAGGGGAGATCACCCTGGCCGGGGCCTTCGCCTCCTACTACTGGGCCTTTGACAAGAGCAAAGACATCCCCACCTTCCCTGTGGGGGCTTCCTTCTACAGAGCTATCAGGTTTGTGTGGGGGGGGGGGGGGGGGGGGAGGAGGGGGGGTTGTGTGTGTGTGTGTGGGGGGGGGGGGGTGTATGTGTGTGTGTGGGAGAGAGAGTGTGTGTGTGTCTGTAGTGTGTGTGTGCGTGTGTGTATGTGTGCTTGTGCACGCGCGTGCGCGCGCGCGCGTGTGTGTGTGTTGGGGGGGGGGGGGGGGGTTGTGTGTGTGGGTTGTGTGTGGGGGAGGGGTGTAGGTGTGTGGGTGGGTGGGGGGGTGCTATGTGGGCGTGTTGCATGTGTGTGTGTGTGTGTGTGTGTGTGTGTGTGTGTGTGTGTGTGACTCTCTGCCTCTCTTTCTGTGTTTCTGCCTGCCTGCCTGCCTGCCTGTCTGTCTATCTGTCTGTCTGTCTGTCTGTCTGTCTCTCTCTCTCTCTCTCTCTCTCTCTCTCTCTCTCTCTCTCTCTCTCTCTCTCTCTCTCTCTCTCTCTCTCTCTCTCTCTCTCTCTCTCTCTCTCTCTCTCTCTCTCTCTAGCCACTCAAGGCTTCAATTAACATGGCAAATTGTCATATATAATGATGATATATGTATGTATGTTAATGTTGTTATTATCATCATTATTGTTGTTATTATTATTATTATGTTGTTTTTTATTATTGTTGTTGTTATCATTATCATTAGTATTATTATCATTATTGTTATTATTATCTCTGATCATTTCATCACCATCACCACCACCATCATCATCATCTTCATCACCATCACCACCACCAGCATCATCATCTCATCACCATCATGATGTTCATATCTCACTTTAACTCTCAGGTACACCTGGGGTCCCTGCGTTCGGCTCTCTGCTGATCGCCATAGTTCAGCTGATCCGAGTCTTCCTGGAGTACCTCGATGCCAAGCTCAAGGGCAGCGAGAACCCCGCGGCCAAGTTCTTCATCAGTCAGTCCACCCACACACCTGTCTGTCTCTCTGTGCTGTGCTGTTGCTGTGCTGTGCTGTCAAGTGTTTATGTTGTGGGTGTGTTGCGTGACGGTGGTGGTGTGGTTTTTTGTTGGTGTGGTGGTGGTTTTGTTGTGGTGTGTGGTGGTGGTGTGGTGGTGTTTTTGTTTGTGGTGGTGGTGGTGGTGGTGGTGGTATTTGTTGGTGGTGGTGGTGGTTTTGTTTGGTGGTGGTGGTGGTGGTGTTTGTTGTAGTGGTGGTGGTGGTTTTGGTGGTGTTTGTTGTGGTGGTGGTGGTGGTCGTGTGCTTTTGTTGTTGTTGGTGGTGGTGGTGGTGGTTTTGTTGGTGTTGGTGGTTGTGTTTGTTGTTTGTGGTGGTGGTGGTGGTGGTTGTGGTGGTGGTGGTGTTTGTTGTTATTCAGTGTCTTCTTCTTCTCTTTTTTTTTCTTCCTCTTTTTTTCTTCTTTTTCTTCTTCTTCGCAATTTTCTTTTTCGCAGTTCTTTGCAATTTTTTCTTCTGCTTCTTCTTATCGTTGTTGCATATTCCCCCAGTTTAACACTTTAGGGGTCACCCAGTATGTGCACTCTGACTCACTCATCCCACCTGGGAATCACTGTGAGATTGGAATCAGTACACATTGATTGAGAAGTTTGCGTGTAGGACTGTTTTGAAGTAGCCTCGCCACGTTTGGGCAGCCATACTCCGGCTTCGTGGGGTTTTCTCCTTCTCCTTTGAAAGGAAAGTGGATGGAGGCTTTTGTGCTACAAGCTCGTCATGGCTGAAGGAAATCTCAACATAAATTTTTACCAAAAAGCTAGCAACACTTTGGTTCAGGTAATGGCACTTTAGCTTACATCAGTAAATGATAAAGCTTATGGCCTGTACTAGGTATGTTGTTGGGTACAGGCTAGCCTAGTGGTCAGAACATTGCGCTGACAATTTGACGACCCGGGTTCGAGTCCGGTCGAGGAAATTTTTCTCCTGGAGTTAACATCAGTGCTGACTCCACTCTCCCCAAAAGTCCTCCGGATGAGACTTTAAACCGAGGCCCCGTGTGCGAACGCACGCAGAACATCTTGCACACACGTTAAATCCTGTTCTGCTTTTCGTAAGAGTAGACCATCGTGTGCCGGTGGGAACAGATGACAATATTTACAAAACTGCATACACACGGGGACCGGATGAAAAAAAGCACATGATTGCTTATTCTGTTATCCTCGATATAAAAGAATAAAATTTTAAAAATAAATAAAGGTTAAACAGCGATGATCGTCGTGGTTACCTCATGAATGGGTGACCGTTCGTGCACCTTGGCTTCAGTACAGTCCCCCTAGTTCACCCAGCTGTAAATGGGTACCTGCCCTCTTTAGGGTCAGGGAAGGTGAAGCAGCGAGGGAGAGGAGATGGGCGCCGCCCTCAACATGCTGGGTCTTAGAGAAGCTGAGGTCTCTGACATCTCGCTCCCCAACGACTTCATAGGTTATGGGGCACCTTTACCTTGGCTTTACCTGTTGTTATTGTTTTTTTTCAGGTGTCTGAAGTGCTGCTTTTGGTGTCTGGAGAAGTTCTTGAAGTTCATCACCAAAAATGCCTACATCATGGTTAGTGTCACCATCTGTGTGTGTGTGTTTGTGTGTGTGCGTGCGTTTGTGTGCATGAGAGAGAGAGATGGGGGGGTCTATACGCATGTACTAGTAGTGAAATCTGTGATAATATCTATCAAACTAAGCCTGCGTGTGACTTCTTTTTTCATTAAAATTAGTCATGCCAATTCGTATCATAACCTAGAAATAAATATTTCTATGAAAAGTATTTTGTTCGAAACAAGTATGACACTACATCCCAACTTTTTAAAGTTTTAGAATCAGACTGATTTTGAAATGTTCTTTACACATAAAGAGTTGCTTTGTTGTCCTTGAAAAATTGTGCTCGGCAATTTTTCTGTCATCAAAAGAAATATAGACTTCAGTCTGAGACAAAACCGATTTGGGAATTTCATGAACATATAATTAACAATCACTTGCGTGTAAAAAAGAACAAAAAAAACATTCAACCTTGTTCTGTCAAAATAATGCGTGTACGTTTTGTTACAGTCTTAAAAAAATATTCATCTCAATTTAAACATGTCTGATAATTTCATCCTTACCATAATTGAAGGGGGCAAGATAGCTCAGTGGTCAGAGCGCTCACTTTCCCCAAGTCAAGTTAAGCAGCGTCGAGCGTGGTTACCAGTTGGATGGGTGACCGTTTGCGCGCCCTGGCTTCAGTACAGTCCCCCCAGTTCACCCAGCTGTAAATGGGTACCTGCCCTCTTTAGGGTCAGGGAAGGTAAAGCAGCGAGGGTGAGGAGATGGGCGCCGCCCTCAATATGCTGGCCCTTGGAGAAACTGAGATTGCTGATGCCTCGCTCCCCTACGACCGCCTAGGTACAAGCCACACATTAAACAGGTAAACATATATATATATATATATATATATATATATATATATATATATATATATATATATATATATATCAAAATTTTGAAAAGTCCTACAACAGAGTAGCCAAATTTCCTGTCATATCATAATTATATTTTATGTCCGTCTATGGACAGATGGCCATTTTCGGGAAGAACTTCTGCACGTCCGCCAAGAACGCCTTTTCCCTCATCATCCGCAATGTGGTGCGTGTGGCGGTGGTGGACAAGGTCACTGACTTCGTCCTCTTCCTCAGCAGACTCGTCATCATCGGCCTCGTGGGTCAGTACACACAGTGCACAAATCCAACATCACTCAGTAGGGCCTAGTCAAGAGTGCTAAATTTAGAATGCTCCTTCCTTTTACCTAGTCCATGTGTGGTCAGCTCCTGCTATAAATAGCACCAGCTGGCCACAACTAGGCTGGGGTGGGATGGGATAATTAGCAGCTGAGAGGAGCTGAAAGTGAGGGGAACTGACAGCTGCGGGCAGTCAGTAGGCTGCACTGGTGTATGGTAGGATGGAGTATGATGGGGGTAGGTGTAGGGAGGGAGGTGGAGGTTTAGGGGGAGGAGTATGATGGGGGTAGGTGTAGGGAGGGAGGTGGAGGTTTAGGGGGAGGAGTATGATGGGGGTAGGTGTAGGGAGGGAGGTGGAGGTTTAGGGGGAGGTGTATGATGGGGGTAGGTGTAGGGAGGGAGGTGGAGGTTTAGGGGGAGGTGTATGATGGGGGTAGGTGTAGGGAGGGAGGTGGAGGTTTAGGGGGAGGAGTATGATGGGGGTAGGTGTAGGGAGGGATGTGGAGGTTTAGGGGGAGGAGTATGGTGGGGGTAGGTGTAGGGAGGGAGATGGAGGGGAGGAATATGGAAGGTGTAGGGAGGGACGTGGAGGTTTAGGGTGGGTGTAGGTGTAGGGAAGGAGGAGGTTTAGGGGGAGGAGTATGATGGGGGTAGGTGTAGGGAGGAGGTTTAGGGGGAGGAGTGGTGGGGGGTGAGGGGGGGGGGCGGAAAGAAAAGAATTTATTGATAGAGATGTCATTAGCCCATACATTAATTAACTTCGTCCTCTTCCTGAGCAGACGTTTCATCATCGGCCTCCTGGGTCAGTCACTGTGCGCTGTTCAGAAGATTCTGGGGGGTGGGGAGAGAGAGAGAGAGAGAGAGAGAGTGGATTTATTTATAGAGATGTCATTAGCCCATACATTCAATCCTGTTCCGCTTTTTGTAAGAGTAGGCCATTGTGTGCCGGTGGGAACAGATGACAATATTTACACAACTGCATACATACGGGGACTGGATTTTTTTTTTTTAAAGCACGCGAGTGCCTGTCCCATTATCCTCGATATAAGAGAATAAAATAAAAATTTAAAAAACTTTCACTTCTTCCTCTTCCTCAGCAGACTGGTCATCTTCGGCCTCGTGGGTCAGTACAGTAGGTTATACACGGTTCAGAAGATTCTTGGGGTAGTGGGGGGGTTGAGAGAGAGAAAATATTTATTTATAGAGATGTCATCAGCCCATACATTAACTTCAACCTCTTCCTCAGCAGACTGGTCATCATCAGCCTCCTGGGTCAGTCACTGCGCTGTTCAGAAGATTCGGGGGGGAGAGAGAATGAATGAATGAATGAATAACCTTTATTTTTCAAGGGTAACAGAGTAAGCATTTACGTACTTTTTTTCATCCGGCCCTTGCCCTGATTAGGGAATAGAAAAGAAGAAAAAAAGAGAGACCCTACCAAAACAGGAGAAAAGCCAAAAGCAAAGATAAACGAGAGAGAGAGAGAGAGAGAGAGAGAGAGAGAGAGAGAGAGAGAGAGAGAGAGAGAGAGAGAGAGAGAGAGAGAGTGGATTTATTTATAAAGAGGTCATTAGCCCATCCATTAACAGGGTTACTGATGAAATCGTCTTATAAATGTTAAGAATGTACGGTGAGTACAGCTGTGACGAACAAAAGGAAACATCCACAATGAAAAACTAAAACGTTGTAGTGTGTGTGTGTGTGTGTGTGTGTGTGCGTGCGTGCGTGCGTGCGTGCGTGCGTGCGTGCGTGCGTCTGTCTGTCTGTCTGTCTGTCTGTCTGTCTGTCTCTGTCTCTGTCTGTGTGTGTGTCTATGTGTGTGTCTGTGTGAGTCTGTGTGTGTGTGTGTCTTGTGTCTGTGTGTCTGTGTGTGTGTGTGTGGTGTGTGTGTGTGTGTGTGTGTGTGCATGTGTGTGTGGTGTGTCTGTGTGGTGTGTCTGTGTATGTGTCTCTGTGTGTCTGTGTGTGTGCATGTGTGTGTGTGTGTGTGTGTGTGGTGTGTGTGTGTCTGTCTGTGTCTGTGTCTCTGTGTGTGTGGTGTGTGTGTGTGTGTGTGTGTGTGTGTGTGTGTGTGTCTGTGTCTGTGTGTATGTCTGTGTGTGTGTGTGTGTGTGTGTGTGTGTGTGTGTGTGTGTGTGTGTGTGTGTGTGCAGGCACTGGAACCTATTTCTTCTTTGACGGACGCATCCCCTTCCTGCAGCAGTACACCCCTAAACTGAACTTCTATGTGGTGCCCATAGTGGTGAGTCCGTGATGATGATGATGATGATGATGATGATGATGATGATGATGATGATGATGATGATGATGATGATGATGATGAAGAAGAAGAAGATAGAGGATAGAAGATGAAGAAGGAGAAAAAGGTGGTGGTGGTGGTGACGGTGGTGATGATGATGATGGTTGTGGTGACGGTGGTGATGATGATGGTGGTGGTGATGATGATGGTGGTGGTGACGGTGGTGGTGGTGTCGGTGTGGTGATAATGATGATGGTGGTGAAGATGATGGTGATGATAATGGTGGTGGTGATAGTGATGGTGGTGTTGGTGGTGGTGGTGAAGATGATGGTAGTAGTGGTGATGGTTATGATGATGTTGATGATGATGATGATGACATTTTCATAATAATTTTGATACCAAGAGGAAAGTAACCAAATAAAACTTGATGGAACAAAACCTCTTAAAGTTGGTTGGTTGGCTGGCTGCTCATTTGGATTTTTGTTTTTCAATGTCTATTCCCACTAACTTATCTTTTTATGCTATATATAAGTTGGAATAAAACGAGTTGAAACGATCATATCCCAAAAAAATAAATTCAAAAAGTTTCTTCAAACAAATTTTCAGTAGTCTATTCACGCTAACTGGTGATTTTAAGGCTCTAAACAAATTGGAATAAAAACGAGTCGTTGTTACAAATATGAAAAAAAAAGAACTTCTAAAATGTTCTTCAAACAAATTTTCAGCTTTAGAAATAGTCATCCTTTTTGTGATCTTCGAACCATTCGGCAAGAGCTACGAGATTCACTAACAGTGATGATGATTTTTGTCATATGTGACTGTCCCACCACCTCCATTAAGGTAGCCGCATTCCGACTTCGGGGATATCATAGGATATGTTATATATATAGGATATGTGGTGGTCTGGGCGCTAGTCTTTCGGATGAGACGATCGCGTGTGTTACACATAATTATTTAACGCACGTAAAAGAACCCACGGCAACAAGAGGGTTGTCCCTGGCAAAATTCTGTAGAAAGAAAAGCCGCTCTGATAGGGGAAACAAATACAGCTGCAGACAGGAAAAAGAAGAAAAATATTGGGTAGGCGCTGCACTTGTGGCGACGCACTCTTCCCAGGGGAGGGAGAGCAGCCCGAATTTCACGCAGAAAAATCTGCTATGACATAAAGTGGTACAAAATACAAAAAACACAGAATTTCCTGAAGGGGGGGGGGGGGGGGGGGATGCTATTCATACTGACAGGCCCCCGACGTTCCTCTGCTACAGTTTCGAGGTTCACCAATGGTCAGATTTTTGTCATATGTGACTGTCTCCCCTCACCCCCTCCCCCTCCCATACACTTATCCTTAAGGTAGCTGCATTCCGACTTCGGGGATGTCACAGGGTGTGTTGTTCTGTGGTGGTTTTCAGATAGTGATCGTGGGATGCTATCTCATCACCTCTGTCTTCTTCAGTGTGTACAGCATGGCTGTCGACACCCTGTTCCTCTGCTTCTGTGAGTAGGCTCTGTGTGGGGGGGGGAGGGGGGGGGAGGTGTGTGTGTGGGGGGGGGAGGGTGGGATGAGTATGGGGGTGGGGGGTGGGGGGTGGAAGGTGAGTGTGGGGGCTGGGGGGTGATTGAGTGTGTGTTTGTGTGTGTGTGTGTGTGTGTGTGTGTGTGTGTGTGTGTGTGTGTGTGTGTGTGTGTGTGTGTGTGTGTGTGTGTGCGTGTGTGTGTGTGTAGTAGGGTGTGTGTGTGAGAGAGAGCTGTGTGTGTGTGTGTGTGTGTGTGTGTGTGTGTGTGTGTGTGTGTGTGTGTGTGTGTGTGTGTGTGTGTAGTAGTAGTAGGGTGTGTGTGAGAGAGAGAGAGCTCTGTGTGTGTGTGTGTGTGTGCGTGTGTGTGCGTGCGTGCGCTGCACTTGTGGCGACGCGCTCTCCTCGAGGAGAGCAGCCTGAATTTCACACAGAGAAATCTGCTGTAACATGAAGTGGTATAAAATAATATATTAAATAAAATAAATAAATAAAGTGCCAATAGGGCTGTACTGTCAAAGGCAATAGACTGCCATACCTTCAGTGTGTCAAGTCTGTGTGTGTTGTGTGTGTGTGTGTGTGTGTGTGTGTGTGTGTGTGTGTGTGTGTGTGTGTGTGTGTGTGTGTGTGTGTAATAAGAATAATAAGAATAAGAATAATAAAATGGAGGCTTATATAGCGCGAATTCCCAAAAACATGGGCTCACCGCGCTGTACAATCAAATCAATTTAAATAGGTTACATATGAAGGTGAAAAATTTGACTAACACAAAAAATAAGGAAAAATGCATGCACATACAATACACAGCACATTACATGGCCAGACAATAAAAGTAAAATAAAAGCAATATCATCAAAAAATGTGCAGTGCAGTACAATGCATATACACACACTCACACACACACACAAACGCACACTCCACACACACAAACGCACACTCACACACACACAAACGCACACACGTACGCACGCACGCGCGTGCGCGCGCGCGCAAAAACACACACATACACAAAACACACAACACGGAATAACAAAGAAAACGGCATAGGCCTATTCACGGATTTACCCTACATGTACTCAAATTAACAAAAAAAATAAGATGAAGTAAAGTAGAAATGAAGAACTTTATCATATCCCAAAACAGCAAAAGACCAGCACTAGAGTCAGAGATGAGTCAATAAAATGTGTGTGTGTGTGTGTGTTTGTGTGTGTGTGTTTGTGTGTGTGTGTGTGTGTGTGTGTGTGTGTGTGTGTGTGTGTGTGTGTGTGTGTGTGTGTGTGTGTGTGTGTGTGTGTGTGTGTGTGCAGTGGAGGACCTGGAAAGGAATGACGGATCGGCGGAGAAGCCTTACTTCATGAGCAAAGACCTGATGAAGATCCTCCACAAGAAAAACAAGCCGCCAGAGGAGGTCAAGGACGACTGATCACCCCACCACCACCCACCCACCCACTTTTACCACCACCGCCACCACTACTACAACCATCACTACCACCCTCTTCAGGTCTATCTATGTATCTATCTATCCATCCCTTAGTCTGGCGACCGTGGGGACACCCCTGAAGACTCGACAACCAGTTCCCTCCATTCCTCTATCTATCTATCTATCTATCTATCTATCTATCTATCTATCTATCTATCTATCTATCTATCTATCCATCCCTTAGTCTGGCGACCGTGGGAGCACCCCCAGAAGACTCGACAACCAGTTTCCTCAATTTCTAGCTCTCTCTGTTCTGCCTTTAATTTGGATGAGTTCTAGGCCTGTCCATTCGCTGATGTTGTCCTCCCATCTTTTCTAGTTGAGAATGAATAATGTTTGTTCATCGCTGTGAAGTGGGGAGGTGGAAACAAATTGATAGGGACAAAAATTCGATTGGAGGGGAGAGGAAGAAGGGTTTGAATTTTTTTTTAATATTTTTTTTAAAGGAAAAATTGTGACGGTTTTAATATGTTCATTCTGTATGTTTTAAAGTGATGTTCAGATAGGAAAACTTTTAATATTGTTTACACAGGTGTGTGTGTGTATGTGTACATGTATATGTAAGTACACACACACACGCGCGCGCGCGCACGCGCACGCACGCGCTCAGGCGGGTGCATGTTCACACACATGCACACGCGTATGTGCGGGTACACATACGCATGTGTGTGCACACATGCACATACGTGCACATGCACAGACACACACGTGCGTGATAGCAAAACACACACAAACAGTGTTTTACTTTTCCATGCTGACTAGATTTATCTGCGTTTACACTTCTTTTAACCTGTATCGAATAAAGCTGCTCAAAAAAATGTTTAAAACATATAGAATAGACCTACTCAAAACAACAATGATGATGATGATGATGATGATGATGATGATGATGATGATGATGATGATGATGATGATGATGATAATAAAGTGTTCACTGCATTGATTTGATTTGTCAATACCTAAGTTTACTCTACTTTTAACCTTTCTAGAATAAACCTACTTAAAGCAAAAAGAAATGAAACTGAAAAAAACTTTTACACTACATAGAATAGGCTTACTCTAAAAAAAATCTTTTAAATTGCATACAATAGATCTACTCCAACAGACTAAAAAAAACTTTGAAACTCTACAGAATAGACTATTCAACAAAAACAAAGAAGAAGAAATGAGATGGAACTGTCTTCTCCTTCTCCTGAAGACCCTGTTAGTAGAAAATATTTTTAACTGACCGAGCTGTATAACATCAGCATGGTGACCAGCAGTCTTCTTCTTCTTCTTCTTCTTCTTCTTCTTCTTCTTCTTCTTCTTCTTCTTCTTCTTCTTCTTCTCCTTCTTCGTCGTCTTCTTCTTCTTCTTCGTCTTCTTCTTCTTCTTCTTCTTCTTCTTCTTCTTCTTCTTCTTCTTCTTCTTCTTCTCCTTCTTCGCCGTCTTCTTCTTCTTCTTCTTCTTCTTCTTCTTCTTCTTCTTCTTCTTCTTCTTCTTTCTTCTTCTTCTTCTTCTCCTTCTTCGCCGTCTTCTTCTTCTTCTTCGTCTTCTTCTTCTTTGTCTTCTTCTTCTTCTTCTTCTTCTTCTTCTTCTTCTTCTTCTTCTTCTTCTTCTTCTTCTTCTTCTCCTTCTTTTTCGTCTTCTACTTCTTCTTCTCTTCTTCTTCTTCTTCTTCTTCTTCTTCTTCTTCTTCTTCTTCTTCTTCTTCTTCTTTGTCTTCTTCTTCTTCTTCTTCTTCTTCTTCTTCTTCTGCTTCTGCTTCTGCTTCTCTTGGTCGCTTTACACCGTCAGATGTGTCTTGGGAAAAATAATTGTTAATTAACGGCAAACATGTCCTATCCAGCTTCTCTCGTGGGCCGTACAGCTTGGTTTGCAGGGTTTTCTATTTCCGTCGGCCATATAATTTTCCTCAGGTCGTTGTATAGCGTCAACTAGCGATCATTCATTACGCTTTCAACATTGGGGTGGTATGTCCTCGAGACACTGGTAATGATCATCGCTAATAAACATGACAGGTTAGGCAAGTACCTTGACAATGTCATGTAAATAATAATGAAAAACATTTGTAGCAGTTAACAATATGTGATCATGTAAATAAGAACTATGGTGTTAGACTGAGCAGATAGTGTGAATGATTTTGTGATAACGAAGATAATGGAGATTGTAGCCACCTAAATGAACAGATGATGGTCATTTGCGCTGGGTTCGGCAAGTCTTGTTCAGGCCAGTTTGAGTGCAATGTGTTAGATACAATAAATGATGACATTTTTATTTGCTTGAAAATCTGATGACATTTTTATTTGCTTGAAAAACTGTCATATACTTCTGTGTTAGTTATACTATGTTGGTGGGTTGTTTTTTTTTTTTATAATAATGACTATGAGAGATCGTGTGTTTTGAATTTAACAACAAAACTATCTGTAACAATACACACATTATACGTTGTATGGTTTGTCAACCTGAAAGTGTTGGGGGTGGGGGGGTGGGGGGGGGATGTTGCAGATCAAGATTTTTTCGGAATTGATGACATAGGAAATGATTGCTGATTGATTTGAAATGGAGTAGGATTGGTCACGTTGTCGTCGTCATTTTTAAGACTTGTTGCTGGATTTTAAGCATACTTCTGTGGATTGTTTTTTAATGTTTGGATTTTATCTTTTCATTCTAGGGACAAATTCTCTCTCTCTCTCTCTCTCTCTCTCTCTCTCTCTCTCTCTCTCTCTCTCTCTCCTCTCTCTCTCTCTTCTCTCTCTCTCTCTCTCTCTCTCTCTCTCTCTCTCTCTCTCTCTCTCTCTCTCTCTCTCTCTCTCTCTCTCTCTCTCTCTCCTCTCCTCTCTCTCTCTCTCTCTCTCTCTCTCTCTCTCTCCTCTCCTCTCTCTCTCTCTCTCTCGCCCTGTTTTCGTATTTTTACTCAACAAAACTATAGCAATAATTGAAAAAAAGAAAAAAAACAATTTATATGGTGTGTTTAACTTTTCATGAGAAAATGAGACGGTTTTGATAAACAAGATTTTAAAAAATAAAATCATGTTTTGCAGTATTCTGTGGCGCTGCTCTTGTGGCCCAAATTTCGCGCAGAGAAATCTGCTGTGACTTAAAGTGGTGTAAATTGTTTCTCAGAGTTCAAGGGGGAAGGATTTTATGGTAGTTTTAATATCCTTTTTTTTTAATTTGTGCTTGTACTTTGTACAGACAAAACTGGTAAACATTCAGTCAGCATGTTTTGTATGCTGTGATTGTACATTGTCTACCTTTTCTGAACTGAAATATATTTTTATAATAATTGTGTATATTCTGAATCTTCTTACTCTTTCTTAACCGTTATCAATTTTTCTTAAAAATCTAGATAGACCATGTACACTGTAATTTCTTAGTTTTCTGTATGTGCTGTTTGAACTTGTAGACTCTAAACTTTTTTGATTTTCTGTTTTTTGCTTCTTCTTTTTTCTTTAATATTTTGTCTGATTGTAACGAATATTGAATCTTTGTCTGAATGATCAATTGCATGAATGTTTGTTTCCCTGAAAAATGGAAAGAAGGGAAAGGTGTCGATACTCATTAATTCATATTTTTCCTTTTATTGTACTGATTAACTTTTTGTTTTAGCGATTTGTGTACTTCTGTTTGTGCGTTTGGCTTTTTGTGAGCAAAAAGTGAAAAAAAAAAATAATGGTGTGCACTTTCTTCTTAAAAGACTTTTGGGTGAGTGGTGTGTCTTTGTTGGGGTGTCTTTTGGTGTATTGTTTGTTTGTTTGTGGTGAGATTTTGCGTAAACAACATTTTTACCCATCATTCAGGTAGCTTCATTGGGGATTTGAGGATGGATGTGTGTTAATTACAGAGTCGTGTGTGACGAATTTGCTAAAAAAAAAACAATGATACAAAATTGTTCAACGACTCCTGTGGTGCACATTTCACTACCTCTTCCAAAAATAATTACCATTCTCCTGGGACAGGGTTTTAAAAAAACAAAACAAAACAAAAAAAGAAAGAAAAAAACTTTGTATGCAGAAATTTGTCTCAAAGTGTAGACAGGCGAGTTTGTCGTGAATGTGAGTGCTTTCGATTGGAAGCATTCGCAGGATTTGTACCTAAGCCGATACCCGAAGTTGGAATGCAGCTACCTTCATGGTGGGTAAAAACGGCCACATGCGCAAAATCTTACAATTTGAACCTTGGAGCACTAGCTTAGGAGCAAAAACAACAACCAAACAAACTCTGAATTCTGTGTGTTCCAAAAAGAGAAAGAAACACATAGTAAAAAAAATTTCATCAGCTAATTATGACCCGTTTTCATGTCTGTATACCAGCCTCTTCTATTGGAGTGAAACTAGAAAGGTAACTGAATAAAAAAAAATTAAAAAGTTTTTAAAAAGAACGGTAACTGAAACACGCACGCACGCACGCACGCACGCACGCACGCACGCACACACACACAACACACAACACACACACACACACACACACACACACACACACACACACACACACACACACACAAAGAAAGGAAATTGATACATTAAAGAAAAAATGTGATTTTTGAGTAGGAGGGGTTGTTGTTGTTTTTTTGGGGTTCCTCTGCTGCAACTCTGAGGTTATGAATGTAACCATTTTTTCTCCACCATTAAGGTACCTGTATTCCATCTTCGGGGTTATCACGTAAATAACACGAAAACAGCAACTTTAAAATCATTCAGCTGGTGAGAATGAACACAATTCTCTACTGGAATGGGGTTTTTTTTCCCTTTTTTTATGTTCCATGGATAGAACTCCCGAGGTTCATCAATGGAAAGATTTGTCTGCGTTCGCTACTGTTTTATCCATTAAGGTAGCTGCGTTCTGACTTTGAGAATGGATAAGTAGTCTAAAAAATGTATCTAAAATAGTAAAGGTAAGTAAAACCTTTACTACCATTGAGCTATCTCGTCCCCTATTATCTAAAATAAATTGTCCTAATTAGGAGCATTTAACTTTTTTCTGTAAGGGACATTGTGGTTTGTTTTGTCGCTTGAACTTGCAAAACTTGAGTGTTGTGGATAATTGCTGATGTGATACAGTTTAACCACAGATAACGTTTAGTTAAAAATGACAGTGTCTAGTAGAATGGACTCTAGCAATTATGGAAACAGATTGTAAATAGCAGTGTGCTTTGATAACTAAGAAAAAGTATTTGGTATGTGTTCGTGCATAGCAATATAGGGCATCAGCAATAAACATATTAACTTTTTTTCAATTTTTTAAGCATACATTTTTTTTCAAATATTTGCAGTCAGTCATGGACTTTTGACATGATCTTTTATGTTTGGCACATGAACAGTGTAAACTTCTCTTTGTAGTTTTAAATTATCCACTCTTGATATAGTTTCTTTTCTGTTTTGTTTTTTAAACGTTCAAACTAAAACAAAATATAGTTTTGGAACATAAACAGTGTAAACTTTTCTTTTATAGCTTTAAATCATCATCTCTTAATCTTAACATACAGTTTCTGTCTCCTGTTTTTAAACGTTTAAACTAAAACGAATTGTAAATACCATCTTAAGTCAATCGTCTTGTGTTCATGAAAAAAAAAATGTATGTAAATATTCTGACTCTCTCGCAGTAGTCATGTAACTGACGAAACGAGGGGATGTTTTGTTTTTTTTTGCAGTTGTACATACATAGACATCTGTATGATTCATCGTTTTCACTTGTATCACGCTGTTTTGGTATCTTGTTAGTTTTGCTTGACAATCCCTCGCATTAATTTCATCAACTTTGCCCTCACACTTCATCCTCTCTCTGCTAGTGTGGAGAATTCTATTTCTCTTTTTCTTTACTTTTTTTGTTTTATTTTTGTTTGTTTTTTACTTCCTTGGCTCCTTACTCTGAGGTTCACCAATGGTGAGACTTTTGTGTATGAGACCGTTTTAACCCCCCCCCCCCCCCACACACACACACACACACTACCATTTTAGGTAGCCACATTCCAACTTTTGGAGTTCATTGACCAGGCTGGCCTAGGATAGGCAGAGGTGGAAAGTCTTTGTTGCTGCCCTACACACCACTGGGTGTAAAGGAGGAGGAGGAGGAGGAGGAGGATGATAATGATTCCAACTTTGGGGAGTTTATCATTCAACACTGTTGAAATGTTGGTTGATTTGTCCCAAGCATCATCAAATACCATTTACAGACTTGACTTCTTTTTTTTTTTTTAATCAAGTTCTCGAACATCAGTTCTTGCTCATTACTTACGTTTTTTTTCTTTTATTTCATTCTTGTTCTTATGTCCAGTCTCTTATGTCGATGATTGAAATGTGTACAATGCTGCTTGTTCCCAGAAAGATTTTTTTTAATATGATAATTGTACTCTGATTATGGATTTCAAAAGAAAAAAACAAACCAACAGTACGGTATTGAATACAAACGAAAATAACCAGGTTTGTTTTATGGTATTCTTTGATTGTACTGATTTTTTGTTGTTACATGTCAACTCTTGCCTAGAATCATTCAACAGTAATCAAGTGGATATTGTGATAATAATATTGAACATGCATGAGGACCGACGGGGGCTGCTGGATACATACATTACGAGACAGAGAGCACAGCTCTTGGAGACAAATTTAACACAGATTTTTTTTTTCGATTTTAATTCTTCTTTTCCACGATTTGTAACTGGGTAGAAAGTGTAGTGTCAGGTCTTCTCCTGTGCTTGTCACTGTGCAGGAGGTCTGCCTGCTGGCCTCAGCCCACACATTCCCAACTTTGGCTAGAGCTCTGAGGTTCGCTAATGGTGGAGATTTTGCCCATGTGTATGTGACCAGTTCTTTTTACCCACCATGTCATCAACTTTTCCCTCACACTTCATCCTCTCTCTGCTAGTGTGGAGAATCCTGTTTCTCCGCAGGTAGCTGCATTCCGACTTCGGGGATGCACTGGTATTCAAAGAACGTTGTTTTTTTTTTCCTGAGATTAGTCTGAAGAATGTGAGAAAATTGAGTGATAAAGGTAGATTACCTGACCCAAACTGTTCTGCAGTTTCTTTGATTTTGTGTGTGTGTGTGTTTGTTCGTCAAGTAGGTCGGAGTTTTTGTGATTTTTTTTTTTTTTTTTTTTTTTGGGGGGGGGGGATTGGGGATTGTTTTTTGGGGGGAGAGAGATATTTTGTGGGGCTGGGGCTGCCTTTTGTTTTATTTTAGTTTTGTTTGAGTGTTTATTTCTTTGCTTTGCCTTGAGAAGGAGGGGGGGTAGTTGTTTGTTTTGTTTGATATCTTCTGGACATTTTCACTTTGAGCTAAAGATCACCCATCTTCAGTAGCCAAGGAGATGAGGTCTGTACACTGTTCCTCACTCTGGTTCTGTGTCCAGTGTTTTGTATTTGGATATGCCTGCGTAGACTTAGGGGTTTTTTCTTCAATCTGCCGAATTAGCACCACTGCGAACAAACATCCATCCCCACACCACATACCCTGTACCAGTCCTTGCCATGCCAGGTTGTGTGCCTTCAAAATACTAAATTTTGTATTGTTTGTGTTGTGTGTCCTTTGAATTATGTGTTGTGTGTCCTTTGAATTATGTCAGAAAAAATTTGTTTGTATAAAATTATGTAATGTGGATTTTTCAGTCAGGTGTTCTGCTTTTGTTGTGTTGTTACGTTACTTAAATGTTTTTTTTTATGTGTTGTTATATATTTTTTGGTTTTCTTTTATGTTACTAGGCAATAAGGGTTATTGTGATTTATTATCTTCAGTGTGGGTTTTTTTGTTGTTTGTTATGGTGAACCCTTCAGCAGTGTTTCTTGTATGTTTTAATTATTTGATTTTTCACTTTAGTGTTCACAGGAATTTTTGTTGTTGGGTCTTATGCACAAACATGAATGCTTCACACACACACACACACACACACACACACACACACACACACACACACACACACACACACACACACACACACACACTGTTGTTAACAGTTGTGCCTTACCTCTATAGCAGTTCATTTGATTTCTTTCATCTCTTCAACACGGATCCAACTAGTTTGATTAAGAGCCTCCTCCAAAATTCTTGACATTCACTTCGACTTTCACATCAAACATGGAAGAAAGAGGAAAGCTAGGAATGGAACCCAGAACCTCAGGTTTACTTGCTAGGCAGGTGAACGTCTTAACCATCCTGCCACCTTTCTTCTTGACTGAGTTTTTAATCTGTCAGCATGTAGTACCCTCAACATGAAGCCTTTGAAAGCCAAGTAACATTCTCAAGCTATTATTGTTGAAACTTTCATTTACACTTTGGAATAATCTTGACTTATATGCATCCAACCAAATGAAGTTTTTCATGAGTTTTGCTCTTAAAGCAGTATTGTACAGAGTCAAGCTGACAAGAAAAAACAATCTTTTTTTTATTCTTTTATTTATTTATTTATTTATTTTATTCTTTTATAATCAGGACTTGTCGCATGACCACCATAGGCGGTGAAGCCAAGTGATACAAAATTACAATTCAGCTACAACCCCTAACTCAGAAATCTGTGCTAGAACTTTTGACATAACCTCAACAAGAAAATTCCAACTCAAAAATGAAGCAAGTCAAAACACCTCAGTCCTTCTCAATTACACAGCTAGATAAAACCAGTCATATATCACAGATTTTACAGATTTGTCTAATTTCCTTACTTTTCCTGTGTATATGTTGATCCACTTTTTGCCTTTTCCAGAAATCCAGCCTGTTTTTATGATGGAAAAACATATCACACACTGAAATCCAGTGAACAACAGCATTAACTATAATTATGTATTGCTTGTGTTGTGTGTTGTCTCTGTGGTTCTGTCTTCGTCTTCTGTGATACATTTGAGACTTTGTGTTTACTGTTGATCAGATGTGGTTATTTTCTAGCTGTCTTCAA
This sequence comes from Stramonita haemastoma, assembly GCA_030674155.1. NCBI lineage: Eukaryota > Metazoa > Mollusca > Gastropoda > Neogastropoda > Muricidae > Stramonita > Stramonita haemastoma. The sequence goes on along the minus strand of CM060341.1, from coordinate 35,168,370 downwards.
TATTCAATAAAAAAAAAAAATTGTTTCTATCACTCAATGTGTTGATGTTGTATGATGGACAAGAGATGTGTTGGCTCTAGGTTTTCTTGTGGTCTTAGCAAAAACCACACACGCACGCACGCACACACACACACACACACACACACACCAACACACACGCACGCACGCACACACGCACGCACACACCACACCACACACTCACACGCAAGCAAGCAAGCACACAAACACACATGCACACACACACACACACACACACACACACACACACACACACACACACACACACGCACCCCCCCCCCCCCCCCACACACACACACACACATGATAGGGATGTGTGACCAAGAGAAAAGGATCACACATTGATGATGGTGATGATGATAGGAGGATGATAGGTGGGGGGGATGATGATGACGACGACGACGATAATGATGATGATGATGGGGTAAGTGACCGAATGAAGCAGACCACACTTGAATTGATGATGGTCGAGGGGATTTTTCCACTGGAGTTAACATCAGTGCCGACTCCACTCTCCCCAAAAGTCCTTCGGATGAGACTATAAACCGAGGCCCCATGTGCGAACGCACGCAGAACATCTTGCGCACACGTTAAATCCTGTTCCGCTTTTCGTAAGAGTAGGCCATCGTGTGCCGGTGGGAACAGATGACACGATTTACAAAAACTGCATACACACGGGGACTGGATGTAAAAAAGCACAAGAGTGCTTATTCCATTATCCTCGATATAAAAGAATAAACTAAATAAAACTAAAACTAAACTAAAATGATGATGAGGCTGATTATGGTGGTGGTGGTGATGATGATGATGATGATGATGATGGTGGTGGTAATGCTGATGATGGTGGTGGTGGTGATGATGGTGGTGATGATGGTGGTGGTTGTGATGAGGATGATGGTGATGCTGATTATGGTGGTGGTGGTGATGATGATTGTGGTGGTTGTGATGAGGATGATGGTGATGCTGATTATGGTGGTGGTGGTGATGGTAATGATGGTGATGCTGATTATGGTGGCGGTGATGATGGTGATGCTGATTATGGTGCTGATTATGGTTATGGTGATGCTGATGATAATGGTGATGTCGATGATGGTGATGCTGTTGATGGTGGTGGTGATGATGATGATGATGGGAGAGGTGGTTAACCAAGGGAAGAGGGCCAGACTAACACTGATGATAATGGCAAAATGTCTGTATGACTAGGGACAGTGCTCTACACTTGTATTCATGATGATAATGGCAAAAAGTCTGTATGACTAGGGAAAGTGTTCTACACCTGTATTTATAATGATCATGATGATAGGGGAGTGTTACCTAGGGAATGGGCCCACACTTCCATTGATGATAATGACAGCAAGATATCCAAAACTAACATAAATTACATAAGTATACAAACAAGTCGTAGATCAGTAAACCAATTATTCACCAATGCTAACAACATTCTTGTGCATACCAAAGGCCCTTACAGGCCCTGATCTGTGTAAAGCCCAATTAGACATGTTGTTTGTATGACAAATATTTACAGAGAAAATCAGAAACGCTGAACAGAAAGCCTACAATTGTTACAGATTACAGCAAGGCATTGGACTGTTCCATACACAACCACTTGTTCTGGGCCCTCTTCTTTTTCCCCTCTATACTGCTCCACATAATAGACCATCATCATATCAATCATCACTTTTATGCCGATGACTCTCAGATTCAAAGCAGTGATACACCTGAAAATCTGCCATATATCTCTTGACAACCAACTGCCTTCAAGATATCCAACACTGGATACAAAACAAGTTACAACTTAATGCAGATAAAACAAAAGCCATGCTTTGTAGGCACCAAACACAAACTCTCCTCCATTTCAACAACTTCAATAGAATTTGGTAATACGTCAGTTCCGCCATCCACTTCTGTGAAGTATCTAGGGGTCGTTGTGGACAACACATTCTCCATGCAAAAATTCATCACCCAGACCTGTCAGTCATGCTACTATCAACTACGGCGTATTAGTACAATTCGAAAGTACCTGTTCACTGATGTAACATCCAAACTTGTCACTTCTCTTATTCTTTCACGTCTGGACTATTGCAATTCTCTTTTGGCTGGTCTGCCAGCATCATCTATCCACTCCCTTTAACGTACACAAAACTCAGCAGCTCGTGTTGTCCTCAGAAAGAAAAAATCTGAGCACATTACCCCTCTCTTGCAATCTCTCCACTGGCTGCCCATACCACAGAGAGTAAACTACAAGATCAATACCCTCTGTTACAAATGTCTTCACAAAACTGCACCCTCCAACCTCTGTGAATGTCTTCACTTGTAAACACACCTTCCCACTCTCTCCCGCAGATACTTTGTCTTTAAGAATACGAAGATTCAACCTATCTACCGTTGGCCACCGCTCTTTCTCTGTTTCTGGTCCATCCATTTGGAATGACCTCCCTCTCTCCCTCGGCAAAAGCCTACTTATGACACTTTTAAATCCAGCCTCAAGACACACTTATTTCAAACCTAAGATTCTCTCCTCCTGTTTCCATCTCTTGTCATTCTGTGCCTGCCTTCAACATCTACCTGCCAATGTGTACAACCTTTATAAGTGTGCCCATGGTGTGTGTGTGTGTGTGTGTGTGTGTGTGTGTGTGTGTGTGTGTGTGTGTGTGTGTGTGTGTGTGCACTGGGCAGTGTGTCTGTGTGTACATTCGAATTTGCTAAAACTATAAATTGTTACAGTGGAACCCGCTTATAAGAAGCTCGCTTACAGTGAATCCCCCTTATAAGAAAGCAAAAAAATTTGTTCTATCGAAGGTATTATTTATTATGACTTAGGAAAGCTCAGATATTAGAATCTTGCTTATAAGAAACCCCTCTTATAAAAATGTCAATTTTTGGTCCCACCAGGATGTTAGCTGGATATAAGAAAGTCTAGTTGGTTTTGAGAACTTTACTTGCAATAGGAGACCTTCTTCAGTCTGTTTCCTGTAAGAACAGAGGTGACCAGAACGAACCAATTTAAGAACAACCATGACACCAGCAGCAGCAGCACAGCAACAACAACAACAAACTTAAGTAATTGTAGATAGGGTGTGTTTTATGTTTTTACTATTATGAAATGTCCAGTTAGCTATTATTTTACTCATTTACACTTTTGCTCGCTTATAAGAAAGCACATTCAAGATAGTGTTCAGGTGCTCGATATAAGAAAACCCGCTTAAAACAAAGCCCGCTTATAAGAAAACCTAAAATCGGGTCCAGACGACTGTCTAATAAGCCGGTCCCTATTTCACACGTGAAGGTGGGTTTGTTATGACAATTTATATTGGATAATTGTATTTGACATGATGTTAAATCATGATGTTGTACGTCTTCATGTGGATTTGGGGTTATGACAAAAACTGCGTTTTGGGGACTTTGTTTTTTATGCGGAGGCAGGGTTTGTGTTGTTTTCTTTTAAAAATATTTTCTGATGTATTAGACGGGTCTATTTCACGTGGGGGTAAGGTGGCTTTATGATGGTTGTATTTTGGAGGGGGTTATTCCAGGTTAAGGTGGGTTTATTATAACAGCAGCATGGATTTAGGCTACTTGTTTAATCTTTTATTTCATGACAATTGAATAAGCACTCATTTGCTTTTTAAAATTCTTATTTGTACATGTAATCCCCATGTGTATGCAGTTTTGTGAATTTTGTCATCCGTTCCCACCAGAGCACAATGGCCTACTCTTTCAAAAAGTGCAACCGGTTTTATCGTGTTTTCATATGTTAATGTAGAGCTAGGTTTATAACAATGATTCATTTTGGATGGATTTTAGAGGGCGTTATTTCATATGTAGAGGCGAGTTTATTGTAATGGCCTGTCTTAGCTGGCTTATTCTGCTATTGCCGAATGGTTAAGACCTTTGAACTTTAACCCCATGGGTTCAAATCTCGACAGCGTCTAATGGTGGGGATTTTTATGATCTCCCAGATCAACTTCAAGAACAGACCCGCAAGTGCCTCGATCCCCTTTGTGTATGTACACGCGCAGAAGATGAAATATGTACGTTAAAGATCGCCCAATTCACGTCTGCGTCACAAAAACACAAACACACCCAGTATAGCGTACATCCCCGAAGTTGGAATGCAGCTACCCTATGGTGGGCAATAATGGTCATTATACACAAAAATCTCACCATAGATGAACCTGGAACTCTTGCCAAGGAACAGGTAGGAGTGGAAGGTGACTTTATTTCACCTGTAAAGTGTTTTGGATGGATTTGTTTCACATGTAATGTGGAGGTGGGTTTATTACAGACAGTTGTATTTTGTATATTTTTCGTTCACATGTGGGTGCACGTTTATTATGACCGTTGTATTTTGGATGGCTTTCGTTCATTTGTTCGGGGAACAATTATATTTTAGATGACTTTACATTATCTGTGGGGACAGATTAGCGCAGTACAGGTGTCGGCCTACACCAGATGGCTTTATTTCAGATTGTTGTTTTATTATGGCGTATTTTAGATGGTTTTATTTTTTATTGGTCTATTATTTTTATATCAGGATAATGGAATTGAGGTGGGTTTGTTAAAACGTATTTTAGATAAGTGTTAGTTCACATGTGGAAGTGGCTTTATTATAATGTATTTTAGATAGTGCTATTTCACATGTGGAGGTGCGTTTATTACGGTGGATATATATTCTAATGCTTTATTTCATAATTATGTGGAGGTGTGTTTATTACGGTGGTTATATTTTCGATGGCTTTATTTACATGTAGTTGTGGGTCTATTATGACGTATTTTCGATGGCTTCATTTCACATGTGGAGGCGTGTTTATTACAGTGGTTATGTTTTAGATGGTTTCATTTCACACGTGGAGGTAGGCTACTAGATGGGATTATTATGGTGGTTATATTTATTTCACAAGTGGTGGTGGTTTGTTATTGCAATGGTTATACTTGAAGTGGATTTATTTGACGAGGTGGGCCCAGAGTTTATTACGGTGGTTATATTTTCGATGACTTTCTTTCACATGGATTTATTAACAACAGTTATCCACAAAATGGCTTTGTTTCACACGTGGGTGTGGGTTTATAATGATGGTTGTATGGCCGATTATAACGGTTGCATTTTTGATCGCTTTATTTTACATTGGTGGTGGGTTTACTTATTACATGGGGTGTAGTTTGGACGGATTTGTTCTACCTTCGAAGATGGGTTTATCACGACAGTTGTACTTTGGCTTATATCTCTTGGTTGTGGGGTTCATTTCACATGTGGAGGTGGTTTTATGTCGACATTTTCATTTGTGTTTTATTTCACATGTGGTCATGAGGTTTAATGTTTACAAGTTTCATCTTGGTTTTATTTCACATGTGGTTACAAGGTTTCATGTTAAGTTTCATTTTGGTTTTATTTCACGTCTCATTTTGGTTAAATTTCACGTATGGTTACAAGGTTTCATGTGGACAAAGTTTAGTTTTTTTCTCATGTGGTTAAATGTCGACCAAGTTTCATTTTGGTTTCATTTCACATGTGGTCATGAGGTTTAATGTTGAGAAGTTTCATTTCACGGTTTAATGTTAAGTTTCTTTTTTTTTCACTGTGGTTACGAGGTTTATCTCAGTTGTGAAGGTAGGTTTATAATGATTGTATAGTGGGTGGCTGTATCACATAATGGTTATGAGATTTAATGCAACAGTTGGATAATTATGTAATTCCTTTGTTTCACATGTGGAGGGGAGGGGGGGGGGGGAGTTGATTATGATGGTCATCCGACACATCTGTATTTTTATCTGTATTTTTTTATGCGTAGACATATTTATTGATCAGTTTTTTGGGTGTTTTTTTTTAAAGGTGAATTTATATGAGGAGGTGGGTTTGTTATTGGTGGGGCTTTCATTTTATACAAGGTTATAAAGTTTTATCATTGATGGTTTTTTGAAGACGGCTTTATTTTATAGTTACAAGGTTCATTATTGATGATGTTTTTTTAAAAACAGCTTTACTTTACAAGGTTCATTATTGATGATGGTTTTTTACGTTTATTTCATAAGTGGAGATGTGTTTCTTTAGGTGGCTTTATTTCCTGTGATGGGTTTATTACCGATTTAATTTTTAAAGATAGCTAATATGTGGTTATGTTTATTATGATAGTTTATTTTTGATGATTTTATTTCACATGTGGAAGTTTACTACTAATGTTTATTTATTCATTTTTTAATTTTTTGATTAAAGATGGCTTATTTCACATGTGGCGGTGGTTTATTACAACAATAGTATTTTAAAAGACAGTCTCCGATGTTGAGGTGGGTTTCAAGATGGTCATTTTAGATGACTTTATTTTGCATCTTTAGGGGAGCTCACCACAACGTCTTGGATGTTTTGTTTCACACGTGATGAAGGGTTTTTTTCTTATTTTGCATCACTTTATTTTACAAGCAGAGATGGGTTTCTTATTGCGGTCGCCTTTTTAGATCGCCTTATTTTACATATGGAGATGGTGTATTATGACGGTTACATTTTGGTAAGAGAGCTGGGTGTGGAGTAGTATTTCAAATTACAAATATTTCAACAAGTGTGAAGAGAAGAAGTGCAGCCATGTTTTTACGACTGTGCTGCTGTAGAAGGTAGTGTTTGTTCAGTCAAGGTAAATCACTGGATAAACATACAACACACAGATCAAAGCGCGCATGCGTGCGCACACACACACACACACACACACACACACAACACACACACACACACACACACGCACAAATAAAAGAAGCCAAAAACACGGGCATGCACGAACCTCCTCCCCTCCCCCTCAGCAGCCAATTTAGAATTGAACTTTCTCCATCCATTTTTGAAACTAGGGTTGAGGGAGAAGGGGTGGGGGGTGGGGGACTCTTGTAATAGGGCTGCAGTAAACATCTTTTTGTATAAGCTGCTGCAAAGGGGGTGGATAGGTGAGGGTTGTAGTCATTTTGGTTTGTTTGTTTTTTATTTCACAAGTGGTATTACCTAAGATGCAGTATTTTAGATGGCTTTAAATCAGCACTGGAGAGAGAGAGAGAGAGAGAGAGAGAGAGAGAGAGAGAGAGAGAGAGAGACAGAGACAGAGACAGAGACACAGAGAGAGAGAGAGGTGGGGGGCTCAAGTCCTGACAGTTGAATGTCAGCATAGGAATGATTTCACAGTGTGTAGTAAATGATGGCTATTTTGGATGCTGTTATTATGCGACACTCCCCCATGAAATAAGTCACTTTGCACCAAACCAACTTTTGCAATTGGAGCATTTTAGGCAGGTGGGGTCAGGATCGTGAATTTAAGATTTAGATTGATTATCAAACTATAGGCATTGCCTTTTCCTGAAATGTCAAGCCGTAATTTTCTTTTATTTTGCTTTAAAACGCTTTTTAAAATACCCAAGCCCTCCTTCTGACCTTCCGTTATGATGCTAAACAGGTCCATTTCTCATTCTGCCACATCCCGCAGTGCACAATTTCAATTTGTGATAACTTTTTCACAGAATTGTCCAATTTTCAATCCGTTGTTGTATTGATACCTTTACAAAATTTTTCCAGATTTATTATATGTCAATATATAAAAATTTGTACGTGTGTGCAACGACTATTATGTGTATGTCAGAAATATGAGCAAAAAAGTTGAAGTGTGGTGGTGTGTGGGGTGGGGTGGGAGTGGGGGGGGGGGGGGGGGGGGGGGGGGGGGGGGGGGTGGGGTAATGGTTATAATGCAGTAGCAGGTATGCTTTCTTTCAAGTTCAAGGGATGAAGCCACTGACAACCAGAGGCAGGGCCTAATTTTTCCAGGAAACTTGAGTAAGGCAGAGAGAGTGATGTCATGATTGCAAAGGAGTTGTACTTAAGCACCCACTTCATTAATAGTCTCACCCCCCCCTCCCCCCCCCTTTACAATCTGAAACTACAGCTCTACTCAAGCTCTCCTATATACTACTGCAGTAATTCCCCCCCCCCCCCCCCCCCCCCTCCCCAACCCCCAAATTGTTTTTTATCATTTTGAGATTATAAATTCTATCAATCCTGTGTGTGTCAGTATTGTAATTACCCTTCATGGGACAACTGAAGTATTTTTAACTTGATCATTCTAAAACTATAGCCCTCCATAATACTACGTCATTTATACACAACTGCCACACAAACTCCAGAAATCCCTCCCCCACCCCACCCAAAAAAAAAACCTAAACTAATTTACTCCCCCTCCCCCCCCCCCCCCCCCCCCCCCAAAAAAAATTCCCCAGTGCTGAAAACAGGCATGCCTACCTTTCAGTTTTACTTTCAGAGACAAGCCACAGACAATTGACACTGAAATACTCCACAGTGCTCAAACTACAGCCTTGTGAAATATTATTTACTATTTCTCACTGGTGAAACTACAGCCTTGTGAAATATTTATTATTCCCCAGTGTTACACTACAGCCTTGTGAAATATTATTTATTATTTCTCAGTGGTGAAACTACAGCCTTGTGAAATATTTATCATTTCGCAGTGGTGACAATACAGTCATGTGAAATATTTATTATTTCTCAGTGTGACACCACAGCCTTATGAAATATTATTTATTATTCCCTAGTGGTCAAACTACAGCCATGTGAAATATTATCTATTATTTCTCAGTGGTGACAATACAGTCATGTGAAATATTATTTATCATTTCCCAAAGCAGCATGAGTGTGGTTAACAAGTGGATGGGTGACCGTTTGTGTACCTTGGCTTCAGCACAGTCCCCAGTTCACACAGCTGTAAATGGGTACCTGCCCTCTTTAGGGTCAGGGAAGGTAAAGCAGCGAGGGAGAGGAGATGGGCACCGCCCTCAATATGCTGGATCCTAGAGAAGCCGAGGTCTCTGATGCCTTGCTTCCCTACGACCACATAGGTTATGGGGCACTGTTACCTTTTTAAAAAAAAATTACCACTACCCAACGCCACTGAAACTACTACCATTTAAAATACTACTTCATTGCACATACCTGCTACTGAAACTAAAGCCATCCAAAATAATCATATTCCACCCCCAACTTCAATGACTTGCTCAGTGCTCTTGCAAAGCTTCTTCCTGTCTGGGCGTAACACTGTCTTGTGATCACCATCTGCACACAGTACAATCGTTTGTACACATCAGTTACCACATGACACGGTACAACCATTTGCACATGTCAGTTACCACATAACACAGTATCATCAGTGAAATAATAAATACTCTAAATTACTTTTATTGGCATTTTACGGCTATTCAAAGGTGATGACTGATCTCACAAAGGCAATGATTATAGCACGACAGGAACAAAGTAAATACACGCCAAATCAAAATAATAACCAAAAATATCATAATTTCTACCAATTGTCAAAACCCAGTTTTGGTCTTCTCTTTCTGTATCCATATCACATGGTTCATAACACACGATATCAATACGACGTCAAATGATTTCAACTAAACCAATGTAGCCTAATTATTCTGCTAACTGCACATCTTGCGCACACGTTAAAACCAGTTCCGCTTTTCGTGAAGAGTAGGCCATTGTGTGCCAGTGGGAATGGATGAAAAAATTCACAATACTGCATACACATAGGGACTGGATAAAAAATTTTAAAAACATGGTTATTCCAGCATTCCCCCCCCCCCTTCCCCCCTCAAAAAGAGCTAATCTACCATGAATTTCAAAGGCACTTTTCAGATATAAAGAAAACAGTATTGTTGTCTGTCCCATGCAGCTTCTGTATTCTGTGCTTTTCTAATGATAGTCACTACTGCAATATTACATATCTGATTACAGATGTCCTTTCTTTGTCAACAGCAATGAAAGACATAGAAGTTGTTTTTTTTTGGGGGGTTTTAACGGTATCATGTTCTTTGAGGTGAAAATAAGAAGAGTCCCTTCTTTTACCATTTTACAGCTCAACTTTCATGCATTATTTATGTCGTTACCAGTATTACACTATATCAATGATTATCATAAAGTCTTTATTACCTTTAAGTCCCAGAATCTTTGATCGTTACCTTGCCAGATGGGGTCTCAGCCATTTTTTTTAACATTTAAAAAATATATAGTAACACATTTTTAGGTTTGCAAAAATTCATTATTTTGTTTGCAAAATGTTTTTTTTGAGGGGGGGGGGGGGGTGCAAAAGTATTTTTGAAAAAAGAAGTGCAAGGTATTTTTCACATTTCCTCCAAATGAGTTCAGATGTTTTTGCTTAATTGGACTGATTAGAACAGATTCTTTAGGAAACTGAGGTGCTTCAAAAAACACCTGCACAATAATGAACTCTATGACAGACCTAAGTTTATTGTCATTTGAAAGTGATTCTGTTCTTGCAAAATCTATGTTTTACAATTTGTACAGGTCATTTCCAAAACATTTTTCTTGTGAATTTTCATATAATAATCCATAAATTGTGTTTAAAGACTTGAAATACTAAGTATTCAAAAAATGTGACATGTGCTTGCTCCAGTATTATTTCAGTCCACCATATAAATATCTGATTGCTCAGTGCTCAATAGTTTACATAAGAAAAAAAGAGTTGACTTAAATGAGAAATACGGCAATAATATTAAAGGTGCTGTGTGTCATTCCCAGCAAGCTGTGATAATGGCAGTTGCTAAAATGATTCTTCAGCCAGTGGTAGGAAAGCTGCAATAGTATTAACCTTTAGGACAATATTTCACCCCTATTTTTCACCATTCCTTCTCTACCCCATTGTTTACATTTATTTTCAATAGATCTATACAGTTGTCTAAATCACCTTGAAGTGAATGGACAATGAGAAGAAATTAGAGAACTAACTGATTAAGCAGTCTAATAGTTCTGAAATAAATACCGTTTCACTGCCAACTGCAAAACGAATCCAAACAATGCCAGTCACAACCATTTTCACACTGTCTATCCTGCAGTTCGCTTTTCCTTCTGATGTTGTGGTGCTAACACTGTGATACTAAATATTTCGCATGTTTGTAGATTTTGTGTGTGTTTTGGGCTAGCACAAGTTTGTGTGTAGGTTTTTTTGTTGTTTTTTTAAAAATAATTTTTATTTTGTTTTCACAAATTTGTGTACATCCCTATTCAGAGCCACGGTGTTGCTATTGTGCTCTGACCACCAGGCTATCCTGTCCCCTACATAAAAACACATGCACTCACACCTACACATGGTTGGATATGGCGCTCCAAAACAGCTCTGATGTCTTGTCTGTCCTGGTGCATCAGCCCTGGAAACATAAAAAAATAACATAAAACCATTGTCTTTTAACAATATCTGCATCTACCCCTCCCCCTCCCCCAAGGTAACTTATACATGGTGTGTGTGTGTGCAACACATCTGTCTTAACAGCAAGAAATCATGCGTTCAATCCCCATGTGGATCCAAACTTCCCCCCATCCACTTCACCTTGAGTGATGGTCTGGGTGCTAGTTCTCTGGATGAGTTGACAAACCAAGATCCCATGTGCAATTCGGTATTTAGCACACATTTCAAAATCTACAGCAACAAGAGAATTGTCCCTGGCAAAAAATATGTAGAAAAAATCCACTCTCTCAGGGACACCTATATCCGCAGAGAGAAAGAAAAAAACAACAAAAATTTAATTTATTTGTTTCTTGTTTATTTTAGATAAAAGAATGTTTAATTTTGTATGTGCGTGTGCATTTGTGAGAGTCTAAATTTGAAATATATCAATTTTTTGTGTAGTCACATGTGTTTGAATGATTCAACTGCTAGTGCTTTAATTAGTTTGCTTTGCAAGATTCACTCATTCAGTGCTCTAGAAATTACATTGTATTAATATCCTCATTCCTGAATATGTGCTTTAGAAAATCATCACAATTTTCATACTGCATTTTACTAGAAGACTTGTCTTGGTCTTCCATATGCTTTCATTTATAATTTGACAATAATTGTCTGTTATTTTCATAAACTGTTCTTGATATTTTTATTCATAAAATTTTTAATCTTTTAAAGCAATTATGACAGGTGGCTGGGGGCATGTGGTGAGGGAGAGGGAGGGGGTGTTGAAGAAGGGGGGGGGGGGGGGGGGGGGGGGGGAGGGGGAGAGGGAGGAGAGAGCTGGAGGGAGCAAGAGGTATATTTGACACCCAGGGTGACTTCTCTGTGTATTTTACCCTAGAAATTTTTTCCCATCTGGATGTATGTTTTCTTAAAGACAAAATCACTATTTCATGATGTACAGCACTGGGAGACTGTCTTGGTCATTTTATGTCGTTTAAGTTATTACACGATTTTACATCTTATGTTATTCATAGATTGTCACTTTTTAGCAATCATGACAGGTGGTGGAAAGTTGAAGTGAGGGGGACTTGGGAGAGAGGGGGGGTGTGGGGGGGAATGAAGAGAGAGAGAGAGAGAATCCAGCAGCACATGACCAGACCTCAGTGATGGCTTGTATCTTATGTAAACATGCATGTGTGTGTGTGTGTGTGTGTGTGTGTGTGTGTGTCTGTGTGTGTGTGGTGTGTGTGTGTGTGTGTGTGTTGAAGGTGGCTGTCTAAAGATGTTATGAAAAAAAAAAGATTGTCCTTGAATTAAAATAATAAATAAATAAATAATAAATAAATGCACACACACACACATATCACTTACTTACGCCCGAGTCCCAACGCCGTCATCCAAAGAACTCAGCATCTCCACACACCCACTGGAACACACTGAATAGAACATTAAGACACATCACATGGAATAGAACATGTGTAAAACACATGTCAACAGTAATGATTGTAGCACAACAGCAACTCCTGGCTTACATCTCCCCCCCCCCTTCTCCTACAGAATTTCTTCACTCCCCCTCCTGCCCCCCCCCCCCTTCCAACCTCTTCCTTCTCCCATCCCCTTAACTCCGTCTGTAGTCCCTAATGCTCCACCTCAATATCAACATTTTTTTATGTTTTCAGGTCTTTAGTGCACCGATTATTCCATGAAAAAGCTCATTTTCTTCCTTGGATGAAACTACATTTATTACTGTACATTTATTACTGTACATTTATTACTGTATGAACCACTGTTGATTTTTTTTAGTTTAACTATATAGCATGTTTGGAATATTGTTATTTTGCTGTTATTCCTTGGCTAGAGCTCAGAGGTTTACCAATTGTGATACTTTAACTTACGCGGCTGTTTACCCCCCCCCCCCCCCCCCCCACCATTTAAAGCAGCTGTATTCCAACTTCAGGGAATGATATCTACACACAACACCAGAGTGCAAGCATTTTACAAATTTTGTCATCCATTTCTACCTGCAGCGTATAAATAGCCTCTTCTTCAGAAAGGTGGAATGGGCTTTAACGTGTATGCAATATCTGTGTGTATTTGCGCACACGACCTTGGTTTGTTTTCTAAACCAAAGGACTTTGGGGGAGGGGAGGGGTGGAGTCAGTACTCCTGTTAACTCCAGGGAAAAAATCCCTTTCAATGGGCATCTTGGTGAAGGATCGAACCTAGGCCATCAGATAATAAGTTCAATGGTCTAACCACAAGGATAATGGAATAAGCACTTTTTAAAAAATATACATATGTATACATACATACATACATACATACATACATACATACATACATACATACATACATACATACATATGTGTGTGTGTGTATGTGTGTGTGTGTGTGTGTGTGTGTGTGTGTGTGTGTGTGTGTGTGCGCGTGTGTGTGTGCGCATGTGTGTGTGTGCACGTGTGTGTGTGTATTTATTCATGGATGATTGCATTTGTGTAAATAATTTCAATATAAGCGCTTTGATTTGTTGCTTTACATGATCCAGCGCTATATAAATTCCATACATTATTATCATTACTAACAAAATAATAAAGCCCTGTGTCTACCCACTCAATAGGCACAGTCACTATCAACGGCCCCAAAGTGTAAAGGACAGTGCTCCCTGCTGCAGTTAAACATCCAAAACTCCTGGCACAGGGATAGCAGAGGGTACTACACTACAAGGAGCTAGCTTCTACTGACAGACAGAAGCAGTAAGCTATGCTACACTACAGTGGTATGGACAACAGACAGACCATAACAGTGGATCAGTTGTCTAAAGGTAACATGCCTTCCTAGAAAGTGAAAAAAGTCCGGGTCGGAAGTGTGCGGTGGTTTGAACCCGTTTCGGCCAAAAACCTTTCCCCCGTCCATTAGAGTCTTAGACCATGAGTGGTGGTCTGGGTGCTAGTCTTTTGGATAAGACAATATACCAAGGTTCCGTGTGTTACACAAAATGATTTAGCTCATGTAAAAGAACCCATGGCAACAAGAGAGTTGTCCCTGGCAAAATTCTGTAGGAAAAAGCCACTCAGATAGGGAAACAAATACAGTTACAGACAGGAAAACAAAACAAAAAAACCTGTGGGAATGTGCTTTCCCCGGGGAAAACAGCCTTAATTTCACACAGAGAAATATATCCCGATTCAAAGTGGTGTAAAAATTTTAAAAAATTTAAAAATTTAAAAAACGAGAACAGAGGGATGGCTGTAAATGGCAAAGAATGCATCTGGGAAAGTCTGGCCACAATGCAAGCTCTGGCCTGGGACAGTCACATAGGAAATGATGTTAAAAAAAAATAATAACATGCTTTCCCCCCCCCCCCCCCCCCCCCCCTCTTGAAAAAAAAGTGTTCTTGTGATGCTTTGATTCATGTCGTCTGCATCTGGTCACCGCCATATCTGAAACAAGACCACACAATTCATGTTAAAATGAAATCTTAACACAAATATAATCAGTTTATAATCACACCACACATCCTTCTCTCCTATTTTATTTTATATTTTATTTATTTTTTTATATCAAGGATAATGAAAAAAGCCTTCATATGCTTTTTTACATCCAGTCCCCGTGTGTATGCAGTTTTGTAAATGTCATCTGTTCCCACCGGCACACAATGGCCTACTCTTACGAAAAGCGGAACAGGATTTAACCTGTGCCCAAGATTTTCTGCGTGCGTTCGCACATGCAGCCTCAGTTTATAGTCTCATCTGAAAAGACTTTTGGGCGGAGTGGAGTCAGCACTGATGTTAACTCCAGAGAAAAAATAACCTAAACACCAGGAATCGAACCTGGGTGTCAAATTGCGCACACACACAATACACACACACACACACACACACACACACACACACACACACACACACAACACACACACACACACACACACACACACACACACCACACACACACACACACACACACACACACACTTTCCTGTCTGCTATCACTATGTAGTGGAAGGACATTAATTAAACTGAACAACAACAACACACACCACACACACACACACACACACACACACACACACACACACACACACACACACACACACACACACACACACACAAAGCATCCTTACTGTGTAGAGAAGTAGTCACACCGATTTTTTCTCTACTTTTGTTTGTTGTTTTTTTATAGTCCCATTGCCCCAGGAAATTAACAGTATGGATTTTTCTTATTTTGTTTTCTTCATCTTATTTTGTTTTAAATATCCCTTTGCACCAAGCAACTGGTGCTGCGGATTTTTCTCTTTCTTCTAATGCTTCAATTGTATCAACAACAACAACCAACAAATGGGAAGTATGGGTTTTGTTCTCTGTTATTTATTTTTAGATTGGACCTTAATACCCCCATTGCATCAAGAAGTGAACGCTATGAACTGCTTTCTTTTCTTTGTTTTGTTTTTAATACCCCTACTGCAGAAAGCAGACACAGGATTTTTCTCTTTTTATTTTTGTTTTCGCTTTGTTTTTAATACACCTACTGCATCAAGAGGACACTGAGAAATGTTCCTTTCTTTTGTTTTTTGCAGGTTAAAAAAAAAGTTGATATCCTTATTGCAGAAAGCAGACACTTGATTTTTTCTCTTCGTATTTTTGCTTTGTTTTTAATACCTCTACTGCATCAAGAGAACACTATGAATTGTTCCTTTCTTTTGTTTTTTGTAGGTTTAAAAAAAAAGTTAATATCCCTATTGCAAAAAAGCAGACACTTGATTTTTTCTCTTTGTATTTTTGCTTTGTTTTTAATACCTCTACTGCATCAAAAAATGGATGTTATGGGTTTTTTTCTCTGTTTATTATCTTCCTTCTGCTTGGTATCTTCCTACTGCACAGCTGTCAGTTTCCCCCACTTTCAGCTGTTCTCAGTTGCTGTCCACTTCATTCCATCCCTGCCCAGCTGGTGCTAATTATAACAGGAACTGACCACACTTGGACTAGGCAAAAGGAAAGGGCGCACTGAATTTTACACTCTCAGAACTCAAAAATTTAATTGATATAGGCCTTTGCCCCAGTCAAAAACAAGAACAGCAGTGAAGATTAACAAAATGTATTCATACATGGGGTGCATTGTATCGAATATCCAAAACAAAGAGCAGCATAGAACAACAGATGCGATTAAGACTTTGTGGGAGAGAGGTGCTTTTTCCTTAGTTCAAAGGCAAATGCAAGTACTGGGAGAGCTCTATGGTGTGTTTCAGCACCAAATGGGTTAATGGCTAATCTTCCCATGGAAAGTGAAAATTTTGCACTCTTGACTGAGTGATGTTGGATTTGCCCACTGTGGCTGCATCAAGAAATGCACATGATGCTGTTTTTCCTCAACAAAGTTTAGTTTTAAAAAAATGTGTTGACATAAGCAATCAGTGTGTAAAGCAGTGTTTCCTGCATGACTGAACTGTTGTGAAGACACACTATCAAGGCAAACAATGCACATTTAGGGAAAAAAAAGTGGCACTGTTCTGTGGTGATGATGCTCCCCCTTGGGATAGATAGGAACCTTAACTTTCAAAAAGAGAAATCTATAATACTGAGGTGTGATGCTACAACAAAGCACTCTGACAACCATAATAACAATAATAATCATAAGGCTTACAATAGTTATCATTATTATCATTAAACTACTACTACTACTACTACTACTATTAATAATAATAATGTGATAATAATAATTCTGAAGCCATAATTTAATATCATGATGATGATTATCATAAGTGTAGCAAAAGTAGTGATATTACGATTATTCTTCATAACATTATCCTCTTTAATGCCATGGCCATCTATTGTATGAACAAAACACACAAAAGAAGTCAACTTTTTCTTGATTTAGTTGATACCTTTTCACCTATCCTCTTTGGTGCACCCCCCCCCCCCCCCCCCCCCCCCAAAGAAAAAAAACAACAACAACAAAAGCAAACCCCAAACAAAACAACCAAAAACAAAAACAACAAAACAGCAACAACAAACACACCTAACAAACAATTTTTTTAAAACACCTTAAACAATTAATTTTGATACCAATACCTTAAAATAAAACAACCCAGAACACTGTGTACTTATATATTACAAAAAATATGTGATTTAAAGAATTGTAAAAAAAATCTCTCCAAATGGTTAAACCATATAACAAGAAAAACAATACGCAAACAACTTGCTTCATAAAAAATATATATATATATATATAAAAAACCAAGCCATACACCAAGTGTCAACACAATGACACAGTGTTCTACAATATCTTAGAGCTGAACATTATGCCAATAATAACAATGTTAACCATTACCACAATAACACAATATCCCACAGCATTTCCGACTTAAAAACAACAACAGTAACATCATTACAATTACCACAATATTCCATATCTGTAAACATACGTCAATGATGCTATTTCACAGGCACCTGGGTGGCAGGTAGGCATGAAACACACATTTCATACATTGCTTTCAATACACAATTTTTTCAAGAAAGGTTTGGTTTTTTTTCCTTTCTTTTTTTTCTTCTTTTCTTTCATTTTTTCTTCCTTTTTTCTCCTCTCTTTTCTGTATTTTTTTCTTCTTTTTTTGTTTTGGTTTTATTTGGGTTTTTAAAGTATTTTTTTCATTTTCTTTTTACCTTTTTTCTGTTTTTTTTCTTTCATTTCTTTTTGAGGAGGAGGACATTACAGAACAAAAAATTCCACACATACATCATTCTCTTTCTTTCCTCTTCTTTGCCAAACGTTATTTTTTCCCAGAAAACACTTCTGTCAACACTACCATGTTCCAAAACAACAATTCAAACCACATCACACAGATAATAAAAAAAACAAAAACAAAACAGGACTGTCCATGTGACAGATTAAAAAAAAAAACACGCAAAGAACAAAAACCAACCAAGTCAGCTGTATCATAAAAATAGGACTGTCCATTTGACAGATTAAAACATACAAACAAAAAACAACCAAATCAGCTGTCTGTTCTTTCATATGACTCACACAGAATGCCATTTCTATCACTTGTATTTCCATTTCACATTCAAAAACCCAAACTTTAAAAACAATAGGGATTTTTGGGCAACTCGCACAATAATAAAAAAAAAAGGGGGGGGATGAGAAAAAAAAACACCATCCATTCATTAAATTGGTGAGTGGTCTGCCCCATTTCTGTCATTTTCATGCCACTTCCATTCCCAACAATAAAAACAATATACTATTTTAACTGACGGAGCACATACCTTGCAAGCACTCAAAGTATTGTACAATCACACTGAGATGAAAAAAACAAAACACGGAAAATTTAATAATAAGCACATTCCTCATCATCATCAACGGGGAAAAAATAAGAACTACTCAGATAAAAAAATGCAGTGTTCACATATTTGTACTTTTTTCATGGACAGAACAAATATGGATAT
>CM060341.1:35122197-35142197 GCA_030674155.1 Stramonita haemastoma | reverse complement strand
CACACAACACACACACACACACACACACACACACACACAAGGAGGCATTGAGTCACATCTCCTCTAGCCTACTCACTACTCTCCCCCCCCCCCCCCTCCAACAAAACACACACACACACACACACACACACACACACACACACACACACACCACACACAAAGGAGGAATTGAGTCACATCTCCTCTGACCTAGTCTAGCCCCCCCCCCCCCCCTCCTCCTCCAACAACAATAACAACCACCACACACACACACACACTCACACACACAGAGGCATCAAGTCACATCTCTCTCAGTGTACCCCCCCCCCCCCCCCCCCCCCCCCCACACACACACAGAGGAATTAAATCACATCTCCAATCATTATTATTCCCAGAATACTCTCTCTCTCTCCCCTTCTCTTCCCCCCCCCCCCTACCAAGTATAGATAGACTACAGGTAAGTTTTTAAAAAAATGATTTCAAACAATCTCTTTCAAACTGTGATGCTGATACAACACAAGGAAGAAAAGCAACCAATAGACATCATCAAAAAAAAAAAAAAGGAAAGAAAACCCCAGTCGAAATGCATATTCATTTCCATCATAAAATCACAATCAAAAGAAGAACAAAAAAAACCCAGTCAAAATGCATATTCATTTCCATTGTGAAATTCAAAATTTTGGGCATTACTCCCTGATAAACATGTCACATGCGTAAATATTCCCAATATAAATATCAAAACATTTGGAATTCTACACCTGTAATATAACTCACAGCCCAATTTTGTTTTTAATTCCCACACACAAAGAAGAAAATACACAAGCAAAAAAAAATTTTTTTTTAAAATATATATATATATATATATATATATATATATATATATATATATATATATATATATATACACATACATATATATCAAAAATAAAGAAAACAAAAGTTTAAAAAAAAAAGATAAAAAAATAAAGCAAACTTTTTTCACTGACTATGATGCCAAAACATCTTTTAAAAAGCAGAATAAAAATAAAGGCAAAGAACTCGCACATGCACACAAAAAACGAAAAAAAGAAAAGAATATATCTTTCCATCATTCAACATATTTCTTTCATTACTTTTTGACAAAGATGTCACATATGTAAAAATGCTAACATTTCTATGAATACCACAGCTTATTTTGTGTTCAACACTATCTTTAAACTAACTCAGCAATTAAATAGATTAATCTGAAGGAGAAGAAAATCCTATCATACACACACATTTCATGTAACTTTACAAGTATGTGCACACAGAGTATTTACTCACACGCACATACACACACCTATTCAGATAGCATATAATCATATGTATACACAAGGACTTTCTCTCTCCATGTCTAGTCACATAAAAATAATTGGCAACTTGAAAAAAATATGCATGTAAACTGCTGATTATCTGCAAAAACTTACCCAGGTTTTCAGTAATCTTTAACTACTTAACACCTTTTGGGTACTGATATCAGTCTGACATAATTTGCCCAGGTTGCCCATGATACAGTTTACAACCCCATGTATGCAGACAGACAGACAGACAGACAGACAGACAGACAGACAGACAGACAGACAGACAGACACACACACACACACACACACACACATGCAAGGAGGAATAAAGTCACATCTCCTCTCACCCCCCCCCCCACACACACACACACACCTTATCTGTCATTTCATAAATGTTGTACATAAGCAGAAATTCTCCTTTTCATGGAATTCAATTGTTGTCAATTTCATGAAATCTATATCAAACTATGATGCCAATATATTAACCCTCTCCCCCCCAAAAAAAAACCAAAAAAAAACCAAAAACAAACAAAAAAAACACACACCAATTTTTTTTAAAAGACCCCCCAAAACCAACTAAACCCCAATACATATTTCTATCCATCATCCAACATGGCTTTGGTTATTACTTTCCAACAAATATGTCACATACGTGAATAAGTTAACCTATCCATGAATATCACAACTTATTTTCTATTCAACACAATCTGCAATACAACTCACAGCACAAAAATAGATGTGGCAGGGCGGTAATTAGATTACTTCCCTTGCGATCGGAACTGTCAATCGCAGCGACGTGGGTAAAACGTTTGGATCCACACCTGTGAATTGTGCGACGTTCTGTATCGTTGGGGGGTGGTCGAAAGCCGGCCTCTGCATGCACTTTGCCCGTAGCGGTAAAATGTAGTATTTATGCAGCCTCTCTTTAGAGGCCACATTCCCACTGTCTGACCGTGCTGTCGTCGCCGAGAAGTTGTACAGAGTCGCGGCAGATCAAATATCTGCGCTCTGTTACATAGTGGCGCTGCGAGCAGGATGGAAAGAACTTAGGGCTACTGATTTGAGCGTCAAATACGCTGGTCAGTACCCACTGTGCCTCGGGACGCGGCACAAAGTCAGCGGTGGTGGATGTGGCAGGGCGGTAAGTAGATTACTTCCCATGCGATGGGAACAGCCAATCGCAGCGTTGTGGATCTAATTTTAGATCAACACCTGTGAATTGTGCGATGTTCTGTATCGTTGGGGGTTGGTCGAAAACCGTCCTCTGTATGCACTTTGCCCGTAGCGGTAAAATGTAGTATTTATGCAGCCTCTCTTTAGAGGCCACATTCCCACTGTCTGACCGTGCTGTCGTTGCCGAGAAGTTGTACAGAGTCGCGGCAGATCAAATATCTGCACTCTGTTACAAAGTGGCGCTGCGAGCAGGATGGAAAGAACTTGGGACTACTGATCTGAGCGTCAAATACGCTGGTCAGTACCCACTGTGCCTCGGGACGCGGCACAAAGTCAGCGGTGGTGGATGTGGCAGGGCGGTAATTAGATTACTTCCCTTGCGATCGGAACTGTCAATCGCAGCGACGTGGGTAAAACGTTTGGATCCACACCTGTGAATTGTGCGACGTTCTGTATCGTTGGGGGGTGGTCGAAAGCCGGCCTCTGCATGCACTTTGCCCGTAGCGGTAAAATGTAGTATTTATGCAGCCTCTTTTTAGAGGCCACATTCCCACTGTCTGACCGTGCTGTCGTCGCCGAGAAGTTGTACAGAGTCGCGGCAGATCAAATATCTGCGCTCTGTTACATAGTGGCGCTGCGAGCAGGATGGAAAGAACTTAGGGCTACTGATTTGAGCGTCAAATACGCTGGTCAGTACCCACTGTGCCTCGGGACGCGGCACAAAGTCAGCGGTGGTGGATGTGGCAGGGCGGTAAGTAGATTACTTCCCATGCGATGGGAACAGCCAATCGCAGCGTTGTGGATCTAATTTTAGATCAACACCTGTGAATTGTGCGATGTTCTGTATCGTTGGGGGTTGGTCGAAAACCGTCCTCTGTATGCACTTTGCCCGTAGCGGTAAAATGTAGTATTTATGCAGCCTCTTTTTAGAGGCCACATTCCCACTGTCTGACCGTGCTGTCGTCGCCGAGAAGTTGTACAGAGTTGCGGCAGATCAAATATCTGCACTCTGTTACAAAGCGCATGGGAAGTAATCTACTTACCGCCCTGCCACATCCACCACCGCTGACTTTGTGCCGCGTCCCGAGGCACAGTGGGTACTGACCAGCGTATTTGACGCTCAAATCAGTAGCCCTAAGTTCTTTCCATCCTGCTCGCAGCGCCACTATGTAACAGAGCGCAGATATTTGATCTGCCGCGACTCTGTACAACTTCTCGGCGACGACAGCACGGTCAGACAGTGGGAATGTGGCCTCTAAAAAGAGGCTGCATAAATACTACATTTTACCGCTACGGGCAAAGTGCATGCAGAGGCCGGCTTTCGACCACCCCCCAACGATACAGAACGTCGCACAATTCACAGGTGTGGATCCAAACGTTTTACCCACGTCGCTGCGATTGACAGTTCCGATCGCAAGGGAAGTAATCTAATTACCGCCCTGCCACATCCACCACCGCTGACTTTGTGCCGCGTCCCGAGGCACAGTGGGTACTGACCAGCGTATTTGACGCTCAGATCAGTAGTCCCAAGTTCTTTCCATCCTGCTCGCAGCGCCACTTTGTAACAGAGTGCAGATATTTGATCTGCCGCAACTCTGTACAACTTCTCGGCGACGACAGCACGGTCAGACAGTGGGAATGTGGCCTCTAAAAAGAGGCTGCATAAATACTACATTTTACCGCTACGGGCAAAGTGCATACAGAGGACGGTTTTCGACCAACCCCCAACGATACAGAACATCGCACAATTCACAGGTGTTGATCTAAAATTAGATCCACAACGCTGCGATTGGCTGTTCCCATCGCATGGGAAGTAATCTACTTACCGCCCTGCCACATCCACCACCGCTGACTTTGTGCCGCGTCCCGAGGCACAGTGGGTACTGACCAGCGTATTTGACGCTCAAATCAGTAGCCCTAAGTTCTTTCCATCCTGCTCGCAGCGCCACTATGTAACAGAGCGCAGATATTTGATCTGCCGCGACTCTGTACAACTTCTCGGCGACGACAGCACGGTCAGACAGTGGGAATGTGGCCTCTAAAAAGAGGCTGCATAAATACTACATTTTACCGCTACGGGCAAAGTGCATGCAGAGGCCGGCTTTCGACCACCCCCCAACGATACAGAACGTCGCACAATTCACAGGTGTGGATCCAAACGTTTTACCCACGTCGCTGCGATTGACAGTTCCGATCGCAAGGGAAGTAATCTAATTACCGCCCTGCCACATAAATAAATTTGAAAATCTCGGATGGTAAAGGATGGGACAGGACACGATGGGATGGGATAGGATGGCACAATATAATACACAACAATATGCATGGTATGGAAGTATAATGTAGTATAGTGCAGAACACAGGAGAGTAGTGCCATACCACTACACTACACAGTTTATCTTCCTGAAAATAAAGCTACCCTGCCTAAGACAGCATATAACCACAGTACAGTGCCACATTTTTTCCCTTTTTAAATCTTGCACATGCTTGTTTGGATGGTAACAGTTTTTCAGCACAATATAGAATGGAATATTCTATTGCTGAAGTGGATTCTTCACCATTTAAGCCAAAAATGGGATAAGTCACCACTAAACCCAAAAGTGCAATAAACAAAGACACCACTAAAGCAAAAAATGTGATTTAAAAAGTCACCACTGAAGCCAAAAGTGTGATAAAGAAAGTCACCATTAAAGCCAAAAATGTGATAAGTCACCACTAAACCCAAAAGTGCGATAAACAAAGACACCACTAAAGCCAAAAATGTGATTTAAAAAGTCACCACTGAAGCCAAAAGTGTGATAAAGAAAGTCACCATTAAAGCCAAAAATGTGATAAGTCACTACTAAACCCAAAAGTGCGATAAACAAAGACACCACTAAAGCCAAAAATGTGATTTAAAAAGTCACCACTGAAACCAAAAGTGTGATAAAGAAAGTCACCACTAAAGCCAAAGATGTGATTAAGTCACCACTTAAGCCAAAAATGTGATTAAGTTACCACTAAAGCCAAAAATGTGATAAAGTAACAACTAAAGCCAAAAATGTGATAAAGTCACCACTAAAGCCAAAGATGTGATTAAGTCACCACTTAAGCCAAAAATGTGATTAAGTTACCACTAAAGCCAAAAATGTGATAAAGTAAGAACTAAAGCCAAAAATGTGATAAAGTCACCACTAAAGCCAAAAATGTGATTAAGTCACCACTAAAACCAAGACAGTCACAAAAGAAAGTAACCGCTAAAACAAAGATGCCATAAAGTCACCACTGAAGCCAAGAAAGTGATCAAGTCACCACTAAAGCCAAGACAGTCATAAAGAAAGTCACCACTAGCCTAAAGCCAAAAATGCCATAAAGTCACCCTTAAAAGGCAAGGATGTAATAAAGAAAACTCACCAGTAAGGCAAGAATGTGATCATATCACCACTAAAGCCAAGAATAAAGCCAAGACTGTGATCATATCACCACTAAAGCCAAGAATAAAGCCAAGATTGTGATCATGTGACATAAGCCAAGAATGCAATACAGAAAGTCACTACTAAGGCAAAGAATTTCATTAAGAAAACCCCACTCTCTAAAACCAAGAATGATATAAAGAATTTAACTTAAAGTCACCACTAACACATTTATCATCTGTTATTCTATGTGTCTGTCTGGAACTTTTAATTTTTCTCACACAAAAATGTTTCTTTATTGTCATTGTTAATGAGAATACTTTTGATAGTCAAGCCTCGACTTTCAGAGATTTTCAATGGGAAGTTTGTCACAGATTGCCAATTTGGGTCATTTTCAAAGATTCAGTTTTCAATCTGTTTTTTTTTTGTTTGTTTGTTTTTTTTAATCTGGTTTTTCTTTTTAAAATAGTATTCTAAGTCCAAAAATTGCCATTAAAGAATTCTGTTTAAACTGGAAGGAACATCACCCATGTGTTTGTCCCTTTCTTCTGTATCCTTTTCTTTTCTTTCTTCTTTTTTGTTTCTTACCCATGTTCTGTTACCCTCCCCCCCCCCCCCTTTTTTTTTATATTCTGTTCTTTCCATTTTTTCCCAGCCTCTAATTTTGTTGCTGTTGTTGCTGTTTTTGGTTTGATGCCCATTTCTTCATTTTGCTCTTTCTGTTTGGTGATCCTTTTGCTGGTTGTTCTTGTGGCTCTACCCTTTACTTTGTTATTAACCTGCTTGTCTTCTTTGCGTTTTCTTCTTTTTCCATAGGCTTATTTTTTGTTTCTATTGTGCTTTTCCTTTACGAGTTCTTTTATCTTGTACTTCTTCTGGTTCTTTGGCCTCTTTTAGTTCTTTTGCTTAGTCTGATGCTTCTTTTTTTCTTTTTTTTCAACTTACAGTTAATCTGATCTAAACAAAATGCAAACATTAAAAATGACGGACTTGGCCCAAGCCAAAAGCTATGTGATGTCATCAAATTGCCAAGGCCTACACTAAAATATTGTTATGTTGTAAAATGTTGTGTTGAGATTGCCTTCAGCTATGACAAGCTCTTAACATAACAACTTGCATTCTCCTTTAAAGGAGAAAAATCCTCTGAAGTATAGCTGCCTATAATATGGCAAGGTACTTGAACAGTCATACATGCAAACTTCTCATTCAGTGTGTAATTTCAATCACAGTGATTCCTAGATAGGATGAACCGTCTGAGTGAACATTCTGGATGATTCCCCCCCCCCCCCCCCCCCACACCTTCCCCCCAAATGCTAATCTGGGGAGCAGACAAAAAACTATTACAACAAAATGAAGGTCTATGTATACATACTCTTCCCTCCTTTCATGAATCCATGCATGTATGTCAGTGTACTCTCTCTCTCTCTCTCTCTCTCTCTCTCTCTCTCTCTCTCTCTCTCTCTCTCTCTAGCACGCACGCACGCACAGCACGCACACACACACACACTATCTTGGTAACTGCATTTCCTACTTAACCTCACTTTTTCTATTTGAATAAGTATCTGTTTTGCTAAAACACTCCCCCTCCTCTCTAACAGAAAAAAAACCAAAACCATGTTTGCCCATTCCCTATTCTTGCTCTCACACTCACTCACACCCATGACTGCCATAACCATTCTTATGCCTCTTCCCACATACAGCTAGCTATCCATCCTACCCCTTCTCACATACGTCCCCCCCCCCCCCCCCCAATCTTCTACACATTAAAAATGCAACAACAAAAAAACAGAAAAAAAGTTTTTGTCACGCCTTGTATCATCATATCCATCTACCTTTTGTGTCCACATGTGGGGCCAGGTTAAGATAACAAAGGTTACTGTAAAGGTTAGTGTTAGTGTTAGCACATAACATTAGTAACAGGGAAAATGCTGTTGGTCAGTTGGTGTGTCTGCTTGTATTATATGTAAGCCATGTGGACACAATGGTACATAAGACACAATGGTACCTAGCTTTTGACACTGGTTTTGGAAATTTTAAGTCACAAATCGTCTGTCTTTTCAACCATCCATGGTTGGATTTTTTATTACCATGTTCCAGTTTTGAAATCAGCTCAGTGGTTTCCAGAAGCGTACCTTTGCATACAAATGGACTGTGGGTGTTTTGTAAAGAACCAAAATTATTTAAACAAAGGATCAAGCCAAAAGATATGGTTATTTCCTGCTTATTTCTTGAATTTCCCCACTATTAAATTACAATTTTTCAGCTCTGAAATCAGCAATTTCCAGCTTACTGTACTTTTGAAAAATCCTGCCCGTTTCCAAAGGAACCAAAGTTGTATTAATGGCCGAAGATAGTTATCAGCCCCAAATAAAACCACAGGAGAAAAACTTGCTCTTTTATGTACTAGCCTATTTTCTATTCCCAGTTACCTAGCCATACATATCCTACCCCTTTCTCACAATTGACAAATGAACCTAGCAGTTAATCTAAGGAAAAAGCCCCTCCTCCTAATTATCAGTTTCCTTTTAGTACCTCTTCTACAAAATCAACGATTCCCCTCTTGCCTCCCCAAAACTTGTTTACCTAAACACACACACACACACACACACACACACACACACACACACACACACACACACACACACACACCACACACACATCCACCGTGCACACATACTGATGTGTTTTATCACATATGCAGTGAAAACACTTGTTTTGTTTGTTGCTACTTTGTTAATATAGCTTCCGACGCTTCTGTCTATTACATAAGTTTCAATGCACAGTTTTCACTTTGCTTTGTCACTTTGAACTCTGAATGACAAAAATCCATCCAACTGAGCGATCGGGAGATGACTTCCAGAGACTTACTGTGCATGTGCCAAATCAATTTTTACCTCCTTGGAGACTTTGTCACCTGCAAGTCCTTGTTTGTTTCATCCATGCACTCAATTCAGTTCAATTCAATCCAAATACTTCATCTCACAGAGAAATTCACGTGGGTAACAAGCCACATATAAAAACAGTCAACATGTAAATATAATATCACGGAAAATACCACAATATAGCCTGGTATCCAAACGTAAGCTCGCACCCATCCACATAACCATGCAGCCGCCCACCTGTGAAGTGCCACACACTCTCACCTGTAATTAAACCTTTAATTGTTTTTCCATACAAAAGTGTGATGTTTATTTCATCATCATCCTTAATGAGAATACTTTCCATAGACAAGCCTCGACTTTCAAGGGCTTTAAAGGTCTTTGTCACAGGTTGTCATTTTGGTCATTTTCAAAAGGATTCATGGTTTTGAATCTAATATTCCTCTTTTTTTCATGAAAAAAATCTTAAAATCACCCAAATGGAATTCTGTTTAAAACAGAAGAAAAATCACCCATGCTTTAACTTAAATAAACCAAGCTTACTCTTACCTCAGTTTCCCCATACACTTCTGTGCCTGTGGTGAGTTCATGTCAAAGCCTTTGGGGTTTGGAGGCTTGGGAGGTATGGTCATTTGAGGGACATTGTGATGGTCACCACCTCAGGTAGGTGACTCACTCACTCTGACTCTGCGACTGAGCCTTTACTGTCATTAGTAGGGGGCTTAGTAGGTGCTGTCCTGCATATGTTAGCTCAGAACAGACACCACTGAACACCACCAAAGTGACCCAGCAGCAGTGCAGGGCCCCTCTGGCTGGTGGCCCCACGGCGGCCTGATATTGATATGCACCCTGTGCACATCTGACCCTGAGGATGAGATATAACAAATCTGGGTAGGACTGTAGCAGGGAGATTGAAATGAGCAGTGTGGGAACAGCAGGACAAAGATGTCACAGAAGATGAGGCTGCAACCCCCCCCCCCCTCCCCCCAAATACCTGTCTGAATTTATTTTTAACTATTCATTTTGTTAAAAGAAGTTTATATCATAAATCACTGTGATAACAACAATTGCATATTGCTATCATAACTCTGCTGATGAGTAATATCAAGTACTGATAAGTACAACAGTCGGCACAAACAAAATATAAATTTAACACAAGTCACTCTGAAAACTGCTGATTCTTTGGTGTTGCAAATGGTTCAAGCACAGGGGCAGAATCAACTACTACCCAACCTTCAGTAAAAGGTAAAGGTAAAGGTGTCCCGTGACCTAGGTGGTCGTAGGGGAGAGAGGCATCAGAGACCTCAGCTTCTACAGGGGCCAGCATATTGAGGGCGGCCCACATCTCTCACTCGCTGCTTTACCTTCCCTGACCATAAAGAGGGCAGGTATCTATTTACAGCTGGGTGAATTGGGGGATTGTACTGAAGCTAAGGCCCGCACCCATCCAACTGGTAACCACGCTCGACGCTGCTTAACTTGACTTGGGGAAAGCGAGCGCTCTGACCACTTAGCTATCCCACCCCTCTCTATGAAAGTGGTATATCTCCAAGTTCAGTCTTCTCCACCTCACCCAGTTCAAAATCATCATCTTCTGCCACTCCCTTCATTTCAATGCTCCCCCAAATCAGAAATAATTCTTGTAGACCAAAGCCCTGGCAGAATAATCATCATTGTTAACTAATTAAGCGAAGCCATTTTGCTCACTCTTTTTGACAATGATACTTAAACTCACCAGACGATCTCCAGCACTGGAAGAAACTTACCTGTACAGTCAGCCCGGCTAAAAAGCTGAAAGCATGATTTATGTATGCATACAACAGGTGCCACAGCTGAGTGACTAGGACCGTCAACTTCAATCCCATGGGTCATGAAGTCGTGGGTTCGAATCCTGGCAGCTCTGGTGAACTCTTCCAGATCAACATCAAGTATAGACCCGCCAGTGCTTTAATTGCTTTTGTGCATATATACACATGCAGATGATAAAAATATGTATGTGTAAGATCATGTAAACAGCAATGCATGTCAGCATTCGGTGGTTTCGGAAACATAAACATACCCAGCATACATTTTTGCAATCAGAATGTGGCTACATTAATGGTGGGCAAAAATGGTCGCGTACGCAAAAATTTCACCACTGGTGAATTCACCTTGAAGCTCCAGCTGAGGAACAAATCACAATCAAAGACATGTATGCATACATGATTTCTGACATGAACAGCCAATATCGGCAAAGGATAAGGTCAGTCTGCAGCAGTAACTAGAACCACATCCCATCAGTGGATTGGCAGTCTAGAGGGAACGCGCCTGTCTAGCAGTAAACATAAAGTCCAGGTTGTGTGCTGTGGTTTGAATGCCTCTGATTCGGTGGCCCCTGTTGCTCTGGTCTCAAGGTGACCTCAGATTTGGTTTCCCTTTACACTTTTGTGCCTCTGATGAGTTTGTGTCAAAGCCTTTGGGGTTGGAGGTTCACGGGGGGACAGTCGTTGGAGGGACGTTGTGGTGGTCGCCACCTCGGGTGGGTGGCTCACTCAGTCTGGCTCTGTGACCAAGCTAATACTGTCGTTAGTAGGGGGCTTAGTAGGTGGTGTCCTGCATATAATAGCTCAGAACAGGCACCACTGAACACCACCAAAGTGACCCAGCAGAAGTGCAGGGCCCCTCTGGCTAGTGGCTCTATGGCAGCCTAATGCTGATGGGCTCCCTGTGGACTGCCGATCCCGAGAATGAGACACAGCAAATCAGGGTATGGCTGTGGCAGGGAGACTGAAATGAGCGGCGTGGGAGCAACAGTACGGGGATGTCACAGAAGACAAGGCAGCAAAAAAAAACAAAAAAAAGATACCTGTCAAACATCTGTCAAACACTTACCTCTCCATTGTTGCTCATGAAGCCACTGTCACAAGTCCTCTCTTTTCTGCTCCTCTGCGTTAGTTCTGGGTCTCCTCTGTCATGAGCCTATAGAACAGAAAAAAGCATCATTTACTCATTAGCACAAGTGTCTACTGTGGGGTTACCTAAGTCTTCTGGTATAATCATCAGAAAAAAGCACATCATTGTTGTTCTCACTTGTTTTCAGCATTATTGTCAAATCTTTTCAGATAGCTAAAATGAAATGCCTTGAAGGTGAACAAGGCTGCATCTCCCAAAATATTCAGAAACTGAGAAAGGTTAATAAAATTCTTGTACAATGAAATGATTTCCTTTCATTTAAAAAGAAGTTGTGTTACCATTTTATTGGATTGATTTTACATGCATTAACTAAAAACAAAAAAAATCTTTGGCTTTATTTATTGAACTTCATGTTTGATTCCAAACCATGTATGAGTGCCTCCAATGAGATAACATACCTAGCCAAAACCCATTCATAGAATCATTGTGTTCAGCAATTTATATTTGAAAATATCCAAAAGTCATGTTTGTCCATGTCATAGCCTGAAACTGAAAGTAAAACAGTAAGATTCATCATTCAGTGGCATCCTGTGGCTTGAGCAAGTATGGAAGTCACAAAGTCACAGGAAAAATTGGCAATATATACATCACAATCTGTGAACTGCACTGTGCAGTCATACCTGTCACGAGTCCTATGAACACATTGGTACCACTGCAGGGCATATCAAAGCCAGCCACTTTCAACCCTCCCCCCCCCCCTTTAAAAAATACTCATTTTCCTTGAAAAATATCATGTGCCTGTATTACAGCTTCTCCAAAACTTCGTGACCTCTTCATACAATGCCACAGTCATCCTCTCAATCTTGCCAACAGACCGATGTTTATCCTTACCGCGCACCCAGCGCATTATTATCAAAAGGGCCTGATAACTGGATCTGGATCGTACACTACTAACAGTACAACAGTAACTACTAACTGGTAAGTTCACACAGTAACCAACCCTTTTCGCTATTTGATAGCGCTACTTGCCCCTGAAATATGCAAGCAACAAGGCAATACACTGATACGATTGCTAATAGTTATAAAATCAACAGAGCACTGCGTTTAACAAAGCAGAGAATCAGTTTTTACCGTTATGTAGCTTTACTGAGTACCTTCTCACTGCCACCTCCATGCCTGTCGCGCAATATTACCACATGGTTTGGAGTCTGAATACCGGAACGATGTAGGCATAAGCGTATTCTACTAAAACAAAAGGGAACACTTGGGCTTTGAAGGTTCGGAAGACTTTTGCTTGGCGTCTATAAACTTATTCTCAATTTATGGTGCGTAGCAATTGTGTTCTGGCTAATTTCCAGCTGTAGAAATTGTTTGAAATAAAGAGATTTTTTTTTAATGCCTAATACAGTGTTAAGGGGATTGTGTGTGTGGGTGCGTGCATGCATGTGTGCGTGCAGTGTGACGTGTGGTGGTGTGTGTGTGTGTGTGTGTGTGTGGTGTGTGTGTGGGGTGTGGGGTGGGTGTGGTGTGGGGGGGTGGGTGGGTGTGGGGTGGGGTGGTCGCGTGCGTTTGTGTGTGTGTGTGTGTGTGTGTGTGTGTGTGTGTGTGTGTGTGTGTGTGTGTGTGTGTGTGTGTGTGTGTGTGGTGTGTGTGTTAGTTTACTATCTGTAGCTTAAAGTCAGTGATTGTTGACAGTCATGCCCTGTCTTATATTTGTAGTGCTCAAGTGAATTAATTAAAAAATCATATGATTTAGATCAGCCTCGGTTGTCCTTGATTATTTCTTTAGTCTACAGCTATACATAACTGTGACTCCCATGGTAGCCTAATGCTGGAGAGTACAACTGGTTTGGTTACATTAAAGTCCCAGCGGAGCTATCCGATTTGGGGACTATACTATCAACCCACCATCACCACAATGGGTAGTGCTGCTTTGAAACTGGATTGTTTTGTTTGTTTGTTTTTTTGTTTTGTCTGAACCTGTGAACATTACACACAGGTTCTGTTTTTAGTCTTTCTGTGCACAGGGCTTCTCTCCTGGCGAGCTTCCGAAATAATTATGGTATTGAAATTAAACTTCTTCTTTTTTTTTCCTTTTTTTTTGGTGCTACATTTATCAATTCAATATTCCAGGTTGTGGTAATGCACAAACAAAAAAACCCACAACCACCACAGCCAACAACAAACAAATAAAAGAGGGTGGGTGGTAGTGGTGGGGGGGGGGGGAGGGGGGGAGGAGTCAGCATTGACGTCACTGTTCTTTGGCTGATAGCTCTTTCTCTTACTTAGGTCTAAGCTAGCTGCATGTGGCATAGACCTAATGGGCCTATTGAATGGTTTTGTTGTTGTTTTTTTCATTCCCAGTCTCAGGCTGCAAGGTTTTCAGTTAAAGTTAAAAGTTGTGCATGTGACTGTTTGCCCAACGTTAAGGTAGCTGTATTCCAACAGCGGAAATTACTGCATCTTTAAGCAGCGGTCGAGTGTGGTTACCAGTTGGAAGGATGACCGTTGCTACCTTGGCTTCAGTACAGTTCCCCTAGTTCCCCCAGCTGTAAATGGGGACCTGCCCTCTACAGGGTCAGGGAAGGTAAAGCAGTGAGGGAGAGGAGATGGGTGCTGCCCTCCACATGCTGGCCCGTAAAGAAGCTGAGGTCTCTGATGCCTCACTTCCCTACAACCGCCTAGTTTATGGGACACCTTTACCTTTACCTTTTTTTTTTGTAAAACGATGGCATTAGCTTCATAGGCATCAATGATTAAAATAATAATAATAATAAATTAATTTATTCATTCATTCTGTCAACATTGAATCATAGTCTATTCTCATGCAAGTCTTTCAGAGAGGCTCGAAACTGTAGTCCTATAGTGAATGATCAAATAACTTCTTGCAAACATACAGACAGTGTTGCGTCAAACATGCAATGTTTACATTCTGCAAGCAGACTAGGCGTCACTCAGCCAATCAGCATCGGCATAGGTGGCTGGTACAATAAGCTCCAACAGCATCTAGGGCCTAGCCTGAATCGGGGAAATTTCCGCTGAGACGTAAGGGCAATCGCAACATCAACAAAAAAAAGTAATAAGCTCAGAGATTGTCAGTCAAGGTTTACCACCTAATTCGATTACTTCAAGTCAGCAGTGAAGAAGAATTGCAAGAGATGTCCCCTTGTTTCATGCTACTCATCTACAGTCTTTCCATAGTCGGTAAGTAAGCTAGGCCTGCGAGGAAAACTGTAAAAGCACCCATGGGCATGCCATAAAAAATTAATGATTGTCAGCTCCTAGCCTAATGGTTTGTTATTTTAGTGGGGATGAGTGATCATTAAAATGATTGCACTAATCTTTGCTTTTTATTGGTTTATCATAACTGAAATATAGAACTTTTGACCGTGTTGTAAATTTATAGTTAGCCTAGGCCCTGTACGTAACACGCTGTGTTCGAAATAGCTGTGGGCATATCATACAGAGCACTATATAGTAGGCACCCATCAGTCTCGGAAGACTTTGGAGTCTTTAGAGAGCAAAGCCTGGGTAAGTAAGTATGGAGGTGCAGCAGACCCCCCACCCTCTCCACGCCACTGGAATGATCCATTGGAAAGGCAATGACTGATACCAATGGTTCCAGTACCATTGCAGGAGCCACCAGAACGTTGACATTATTATACAGCCCAGAGCTGCCCTGGGACACTAACTCCCTGATTTTTCCTCAGGGATGGTGTCTAATCACAACTGTGTGCATGCTGTTTATATATATATATTTATAACTTTGTCATCCGCTCCTACATGCACATGATGGCCTGCTCCTCTGAAAGGTGGAACAGGGTTTTGACGTGTGTGCAAGATGTTCTGCGTGCACTCGCACACGGGCCTCTGTTCATAGTCTCATCCGAATGACTTTAACATTCAGTTCCATTCTTGGTCAAACTGGGAAGAAAGGGCGAGGCTGGGTACGAACCCAGAACCTCACGCTTTACTTGTTGGCAGGTGAACGTCTTAACCATCCTGCCACCTTCCTTCATACAGAGCACTAGTGGTTCTGTTATTGTACAAAGATCCAAATATTTATAAAATATTATTAAAAAAATAAAAAAGTGTGTCTGTGTGTGTGTGTGTGTGTGTGTGTGTGTGTGTGTGTGTGTGTTTATTACACAGCTGCGAACGTGAAAAGTACCCTCTCTAATATCGCCCAGATCGGTAAGTAGGATTAGGACTAAATATTTTGTAATGCTGTTTTAGAATGTTGACAATCAGCTATTTAAACTTGTATGGTCAGGTTGTCTTTTTTCTTCACAGCGTCTTCCTGGGACACTCAGACAGCAACAAGGCCTACCATGGGCCTGTTTGTAACAGGCGCCTGATTGTAATGAAAAACTGCCGGTTCAGTGTTGAGCATGATTTTTTTTTAAAAATCAACAGTGATTATACCATTTTCACAACCGGGTACAAGTTGAGAAACCATCTTAATCTCCTATCACAAATGATGAGCAGACCATGAAAAGGGCATTATTGTCATTGGATTTATTGTAGGCCTATGTCAGATTTAAGATTAATAGCGTAACTGTATACAGTCTACCAGCTTATAAGAAGCTCGCTTATAGTGATTCCCCCTTATAAGGAAGCAAAAACATTTGGTTCTGTCGAAGGTGCACTCTTGACAAGGCCCTACTGAGTGATGTTGGATTTGTGCCCAGTGAATTATCATCCTCATTGATAACCATGCAGCGTAGACTGGCGGTTGGCGGACTGTATTCAAGATTGGATGGCTCAGGATGAAACCACAGCCAAGATGCCAGTTCAAGGGGATTTCTCCCCTGGAGTTAACATCAGTACCAACTCCACTCCCCCCAAAATTCCTTCAGATGAGACTTCAAACCACCTCCCTGTGTAAAAACCCATACAGAACATCTTGCGCACATGTTAAAACCTGTTCTGCCTTTAAGAAGAGTAAGTCATTCATGACGGTAAGAACGGGTGACAAAACTAAAACTGCATGAACACTGGTGTTATGTTTAGACATCGTGTGGGGGGAGGGAAGGGTAGGGGGGGACATGGTCGCATATGCAAGAATCTCAACAATGGTAAACAGAATTCTAGCCAACAAATAAACAATACACACATATATATATATATATATATATATATATATATATGTATGTATGTATGTATGTATGTATGTATGT
The DNA here is from genome assembly GCA_030674155.1 of Stramonita haemastoma. NCBI lineage: Eukaryota > Metazoa > Mollusca > Gastropoda > Neogastropoda > Muricidae > Stramonita > Stramonita haemastoma. The sequence goes on along the minus strand of CM060341.1, from coordinate 35,125,386 downwards.
ATGTATGTATGTATGTATATATATATATATATATATATATGTATGTATGTATGTATGTATGTAATATATATATATATATATATGTGTATATGTATATGTATATATAAATATAAATATATATATATATATATATATATATATATATATATATATATATATATATATATATATATATATATATATATATATATGAACTGCATTTTACTATTTATTTATTTACTTATTTAATCTTTTATTTCGAGGATAATGGAATAAGCATTCATGTGCTTTTTTACATCCAGTCCCCGTATGTATGCAGTTTTGAAAATGTCATCTGTTCCCACCGGCACACGATGGCCTACTCTTACGAAAAGCGGAACAGGATTTAACGTGTGCGCAAGATGTACTGCTTGCGTTCGCACACGGGGCCTGGGTTTAAAGTCTCATCCGAAGGACTTTGGGGGAGAGTGGAGTCTGCACTGATGTTAACTCCAGGAGAAAAATCCCCACGTCCGGGAATCGAACCTGGGTCTTCAAATTGCCAGCGCAATGTTCTGACCACTGGGCACATACACACCACACCAGTCCATAAAAAATAGAAGTTATGCGCTCAGATGAAACAGAACAACAGAAAAGCAACAACAGCAGATGTATTGCAGCATATACAACACTTTATTCACTGTCATCTTCCATATCCACATCAGCATCCACAGGCATGGCTTCCGTTGATGTTGAGGCCTTGACCTTGGATTTTGACCCTTTGACCTTGGCCTTTTTATTCCCCTTGGGATTGACTTTCACCATTTGCTCTGCACAAAGCAGAAAGACAATGAGCCGTTATCAGTTAATTCATCATTAAACAAATTATCATACATACATCATTATCAATTAATTAATCAAAAATTAATAACCATATACAACAGTAACAAATGATTCATCATCGATCAACAGGACGGGATGGCCTAGTGGTCAGAACATTGAGTTCGCAATTTGACGACCCTGGTTCGATTCCCATTTGAGGTGATTTTACCCCTGGAGTTAACATCAGTGCTGACTCCACTCTACCCAAAAGTCCTTCGGATGAGACTATAAACTGAGGACCCTTGTGCAAACACACGTAGAACATCTTGCGCATATGTTAAATTTCTCTAGTTGAGACATTAAAGTATTCTTGAGTCTTGAAATCCTGTTCCGCTTTTTGTAAGAGTAGGCCATCGTGTGCCGGTGGGAACAGATGACAATATTTACAAAACTGCATACACACAGGGACTGGATGTAAAAAAGCACATGAGTGCATATTCATTATCTTTGATATAAAAAGAATGAATATAATATATAAATAACTATTTCTTCGCCAAATAAATGATCAATACCGCAATACTCCAATATCGATCTAGGCTCTCCCCAAAGTCGGAATGTGGCCACTTAAATGGTGGGTGAAAATAGTCGCATATCTATGCAAAAATTTCACCACTGGTGATCATCAGAGCTCTAGCTGAAGAACAAGAGAAAAAAGTGTTTAGCCAAAAAAAAAAAAAAAAAAGCACCAAATATATATATATGTACACACACTTTAGTTTAACCCGGGTTTGAGTCCGGTCAAGGAGATTTTTCTCCCGAAGTAAACATCAGTGCTGACTCCACTCTCCCCAAAAGTCCTTCGGATAAGACTTTAAACCGAGGACCTGTGTGCAAACGCATGCAGAACATCTTGCGCACACGTTAAATCCTGTTCCGCTTTTCGTAAGAGTAGGCCATCGTGTGACGGTGGGAACAGATGACAATATTTACAAAACTGCATACACACAGGGACCGGATGAAAAAAAGCACATGATTGCTTATTCTGTTATCCTTGATATAAAAGAATAAATAAATAAACAAATTTAAAAAAACTTACACTGTTACAGCACTGAATATCTTCTAACAATCACTTTCCCTATCTTGAATTTCTACCCCGGCACTCTCCCCTTCAGTCCTGTCAGCCAATTTGCCAGCGATAACGGTACCAGAAGAAGATTTATTTATAGTGATCCGTCATTGAAAGTAGTGCCTCGCCTTTCTCACGAGAATGTTTATAGAGCTTCGTGTGTGTGTATGTAAAATTTACCTAGGTACCCATTTTGCACTCTTCTTCCCCTCAAAAACCCAGGAACTGAAGGAAAATTCCATTTCGCCGGTTTTCCTCCTTACAGGACTGAAGGGTAGCAGAAAGCTGAACCAGAGAACAGGCTTGCCTTATTTATAGGATTTAACAACATACACAACAAATCCAGAGCATTCTTCTTGACATTTACACTGTGAAGTTGTACTGTAGCCTTCACATAACACTTTTCTTGAGAAATACTCATACATAACAACAATAAAAACAACATGCATTGTGCAAATACATCACAAAAACACAAGTGTGCACACATATACACACACACACACACATACACACACACACATACACACACACACAGAGTCACACACACAAGTTTGAATGGATGACAACTACTAAACCACATGCCCATGGTATTAACCCTCTTGTTGTTGAATTCTACAGAGCTAAACTGCCTGTAGATTTTGAATTCTTTGAAAGTTTTCCACCCCAAACTGACAAAGTCTACTCATGAGACAATTGTCTGTGTGCATGACAAGCTATCAAGCTGAAATTTTGTCACAAGCTAGATATATCTCTGTACTTGCATTTTAAGGCAAGTTTACATGTCTGGTCACAAAATGTCGTGTCGTTGTCACCTTATTTGTCACCAATCACAGGTAAAAGTATGTTGTATACAATAAATCAGCAAAATATATATGGAATAGACCCAAATTCATACATGTAAGTGTTGAATAAAGAACTGATGCCTAGCTAACGTGTTTATTAATGTTTGTGTGCAATTGTACTTCAACGACGTGTCACACAATGTCCTCATAACACCTGTTGTTTTATATGTCTTGATGAGGCATACTTTTTGTTTAACTGGTTTTTTGTCTTTTGAAAACAAGGAATATTCAATCAATATCTTACCTATATACTGCATTTCAGATGTCTATGTCTTACCACATGTTTGTTAAGTGCACAGAAGTGTAATATTGTACATAAGTGTTACATTGTCACCAGTGTCACCACACAGGTGTGACAAACATGAAACAACACAGAACTTCTGTAATTCTACAAAATTTTAATCGTGATAGCCTTTAAAGTAGTCATAGTGATGGCACAGG
>CM060341.1:35109697-35117197 GCA_030674155.1 Stramonita haemastoma | reverse complement strand
GAGAGAGAGAGAGAGAGAGAGAGAGAGAGTGAATGAAACAGAGAGAGACAGAGACAGATGGACAGACAGACAGACAGACAGACACTGAGACAGAGAGACACTGAGACAGACAGTGTGTGTGTGTGTGTGTGTGTGTGTGGTGTGTGTGTGTGTGTGTGTGTGTGTGTGTGTGTGTGTTGCGTGTAGTGTGTGTGTGTGTGTGTGTGTGTGTGTGTGTGTGTGTGTGTGTGTGTGTGTGAGAGAGAGAGAGAGAGAGAGAGAGAGAGAGAGAGAGAGAGAGAGAGAGAGAGAGAGAGAGAGAGAGAGAGAGAGAGAGCCCATGCATGGACACAATACATGCATCCACACATGTATGTGTCACTGTCTGTCTGATTTTGTGTGGGTGTCTATGCACATGCTTGCATACATTACACATATATAATGATGTTTACCCATACATACATGTATACATGTATGTACATACAAACAACATGCATCCCACATCAAGCTAGCATGTTCATTGTTATTCATTACAAAAATGAAAAATCATGTTTAAAATACCTGCAGTCTACAACAGAAAATAATGTACATAAAATAAAGAAAGAAAAGGAACACTTACTGTTTTTTTCTTGTTCTTCAGCTGGCCAAAGACACCCATCTTTATTTTTCTTCAAGTTCAACAGACACTGTGTAAAAAAGAAAACAAAAAAAATGGCCAATCATCAACGCCTCTAAGTCTAAATATATATATCTAGATATGCTTCTGGCGTCAAACATTCACATCAATTATTTTGATTCATGAACAGAAAATATCAATCTGTCATAGAAAATACTTTTTTTTTAAATCAAACAAAGCAACAACAGAAAAAACCTTTCACGCTATTTATCAGCCAAAGCCAAATATATAAGGGTTTTTTGGTGGTTTTTTGTGTGTTTTTTTTTCAACTCTTCCCAGATGTCTCTTTTAGTTTTCACTTTTCTTTTCCCCATGTTATGACTGAAGTAAAACTGTCAAACTCAAAGGGTACAGCCTACAGCAGTACAGGGCAATAGCTCATTCTATGTTTGTTTAAGAAACACACAGTGCTATCACTTTTCTTAGTCAATTATGTTTGTTCACATTTTCCAAACAGTAAGTACTATAACTTTGACACTAACTAGTTGATCAGTTAACAATATGAGGAAGCCAAGTACACACTAGAGTTTAGAAAGTGAGAAACATTCTTTGAACACACAACTTTCCCATATAATTACAAGTCATAATTCTAAGACTCCCACTGGGCACAACAGGCTAAACCACCATATATGTCCACAAAGCTGAAACTTGCTCCTTCTCCCCTGTGTGCCTGTGGTAAAGAAAACCAGACAGGCGAGCACATCCTTCAAAGGTGTACGCTATTCAGCGACCTGAGGAAGAAAGTGTGGCCGACGGAGATAACCCTACAGACCAAGCTGTACGGCCCACGAGAGGAGCTGGAAAGGACATGCCATTATTTTTCCCAGACACATCTGACAGTGTAAAGCGAACGAGAGAAGAATATTACAAGAAAATTGATTATTCAGTTATTGATTTACGTGAGTAAAACAGCCCGACAGTGAAAATATCTAGGAATCAGTGATAAGGTGCATGATTCTGAAAGTAAATGCTCACAATAAATCTGAATTCGTATAAAACCGACACAAAACTAACACGACAGGGTCGAGTGTAATAATGCTCCGAACTCAACTTTTAATTTTGGTCTGATCAAATTATCTTTTCAAACTGGCGCGAATCTTTTTTCGCAGAACAAATGGTCACAGGAAAAATTAACACACCTACAGTATTCACGAACTGTTTCAATGATAGTTTGGATGTTTTATATCACAAATAAATCACTCTAACTTTTTTACCAACCTTATTTCACATCAACAACAAAACGCATGTTCCAATAAGACATGTGAGTTACGTCCCTTAGGGCTTAGCAGTTTCCGGTGTATCGGTGCAACGGCAACACTCCAAGCTTTAGTTTTGGGCCCGTTTCCCTGGTTGCTGTTTTTTGTGTGTGTGTTTTGATTCTTTTGTTTTCACATTGATTTGATAAGTTAAACACATACAGTGCTTGCAATTGCATTCCTCCTCCCCCCCCCCCCCATTTGTTTTGCTGTTGTTGCTTTTGTACCCTTCTTAAGCTAGAATTCCCAGGGTCACCAGTGGTGGGATTTTGCGTATGTAACCATTCTTATCCTCCTTTGAGGTAGCTAGCCGCCGCTGTGGCCTAGTGGTTAGGGTGTTGTACTCGTAATCTAAAGGTTGCGGGTTCGATCCCAGCTATTCCGCTCTGGCGTTGTGCCCTTGGAAAAGGCACTTTACGGCTATTTTCTCACCCCACCCAGGTGTAAAAGGGGTACCAACCTTGTGTTGGGGGTTAATCCTGCGATAGACTGGCGTCCTATCCAGGGGGAGTCTATGACTCTCAGTCGCTTAACGCCACAGAAACCGGGATAAGCACCGGCCTGATGAGCCCTATGGCTCGGGACAGACTTTAACTTAACTTTGAGGTAGCTGTATTTCGACTTCAGGGATAATCCCCCCACCCCCACCCCACCCCACCCCACCCCGATAAAAAGCCCTTTTTGCAAAATGATAGCTCCTGATTCACAACTCCTATGATTTTGCAGCAATTTTGCTGGTTTGAATTGAAAAACTTTATCAGCAAACTCTCATTTGTCTGCCGGCCACCCAATCACAATATACTATAATTCCCCGGGCTATCGATGTACATACAACACAGTGGCTGATGGTACAGTCCCTAAATCAGACCACTAAACAGGTACTATACAAGACAAACCATTGTAGAACACAGACCTAAATCGAAAATTTCTGCTGGGATGTAGGCTAAATCTAATCACAACATACCTTAAAATATCTTTTATATTTAGGCAGAAATTTGTTGCTGTTCAGGTTTGCTGTATGTGTGTTTGTTGTTTTGGGTTTGTTTTTTAAGCACTCTATGGAAGCTACAGCTGGAGTGTGGCCTAGAATAATGAAATTTAAACCTTTTTTTCCATTTAGTCTCCGTGTGCATGCAGTTTTATTGTAAATTTCGTCATCCGTTCCCACGGACATGCAATAGCCTTCTCTTCTGAAAAGTGGAACGAGTTTTATGAGTACACAGGGTGTTCTGGGTGCATACGTGCTTAATGTTAAATTGTATTGGTTTGGTTTGATTACATTTTGGTCCCAGCGGAGCTATCCGGTTCAGGGACACAACCATCAATCACCCACCACTATAGACGGTGTTTTATGTGTGGCTGTTGTTCAGTCTTCAATATAGGTTCTTTTTTTTCTTCTTTTTTTTTCAAATGTTTTTATTTGGGCTTTTTTTCAGGGGGGGGGGGGGGGGTATTTTGTTTATTGTTTGGTGTTGTTTTTTTTTTTTTTCATTCCTTGACTTGAGCTCCAAGGCTCACTAATGGTGAGATTTTTGCGTATGCGACCGTTGATTTTTGCCTCAAGCAAAAGGTTGTAGTAAACCTTTTTTTGAATCGTACAAACATATTATCAACAAAAGAAAAGGTTGTTACTATTGACTTTAGATTCCCCCCATCAAGACGAAGTTGTCTCCCATATACAACTTGAGTGACGATTCCCCAGGCACAGCAATAGACAATTTCTATTTTAGTTCCTCGGCTAGAGCTCCTAGGTTCACCAATCGAGGGATTTTGCGTATGCGACCGTTTTTAACCCACCATTAAGGTAGCTGCATTCTAACTTCAGGGATAATGTCCAAACACGACAACGGTGTGCATACGTTTTTTTTTTTTTCAGTTTTGTTTTGTTGATTTGTTTTTGTTTTAAATTTTGACACCCATTATAATCGGCAGGTGACATGCATAATTATTCTTTTGAAAGGTGGAACGGGTTTTTAACGTGTGCAAAAGGTGCTCTATGTGCGATAGGATACTGGGCCTCGGTTTATAGTTTCTTCCGAAGGACTTTTGGGGAGTTTAGTCGGCAATGATACTAACTCCACGGGAAAATCCTCCTGAGCGGGTGCCTCAGTGGTGACTCGATCCAAGGCCGTCGGATCACGAGCTCAATGCTCTAACCACTAAGCTACCCCTCTCCCTCCCTCCCCCCCCCCCCCCCCCCCCCCATTCCCCGCCTTACTCCATTAATTAAAACAACTAAACTTGACCCCCTTTCCAGTTCTCTTTCCTAATTGGAGCTCCCTTATAAATATCAATATGACAACCCCCACCCCCCACCCCCCCACCCCACCCCTTCCACACAATCAGTTGCATCGGATATCAATTTTTAGGCCCTGACATGTCATTGGTTTACAAGTTTATACATTTAAAAGGCTTTTGAATGCAAAAAGCAGAATGAAAATCGGACAATTCTAACCCCCCCCCCCCCCCCCCCAAAAAAAAAAAAAAAAAAAATTGAAATGCTAGATTCTAGGAGAGCATTGTAATAAGTGGTCAGGGTGAGGGCTCAGGTGCGTCTCACTCACTCACTCACTCACTCAGTCCCATGTCCCAAAGGACGTAGGGGGGACATGAGAGAAGACGCAAACAGAGATCTTTTTCCATGCTTCACGATCCTGTGTGGCTACTAGTAGGAGGTGTTTGCAGGGGTTGGGCAGTCCAGTCTTTGATGTTGTCAACCCATGATTTCTTTTGTGGCGGCCTCTTCTTCTCTTGCCCTCGACTGTTCCTTGCCAGATGGTTTTTGCTAGGGTGTTGTGCTTCTAAACATGGTTTTAAAGCAAAAAGAAACAACATTACACCCCAACACTTCAGTACAAAGTAGACAACAACAAAAAAGCTTACATCTGTAGCTATCAATGGAAATGTCAAACCTGACAACTTGACCCCCCCCCCCCCCCCACCTGCCTAAACTGGATTCTGTGGGTCAGGTGCAAAGCCATACATTTCGTGGTGCCTCGAGGATCACAAAATAGTTTCGGGAGCAGTCAAAACAGCACGAACGGCTTTGTGACACAACCCAATAAAAACTCCGAACAGATATTTTCCTCGTCTTCTTCCGTACTGGCAGTGAAAGAGATGAATGGCCTGACACTTTAATAAATTGACAAAATGACCGAGTGACCTTAATGTGGAACGTTGGAGTGGCGTCCCTTGCCGAGCTCGGACAGGATTTTTTAATTTAAAAAATGGTTTCTGTCACTAGTAAGAATTCTGGCCTGGCCTGACCAAGATGAGGACTACAAGAAGAAGAAGAAGAGCAAGTAGAGTAGTAGTAGTAGTAGTAGTAGTAGTAGTAGTAGTAGTAGTAGCAGCAGTAGTAGTAGTAGTGGTGGTAGTAGTAGCAGCAGTAGTAGTAGTAGTGGTAGTAGTAGTAGCAGCAGCAGCAGTAGTAGAAGTAGTAGTAGTAGTAGTAGTAGTAGTAGTAGTAGTAGTAGTAGTAGTAGCAACATCAGCAGCAGCAGCAGCAGTAGTAGTAGTAGTAACAGCAGCAGTAGTAGTAGTAGTGGTAGCAGCAGCAGCAGCAGCAGTAGTAGTAGTAGTAGTAGTAGTAGTAGTAGTAGTAGTAGTAGTAGTAGTAGCAGCAGCAGCAACATCATCATCAGCAGCAGCAGCAGTAGTAGTAGTAGTAGTAGTAGTAGTAGTAGTAGTAGTAGTAGTAGTAGTAGTAGTAACAGCAACATCAGCAGCAGCAGCAGCAGCAGAGTAGTAGTAGTAGTAGTAGTAGTAGTAGTAGTAGTAGTAGTAGTAGTAGTAGTAGTAGTAGTAGTGTGCCTACTTGTAGTAGCAGTAATAGTAGCAGAAGCAACAGTAGTAGTAGTAGTAGTAGTAGTAGTAGTAGTAGTAGTAGTAGTAGTAGTAGTAGTAGTAGTAGTAGTAGCAGCAGCAGCAGCAACATCAGCAGCAGCAGCAGCAGTAGTAGTAGTAGTAGTAGTAGTAGTAGTAGTAGTAGTAGTAGTAGTAGTAGCAGCAGCAGCAGCAGCAGCAGCAGCAGCAGTAGTAGTAGTAGTAGTAGTGGTAGTAGTAACAGCAGCAGTAGTAGTAGTGTTAGTAGTAGTGTGCCTACTTGTAGTAGCAGTAATAGTAGCAGAAGCAACAGTAGTAGTAGTAGTAGTAGTAGTAGTAGTAGTAGTAGTAGTAGTAGTAGTAGTAGTAGTAGAGTAGTAGTAGTAGTAGTAGCAACATCAGCAGCAGCAGCAGCAGCAGCAGCAGCAGCAGCAGTAGTAGTAGTAGTAGTAGTAGTAGTAGTAGTAGTAGTAGTAGTAGTAGTAGTAGTAGTAGTAGCAGCAGCAGCAGCTGCAGCAGCAGCAGTAGTAAGCGCTTTGATTTGTTTTTGCAAGATATAGCGCTATATAAATTCCATTTAGTAGTAGTAGTAGTAGTAGTAGTAGTAGTAGTAGTAGTAGTAGTAGTAGTAGAAGTAGTAGTAGTAGTAGTAGTAGTAGTAGTAGTAGTAGTAGTATAGTAGTAGTAGTAGTAGTAGGCCTAGTTGTAGTAGTAACAGTAGTAGTAGCCCTAGCAGCAGGATCAGTAGTAGCAGTAGTAGTAGCAGCAGCAGTCGTAGAAGTAGTAATAGTAGAAATAGTAACAGTAGTAGAAGCAGTAGTAGCAGAGGAAAGAGTAGAAGTAGTAGACGAAGAAGTAGCAGTAGCAGAAGTTCAAGTTGTAGCAGCAGAAGAAGTAGAAGTAGCAGGAGTAGAAGAGGTAGTATTAGCAGGTAGTAGTAATAGCAGCAGTAATAGTCGTAGCAGTAGTAGTGGTAGCAGCAGTAGTGGTAGCAGCAGTAGTGGTAGTAGCAGTAGTGGTAGCAGCAGTAGTGGTAGCAGTAAAAGTCGTAGCAGCTGTAGTGGTAGCAGCAGTAGTGGTAGCAGCAGTAGTGGTAGCAGCAGTAGTAGTGGTAGCAGTAGTAGTGGTAGCAGCAGTAGTGGTAGCAGCAGTAGTGGTAGCAGCAGTAGTTAGTGGTAGCAGCAGTAGTGGTAGCAGTAGTAGTGGTAGCAGTAGTAGTGGTAGCAGCAGTAGTGGTAGCAGTAGTAGTGGTAGCAGTAGTAGTGGTAGCAGTAGTAGTGGAAGCAGCAGTAGTGGTAGCAGCAGTAGTGGTAGCAGCAGTAGTGGTAGCAGCAGTAGCAACAGCAGCAGTAATAGTGGTAGCAGTAGCAACAACAGCAGTAATAGTGGTAGCAGCAGTAGTGGTAGCAGTAGTAGTGGTAGCAGTAGTAGTGGTAGCAGCAGCAACAGCAGCAGTAATAGTGGTAGCAGCAGTAGTGGTAGCAGCAGCAACAGCAGCAGTAATAGTGGTAGCAGTAGCAGTGGTAGCAGCAGCAACAGCAGCAGTAATAGTGGTAGCAGTAGCAGTGGTAGCAGCAGTAAAAGTCGTAGCAGTAGTAGTGGTAATAGCAGTAGTGGTAGCAGCAGTAGTGGTAGAAATAGCAGGTCGGACATTGTTGCCAGGTGTTGGTCACGATGATTTTGTTTGTTCGGGGGTAATGCTCCGGTCAGAGTTCTTAATGTCACCTCCACCTTTGTAGTGGTAGGCTTAGGCCTATAGGCCCT
>CM060341.1:35104697-35107197 GCA_030674155.1 Stramonita haemastoma | reverse complement strand
CCTCGTTATATGTGAATAGAATCCCGTGTTTGTTTATCAGATCTTTCCATCATTCTTTATGCGTAATATATATAATATTGCAGAGAGAGAGAGAGAGAGAGAGAGAGAGAGAGAGAGAGAGAGAGAGAGAGAGAGAGAGAGAGAGAGAGAGAGAGAGAGAGAGAGAGAGAGAGTGTGTGTGTGTGTGTGTGTGTGTGTGTGTGTGTGTGTGTGTGTGTGTGTGTGAGAGAGAGAGAGAGAGAGAGAGAGAGAGAGAGAGAGAGAGGAGAGAGAGAGAGAGAGAGAGAGAGAGAGAGAGAGAGGAGATTATTTATTTATTCTTTTATATCGAGGATAACAGAATAAGCAATCATGTGCTTTTTTCATCCGGTCCCCGTGTGTATGCAGTTTTGTAAATCTTGTCATCTGTTCCCACCGGCACACGATGGCCTACTCTTACGAAAAGCGGAACAGGATTTAACGTGTGCGCAAGATGTTCTGCGTGCGTTCGCACACGGGGCCTCGGTTTAAAGTCTCATCCGAAGGACTTTTGGGGAGAGTGGAGTCAGCACTGATGTTAACTCCAGGAAGAAAATGTCCTCGACCGGACTCGAACCCGGGTCGTCAAATTGCCAGCTCAATGTTCTGACCACTAGAGAGAGAGAGAGAGAGAGAGAGAGAGAGAGAGAGAGAGAGAGAGAGAGAGAGAGAGAGAGAGAGAGAGAGAGAGAGAGAGAGAGAGAGAGAGAGAGAGAGAGAGAGAGAGAGAGAGAGAGAGGAGGCAAGGCAAGGCAAGGCAAGGCAAGGCAAGGCAAAATTCTTTTATTCGAGGATAATAGATAAGCACTCATGTGCTTTTTTACATCCAGTCCCCGCCCTTTTCAGGGAAAACATCAAGATAAAAAGATACTAAACAGTAAAACTGTATGCAGTACCAAACAACATAAAGGAATAAGGACATTATACATAATAAGATAGTAAAAATGCACACTTTCAGAAGACGAAAATCAGAAGCCACAATAAAATGATTTTGATTATAAAATCTCGGCCATCGAGTTTTGGATAAAAACTTTCACTGAAATTTACAATAAACATGCTCCACTTAAAACCATAAGGGTCAAACATGTCCCCAAACCGCCTTGGCTCACAAAAGAACTAGAAGAAGCATGCTATCTTAGAGATTTCTTTAAAAAAACATAAATACCATGAAGAGTCAAAAAGATTACGAAACTCCATAAACTCACAGAAACGTCGAGAAAAAAAGAAATATTTCCAAGATTTACTATCTTCCAAACAAAACTCAAAAATCATTTGGAGGGCCATTAATCAAATAACAAACAAACAATCATCTTCCAAATCAAATGTAATCAAAGATGTTACTGCTGAACAACTCAACAATCACTTCATAAACGTTTCTACTAATGTTGTTAGCAATGACAATTCAAAATCCAATAACCTAAACACATTAAAACAATACTGCCAAGAAAAGCATATTCCCTCAAAACTCCACATACCATTTATTTCTGTTTTTGAGGTCCATAATTACATGATTCACCTCAAACAGTCAAGGACACGAGGTCTTGATGGAATAGACAGCAGAATTCTAAAACTTTCAGCTCCAGTTATCACAGACACTCTCACATATATATATAACCAATGTCTTGAAAAGAACTATTTTCCCAATGCCTTCAAAACTGCTAAAGTGATCCCCATCTACAAATCTGGTGACACTTCAGATCCCTCAAATTATAGGCCAATCTCTATTATATCCCTTCTTTCAAAACCCCTGGAAAAACATATAAATAAACACTTAGTCAGTCATATAGAAACTAACAACCTACTCCACCCTAATCAGTCAGGATTCAGACAAAATCACTCGTGTCATACTGCACTGACTAGTCTCATAGACAATTGGCTAACAAACATTAATGAAAATAAATTTTGTGGAGTATTATTTGTAGATTTCAAAAAAGCATTTGATACAATTGACCACACACTTCTCATCAGAAAGCTAGACCTGTACAATATATCGTCAAATAGTCTAGAACTACTTGCTTCTTATCTCAAGAACAGACAACAGTGTGTTTCAACAACTACATCCACATCCAATCTAAAACCCATTCATTACGGAGTACCACAGGGATCTATACTAGGACCAATTCTCTTTTCTTTATACATAAATGACCTTCCTCTACATATTGCATCCAAATGTGAACTATTTGCTGATGACACAACCATACATACAAGCCATAATGACATTGACTCTCTTGCAACCATATTACAACAAAGCTGTAATGATCTTGTCAAATGGACAGATCTGAACCACATGTCTATTCACCCCCAAAAAACAAAATGCATGCTTATCACCACCAGACAAAAGCGACAAAATTTACCTCATAATCAGTTTCCAATACATATAAAAAAGGAAGCAATCGAACAAACCTCTCATCACAAAGTTCTAGGAGTGACAATTGATGAAAATCTCAGCTGGATCTACCACATATCTCACCTATGCAAATAC
>CM060341.1:35094697-35097197 GCA_030674155.1 Stramonita haemastoma | reverse complement strand
AAGAAAGTCTTCTTTACAGTTTACAAGTGTGGGCTGCCTAGATGGACACCAAACAGTAGGGCCTAATTAATAATTGATTCCAGAGTCTTAGAAGTTGCATGAGGTTAAGTAGGCATACACCAGGTTGCCAGGGAAAGTTGCTAGATATTATATCACCACTCATCCACTGTTGAAAAACATGTATTCATTTATATATATATATATATATATATATATATATATATATATATATATAAAATCAAAAACATTTTAAATTGAACTTGAAGAACAAAGGCTGAAAGGGTTTACTTGTATAACATAGGTTGTTGTTTTTTTAATGGCAGTGGGATTGGCACAGATGAGATGATTGTGATAAGGAGCACGATGAGGACAGTGAAAAAATCAGAAAGTTAAAGAAGAAGAGAAAAGAAAAAAATGAAGAAAAACAGGAACATCAGAAACAGAAAGATGGGGAAAAAAAAAACAGTAACAAGAAGAACATCAAGCTAAACGCCTAAAGGACAAATTTAAAACATTAAGGAGGCAAGTTGGCGATTTGTGTGTGTGTGTGTTTTTTTTATTTTTTATAAACTGATAATGATAATGACACAGTGATGAAAGATGTGTGGGAAAAAACAACTAAGAACAAGAAACTGAAGAAGAGGATGGCTGTATTGCCTTTTGTAGACTTAATGTAGCCAAATACAGTAAACACTATAGTATGATAATATATTACATACAATACAATCAATTTTGATTATTAGTTTATGAATTTATTCCAATTCTTTTTTTTCCCTGCTGTTTCTCATTAAGAATTTTATGTAAACTGCACTAAGAAAAAAAAATCCAGTTAGGTCATCTTGTGGTCATTCTTATCTTTAAGTTTTATTTTAAGCAACACATCTTGGTGTTATTTGTTAGATTGAATTCAAAATTGAAACTCAAAGAACTCTAGTACTGTAGCAGTAGTATTTGAATATGATAATATATAAATCATTACTTACCTTTTTTTGTCTGTTTTATTCCTGTGTTTGTTTGGCTTCAACAGGAAGTCATGTATACCCATTTTCTGGAACAAAATTTATAAATTCAGAACTACCAGTGCCATACGTATGAATGATTTAAGCTAAACCTGTCAACCAAAAAATTGGAAAACTGAGCAAAACACACCAGCTGACCAAAAAAGCAGTAAAAAGAAAAACCATACCTGGAAAAAATCCAAAGTAAAAAGTTTTTAAACAAAAAGAACAGAAAAGATTGATGACTTACTGAATATTATTTACTTCTGATTGTCTTAGACAGGCTAAAAAAAAAAAGGAAAGAAAAAATGCTGTGCACAACAATACGATTGACCTTGTATTAAAGGAAAAAAAAAGTTCGTCTGTCCTCCTTACCACTTACCAGTATTGGAGTGGAACAAATCACACGGCACAAAGTCCTATCCTTTCGACCAGAATAAGAGAAGAAAAAAAGTTTTCTACAACTGTACAACTACAGTACAAGGCATGTTTTTTTTTCTTCACCAGAAAAAAAGTCCCACCTATCCTACTGATTACTACTGGAGAGACAAAGAAAAAGTGCCATGGCTATAATCCTCTTAGTTTTATGAAAAAGATAAATTTGCAACTTAAGTACAAACTTTCTTGTTGACCAGTTGGGGGAAAAAATGTATATGAAGCATAATTATATTTTCTATGCACTAGTTTTGGAGAAGACAAAAAAAGAAAAATGCTTTAGTTTTACAGGACTGTCTGGGTAACACTAACAGACAAAAAAAAGGATTCATTTTAGCAGATTTGTCCTGTTAACCAGTAATCAGTATTGAAAGAATAAAATTGCAAGACGTGACTATCCTCTTCACTAGCATTGCTGCAGGAAACTTGCAAAGCACTGTAAAAAAAAAAAAAGTATTGTATAATCCTGCTTTAGTATTGAAAGGCGGCAGGATAGCCTAGTACACAACACAGTAGTACTATTAGTTAGAGTTTTGCGCTTGCGATATAACACCTGGGATTGAACCACAAACCAAGAGACACCCATCAAAGGGATTTTTCCTGTGGAGTTAACATTAATACTGACTTGATTTCCTCGAATGTCCTTTGGAAAAGACCATAATAAACCGATGGCCCCTGTTTATAAATTTATGTGAATGCACGCAGAACATCTTGCACACATGTTAAAACTTGCTGACCAGAAATAAAGAAAAAAAGAGTTTTTTTTTTTGGTTTTTTTTTGTTTTGTTATTATTCTGTCAAATTTTAGAGAGATAAAAGTTTGTTTTTGTTGTTGTTATTGGGTATTTTTTTTAAAAATTTTTTTTTAGATCCGCTTTTCCATTGTGCTAGAGAGAAGAAAGTTGATGAGGCAGAACCCTTTTTTTGACTAGGATTTGATTCTGGTTTTGTTGTTCCATAGCTAGAGCAAGTTAGTCTGACTCTCTGAGGTTCATCACTGGTCGATGGTGAGATTTTAGTGTGTGCAACTGTTTTTGCCCGCTTAAAGGAGTAACACCTACTGACTA
>CM060341.1:35082197-35089697 GCA_030674155.1 Stramonita haemastoma | reverse complement strand
AATGGAATAAGCATTCAGGTCAGTCCCGTTGTATGCAGTTTGTAAATTTTGTCACCCCCCTACTAACACATAATGGTACCTTCAAAAAGCGGAAGGTTTAGCATTGGAGGTTTTTGCATTACTGAATGGTCAGAAGTCATTCGATGGTGTGTGGGTAGAGGTGTGGGGGGGGGGGGTGGAGTTGTGATTTGGTTCTGAGTCATTGCGCACATGATGGATTAGTAAAGGGGGGGATTTATCATGTTTATTCTGACTCATGGTCATAGGAATAAAAAAGGAAGAGGAGTGTGGAGGTGTGGAGATTATTCAGACAATACTAAGTCATGTATGTGCTTATAAGACAAAAGGTAGGAATTGCTCTCATGATAGTCTTGGTCATTGCTGGTGCCATTAGGAACTTAAAATAGGACTTTTCCTCTGAGTTGGTAATGTAGTGGGCCTGTGAAGAAAGTAAGTTTTATAATTTTTGCCTCTTCATATTTGTCTTTTGTGTTCTTTTAATTTTGAGGAAATAGATAATGGATAAGCATTCATGTCCCAGTCCCTGTCTGTATGCAGTTTTGTAAATTTTGTCATCTGTTTCCCGACACACAATGGCCTACTCTAAAGAAAAGCGGAACAGGAGCATGTTTGGGAAAAAGGGACAGATAAGATTAAAAAAAAAAAAACAAACCCACACCCATCAGCAGGTTTTTTTTCAGTCTTTGGATTTGTCCTGGAATAAGTATGGAAGATAATTTTTTTTAAGGAAAAAAAAATTATGGTTGGAAAGTAAACAGAAAGAAAATTGAGACGGTCTTTGACTGACCAGTCACATTTCCACATGTATCATGAATTCAATAATTGAGGATAATTAGACTAAGTGCTGTGGAGTAACACTTTAGTTTGTCGCCCAAAATTTCTTATTTAGTCATGCAGTGAGGGCACATGTATACATGTTTGATTCCTTCATCAATATTCATGGCAAGTATGCTCAGTCCAGAAAATCAAATTATCATGTCTCCTGATGTCTGACTAGAGCGTTTCAAACTAAAACTAGAGCAGGATTCTTGGATCCATGGCTGTGATTATTATCTAATTTTTAGTACAAGTTTTGTCTATGGTTGATTTGACCAGAGTAGTTTGTGATATGAAGTCTGTTTTCATGCTAATTTTGTATCCATGGGCAGTGATTAAACTCCAGTGCTAAGTATATTAGTCCTCAGGAACTTTTTAGGTTTAGCAGATTTTGGTCATGTGTTCTTGTTAGATAGTGCTTTTCTTCATCTCTTTTAAAACTTCTACTATTATAAAATACATAGTGCTTAAACTACTTGTGGGGGTGGGGTAGGCTAGTAGATAGAGCATTGCGTTTATCGTCTGACCTCTCATAGATCGAGCCACCTTGGAGTTGCCTGTTTTAGGAAATTTTGACCCTGGAGTTAACATGAGCACTGACGTGACTCCAATCCCCCAAAAGTCCTTTGGGTGAGACTATAAACGAGGACCCATTATCACTGCGAAAGATCTTGCACAATGTTGAAAACCCATTTGCTTTTCAGAAGAGTAGGCCATTTCTATGCTGGTATTGCACGGCTGACAAAATTAGAAAAAAATGCATTCACACACTGATACATTATTATTAGGCCTACAGGTGTTATGTTGAGACACCATCCGGGCACCCCAAAGTTGGAATACAATGGTGGGCAAAAACAGTCTTGCCTTTGTGAAAATCACCATGGTGAACCTTGGAGCTCTAGCCAAGGAACAGAAAAAAATCAAACAAACATACTTTTAAAAACAAATAATGAGCAAACATAAAACCCATTATGTACAATACGACACAGCAGCTGAGGGTAAAGGTTTGCTGTAGACCTTCCTCCACATTGTGGAGATTTATCTAGATCCTTTTTCTGTCAACTCATTTCCACTTGTTTTCCAGAAGTAACAAAACATAACACAGTACTTATAGGGTTTTGTGTATATTCTGTATTGTAGGATTCTAAAGTTTATCAGTATTGAAGCTGAAACAGGATGATGGTGTCATGGCCTATTGTTTGAATGGCGGGCATGGGCCGCGCATGTATGATAACCTGGAGTGTGTCAGAAAAGAAAAATGCCAAGGGCTGGGCTGTTGGACATTAAGACCACTTCAGGTAGAGTGTCAGTTAAAGCTTATGAAAGAAATAGAGCACTGAGTTTCCTGGGTTACTTTTCATAAAAAAAGTTGTCAAGATTGTGAATTTTGTAAAGGTAGTGCATGTGAATGAATGATGAATGAATGAATGAATGAATGAATGAATGAATGAATGAATGTTTATAGAGAAGATCTGTTCTCCTCTGCTGTTTTGGAGGTCATCGTGGAACACGATGGACAAACAACATGCACCGCAACGCACACACAAACTCTAGACCCATCAGCATGAGAAAATCATTTGTCAAATTCTGTAAGCATCAGCAATCAATCTAGTCTGCACACCAGTCTTTTTTCCTGATTTAATGATTTGATAGTGGATTTTACTTGTTCATGAAACAGGAATGTCATGATCTGAAGTGAATATCAGACATGTATATACACTGCAGTGGCACACTTCAACAAAAAAGCAGAACTTTTAAAGTAGAAATTTAACAAACAAAAAGCAGAACTTTAACAAAAAATTAACCAAAAAAGCAGAACTTTATTTAACAAAAAGTTTAATTCTTATAAACAAAAGCAGAATGTTGACACCTGTGGTTCATGTGATGCTTGCCACTGTGCCACACATTGAATTCTGCATCTTTTAATCAAGAACTCAAATCATGACACATATATATAATTATAACAGTGGTAAACAGAGCACTGGCAGCAGCTGGCTCCCTCTGGCACACTGCGTCATTGTGCTATGTGTGAAGAAAGTTTTGTGGTTTTTTTTAATAAAATAAAAAAAAAAAGATTTGGAGTGTAGGACTTCATGGCAAAAAGAACAGATGGTGTGATTGTAAGGGGGGGGGGGAAGGGAGAAGGTAGAGAGAGAGAGAGAGAGAGAGAGAGAGAGAGAGAGAGAGAGAGAGAGAGAGAGAGAGAGATATAGTCTGAAAAAGAGAGAAGTTACGCTGAAAGCAGTGAAGGAAGCACAGTCAAGGCAAGGCAAGGGACACAATTCTTTTATTCAGAAGATAAAAAACAACCTCGTATTTTTTTTAATTGTCCGCTTTAGTGATACATCAGTTCATTAGCAGAGAGAGAGTAATCAAGAGTAAATACATGAGCAAGACATGACGACCTTACCACCACCAGAGCATCTTAACCAGAAATCACCTTGAAACAGTTAAACCAACATCAAGTAACCTAGGACCAACAACTATTGAAAGGAAAACACCACTTCAAAATGTCGATTTGTTGCGTCGTTATTGCATTCAATATCCAGCTAGCATAGTCCTCACCTCGCAGTCTTAACATAACAAACAATAGATACCCACATATTTCGGTTTTTCAATTCCCTATTACCTATCTTATACTATTCATAATAAGAAGGAAGGTGGCAGGACAATTAAAACCTGCCTAAAAGTAGGACTGTGACAGATTCTGGGTTCCATTCCCAGCCTTGCTGGCTCTTTCTTTCCATTTTGATGAAAAAAAAACAACAACTGAAAGTCAAATGCCTTTGTATTCATGATGAGATTTTTAACTGAGGCCCCATGTGCGAATGTGCGCAGAACATCTTTTGCGCACATGTTAAAAACTTTTTTCACTTTTCAGAAGAGTAGGCCATTGTGTGCCCGTATGAATAGATGACAACCCCCCCCAAACAAAAACAACAAACAAACAAAACAAAAAAAACCCTCTCATGCACACAGTTGTTGTGTTTCTAAAGACACGGTCTCTGAAATTGAAATGCAGCTACCTAATTGATAGGGGTGGGGAACTGTCGCATGTGAACACAAAAATCTCACCATTGGTGAACCTTGGAGCTCAGCGATCTAGCAGAGAAACAAGAAACAAAACAAAGAAAACCTAACCCTCCCCCCCCCCCCCAAACAAAACGAAATAAAAAACAAAAACCCCCCCCCAAAAAAAACAAACCCATACCACCATTCATTCACCACAATCTTCGGTTCCAAACACACACACTTAGTCAGTGTCTTTTGAAAAAAAAAAAAATCGAGGATAATAGAATAAGCAGAGGATAACAGAATAAGCAGAGGATAATAGAATAAGCAGAGGATAATAGAATAAGCACGTTGTATGTGTCTCTGACAGCATGTTGGTTAGGCCATGCAGTTTTTATATCTCTTGAAAACTTGTATAACTTTCTCAGCTCCCGCAGCCCTGACCAAGCCTAGCCCCCCCCCCCCCCCCCCCCACTCAAATTTCTGCGTACATGTCCACTTTTGACTGGCCAACAATGACGACTTCAGTCTGTCCCCCTCCTCCCCCCTTAACCCCTCCTCCCCCCCCCCCCCCTTACTGCCCAGCCGGCCCCTCCTTTTCATACTAACATGTGTATTGTACAGACACGCACTCAGGTTGGGAATTCCAAGCGTTTAGGGGCATGACCTAATTCACCCAGGTGTGGAAGGCTGTGGTCACAATCCGGGTGTGACTGTCGAAATCGTGGTTGTATTGTATTGTACTACTGTCTACGTGTATGTATACAGGTAGCAGTAGTACTAGCACTCACATACAGGTATACGTGCATGTGTAGGTGTAGCGCTTTTGTCCTGTTTAATCGCAAGGAGAGAGAGAGAGAGAGGGGGTAGAGAGAGAGAGAGAGAGAAGAGAGAGAGAGAGAGAGAGAGAGAGAACTGTCTTTTTGAGTTGTGTAAGTGTGTGGGGGAGAGAGAGAGAGGAGAGAGAGAGAGAGAGAGAGAGGGAGAGAGAGAGAGAGAGGAGAGAGAGAGGGAGGAAGGTCTTTTTGAGTTGTGTAAGTGTGTTTGGAGAGAGAGAGAGAGAGAGAGAGAGAGAGAGAGAGAGAGAGAGAGAGAGAGAGAGAGAGAGAGAGAGAGAAGTGTCTTTTTGAGTTGTGTAAGCGTGTGCTTCCGCGTAACGGTCGTTGAAGAGAGAGTGTGATGTTTGGTCTGTTTTTTGGTGTGTTTTTTCTTCTTCTCCTTTTGTGTTCCTTAGGGTCCTTTTATATAAGATATGTATGTAATGAGTTTGTGAAGGCTGCTGAAATTTGTGTTGTTGTTGGGTGGGGGTGGGGAAAGGAGTGGGAAGGAGGAGGGTTGGGAGGGGAGGGGGTTGGAAGGGGGAGATATTTTATGTAAGTGTGGTTAAGGGGAAAGGAGTGTTTTTGGTGTTGTTTGTTGTTGTTGTCTTCAATTCAACATCTGTTCACTCTTAGTAATATTAGATGAAAGAGTGTTTACGTGTGTGTGTGTGTGTGTGTGTGTGTGTGTGTGTGTGTGTGTGTGTGTGTGTGTGTGTGGTGTGTGTGTGTGTGTTGTGTATTTCATATCTAAGATAATGGAATGAGCGCTCATTTGCTTTTTTATTATTAATCCAGTCCCCGTGTGCTTGCAGTTTTCTAAATTTTGTCATCTGTTCCCATCGACACACAGTGGCCTATTCTTTCAAAAAGCAGAACAGGATTTAATGTGTGCACAAGATGTTTTGCGTGCATTCGCACACAAGACCTCAGTTTATAGTCTCATCTGAAGGGTGTGTGTGTGTGTGTGTGTGTGTGTGTGTGTGTGTGTGTGTGTGTGTGTGTGTGTGTGTGTGTGTGTGTGTGTGTGTGTGTGTGTCTGTCTGTCTGTCTGTCTGTCTGTCTGTCTGTCTGTCTGTCTGTCTGTCATCTGTGATCTATATTATGCAAGTGTCACAGATTGCGAGTGTCACAAAGTTTATGTGTGTGTGTGTGTGTGTGTGTGTGTGTGTGTGGTGCGTGCGTGCGTGCGTGCGTGCGTGCGTGCGTGTGTGCGTGCGTGCGTGGTGTGTGTGTGTGTGTGTGTGTGTGTGTGTGTGTCTGTCTGTCTGTCTGTCTTCTTGTCTCAGTGTCTGTCTGTAACTGTAAGCTGTCTATGATCTTATATAACATGAATGTAAGTGTCACAGGTTGTGAGTGTCAAAAAGGTGTTTGTGTGTGTGTGTGTGTGTGTGTGTGGTTGTGTGTGTGTGTGTGTGTGTGTGGTGTGGTGTGTGTGTTGTCTGTCTGTCTGTCTGTCTGTCTGTGTCTGTTAACATACACAGTTCTCTGTCATAACTCATTCCCCCTTTTTTTTTCTTTAAAAGAACAAAACCTTCAAGAACGTCTCAGGACAGTTTTCATAACAAAACCCAACACCACCAACACCACAGTCAAAAACAATATCACTGCATGCACAATCTTCTCTTCAGCTCTTTTAACGGCAAATTGCTTCTCGAGAAAGAACTCCACTAGAGTTACCTGTGTGGTGAGTGGCCAAGTGTGCCACTGTATTGACCAGCTTTCATAACCCCCGGGTGCTTAAGCCAGACAGTTAGTGTAGCGGAGCGGTTAGGGCCACAGCACAGCACAACACATGA
Organism: Stramonita haemastoma; assembly: GCA_030674155.1. Lineage (NCBI taxonomy): Eukaryota > Metazoa > Mollusca > Gastropoda > Neogastropoda > Muricidae > Stramonita > Stramonita haemastoma. The sequence goes on along the minus strand of CM060341.1, from coordinate 35,083,231 downwards.
CATAGGCACCAGCCGGTTAACCTGTTGACATAGCGTACAAGTGACCATGCAGCTAACAGTTTTAGGTTTTGATTTTGACCAGAAGAGGATCAATCCAGCGTGCGGTGCGTGCGTAGGACATTTACGTGCTGTGCCGTATGGGTTGTGTACAGTTTAGCTGTTGAGGAATGTTGAGAGGTTTATTTCTTCAGGAAGGAACAAAAAGGAGAAAGAATTGATAAAATATACTGGCTACCTGAAAAATCTAGATTTGTAATTTATTGTGTGTGTGGGGGTGGGGGGGGGGGGGGGGGGGATGGTGGTTGGTGGGTATGTGTGTACTGTGTGTTGGGCGGGTGGGGTGGGGGTTGGGGGTTCCCATTGCCAAAAAAAAAAAGTGTTGATTTTTTAATCTAAGAAAAAAGGATACACACACATGCACGCATACACGCACCCACGTGGCCACGCACACACACACACACACACACACACACACACACACACACACACACACACACACACACACACACACCACACACACACACACACACACACACACACACACACACACTCACTCACTCACTCACTCACTCACTCACTCACTCCTCACTCACTCACTCACTCATCACTCACCACTCACTCACTCACTCACTCACTCACACTCACCACTCCACACATATTATATGTGAGCACACTTGTTTACATGAACAAACATGCTCATGATATACTTGATATAGTACTTTTAACACAAATCATGCAGTGTAATGTATGCACATTCATATGAACTGAAAATGCACACAGAAACGCTAATGATATTGAACCAAGCCTGAACATTAATAACAAACTAAACAAACACACCTTTTTCATTATGAAAATGCAAACGCTTGAAATGGTGTTAACATGCATTTAATACAAAGGGTAACAAACTGTGCATGCTACACATGTATGCTTTATCCAGGCTATAACGTATGCAACCCACACATGCAGGCATGCGTAATATATATACATTACGAGGTCATTGAAGAGAGCACAGGCCTTGAGTATGCATGTATGCA
>CM060341.1:35045375-35080375 GCA_030674155.1 Stramonita haemastoma | reverse complement strand
ACAGGTATTACTCTACTGCATCCACCTGTGTCATGTTTTCTTTCATTTTCGTAATCAGTCCACCATGTTTTAAGTATTAATTTCTAACCACCAGAAACAACAAGACAATTTTAAAAAAACAACAACATCAAGTTAACAGTCAGTTCAAAGGTTTGATCAAGAAAACAAAAGTGGAAAGACAGACAATCTGTTGTACACTTTGTGAAGTGATAGGACCACATGCCAAAGGACCTGAGAGCTTGTAAGACTGGCCACGCTGCCAGGGTGTTAAAATGGCTTTTATGGGAGAGTTGCTATGTTTGCACTGTGTGTGAATTATGGCTTCAGACTTTAGTACAAAGTGCGAGCTACATTTTGTTGATAGAAGTTAGATTTTCTGTGTGTGTGTGTGTGTGTGTGTGTGTGTGTGTGTGTGTGTGTGTGTGTGTGTGTGTGTGTGTGTGTTGTGGTGTGTGTGTGAGAATCATGTGCAAGCAAACGCTATAAGTTGCATCATTTTTAGCAACACCTTAAGGTTTTCACTAACTGTGTGTGTGTGTGTGTGTGTGTGTGTGTGTGTGTGTGTTGTGTGTGTGTGTGTGTGTGTGTGTGTGCGCACACGTGCATGCGCATGCATGCACACATGCGTGCGTGCGTGCAAGCAAATGCTATAAGTTGCATTATTTTTAGCAACACCTTAAGGTTTTCACTAACTCTGTGTGTGTGTGTGGTGCGTCGGTGCACGCATGCATGCGTGCGTGTGCACATGTTCATGCATGCTTATATATATACACATTATTTTCTTTGTTTCCTTGTCCTCTGTTAACGAATCTTTCACTTTACAGCACAGGTCACTAATGTGTGCGTGTGCGTGCGTGCATGCGTGTGTGTGTGTTTGTGCGTGTGTGCGTGTGTGTGGATGCATGTGCATATACGTGTGCATACGTGTGTGTGTGTGTGTGTGGTGTGTGTGTGTGCATGTTCATGTGTGTGTGTGTGGTGGTTGTGCAGGTTTTACGGGGGTGAACTGCGAGACCTTGCTGAACCAGTGTGAGATGACCCCTAACCCCTGTGAGGCCGGCGTCTGCACCAGTAACGTCAACTCTTACACCTGCAACTGCACCGGAACAGGTTCCTGCAACTTTACACTGTTCAGGGGGTGGGGGATGGGGACAGGGAGGGATGGGGAGGGTTGGGGGGGGGAACAGAGGGGGGAGGTTTTGGGGGGGGATGGGGACAGGGAGGGAGGAGGAGGGGGGACAAAGGGGGAGGTTTTGGGGGGATGGGGACAGGGGGGGAGGGGGGACAGAGGGGGAGGTTTTGGGGGATGGGGAGGGGGGACAGAGGGGAAGGTTTTGGGGGGATGGGGACAGGGAGGGAGGGGGGGGGGGACAGAGGGGGAGGTTTTGGGGGGATGGGGAGGGGGATGGGGGACAGAGGGGGAGGTTTGGGGGGATGGGGACAGGGGGGGAGGGGGGGACAGAGGGGGAGGTTTTGGGGGGAGGGGGAGGGGGGACAGAGGGCGAGGTTTTGGGGGGATGGGGACAGGGAGGGAGGGGGAGGTTTGGGGGGGGATACAGGGAGGGGGAGGTTTTGGGGGGGGGAAGGGGACAGGGAGGGGAAGTTTGCAGGGAGGGGGGGGGGGGAAGCTGGTGTCCATTGTGTGCCGGTGGGAACAGATGACATTTAGAAAACTGCATAGACACGGGGACTGGATGTAAAAAAAAAAAGCACAAGAGTAGCTTATCCCATTATCCTCGATATGAAAGAATATTTAAAAAAAAAATACAGTGGTTGAATTTGTGGATTGATGGCTTGGGGTTCAAACCACCATTAAATGAAGACTCACGTTTTTATTTATTATTATTTTTTAAAATTTTATTTCAATGCTAATGGAAGAAGCACATGTGTGCTTTTTTTTTTTTTTTTTTTTTACATCCAGCCCCTGTGTGTATGCAGTTTTGTACATGTTGTCATCCATTCCCACCAGCACACAGTGGTCTACTCTTCCAAAAGCGGAACAGGTTTTAACATGTGCGCAAGATGTTCTGCGTGTGTTCGCAAATGGTACTTCAGGTTTATAGTCTCACACAAAGGACTTCAGGGTGGAGTGAAGTCGGCTCTGATGTTAACCCAGAGGAAAGATCTTCTTGAACGAGATTCAAACGTTTGAGGGATTGACTGTACTGGAACAGGTTTCTGCACTTTTCTGTTGTTCATCGAGGGTTGGGAGGGAGGGGGGGGGGGGGGGGGAGGCATAGCCTGGTGGTTTGAGTGTTGAGCTTGTGATTTGATGGCCCGGGTTCAAGCCACCGTCGACTCACCCATTTGAGGAATTTTTTCCTGTGGAGTTAGGATGCACTTGGCCTAACTTGTCAGGCGCTTAACAGAAATCTCACACACTTTTGCAATATATGACAGGCAACAATAGTTGCTGTCTGAATGTTCGATGACAAAGAAGAAGAAGAGTATGGTATTGTTTTGTATTTTTTATTCCACTCTTAAGTCACGGCAGAAATTCAGGCTGCTCTCCCCATGGAGAGAGAATATCACCACAAGAGCAACGCCACCCTTTTTTTTTTTTTTTTTCTGTCTGCATATACATGTATTTGGTTTTCTATCGGAGTGGCTTTTTTCTACAGAATTATACGAGGCATAACTCTTGTTGCCGTGGGTTCTTTTCTATCTGTCTGTCTGTCTGTCTGTCTGTCTGTCCGTAGTCTGGCGACCATGGGGGCACCCCTGAAGACTTTTACATGCACTGAGTATTGCACACTGGACCTCGGTTTATCATCTCATCCGAAAGACTAGCACCCAGACCACCACTCATGGTCTAGTGAATGGGGTGAAAAGTTCCGAACTTGCACAAACGGGGATTGAACCACCACACACTTAAAACCTGGATGTTTTGCTTTCTAAGCAGGTGCGTTACCTCAAGACCACCGATCCACCGATGAACCTTTCACCTCTTGGGATGATTGAGAACTTTTGATTTGACTTGACTTGATATGACTTGACTTGACTGTGTGATGGGGTGGTAAGTAGATTACCTCCCATGTGATCTCAGGGCCCTGTTGCAGCATCGTGTTTCTAAATCGAGACACACCTGCAAATTGTGCAATGCTCTGTTTCCTTGGGTGGTGGTCAAAAACGCTCTGGGCATTGCATACATTTTGCTTTCTGTAGTGAAATGCAGAATTTATACAACCTGTTTTTAGAGGTCGGGGGACGGGATAGCTCAGTGGTTAGAGCGCTCGCTTTCCCCCAGTCAAGTCAAGCAGCATCAAGGATGGTTACCAGTTGGATGGGTGACCGTTTGCGCGCCATGGCTTCAGTACTGTCCTCCCAGTTCACCCAGCTGTAAATGGGTACCTGCCTTCTTTAGGGTCGGGGGAAGGTTAAAGCAGCGAGGGGAGGAGATGGGCGCCAAATATGCTGGCCCCTAGAGGAGCTGAGGTCTCTGACGCCTCGCTCCCCTATGACCACACAGGTTATGGGACACCTTTACCTTTTTAGAGGTCACATCGTAACTGTCAAGCTGTGCCCACCCAAGATGCTGTGCGGAGATGGGAGATGAATGATCTCCAGTCTGTTATAATTGGACAACATCTGATGTCACACTAGCCATATTCATGGCAATTTGACGACCCGGGTTCGATGCCTGGTTGAGGGGATTTTTCCTCTGGAGTTAACATCAGTGCTGACTCCACTCCCCCAAAAAAGTCCTTCGGATGAGACTTTAAACCAAGGCCCTGCGTGCGAACGCACGCAGAACATCCAGCGTACACGTTAAATCCTGTTCCGCTTTTTGTAAGAGTAGGCCATCGTGTGTGGTGGGAAACATATGACATTTACAAATTGCATACACACGGGGACTGGATGTAAAAAAGCATATGATTGCTTATTCCATTATCCTTGATATATTAAAAATAATATATAGATAAAAGCATATGATTGCTTATTCCATTATCCTTGATATATTAAAAAATATATATATATATATTCATGGTAAAATGTCGCCCAGGGTTTCGGGGCAGAAACTGCAGTGAAGACATTGACGAGTGCGAGTCGGCCAGCGCCTGTGGGAGTGGGAAGTGCTTCAACCTGCCGGGGTACTTCACCTGTGCCTGCCCTGAGGGCTATGACGGGCCTGCGTGTCAGGTCAGTGCTTCAGTGGGGGGGGGGGGGGGGGGGGAGGGGTGGGTGTGGGTGGGTGTAAGTGTGTGGGTGGGGGGGGGGGGTTGGTGGGGGGGGGGGTTGGTGGGTGGGTGGGTGTGTGTGTTTGATTTTATTTTAGTCTCTTCACAAATTGTGATATTAGACGGACAGGGAGGGTTGGGGGGGGGGGGGGGGGGAGGGGAGTCTGTATCACACACAGACACACCACACACACACACACTCTCTCTCTCTCTCTCTCTCTCTCTCTCTCTCTCTCTCTCTCTCTCTCTCTCTCTCTCTCTCTCTCCTCCCTCCCTCCCTCTCTCTCTTTCTACACACACACACACACACACACACACACACACACACACACACACACACACACACACACACACACACCTCCCCCACCCCCACCCCCACTCTATTTAACTCCATTCTTTGACCAACACTGAAATGAAGATAAAAAAAATCATCACTCCCATTTACTCCTCTCATCATCATCATCATCCTTTACACCCAGTGGTATGTAGGGCAGCAACAAAGACTTTCCACCTCTGCCTATCCTGGGCCAGCCTGGCCAATGAACTCCAAGAGTGCTGCATGGCTTCCATCTCACATTCCACTGTCCTCCTCCATGTTGTTCTTGGTCTTCCTCTCTTTCTCTTGCCGTCTGGGATAGATTGTGTGTCTGTCCGGAGTGTATGCCCAATCCATCTCCATCTTCGTTTAATCCTCTACAGACATGTATTTTATTTATTATTTTATTCTTTACCACTTTATGTCATAGCAGATTTCTCTGCGTGAAATTCAGGCTGCTCTCTCTCCTGGGGGAGAGACGCATCGCCACAAGTGCAGCACCTACCCATAATTTTCTTTTTCTTTTTCCTGTCTGCAACTGTATTTATATATATATGTGTACACGGCAGGATGTGGATGAGTGTGCCTCCTCCCCTTGTAAAAACGGCGCAACGTGCACACAAGGCATCAACAACTACACGTGTACCTGTGCCCCTGGCTACACAGGAGCTGACTGCCAGACCGACATCGACGATTGCGCCAACGTGACGTGTAGCGGTGCCTTTACACGCTGCGACGACGGCGTGTTGTCTTATCGGTGCATCTGTCTGGAAGGATATGGTGAGTTAGTTCAAAGTTAAAGTCTGTCCCGAGCCTAAGGCTCATCAGGCCGGTGCTTATCCCGGTTTCTGTGGAGTTAAGCGACTGAGAGTCATAGACTCCCCCTGGATAGGACGCCAGTCTATCGCAGGGTTAACCCCCAACACAAGGTTGGTACCCCTTTTACACCTGGGTGGGGTGAGAAAATAGCCGTAAAGTGCCTTTTCCAAGGGCACAATGCCATAGCCGAAAGCTTGGATCGAACTCGCAACCTTTAGATTACGTGTCCAACGCCCTAACCACTAGACTACAGCGGCGGCTAGATATGGTGAGTGCTTTGGATTTTTTGTCCTTTTTTTTTTTTGTTACCTCGGTTAGAGCTCCAAGGAAGGTTCACCAATGGTTAGATTTTGCTTAATCGACTCCCCCCCCCCCACCCCCCCCCCCCCCCCCCCCCCCCCCCCCCCCCCCCCCCCCCCCCCCCCCCCCCCCCCCCCCCACACAACACCATTTAGGTAGCTGCATTCCGACTTCAGGGATGGTGTCTAAACACGAGACCTGTATATATGCGGATTTTGAAATTTTGTTATCCGTTCTTACCAGCACGTGATGGCTTACTCTTCTGAAAGGTGGAACAAGTACTTAACGTGTGTGCAAGATGTTGTGAATGTGCTCTGGTCTTATGATGACCTTGATTTGACAGTCCCAGTTGCTGTGGTCTCATGGGGACTTCAGTTTCTGTTTCTCCATACACTTCAAAGCCGTCTGGATGTGGCTACCTAAATGGAGGGGGGGGGGGGGGGGGGGGAACAGTCACTTAAGGTGAGACACGGGTCCAAAAGTGGCCCAAATCATGTTTTTTTAGAATAAAAAATTGCTGGATATATCTATGGAGATTTCCCTGTGTGAATTTTAAGAATTCGGACCATAAAATATGTCTGTACAAACAGGTTACTCATACTTCTTATAGATAAGCAGGTTTAGGAGTTTGAAATATTCAGGTTTGGCGGCCATATTGGATTGTTTTGCATGGCAACAGTGCAGAAAACTGAGTAATTCTTTGATTTTTATGCTTTACAAATGATGCCCTTTGACTATATGGCATAACTTCATGGGCTTGTAAACAAAATTTCATGTGAGGGGTCAGTAAATAAGGAGAATGAACCATGACCTTGACCTCCCTTGTTTCTCAGAAAACCGAACGGGGCAGTGTGTGGAAATCAACGAATGTCAAAGCGACCCCTGTCAGAACAACGCCACCTGTCAGGACAAGGTCAACGCCTTCCACTGCGTCTGTCCGCCGGGGTTCACGGGGTCACGCTGCGAGGTCAACATCGACGAGTGTCTGAACCAAACCTGCCTCAACAATGCATCGTGAGTGTCAGGATGGGATGGGATGGGGTGGGGTGGTGTGGGGTGGGATGGGGTGGGGTGTGTGGTGTGTGGTGGGATGCGATGTGGTATGGTTTGGTGCGATGTGGTGTGATGTGATGTGTGGGAGTGAGGGAGTGAGATGATGCTTATGTCCAGGTTGTCTGTTTTTTGATCGTGTTGAAATGAGAGGAGTTGGTTATGATGATGACAATGATAGTTGTGGTGAGAAGATGAGGAAGAAGGAAGAAGGAGAATGAAAAGTAGTAAATAATGTAAAGGTGTTCCCCATAATTTCTGAGGTCGTTAGGGAGCAAAAGGTCAGAGACCTCAGCTTCTCCAGGGGCCAGCATGTTGAGGGTGGTGTCCATCTCCTCTCCCTCGCTGCTTTACCTTCCCTGACCCTAAAGAGGGCAGGTACCCATTTACAGCTGGGTGAACTGGGGGACTGTACTGAGACCTAGGCATACCAATGGTCACCCATCCACTTGGTAACCACGTTCGATGCTGCTTAACCTCAGCTTGGGGAAAGCAAGTGCTCTTACCACTGAGCTGTCCCATCCCTGTAGTAGTAAAGATAGCAGTAGTAGTAGTAGTTGAGAAGAAGTATTAGCAGTAGTAGTATTAGCAACAGCAGAAGAAGTAGAGGTAGTAGTAGTAGTAGTTGAAGTAGTATTAGTAGCAGTAATATTAGCAGCAGTAGTATTAGCAGCAGCAGAAGTAGTTAAGTTAGTAGTAGTATTGGTAGAAGTAGTGGAAATAGTAGTAGTAGTAGCAGCAGCAGCAGCAGCAGCAGCAGCAGCAACAGGAGTAGTAGTAGCAGCAGTAGTAGCAGCAGCAGCAGTAGTAGTAGTAGTAGTAGTAGTAGTAGTAGTAGTAGTAGTAGTAGTAGTAGTAGTAGTAGTAGTTGTAGAAGTAGTAGAAGTAGTAAAGATAGTAGCAGCAGCAGCAGCAGCAGCAGCAGGAGTAGTAGTAGCAGCAGTAGTAGCAGCAGCAGCAGCAGCAGCAGCAGCAGCAGCAGCAGCAGCAGCAGCAGCAGCAGCAGCAGCAGTAGTAGTAGTAGTAGTGGTAGTAGTAGTAGTAGTAAAGATAGTAGCAGCAGCAGCAGCAGTGTGAATGTTATTTGTGAAACTGAAAGAGGTGACAGCTCTGAAATGGCCTCTGTGGTTGGTAGGGCAACAAACAACATGGAATGAAATAAAACACCACACTTTTCTCACCACTCATTCATCATCTATCGACTATAAACCTCAAAACAAATTTTCATCTCCAAGGGTGAATTTTACCTGTCCATTCTTTTTTTTTCTTCTTCATTTCTGTCTAACAGGTGTGTGGATGGGATGAACAATTTCACCTGTCAGTGTGTAGCAAGGGTGAATTTCACCTGTCCATTCTTTTTTTTTTCTTCATTTCTGTCTAACAGGTGTGTGGACGGGATCAACAATTTTACCTGTCAGTGTGTACCTGGCTTCACAGGCCGCTTCTGTGAGACTGACATCGACGACTGTGTCAACCACGAATGTCGTAACGGTTGCCACATGTCAGGATATGGTGAGTGACCACTTTGCTGCCTGGAAAATGCGCTGTTTTATATTTGTGCAGGTGTGTTTATTGTTGTTATGGGGTTTTTATCGATAGATGTTTACATCAGGAGGTCATGAACAAAATAACGTGCTTACGAATAACACTAATGCAGATAATATAAATATATAGCCAGATGATATATTTATATGATAATGACAGACATCCATAAAGTCAGAATACTACTACTTTCTCACTCACTCACTCAGTCCATGTCCCAAAGGACGTAGGGGGGACATGAGAGAAGATGCAACGGAGATCTTTTTCCATGCTTCACGATCCTGTGTGGCTAGTAGGAGGCGTTGCAGGGGTTGGGCAGTCCAGTCTTTGATGTTGTCAACCCATGATTTCTTTTGGCGGCCTCTTCTTCTCTTGCCCTCGACTGTTCCTTGCAAGATGGTTTTTGCTAGGGTGTTGTGTCTTGTGGTGTGACCAAACCACATCAGCTTTCTCCTCTTTATGGTGGGCAAAAATGGTTGCATATGCAAAATCTCATCATTGGTGAACTCAGGGTACCATCCAAAGGATGAGAAAAAACAAAACAACAACCCAACTATATATATTACAATATATTCTTTCCATTCCATCCCATCCCAGCCCAGCTTGTGCTGGTTATAGCAGGAACTGACCACACTGGGGACTAGGTAAAAACGAACGGATATGCACTAAATTAAGCACTTTTGACTATAGAGTGATGTTGGATTTGCCCGCTGTGAATTCGTACCTCGGCTAGAGCTATGAGGTTCACCAATGGTGAGATTTTGTGTATGAGACCATTTGTTGCCCAGAGGGGGTGGGATAGCTCAGTGGTCAGAGCGCTCGCTTTCCCCAGTCAAGTTAAACAGCGTCGAGCATGGTTACCAGTTGGATGGGTGACCGTCTGCGCGCCTTGGCTTCAGTACAGTCCCCTCACTTCACCCAGCTGTCAATGGGTACCTGCCCTCTTTAGGGTCAGGGAAGGTAAAGCAGCGAGGGAGAGGAGATGGGCGCTGCCCTCAATAATTATGCTGGCCCCTAGAGAAGCTGAGGTCTCTGATGCCTCACTCTCCTATGACCACACACAGGTTATGAGAACACCTTTACCTTTTTTTACCTTTAAGGGTAGCCCGGTTCCAACTTAAGGGTATGACGTGAATGTAGATGAAGGGAAGACTGACCAGAGGAGCAGTCATTTATTTATTTATTTATCTATTTTATTTATTCTTTTATATCGAGGATAACAGAATAAGCAATCATGTGCTTTTTTTCATCCGGTCCCCTGTGTATGCCATTTTGTAAATATTGTCATCTGTTCCCACTGGCACACGATGGCCTACTCTTACAAAAAGCGGAACAGGATTTAACGTGTGTGCAAGATGTTCTGCGTGCGTTTGCACACGGGGCCTCGGTTTATAGTCTCATCCGAAGGACTTTTGGGGAGAGTGGAGTCGGCACTGATGTTAACTCCAGGAGAAAAATCCCCTCGACCGGACTCGAACCTGGGTCGTCAAATTGCCAGCGCCATGTTTTGACCACTAGGCTATCCATCCCCCCTGAAGGGGCTGATGATTGATTGCCTGTGGTGTCTGCAGGTGAACGGTTACCGCTGTACCTGTGTGGAGGGCTGGTCGGGGGAGAGGTGTGCCCACAACATCGACGACTGTGCCAGCGGCCCCTGTCAGAACAACGCCACCTGCAACGACCTTGTGGCCAACTACACCTGCACCTGCCTGCTGGGCTTCACAGGTAACTAACAGGGCTGGGCTGGGTTGGTTTGGGTTGGGTTGTGCTGGGCTGGGTTGGGTTGGGTTGTGTTGGGCTGTGTTGTGTTGGTTTGGGCTGTGTTGTGCTGGGCTGGGTTGGGCTGTGTTGTGTTGGTTTGGGCTGTGTTGTGTTAGTTTGGGCTGTGTTGGGCTGTGTTGTGTTGGTTTGGGCTGTGTTGTGTTGGGCTGTGTTGTGTTGGTTTGGGCTGTGTTGGGCTGTGTTGTGTTGGTTTGGGCTGTGTTGTGTTGGGCTGTGTTGTGTTGGTTTGGGCTGTGTTGTGTTGGGCTGTGTTGTGTTGGTTTGGGCTGTGTTGGTTTGGGCTGTGTTGGGCTGTGTTGTGTTGGTTTGGGCTGTGTTGTGTTGGGCTGTGTTGTGTTGGTTTGGGCTGTGTTGTGTTGGGCTGTGTTGTGTTGGTTTGGGCTGTGTTGGTTTGGGCTGTGCTGGGCTGTGTTGTGTTGGTTTGGGCTGTGTTGGGCTGTGTTGTGTTGGTTTGGGCTGTGTTGGGCTGTGTTGTGTTGGTTTGGGCTGTGTTGTGTTGGTTTGGGCTGTGTTGGGCTGTGTTGTGTTGGGCTGTGTTGTGTTGGTTTGGGCTGTGTTGTGTTGGGCTGTGTTGTGTTGGGCTGTGTTGTGTTGGTTTGGGCTGTGTTGTGTTGGGCTGTGTTGTGTTGGGCTGTGTTGTGTTGGGCTGTGTTGTGTTGTGTTGTGTTGGGCTGTGTTGTGTTGTGTTGTGTTGGCTGTGTTGTGTTGGGCCGTGTTGTGTTGGGCCGTGTTGTGTTGTGTTGGGCCGTGTTGTGTTGTGTTGGGCTGTGTTGTGTTGTGTTGGGCTGTGTTGTGTTGTGTTGGGCTGTGTTGTGTTGTGTTGGGCTGTGTTGTGTTGGGCTGTGCTGTGTTGGGCTGTGTTGTGTTGGGCTGTGTTGTGTTGTGTTGTGTTGTGTTGGGCTGTGTTGTGTTGTGTTGTGTTGTGTTGGGCCGTGTTGTGTTGTGTTGGGCCGTGTTGTGTTGTGTTGGGCCGTGTTGTGTTGTGTTGGGCTGTGTTGTGTTGTGTTGGGCTGTGTTGTGTTGTGTTGGGCTGTGTTGTGTTGTGTTGGGCTGTGTTGTGTTGGGCTGTGTTGTGTTGTGTTGGGCTGTGTTGTGTTGTGTTGGGCTGTGTTGTGTTGTGTTGGGCTGTGTTGTGTTGGGCTGTGCTGTGTTGGGCTGTGCTGTGTTGTGTTGTGTTGTGTTGTGTTGGGCTGTGCTGTGTTGGGCTGTGCTGTGTTGGGCTGTGCTGTGTTGGGCTGTGTTGTGTTGGGCTGTGTTGTGTTGGGCTGTGTTGGGCTGTGTTGTGTTGGGCTGGGCTGTGTTGGGCTATGCTGTGTTGTGTTGGGCTGTGTTGTGATGTGCTGGGTTGTGCTGTACTGTGCCATGGGGGGACGGATAGCCTAGTGGTCAGAGCATTGCTCTGGCAATTTGACGACCCAGGTTCGATTCCGGTCAAGGAGATTTTTCTCCTGGAGTTAACATCAGTGCTGACTCCACTCTCCCCAAAAGTCCTTCGGATGAGACTATAAACCAATGCCCCGTGTCTGAACGCATGCAGGACATCTTGCGCACATGTTAAATCCTGTTCCGCTTTTCGTAAGAGTAGGCCATCGTGTGCCAGTGGGAACAGACGACATTTACAAAACTGCATACACACGGAGACTGGATGTAAAAAAAAGCACAAGAGTGCTTAACCCATTATCCTCGATATAAAAGAATAAAATAAATTAAAAAAAATTTAAAAAAGAATAAAAATCTCACATTTCACCATACACACTTTGCAGGCTCCCACTGTGAGACCAACATCGACGACTGCAGTCCAGACCGTGTCAGAACGGCGCGTCGTGCGTCGATGGCGTGAACGACTACACGTGTCGCTGCCCGGACGACAGGATGGGCAAGAACTGCAGCCAGCCTTTCGACGCCTGTGCAGCGTTGCCCTGTCAGAACAACGGCAGTTGCAGCACGACCATTCCGCAGCGGCAGTACACCTGTGCTTGTGTGCCGGGGTTCAATGGCACCAACTGCCAGAACGACATCGACTACTGCGTGGGCAACACCTGTCGAGACTTTGAGCACTGCTTCGATGGACGTACCAACTACACCTGCGGCTGTCGTGTTGGTGAGTGGGGTTGGGTGTGGGGTTTTTCTGGGTGTAGGTGTGGTATGGGTTTATATATGTATATATGTATGTATATATATATATATGTATATATATATATATGTATATATATGTATATATATCTATATATCTATATATGTATATATATATATATATATATATATATATCTATATATGTATCTATGTATCTATCAATCTATCTATCTATCTATCTATCTATCTATCTATCTATCTATCTATCTATCTATCTATCTATCTATCTATCTCTATATCACAGCTGTGATGTATATATATATATATATATTATATATATATATATTATATATATATATATATATATATATATTATAATATACATCACAGCTGTCAGTTTCCCTTCCCTACTTGCAGCTACTCTCAGCTGCTATCCATTCCATCCCATGGAACGGATGACAGAATTGACAAAATTGCATACACACAGGGACTTCAGTTTAAATTAACAACACTCTTCCTTCTTAGACACTCTTGGAAAATCAAAAGCTACCCTTTTTTCCTTTTTTTTGTTATATCATGAGGGTAAAGTAAAAATTTGAATCCATCAACACTCCTGGTTTTTTTTGTTGTTGTACAGGTTTCACAGGTGACCGCTGTGAGGTTGACATCAACGAGTGTGACCCTTCACCCTGCCAGAACGGAGGTGTGTGTAACGACCACCCGGGGTTCTACAACTGCACCTGTCCACGCAGGTCCGTCAACAGATACAAGTACCCCACTGGCTACACAGGTAAGGCAGAGTACCTGTAGCCCTGGTTTAAAAGTTAAAGTCTGTCCTGAGCCTAAGGCTCATCAGGCCGGTGCTTATCCCGGTTTCTGTGGCGTTAAGCGACTGAGAGTCATAGACTCCCCCTGGATAGGACGCCAGTCTATCGCAGGGTTAACCCCCAACACAAGGTTGGTACCCCTTTTACACCTGGGTGGGGTGAGAAAACAGCCATAAAGTGCCTTTTCCAAGGGCACAACGCCATAGCCGAAATCTGGGATCGAACCCGCAACCTTTAGATTACGAGTCCAATGCCCTAACCACTAGACTACAGTGGCGTAGCCCTGGCTCGCTTTATCGTAAGTCTGTTTGTACAGGTAGATCAATCCCGAAGTCAGAATACGGCTACCTGAATGGTCAGGACGGGGGGGGGATTTTTTGTATTTGCATTTTGTACCACTTTATGTCACAGCAGATTTCTGTGCATGAAATTCGGGCTGCTCTCTCTCCCCGGGGAGAGCGTGTTGTTACGAGTGCAGCACCTACCCTTTTTTTTTGTTTTTTTCCCCCTCTCTGCAGCTGTGTTTGTTTCCCTATCAAGAGTGGCTTTTTTCTACAGAATTTTGCCAGGGACAACTCTCTTGTTGCCGTGGGTTCTTTTACGTACGCTAAAGGATGATGTGTAACACACGGGACCTCGGTTTATTGTCTTATCCGAAAGATTAGCACCCAGACCACCACTCATGGTCTGTCTAATGGATGCGGGGAAAGTTTTGGGTCCAAACAGGATTCGAACCACAGCACACTCCGACCCAGACAGCCTTGTAGCCTGGATGGTGGCTTGCTTTATTACTAGTCTGTTTGTACCGGTAGGTCATCCCTGAAGTAAAAATGCGGCTACCTAAATAGTTCAGTTAAAGTTAAAGTCTGTCCCGAGCCTAAGGCTCATCAGGCTGGTACTTATCCCGGTTTCTGTGGCATTAAGCGACTGAGAGTCATAGACTCCCCCCTGGATAGGACGCCAGTCTATCGCAGGGTTAACCCCCAACACAAGGTTGGTACCCCTTTTACACCTGGGTGGGGTGAGAAAATAGCCATAAAGTGCCTTTTCCAAGGGCACAACACCATAGCCGAAAGCTGGGATGGAACCCGCAACCTTTAGATTATGAGTCCAATGCCCTAACCACTAGACTACAGCAGCGGCACCTAAATAGTTGTAGGAGGAAAAAATGGTTGCATGTGCAAAAATCTCACCATTGGTAAACCTCGGAGCTCTAGCTGAGGATTAAAAAAAGAAAAAGGTATATTGATGGATGCTATAGCTGAGTGGTTAAGACTATTTGATGATGTTGGATTTGCGCGCTGTGGAGAAGTAAGTAAGTAAGTAAGTAAGTCTTCAATTTTAACGTCTTTCCACTTTAAGTGATGCCAGATGATCCAAAAAAAAAAAACCGGGAGTGGATAAAGAGAGAGAGAGAGAGAGAGGAGAGAGAGAGAGAGAGAGTGAGAGAGAGAGAAGAGAGAGAGAGAGAGAGAGAGATTTTAAGTGTGTGTGTGTGTGTGTGTGCGCTGTGGAGAGAAAACCCTGTCATCGTTAATTGATGGTGTTGTGATGTTACCTTTGTTTCCAGGTGTGAACTGTGAGGAAGACATCGACGAGTGTGCCTATGACCCCCGATCTGTCAAAACGGCGGAACCTGCGAAAACTTGAACGGCTCCTACCAGTGTCGATGTCTGGGACAAACCCCTCTGGAGATCTCATCACAGGTGTGGCAATTCACCTGAAAAAAAATACGGTGGATGGCATAGCCTAGTGGTTAAGACTGTTAGACTTCATTTGTTCATTTAATATTTCAGTTTATTTATTCATTTATTTATTTATTCATTATTTATCTTTTTATTCATTTATTTATTTATTTATCTATTTATTTATGTGTTTGTTCATTTATTTGTTTATTCATTTCTTTATTGATTTTTTTATTTTTTTTATTCATTTCTTCTTTTTTTTTATCTTTTCATTCATTCATTCATTCATTCATTCATTCATTCATTCATTCATTCATTCATTCATTCATTCTTTCTTTCTTTCCTTCATTCCTTCCTTTCTTCCTTCCTTTCTTCCTTCCTTCCTTCCCTCCTTCCCTCCTTCCTTCCTTCCTTCCTTCCTTCCTTCCTTCCTTCCTTCCTTCCTTCCTTCCTTCCTTCCTTCCTTCCTTCCTTCCTTCTTTCATTCATTTATTCATTCATTCATTTATTCATTCATTCATTTATTCATTCATTCAGTTAATCATTCATTCAGTTAATCATTCATTCATTCATTCATTCATCACTCATTCATCATTCATTCATCCATCCATCCATCCATCCATCCATCCATCCATCCATCCATCCATCCATCCATTCATCTATTTTCAGGACTGAACTGCCAGCTGGTCACCTCCTACTGTCTGTTCAGTGGAGGAAACCCCTGTAAAAATGGCGGCACTTGCCGCAACGTCTTCGGGACATACGCCTGTGACTGTGTGGCTGGGTACACTGGTAAGCCCACTGCTTCATCTCTCTGCTTCTTTGGGGGGATGGGGGCGGGGGGGGGGGGGGGGTGGAGGTAAACACTTTATGGAAAATGCCATAGTTGTGTTGTGTGTGTTGTGTGTGTGTGTTAGTGAGTGTGTGGGTGTGTGGGTGGGTGTGGGGCGTGTGTGTAGAAAAAAATGTTGAGATTTGTTTGAGAATGAGTTTTTATAAAATGTATAAAAAAAAATAAATAAATGAAAAAAAGATAAAGGTGTCCCATAACCTATGTGCAAAGCAGCGAGGGAGAGGAGATGGGCGCCGCCCTCAATATGCTGGCCCCTAGGGAAGCTGAGATCTCTCAACATCTCGCTGGCCTACGACCACAAAGATTATGGGTACACCTTTACCTTTACCTTTTATATCTGTCACTTTCGTAGCTGAAAGAAAATGTTTTCCCCTATTTCTCCAGACAAGAATTGTTCGACCAACATCGACGAGTGCCAGTCGTCCCCGTGCCAGTACAACGGTACCTGCATCGACCAGGTGAACGGGTACAACTGCACCTGTATTCCAGGTATCACAGGTGTGAACTGTGAACAAAACATCGACGACTGTGAAAACAATCCCTGTGGCCCCGGCACCTGCCATGACAAGATCAATGAGTGAGTGGGTGTGGGTTTGAGTGTGGGTGTGTGGTGGGTGGGTGGGTGGAGGGATGTGTGTGGGGATGGGGTGTGTGTGTGGGGAGGGGGTGTGTGTTTGTGTGTGTGTGTGTGGAAATGGTGTTGGAATGTATTAAACCCTCTCCCCTATTTTGTTGTTGTATGTATTGTGTGTGTGTGTGTGTGTGTGTGTGTGTGTGTGTGTGTGTGTGTGTGTGTGTGTGTGTGTGTGTGTGTAAGTAATATGTTTGTCTGTGTGTGTGTGTGAGTGTGCGTGTGTAAATGGCGTGAGTATGTATTAGCGTTTTTTTTGTTGTTGCAAATATTGGTTGTAGTTTTCCGTCTCGGGTTCTTGTTTTTGATTATTTAATGCATGCCACTTAATTTTATTTTTTATGTTAAACTAACTCTGTTTATCTCACACTTTCTGCTTCCTTCTTTCTTTCCTTTTTTTTTTTTAGTTTAAAATATATCTGTTGTGGTGTATTTGAGTTGGGATGTCTTAGGGAAAATACTGTTGGAAAGGATTTTTCCAAAAATGAACTCTATGCTGCAGAAAATTGTGTTTCTAGACAACTTTGTGTGTTTCTTGTCAAACGTATGCCTTCATGCAGTAGCCTTTTGACTAACCAATCTTTGTAAGTAGCTCAATGCTGCTGCAACATATTCACTTGCTTATAATCTGCCCATCCCTGAAGTTGGAATGCAGCTGCCTCGATGCTGGGCTAAAACAGTCGCATTTGCAAAATCTCACCAGTTGGTGAACCTTGGAGCTCTCGCCATTGAATGGAGAGAAAAAAAAAGTTACTTGTCTGCACTTTTGGTGGTGATGGGGATGATGTTAATGGAAGCTTACTTTATCATTAATTCTTTTTTGTTAATCTCCTTTCTGTGCATTGCTGGTGTGGGGTCGTATTCATTTTGCAAACTTTTTTTTTCCCTTCCTCTCTTTTCTTTCTTTTTCTTTTTCTTTTTTTCCTTTGTAGCTTTGAAGGAGCCGCTAACAAATCTTCTGAACAGTGTGTTGGGGCGCAGTGTTTGCGGTATTATTATTATTCTTCAGCCTTTTTTTTGTTTGTTTTTTTTTGTTTTGGTCTTGTTGCTTGTTTCTCTGTGTGTGTGTGTGTGTGTGTGTGTTTATTTTTTTTAACGTGTGTAGTGCATGGGCAATGCCTTGAAACTGACATTCAAACCTCCACTAATGAGTTTTTAGTTTTTCTGGAAATAAAAGTTTGACTTTGACTTTGACTTAGTGATTTTTTTTTTTCATCATGTTTTGAACCAAATATAGACGTTGAAGGAACTTGAGTACAGGTAACCAGATACAACTTATTTCGTCATCATTTAAAAAAAAAAAATTGTTGAAAAAATTTGCACAGAGGGAGAAAAAGCTTTAAAATGTGAAACCTTTTGATGACAACACTCAGGGTATTTTGCTGTCGTGACTTTTTTTTTCCTGGACCTGACTTGTGAGTTTGGAATTTTCTGTCATCCCCGAAGTCAGAATGCGGCTACCTTCAAAGTGAGCAAAAACGGTCGCATACGCAAAATCTCACCACTGGTGAACCTCAGAGCTCTAGCCACGGATTGGTGGTCTAGGTGGTAACGCCCTTTGCCTAGAAAGCAAAAAGTCCGGGTCGGAGTGTGCGGGGTTCGTACCCTGTTTGGACCCAAAACTTTTCCCCCATCCATTAGACCCTGAGTGGTGGTCTGGGCGCTAGTCTTTCAGATGAGACGATAAACCGAGGTCCCGTGTGTTACACATCACTATTTAGCACACGTAAAAGAACCCACGGCAACAAGGGGGTTGTCCCTGGCAAAATTCTGTAGAAAAAAGCCACTCTGATAGGGAAACAAACACACTTGCATGCAGGAAAAAGAAAAAAGAAAAAAAAAAAGGGTAGGCGCTGCACATGTGGCGACGCGCTCTCCCCGGGGAGAGCAGCCCGAATTTCACGCAGAGAAATCTGCTGTGACATAAAGTGGTACAAAATACAAAATACAAGGAACAAAAAAATATATATCTCAGAATGTTTCCGTGATGGAGGGAGGGCTGAGTTATAGATAAATTCTGAAGGGGAGAGGGCAGGTGGAAAATTGTTCATTTTCTGTACTGAGTCCTCTATGATTTTAGTTGCGTTGTATGGAGAATTTTTTAATGATAATTTTAAGATATTTTGCAATAGTGGTTTGTTAATGAAAAAAAAAAAAGCCAAACCTGGGGTTTTTTTTCCTAAGAAAAGATGTTTTAATGGGGTATAGAGTTTGTAATGTGTAAGAAGTCACTGTAATGTGTAAGGAGTCGCTGTTATATGTAAGGAGTCTCTGTAATATGTAAAGAGTCACTGTTATGTGCAGAGTCTCTGTAATGTATTCTGAACCACTGTAATGTGTAAGGCGTCTGTAATGTGTAAAGAGTTCATGTATTGTGTAATGAGTCTGCAATGTGCAAGAAGTCACCCTGGTGTGTAAAAAGAAGTCACTTTAGTGTGTAAAAAGAAGTCACTTTCGGATGTGGGAGTAGGTAGATAGCAGGGAAAGTGTCAGTTTTGCTGATCATAATCATTTTTATTTTTTTCCTTTTTGTTTATTGGTTTTGCTGTTTGTTTTTAAATGATGCACACATTTCTGTGGCTACATCTTTGCTGTGTTGCCTTTGAACTAGAAAGTTGCCAGTTCACCTGTAAGCAACGGTTTAAATTTTTTGTTTTTTTAATAATTTTGCAGACGGACACTAATGATGCACAGGTGCATGGTAGTAGTATGCACAGGTACTAGGTAGATTCCACAGTGCATGTTCACTTTCACATACTCTTTTGTCTTGTTGTGTTGCACTCAAAACACGCACTCATGTAACTCATAGTCGACATATTTTCAAATTCAAACACTTTATTATCTCAGAGACAGAGAAATTCAGGCAGGTTACAAGCCATACATAAAAAGAGTAATCATATCACAGATATATACCACAACACAGGATCTGAAGATCAGCACACACCCATCACAATATAAAAACACACCCACACAAATCAGCAACCATCCACTTTTCTTTCATGCATGCGAGCATATGGAATCTGAGAAGATAGCTCTGTGTGATGAGTGTTGTGTGTCCATAGTGTCGCAGCATGCAGGGTAAAGGACAAACCTGTTTTGTTGTTCTTGTCTACATGCATGTGCTCACCTATGCATGCATGCATGCATGCATGCATGCATGTATGTGTGTGTACGTACATGCATGCATGCATGCATGCATGTACGTACACACACACACACACACTCACACACACTCACACACACACTCACACACACACTCACACACTCTCACACACACTCGCACACACACTCGCACACACACTCTCACACACACACATGCATCTATACATACACACATACTTATAGTTACACACAAACATGCATGCACGCACACCCCCACGCACCCAGGCATACATACTTACACATAGTCACACTCATGCACTTATACATTAACACATGTGTGCGCAGGCATGCATACATGCTCACAGACACACGCATGTAGGCACATGCACACACACACACATACCCAAACACACACACACACACACATACCCAAACACACACACATACCCAAACACACACACACACACACACACACACACACACACACACACACACACACACACACACACACACACACACACACACACACACACACCTACACCTCACTGGCACTCCAGCTTGCAATGCACACAGATTGCATCATGATTTAGTTGTTTTTTTTCAAGTTGTTTTATTATATTCACAGCATCGAAGTAGCAGTATTGCACAGCATCACAGCATAACCAACTCACATCACATGTTATGTGGCCTGTTTTGTTGTTGAGTCTAACGATTCCAAGCGTTATTCTTGATACAACAACTACTACATAATTATCTTAGTATTCTGTAACTTGGGGATGTGAGTGAGTGAGTGAGCAGTGATGCACTAATAGTGTGGGGTGAGGAGGGGGGGGGGGGGGTCAGAATTGGGGTGGAGGGGGGGGGGGGGGGGGGGTCAGGTGGGATGTGGTGTGTTTGTGTGTGTGTGTGTGTGTGTGTGTGTGTGTGTGTGTGTGTGTGTGTGTGTGTGTGTGAGAGAGACAGGGACAGAGAGAGAGAGAGAGAGAGAGAGGAGAGAGAGAGAGAGAGAGAGAGAGATTGTGAATGAATATGTGGCATGGAACAAAAGGGAGGAAAAGGGATTGTTTATGTTGAGTAAGTATAGAAATAAGCGTTCATGGCAATGATTTGTCACTTTTGTTTACATTTTTTTTTTAATTGTTTATGGAGTTTTTTTCTGTTATTTTGCTTTCAAATCAACTACTTCTGTTATGTATTTTCAAATGGCTTGCTGATCTTTTCCTTGTTTTCCTTTGATTTTATTTCTTTGGCCATAAGAAAAAAAACAAACCTCCTAAGTTACTTTTTAACCTAAACAATTTTTTGGTATTTTTTTTGTTTTCTGCTTAAGTTAAATCGCATACTACATGTTTATGCATTCACACACATATGTGTTTATGTATGTTTATGCATTCACACACATACACGTTCATGCATTCACGCACATACACATTTATACATTCACACACATACATGTTCATGCATTCATGCACATGCATGTTTATAACACATTCATACATATAGTTACATTTATACATTCACAGCTATTAAACAATTGAAGAAGGGGAAGTCCCCTGGAATCGATAACATCCCAGCTGAACTCATAAAAAATGGAGGGAATGAAACAGCAAGGCGATTCACAGATCTTTGTCAGAAGATCCAGACACCAAAGAATGGCCAAAAGAATGGACACAGTCTCTTGTAATACCCCTGCCAAAGAAAGGAAACCTCAAGCAATGTCAGAACTACAGAACCATCAGTCTCATAAGCCATCCTAGCAAGATCATGCTGCAGGTAGTCCTCAACAGACTGAAAAACCAAGCAGAAAAACTCCTGGCAGAAGAACAAGCGGGCTTTAGACCAAAACGCAGCACAATGGAACAAATTTTCAACCTGAGAATTCTGATAGAGAAGCATCTCCAACACCAAAAAGACTTGTACCACAATTTTATAGACTTCAAAAAGGCCTTTGACAGGGTATGGCATGACGGCCTCTGGGAAGTACTCAGGCACTTCAACATTGACAACTGCCTAATTGAAGTCATCAAGGCTCTGTACGAGAATGCAAGAAGTGCAGTTTTCATGAACAACCACGTGGGCGAGTTCTTCAAGACCACGGTTGGAGTCCGCCAGGGCTGCCTTCTCTCACCTGTACTCTTCAACCTCTTCCTCGAAAACATCATGACAGAGACACTGCAAAACCACCACACTTCCATCTCCATTGGTGGAAGACCCCTTTGCAACCTCAGATTTGCAGATGACATTGACCTCATGGGCAGCAGCAAACAAGAACTGCAAATCCTCACAGACAGTCTAACAGACCGAGCGAGTGCATACGGCATGGAGGTCAGTACAGAGAAATCGAAGATCATGGTCAACAGCGCGAGTAATGACAGCACGGAAATAAAGATGAATGGAGAAACACTAGAAGAGGTGAGCCAATTCAAATACTTAGGCTCCATCCTAACAAAAGATGGCACATCAAACAATGAGGTGAAAGCTCGCATTGCAACAGCAACATCTGCTCTAGTCAGACTCCAGAGAATCATCAGAAGCAACAACATCAGCTTCTGCACCAAATACCACCTCTACAAATCCCTCGTGATATCTATCCTCCTATATGGCTGTGAATCATGGACTCTGACAGCAGAGTTAGAGAGAAGAATCCAAGCATTCGAGAACAAGTGCCACAGAAGACTCCTCAAAATATCATACAAAGAACACAAGACCAATAACTATGTGAAAGAGGAAATCAAAAAGCGTGTGGGCCCCCAAGAGCCTTTGCTCTCCACCATAAAGAGGAGAAAGCTGATGTGGTTTGGTCACACCACAAGACACAACACCCTAGCAAAAACCATCTTGCAAGGAACAGTCGAGGGCAAAAGAAGAAGAGGCCGCCAAAAGAAATCATGGGTTGACAACATCAAAGACTGGACTGCCCAACCCCTGCAACGCCTTCTACTAGCCACACAGGATCGTGAAGCATGGAAAAAGATCTCCGTTGCGTCTTCTCTCATGTCCCCCCTACGTCCTTTGGGACATGGGACTGAGTGAGTGAGTGAGTGATACATTCACACACAAATATATTTCACACACAGATATTTATGCATTCACATACAGATATAGTTCACACAGAGATATATTTATGCACTTACACTCAGATATATTTATGCGTTGACACACATAGTCTTTTTCATGCATTCATTCACACACAGCAATGTTGATGCGTTCATACACATACATGATTTATGTTAATTGCATACAAACACATATGTGGATATATATGCATTCACGCACATACATGTTTATGGATTCAAGTTTGCTCCTGAATACGGAATATTGTATACACATCACTCAAGCTTGCTCATACACAGATTCTTACGCACATGTAAATAAATCATTCACCCATTATCTTCTTCTTTCTCCTTGTCGCAGCTATGAGTGCAACTGCACCGACTCAGGTTTCAAGGAAGGAACTGCGAGATCAACATCGACGACTGTCTGCCGGAATCTGTCAGCATAATGGGACTTGCCAGGATGGAGTGAAGTGAGTGTATGTGGAGGGAAGGAGGAGGAGGTGGGTATGTGTGGGAAGGAGGGTGGGGGTGGGGTTTGATTTTTTTTTAGGGGGGATGAATATTGGAGGGATCTTAACTCCTCTTGTGTGTGTGTTGTGTGTGTGTGTGTGTGTGTGTGTGTGTGTGTGTGTTGTGTGTGTGTTGTGGTGTGTGTGTTGCGTGCGTGCGTGCGTGCGTGCGTTATGTGTGTGTGTGTATGTGAGTGTGTGTGTGTGTGAGTGTGTGTGTGTGTGTGTGTGTGTGTGTGTGTGTGTGTGTGTGTGTGAGTGTGTGTGTGTTGTGTGTGTGTATGTGCGTGTGTGTGTGTGTGGGGGAAGGGGGATGGGGGGGTGTCAGTAGAGGAGGGAGGGCCAAGGGGTGGGAGGCATACAGGTGTGTGTGTGTATTTGTATGTGTGTTTACATTCCACATTTGCACAGTGTGTATGTGTGTGAGGGGGGGGGGGGGGGGGCGTGCGCATGCAATTCAATACAATTTTGTGTGTGTGTGTATCGCTCCCCCCCCCCCCCCCCCCCCCTTCCTGCAGACAACAAAAATAAAAAAAACCCTTATTCACACGTACATGCCGAAGAGTTAAGATACCTCCAATATTCATCCCCCCCTAAAAAATCACACACTGGGTGTGTATGTATGTGTGTGTGTGTGTGTGTGTGTGTGTGTGTGTGTGTGTGTGTGTGTGTGTGTGCGTGTGTGCGTGCGTGTGTGTATATGAACAAGAGAGAAAGAGAGAGAGAGAGAGAGAGAGAGAGAGAGAGAGAGAGAGAGAGAGAGAGAGAGAGAGAGATGAAATATGGGAAGGGGGGTTAAAGAACTGGAGAGTAAGAGGAAAGGACAAAAAAAACCAACCCCCCCCCCCCCCCCCCCCCCCCCCCAGAATTAAAGACCAACCCCCCAAAAAAAAAAAAAAACAACAGCAACAACAACAAACAACAAACAAACAAAAAATCCCACAACTAAACAAAACAAGAAAAAAAAAAAAAAACAAAGAAAAAATAAAACTCCCAACCCCAACCTGACCCATTTTCTCCCCATCCACAACAACAGAACTACACCTGCGACTGCCAGGCGGCCTACACAGGCAGGAACTGCCAGACGGACATCCCAGAATGCACCCCTAGCCCCTGTCAGTACAACGGCACCTGCCTCGAGTACTCCGACCAATCGCTGTACGGTCAGGGCCGGCCCCAGTTCTCGCATTTCTCTTACGCCACTGCTGCCGGATACCTGTGTGAATGCATCGAGGGAATCACAGGTGAGTACTCTGTGTGTGTGTGTGTGTGTGTGTGTGTTGGGGGTTTTGGGGGGTTATTTTTTTTGTTTTTTTATTTCTTATCTTTTTTTTTGTCTTTTCTTTAGCATGTAAAAATCCTGCATAACTCTGTTAAAGGGTCCATGGCCCAGTGTTAAAATTAGCTCACTCCTTTCTTTTTAGCCGCCGTTGTAGTCTAGTGGTTAAGGCGTTGAACTCGTAATCTAAAGGTTGTGGGTTCGATCCCAGCTTTCGGCTATGGCGTTGTGCCCTTGGAAAAGGCACTTTACGGCTATTTTCTCACCCCACCCAGGTGTAAAAGGGGTACCAACCTTGTGTTGGGGGTTAACCCTGCGATAGACTGGCATCCTATCCAGGGGGAGTCTATGACTCTCAGTCGCTTAACACCACAGAAACCGGGATAAGCACCGGCCTGATGAGCCTTAGGCTCGGGACAGACTTTAACTTTATTATTATTTGTGTTGGGTGTTTTTTTCTCCATTTTGTTGTTTTCTATTTCTTGTCTTTTTGTTGTTGTTGTTGTTGTTGCTCCTCAGCTACAGCTCCGAGGTGAGATTTTATGTGGGGGGGGGGGAAGGGGGGGGGGGGGGCACAGCATGCAAATCCAGCATAACTCCAGTGTTAGAATTAGCTCACTCCTTTCTTTTTATCATCGGGGGACGGGATAGCTCAGTGGTCAGAGCGCTCGCTTTCCCCCAGCCAGGTTAAGCAGCGTTGAGCGTGGTTACCAGTTGGATGGGTGACTGCTCGCGCGCCTTGGCTTCAGTACAGTTCCCCCAGTTCACCCAGCTGTAAAATGGGTACCTGCTCTCTTTAGGGTCAGGGAAGGTAAAGCAGCGAGGAGAGGAGATGAGCACCGCCCTCAACATGCTGGCCCCTAGAGAAGCTGAGGTCTCTGTCGCCTCGCTCTCCTACAACCACACAGTTTATGAGATACCTTTTTAAAAAAAAAATGTGGTTACTTCCTGTTATAATTAACACTAGCTGGGTTGGGATGAATAGCAGCTTAGAGTAGCTGAAAGTGGGGGGAAAATTGACAGCTGTGTGTGTGTGTGTGTTTGGGGGAGGGGGGGTAGGGCTATCTGCATCTGAAGCTTTTTCCCTACAGAATTTTTCCAGGTGCAACTCTCTCGTTGCCGTGTTTAAAAAAAAAAATGCAGGTGTGTTGATTCAGTGGAAAGAGTGACACCTAGACCAATGTCTAGTGGAGGAGGGTTGGTGGGGAGGGGGTGGAAATTTGGGATTAAATTCGGATCAAGCCCATATCTTCTGGCTTTTTAGATGTGTGTGTGTGTGTTACCTTTAGACTGTAATGTCTCACCCTTACGAATGATTTGATTTGTTTTGCTTTACAAGATTCAGTGCTATATAAATTCCATATATCATTATATTATTATTATTATATTATTATTATTATTATTATTATTATTAATTATATATTATCATCACTACTACTATTTACTTCTGTTGGAAGAACTGTTATTTTTATTTTATCTTTTTTTGTGAGTGTTTCAGAAGTCATTTTTTTAAAAGACTATTCTTCATTTCAATCTTTTTTTGTGTATGTGTATGTTTCAGGAGTCTTCTTTTAAAAAATACTATTTACTTTTATTCAATCTTTTTTTTTCATGTGTGCGTGCGTGTGCCTCAGGCGTCAACTGTTCCATCAACATCGACGACTGCACCGAAGGAGCCTGCAAGAACAACGCCACCTGCCAAGATGGCATCAACCGCTTCACCTGCCTCTGCGCCCCAGGCTACGAAGGTCACGACTGCGGGACCGAGATCAACGAGTGCACGCGTTACTCCCCCTGCCAGAACGGCGCCACCTGCACCGACCTGGTCGCCGACTACTCGTGCCGCTGCCCCGAGTTCTCGCGCGCATCGCGACGCAACTACGGGGCAAGAACTGCTCGGTGTACCTGAGCGGCTGCGACCAGGGAGACAACTGCCAGAACGGCGGGCAGTGCGTGCCGGTGCTGGTGAGTGAGGTGCCCTTGAGGCACGACTACTCCTGCCGCTGCAAGCCCGCTTCCGGGGCCGCTACTGCGACGTGCCCACCACCGTCAGCTTCAGCAGCAACGGGAGTCTGATCCGGTATTCGCCCAGCGACGCGGCAACCAGTGAAGTCGTATCGTTCCGATTCATCACCACGCTGACAGACGCGGTTTTAGCGGTGTACGCGTTCTCGCTCAACACGTTCGTCTCCGTGGAGATCCAGGGGGAGAACTGGTGGCGGTGTACCGCGACAGCACGTCGCGCTTTCGCTCGGCGCGTGGGGAGTCAGGAGCACGTCAACAACGCGCGCTGGCACACCGCCCTCCTCCTCCTCACCCACAACGTCTCCCTCTCCCTCCTCTCCTCCCCTGCCTGTGGCACCGAGCAGTGTCTGCAGAGCTTTTCCTACCCCCCGCGGGAAGCCTAGCTCTTCTGGCCCCACCGTCTACTTCGGGAACATGACCTCCACGTTGCTAAAAGAGACGGAGACGAAGCGGATGTACGTCGGGTGCCTTCAGGACGTCCTGGTGGGCCAGACTCCGCTGTTCCCGGGTCAGAGGGCGGGGAGTATGTGAGCGTGCAGCAGCGATGTCCGCGGGAGCGTCAGTGCGAGGCCTACACCTGCCACCGCCAGGGCGCCTGTGTGGACTTGTGGGATCGTTCCGGTGCGATTGTTTCCGGCCGTACTGGGGGACGACGTGCCAGAAAGGTAAGGGCACCTTTCCTTTATGGTCACTGTATGCAAGGTGGGGGCTGTGGGTGTGTGGGTGTGGGGGGGGGGTGTGGAGTGTTGTGGGTGGGGGGGGGGGGGGGGATGTGGGGGTGGTGTGTGTGTGTGTTTGTATGTGTGTGGGGAATGGTTTTTTTTATTTATTTTTTATTTATTTATTTATTTGTCTTATTTATTTATTCTTTTATAGTAAGGATAATGGAATAAGCACTCGTGTGCTTTTTTTTTTTTTTACATCTAGTCCCCGTGTGTATGCAGTTTTGTCAATCATGTCGTCTGTTCCCACGGTACACAATGGCCTACTCTTATGAAAAGTGGAACAGGATATAATGTGTGCGCAAGATGTTCTGCGTGCGATCGCATGCTGGGCCACGGTTTATAGTCTCATCCGACTGACTTTTGGGGAGAGTGGAGTCAGCGCTGACGTTAACTCCGGGGGGAAAAATCTCCTCGACTGGGAATCGAACCCAAGTTGTCAAATTACGAGTGCAAAGTTCTGACGACTAAGCTCTCCCATAACCCCAAACCTAGTGGAGAGGGTTTGTCCATGTTTTATTGTGTTTTTTTTTTTTTTAAGCCATGATGATGAGTGGAAAGGTATTTAGGGGTAGACACGGGTCCAAAAGTGCCCCAAATCATGTTTTTGTAAAATAAAAAATTGCTGGATACATTTATGAAGATCTTCTTGTGTCAATTTAAACAATCCAGGTGGTAAAAAGTGTCTGTAGGAACAGGTTACTTCAACTTGTTATAGATGAAAAGGTTTAGGAGTTTGAAACATTTAATTTTGGCGGCCATATTCGATTGTGGAGCGCAACACTGAACAATTCTTATATTGCTTTGCTTTACAAGTGATGCCGTTTCAATATACGGCATAACTTTTAACATAGGGGCTTGTAAACAAAATTTCGTCAGTTTTGACCCCCGTGTCCCTCCCACCTTAACCTGTCGTCTCACAGGCACTGTGTAGTTTCCTTCTCTGCCCCCACAGAATACACGGCCGCCACCTTCAGCAAGGACGGCACGCCCAGCGTGGCCACCTTCAGACTCGACGCCCTGACCCCCACCTTCAACCCGCGGCCTTGACCTCTCCCTCTTCCTGCGCACGCGCCAGGAGGACAGCCTGGTCATGTACCTCACCAGCGAAGCCCCCGCCCCCGCGACCTTCATGACCTTGGAGCTGCAAAATGGCTGCCTGGCCACGCGGGTCGGCCTCTGCGGGAACACCAGCTACTTTTCCGAGCGCTCCAACACCCTGGACTTCGGGTCCTTGAATTTCGTGCACGTGACCTTCAAAGACGGCCGCCTGCTTTTGAAGGTCAACGAAACTGTCTGCATCAACGACACGGTGTCCCAAACCTCGTGCCCGCTTCAGGCCACCGTGGCTTACTTCGGAAGCGCGCCAGAAACCACGACAACCAACGGTGGACGACGTCGTCGACAGGCGACCTTGACCCGAGTGGGCCAGTTGGCGCCCTACAACGGCATCATCCAGGACATCCAGATGCAGAGGCACACGCTGGACTTTGAGCCGCGGCAGGACGCGCAGGGGCAGGGGGGCAACGGTTCGGTGCTGATGTCCTCGCAGCAGTCCAACGTGACCTTGGGGGCCGTGTCGACCTTGAGCGTCTGCAACACCAGCCAGCCCTGCGAGAACGGGGGCACGTGTAGCGACCGCTTCTTCAACGATTTTCAGTGAGTTTTGGTTTTGGGGGGGTGGGGGGTGCTGTGAGTTTTTTTTTTTTGGGGGGGGGGTTGTGAGTGATGTGAGTGAGTTTTTTGGGGTGTTGTGAGTGAGTTTGGGGTGGTGTGGTTTTGGGGTGTGATAGTAAGTTTGTGGTGTCATGAGTTTGGGTGTTGTGTAGTGAGTTTGGGGTGTTGTGAGTGGCATGAGTGAGTTTTTGGGTGTGAGAGTGAGTGAGTTTTTGGGGTGTTATGAGAGGGACGTTTTGGGTATGAGAGTGAGTGAGTTTTTGGGGTGTTGTGAGGGAGTGAGTTTGGGGTGTGAAAGGAGTGAGTTTTGGGTGTGAAAGGGAGTGAGTTTTGGGTGTGAGAGTGAGTGAGTTTTGGGGTGTTGTGAGTGGCGTGAGTGAGTTTTTGGGTGTTGTGAGAGCGAGTTTTGGGGTGTTGTGAGAGCGAGTTTGGGGTGTGAGAGTGAGTGAGTTTGAGGTGTGAGAGTGAGTGAGTTTTGGGTGTGTGTGGGGAGTTTGTGGGGGTGGTGGTGAGTGAGTTTGGGGTGGTTGTGAGTGGCATGAGTGAGTTTTTGGGTGTGAGAGTGAGTGAGTTTTTGGGTGTGGTGAGAGTGAGTAGTTTGGGGTGTTGTGAGAGTGAGTGAGTTTTTGGGGTGTTGTGAGAGTGAGTGAGCGAGTTTTTGGGGTGTTGTGAGAGTGAGTGAGTGAGTTTTTGGGGTGTTGTGAGAGTGAGTGGGTGAGTTTTTGGGGTGTTGTGAGAGTGAGTGAGTGAGTGAGTTTTTGGGGGTGTTGTGAGAGTGAGTGAGTTTTTGGGGGTGTTGTGAGAGTGAGTGAGTGAGTGAGTTTTTGGGGTGTTGTGAGAGTGAGTGAGTGTAGTTTTTGGGGTGTTGTGATGAGTGAGTTTTGTGTGTTGTGAGAGTGAGTGAGTTTGGTGTGTTGTGAGAGTGAGTGAGTGAGTTTGGGGTGTTGTGAAGTGAGTGTAGTGAGTGTTGGGGTGTTGTGAGAGTGAGTGAGTGAGTTTGGGTTGAGGAGATGAGTTTGGGGTGTTGGGAGAGTGAGTTTGGGGTGTTGGGAGAGTGAGTTTTGGGATGGCACCGTTGAAGGAGCGTGTGCAGTAGGGCTTTGAACGATATAAAGTGAAATAAAAATAATGACCATTAGACTATATCATAAAAGGAAATGAGAATCATTATCATTTGACCCTGACACAAAATGAAAATCATTATCATTAGACTGTCATGAAATGAAATGAAAACTATTCATTATTGTTATGTCATAAAACGTAAACCACAGTCATCATACTGTTATTATTTTCATTAATATTGCTATGTTCTTGAGGAAAAAAAAGAAGTGCAGGTACCAACTTCTGAGTCATTTTGAAAATTTCTATGTTGTGAAATAAAATTCAGTCATTATCATTCTACTATGTCATGAAAACCAATCATGATCATTACACTATGTCACAAAATGAAAATCAGGATAATAACAAACACACACTCACACACACTGTGTTGTGACAGGTGTCAGTGCCCGGAGGGTTACCTGGGCAAGAACTGCAGTCGTCCTGATTTCTGTAAAGACAACAGCTGTCCCAGCAACACACGCTGCCAGAGCCTGCGGCAAGGCTTTGAATGTGAGTACATGTGCACTTAGAGCCTGCAGCATGGCTTTGAATGTTGAGTACATGTGCACTTAGAGCCTGCAGCAAGGCTTTGAATGTGAGTACATGTGCACTTAGAGCCTGCAGCAAGGCTTTGAATGTAAGTACATGTGCACTTAGAGCCTATGGCAAGCTTTGAATGTGAGTACATATGCACTTAGAGCCTGCAGCATGGCTATGAATGTTGAGTACATGTGCACCTAGAGCCTGCAGCAAGGCTTTGAATGTGAGTATATGTGTTCTTAGAGCCTGCAGCAAGGCTTTGAATGTGAGTATATAATGTGTACTTAGAGCCTGCAGCAAGGCTTTGAATGTGAGTATATAATGTGTACTTAGAGCCTGCAGCAAGGCTTTGAATGTGAGTACATGTGTACTTAGAGCCTGCAACAAGGCTTTGAAAGTGAGTACATGTGTATGCTTCATCAAGCCATCTATCTAGGAACAAAACCAACTTGATCAATAATATCTAACTACATGATTATGACAGCCTATAACAGTAAAATAAACTCAATTAAAAAAAACAACAAAATCAAATAAAAACAAAACATTGCAGAACTTGTACACGCACGCACGCACGCACACATGCACGCACGCACACACAACACAACACAACACAACACAACACAACACAACACAACACAACACAACACAACACAACACAACACACAAACACACACATTTAGATTTTTATTTGTTTTTAAATTAGAAAAAAATATAAAGAACAAATAATAAAATGTCAAGTAAATTATATCAGGTTACAATACCACCTGTTCTTTCATGTTTAAACTTTATGATAAAAAAACAAACAACCCCCCCCTAAAAAAAAAACCCAACTAAAAAAACCCCAACCCAACCAACCAACCAACAGCAACAAATAAGCAAACAAACAAACAAAACAAAATACACCCAGAAATTCTAGGCATTGATTGCTTGTAACTTCATCTACATATCATCATATATATATTATATATATGTATGTATACGTATATATATATGTAGTACAACTGCATTTGGTTGCAGGTATCAGCAGTGCCTCATTCAACTAGCAAACAAACAAATAAAACAAATATATATGTAGTACAACTGCATTTGGTTGCAGGTATCAGCAGTGCCTCATTCAACTAGCAAACAAACAAATAAAACAAAATACACCCCAAAAATATTAGGCATTTATTGCTTGTAACTTCTTTCGGATGATACTGTAAACTGAGGCCCGGTATGCAAACGCACGCAGAACATCTTGTGCACACGTTAAATCCTGTTCCGCTTTTCGTAAGAGTAGGCCATCGTGTGCTGGTGGGAGTAGATGACAAGATTTACAAATCTGCCTACACACGGGGACTGGATGAAAAAAAAGCACATTAGTGCTTATTCCATTATCCTTGATATAAAAGAATAAATAAATAAATAAATATGATACAACTGGTTGCAGGTATCAGCAGTACCTCAGTCAACTAGCAAACAAACAAATACGCCCCCCAAAAATACTAGGCATTGATTTCTTGTAACTTCATATATATGTCTATTAAAGTTAAAGTCTGTCCCGAGCCTAAGGCTCATCAGGCCGGTGCTTATCCCGGTTTCTGTGGCGATAAGCGACTGAGAGTCATAGACTACCCCCTGGATAGGACGCCAGTCTATTGCAGGGTTAACCCCCAACACAAGGTTGGTACCCCTTTTACACCAGGGTGGGGTGAGAAAATAGCCGTAAAGTGCCTTTTCCAAGGGCACAACGCCATAGCTGGAAGCTGGGAACGAACCCGCAACCTTTAGATTACGAGTCCAACGCCCTAACCACTAGACTACAGTGGCGGCGATATATGTCTATATAAAACAATAAATAAACATACCTGCCACACCTGGTTGCAGGCATCAGCAGCGCCTCCTTCGACGGGGAAACCAGCCTGGCCATGTACACCCACAACTTCACCAGCGGCCTGCCCTCCCAGCGCGTCACCTTCTACCTGCGCACACGGGCCTTCCACGGCGCCATCCTGGAAGTGCGCGCCCCCCGGGAGCAGAACTACTTCATCAAGGTGCGCGTGCGCGGGGGCTCGTTAGAGGTGAACTACCTCCTCAAACCCTCCAGTTTCTCCTCCTCCCTCCACCTGCTGGAGCCCATCAACGACGGGCGTGGTACCACGCCGAGATGGAGATCAGCGCCAACAACCACATGAGTCTGAGAGTCCGCCACAACGGCACCATCGTCGAGGAGAAAGGCCCGCGCGAGATCGAAGACGCCGCCACGGATTTGAACACGCTGGTGGTGGCGAAAGGGACCGTCCTCGTCGGGGATGTGGCTGACAGGAAGGAACAGGCGTTCAGCGGCTGTTTGGAGGAGGTGCGCATCGGGGGATCCTGCTTCCCTTCATCCTCGACACCACCATGATCCAGAACAATGCGGTTAAAAAATTCTCCGCCTCGACTCTCTCCAACATCCGGCCCGGATGTCCCAGCTCGGACGCGTGCGCGGGAAACGTGTGCGTGAACGGCGCGTGCAAGGACACGTGGAACGACTACGAGTGCGAGTGCAGGCTGGGGTTCGAGGGTCGGTTCTGCGCGGGGCAGGTGAACGAGTGTGCAGGCGGCGGGAAGTGCCTGAACGGAGCCCTGTGTCTGGATGGGGTGGGCACTTACAGCTGTGTGTGTCCTCCCGGGTTTACTGGCACCAGGTGAGTGGGGGTGAGAGAGAGGGAGAGGGAGGGAGGGGGAGGGAGGAGTGAGTGTGTGTGTGTGTGTGTGTGTGTGTGTGTGTGTGTGGTGTGTGTGTGTGTGTGTGTGTGTGTGTGTGAGTGTGTATGTGTTGTCTGTTGTTTTGTCAGTTGTCTTTTGTTCTGTCAGGTGGTGTAGTTGTCTCATGTTGTTCTGTCTGTTGTTCTGTTTGTTGTTCTGTCAGTTGTCTGTTGTTCTGTCAGTTGTCTGTTGTTCTGTCAGGTGGTGTAGTTGTCTCGTTTTGTCTGTTGTTCTGTCTGTTGTTCTGTCAGTTGTCTGTTGTGTTGTTCTGTTAGTTGTCTGTAGTGTTGTTCTGTCACTGTGTCAGTTGTTGTGTTGTTCTGTCAGTTATCTAATGTCTGTTCTGTCTGTTGTCTGTTGTTCTATCAGTTGTCTGTAGTGTTGTTCTATCAGTTGTCTGTAGTGTTGTTCTGTCAGTTGTCTGTAGTGTTGTTCTGTCAGTTGTCTGTAGTGTTGTTCTGTCAGTTGTCTGTAGTGTTGTTCTGTCAGTTGTCTGTAGTGTTGTTCTGTCAGTTGTCTGTAGTGTTGTTCTGTCAGTTGTCTGTAGTGTTGTTCTGTCAGTTGTCTGTAGTGTTGTTCTGTCAGTTGTCTGTAGTGTTGTTCTGTCAGTTGTCTGTAATGTTGTTCTGTCTGTTGTGATGTTCTGTCAGTTGTCTGTAGTGTTGTTCTGTCAGTTGTCCGTAATGTTGTTCTGTCAGTTGTCTGTAATGTTGTTCTTTCTGTTGTGATGTTCTGTCAGTTGTCTGTAGTGTTGTTCTGTCTGTTGTGATGTTCTGTCAGTTGCTTGTTGTTCTCTCATTTGTCTGTAATGTTGTTCTGTTACAAAAGTCTTATGATGTTCTGTCAGTTGTCTGTTGTTCTGTCAGTTGTCTGTGTGAATGATACATATTTCTTCTTTGTTGAACACTCAGCAACTTTCGTGTCTGTCATATGAGGGAAAATGTGTTGCGCTGCGGTTAAGTGCCTGACAAGTCATGACAGGCATGTCTTGACTTCGGCATGGAAGAATATTATTATCTTTTAAGTCTTTCTGGCAAAAAGGCAGGAGAATGGACCAAGAAGGCAGGAAATAGACAAGGAAGAAGTGACAGAATAAATAGGAGCAAAGCAGAAACAAAGAGACAGAAAAGGGATAATCCCCAGCACAGAATTTCCAGAAGGTAGCCCTGGATAGCTCAGTGGTCAGAGCGCTCACTCTCCCCAAGTCAAGTTAAGCAGCGTCGAGCGTGGTTACCAGTTGGATGGGTGACCGCTTGCACGCCTTGGCTTCAGTACAGTCCCCCCCTGTTCACCCAGCTGTAAATGGGTACCTGCCCTCTTTAGGGTCAGGGAAGGTAAAGCAGCGAGGGAGGAGATGGGCGCCGCCCTCAATATGCTGGCCCCTAGAGAAGCTGAGGTCTGTGATGCCTCGCTCCCCTACGACCGCCTAGGTTATGGGACACCTTTACCTTATTTTTAGGGATGCTATTCATACCAGTTGACAGACCCTCCAGGCATCCCCATAGGGGCGGATGGTACATTATGAATGCAAGGCTAGGGTTGTGTACTGAGTGGTGGTTCTTTGAGTGCAAAGAACAGTTTTTGTTGTAACACAACAAAATCATCTAATGTCCTGAGGTTGCCCTGCAGCCCCAGTCTTTATCAAAAGGATTTTCTGGAGCTCCACAAATGTACAGGAATCAGCCAGCTGTCAACATCCGCTGATGCTCAGTTTGTTATTTATTTATTTTATTTGTTTATTCTTTTATATTGAGGATAGTGGAATAAGCACTCATGTGCTTTTTTTACATCCAGCCCCTGTGTGTATGCAGTTTTATAAATCTTGTCATCTGTTCCCACCGGCACACAGTGGCCTACTCTTTCGATAAGCGGAGCAGGATTTCACATGTGCGCGAGATTTCTGCATGCATTTGCCTATGGGGCCTTGGTTTATAGTCTCATCCAAAGGACTTTTGCCCCAGTTTTGGGGAGAGTGGACTCAGCACTGATGTTAATTCCAGGGGAAATATCCCCACGAACGGGAATCAAACCCGAGTCGTCAAATTGCGTGCGCAATGTTCTGACCACTAGGCTTTCCTGTCCCCCTTGTTACTGTGTACTAGTGTACTAACTTAGTTATTATTGTTGCATAGCTGGTCATGTCAGTATACCAGCAGAACTGGGGCAGTGTGTGGTGGTTAAGGCTAGAACATCAGAGTGCAG
>CM060341.1:35037875-35040375 GCA_030674155.1 Stramonita haemastoma | reverse complement strand
CACACACACACACACAACACAACACACACACACACACAGGTTGTGTGTTTTACAAGCTCAGATTTTGATATTTTTTCTTTCCCCATAGCGGCCTAGGCTTCCGGATCCTTACCTGAAAAAGATAACAGTTTTGTTTGTTGGTCCCTGGTTGTTCTGGGGGAGAGTGGATGATGGGGGGGGGGGGGGGCTATTTGCATGTCTGCATGTTCAGTAACGTCTCGAAACTGCCCCTTCATCTTCAGTGTGTTCCTTGAGCCGCCTGCCGTGTTTTTTCTCTTTAATTCGCAAACCCCACGGAAGGCCTCCAAGCTTGTTCTTTACACAGCATTTTACGCGAAGACAAGCTTGCGTGACACGCGACATTGTGCGAATGTCTAGGGGCCCAGTCAGGGAGTATCTGTGCGTGTGTGTGTGTGTGTGTCGTTTCGCGCTATGCTCAGGTGTGACAATCTGCCCAACTGGAGCAGACGCCCCCCACCCCTCCCCCCTCTTCTCGGCCTAGGCCTAGCCTACTCCTTTTGAAAGCAGACGACACATAACCGCACTGTATAGTAGGGCTAAGTTGAAGTGAGACGGAAAGGGACGAAGGGATTGTATGTGCTACAACTGGGAAAGATCTCTCTTTTTTTCGTTGAGGGATCAACTGTGTATCGACTCGAGTTCAGCCTTTTGTCCACGAAAATCGTTTTGAGGCGAAGGTGCAACTCCGATCTGTTGTTTACGTTGTGTGTGGTTGGTTGGGACTTGGCCCGAACGATCTGTGTCCGAGTTGGATAGACTATCTATCTACTTCCTGAGTCGTAGGCCTGTGACACTTCACTTTAGCTTGTCGTTGCTAGCCTAGTGAGTGACTGAATACTAGGCCTGCCATCTAGGCCCAACATCGATAAATTTCGGGAGTGACTTTCTTGATTTGTAAGCTGGTGAGATTCAGAAGTGATCGGATGGTTTGAAATTCCTGTATCTTTCGATAATTATGTTCAACTTGTGTCATAAATTTGTTGAGTTGACTAAAAGGTCTGATTCGACTAGCAAGTCTAATAGGGCCTACTACTACTAGGTGTGTTAAAAGCTGTAGATCTACAGGCGTGTTTTTGGTGTGTGTCGCAGGTGTTGTGCCTTTGCATGCGAGAAAAAGAAACTTCGCAAAGAATGTTGTGTAGCGTGTCACGATTGGCAAATCTGGGCCATATTCCATATTATGGAAGATAGTAGTAGATTGAAGTAGTAGTGTGTCGTGGTGGTGGTGTTATTGCTATTAATATTATACCTTATTGTGATCATTGTTATTGTTGTTGTGGAGTTGTTTATATCAAGGGTGTGCATAGTTTTGCATTAAAGTAAGAGCTGACAGCAAACCTACCTCTCTTCCTCATGTACTACTTGAAAATATTTCTGATCAGAAAACATCATTCCAGTGTCCATTACTCAGATCAGGGCATGGGGAATTCTCATGTCAAACAGCCACACTTGATAATGATGAGTTATCATGGTGAAAAGTCCAGGGGGATTGGGGGTGCAGGAAGTTTTATATCAGTTATTTGTGAGTATGACTACATTTGCATGCATGTAGGATATCCGTCCAAAGTCTGATGACAGAGGCGTTCTAAAATTGTTTTATTCTCTGTACACCTGTATGTATCTTACCTTCAGTTTTTCCTTTGGTCAGGTCGTAAAGTTTCGTTGATAACAAGTATTCTGCACAGGAATCTAGAAATTGACAGTATACTGTACTGACTATAGCCTTTATTCAAACATTCACATGTCTACACACTTGCGCATGTGTAAGCATGCACACACGCATGCATGTGTACACACACACATCTTTTTATGTACTATAAATGTACCCACACAGCCACACACGCACATACACACACACTCACACACACACACACTTTCACACACACAGAGTCACACACACACACACACACACACACACAACACACACACACACACACACACACACACACACACACACACACACAACACACACACACATTTCCTGTACTGGGTATTTGTATTCTTATTGTTGTTTATCTTTATTTGGTTTTGGGGGGCGAGGGCTAGGAGATGTTGCTGATTGTAGCTGATTTTTCGCAGTTATTTTTGGGTATTCCCGTTCTTTTTCTGGGAGGGGTATTTTGTGTTTTCTTATGTGAAATTAAGTAACTATTTAGTTATATTTTTCATTGGAATTACTGATTTTGTTAGAGTTTGTTAGAACTGCATTTCCCGTTTTTGCTTACTGTAGTTCAATAGGTTAGTGACAAAAAGGTGGGTGTTTTTTTGTTTTTTTAAAAATTTACTTAGCAAGTATTGACTCCCTGAAATTCTTTATCCCATACATTGCCAACCACAACCCTCTTTTTCTGACACTCATACACCCACCTACTCCCCCCCCCCCCCCCCCCCCCCCCCCCCCCTTCCCGTCTAATATCACAATTTGTGAAAAGACGTTAAATGAATTTGAACACACACACACACACACACACACACACAC
>CM060341.1:35030375-35032875 GCA_030674155.1 Stramonita haemastoma | reverse complement strand
AGGGGCAGTAGGTGTTTTTTCAAGAATGTTGTTGTGTGAGGTATTATTGTGTGTTTTCGTTTGGATGGTGAGGGCAGTTGGTGTATGAATTTCTGATCTTGGAGTTCTGTTAGTGTTTCAGTAGAAGTGATTTTGTAGGAGTGTGTCATGGTTTAGGTAACTGAAGCAGTAATAATGTGTTATAAAGAAGGTTTTTGTGAAATAACATGTTCTGGACTTCATTTGGATGGTGAGGGCAGTAGGTGTCCAAATTTCTGATCTGGATTGTCTCTTTGCAAGATTTGCGTTGTTGGAATGGCTTTGTTGGAATTTGCTGGTGTCTAAAGAGTAAGAGTCTTCATGTGTGGAGCTGTGGATTGTGTTTTAAGAATCCTGCACTTGTTTTTCCTCCACTACTTTTTCCTCAATAATATTTTATGGTGAAGCTTTTGTCATGAAAGGAATTTCACTTCATTTTTGGATGATGAGAGCAGTGTGTGTGTTGTTAAAACATTTTCTTCGAAATGTGTTGTGACCATCATTTGGATAGCGAGCGCAGTGGGCATATTTTTTGTTGTTGAAGACTGTTTCGGGGAAAGATGTGTGTTGTGGCCTTCATTGAGATGATTGGATCACTGGGTGTTTTAAGAAAGTGTGTGGAAGGATTGGAGTCCTTGTCTTCGTTTGGGTGATGAGTGGGTGGTACTGTAGTGCAGTTGATGTGTTTTTCAAACCGCTTTTGTGAAAGATTACATACATGTTATAGGTGTCTGGATACAGAATAGTTGTGTGTGTGTGTGTGTGTGTGTGTGTGTGTGTGTTGTGTGTGTGTGTGTGTGTGTGTGTGTGTGTGTGTGTGTGTCCCTGTCTGTGTGTGTGTGTGTGTGTGTGTGTGTGTGACTGTGAGTGTGTGTGTGTGCGTGTGTGTTTTGCTAATTTTAGTGAGTGGTGTGTGTATGGTGTGCATGCATGTGTGTGTGTGTGTGTGTCACTATGTGTGGGTGCTCTCATTTCTGGCCCAGTGAAGAGAAACAGAGAAGCTACCGAGTTATAAACTGTGGACATGAATGGTATACAGTGTCTCACTCTTGACAGATGTTAGCAGAGATATTCAAGTGATTGTAAAGTCTGTAAACATGAGCTACACATTGATTACTTTGGGGGTAAGGTGATCATGGCATCAGCTGTGAGGAATCTGACATGCGTCACACTAACACACTCAGAGGAAATGACTCGTGACAGTTTGTTTCTTTGGTCGGTTCTTTTCTGGATCAGCTGTCTGTTTCACTTTGGTTTTGTGAAGGTCGTTCTGATAGAAATTATTGGTGGTTGGTTTAGTGAAATCAATAATCTGTGCCCCATCTGTATCTGGATCCATGGTGTGTGTGTGTGTTGTGTGTGTGTGTGTGTGTGTGTGTGTGTGTGTGTGTGTGTGTGTTGTGTGTGAGAGTGAGAGAGAGAGAGAGAGAGAGAGAGAGAGAGAGAGAGAGAGAGAGAGAAGAGAGAGAGAGAGAGAGACAACTAAGTATACTAGAAAAAGGAAAGAAGAAAATACTGCATTGATCAGTCAGATTTGAGATTGTTACTCAGATTATTTTGAGACCAACACTGCTTACAAAGTCATGTGGTGTTAGACACAGAGAGCTCTCTGTCTTTCATTAAATCATATTTGATAAATTATATAATGTCATCCTCATCATTGACAATCATGCACACATGTATAATACGTCCCATTTGATACTTTACAGTGGACTAAGGACTATCATTGTCACATAAAATTGTGGCCAAGGTTTCTAAATGACAGCTGAGGTAAATGATGATGGTTATCTGTTAATGTGGCTCAGCTTAGATTCTCAAATGATAGCTGAGGTAAATCACTAAATTGTTATGAAGCTATTTCTAGAGTTCATCTTTGATCCAAATGGCTGCTATTTAAAAGTAAATGATAATGAAGCTATTTATAGAGTTGATCTTAGATTCTCAAATGACAGCTGAGGTAAATGATTATGAAGCTATTTATAGAATTCAGCTTAGATTCTCAAATTCATGACAGCTGAATAAATAAATGATTATGAATATAAATTTCAGCTTAGACTGATTTCCAAAAGAATGAAGAAACTGAAGCATTTTGTAGAGTTCAGCTTAGATTCCCAAGTGACAGCTGAGGTTAATGTAATGTATAATGCTGTTCATAGAGTTCATCGATGAAGGAAGGACAACTTGATGAAAACTCAGCAGTGTTGTTGATTCTCAGTCATGTCAGTCAGTCAGTCAGTCCATCTTTCTGTCAGTCAGTGTGGGCCAGCAAGGAAGAGGAATGAGCCCTTAACCTGCTCTGTAGTTATATTAATGAATGAATGATGCGTCGGTGACAGGTGTTGCTGATGATAAATCATGTTACTTCATTCCTCAGCAACTGAGCTTCTTGAGTATATAGTTGCACACTTTTAATACGAGTTTCAATTAAAATATGACGAGGTGACAGCCCTAATATGGCCTGTGTGGTCAGCGGGGCTCTAAG
>CM060341.1:35007875-35012875 GCA_030674155.1 Stramonita haemastoma | reverse complement strand
TGGGTTTGTGTGTGTGTTGGTGGATGGGTTTGTGTGTGTGTGTGTTGGGGGTCGGGGGGGGGATGGGTTTGTGTGTTGTTGTTGGGTTTGGAGTTTTTTTGTGTTTTTTTTTTTTTGGGGGGGGAGGTTGTGTGGGTGACTAGGTTTCTGTGTTTGTGGGTGTGCTGGTGGGTGGGTTGTGTGTGTGTGTTTGGGGGTGGGGGGGGAGTGGATTCATTTGTGTGTGTTGGTGGGTGTGTGTGTGTGTGTGTGCATGAAACAGTCTTGTGAACAAAAATGATAGCAAAGGTAACAAATTGTCGTTCTTTTAATGTCATCAGACCGTCATGTATGTGCATATACTTGCACACACACACTACACAACACACACACACACACACCACACACACACACACACACACACACACACGTTTCCACACACACACACACACACACACACAACACACACACACACACACACACACACACACACACACACACACACACGCACGCACATACGCACACGCACGCACACACACACACACACACACACACACACACACACACACACACACACACCACACACACACATACGCACGCACACACACATACGCACGCACACACACACACACACACACACACACGTTTACACACACACACACACACACACACACACACACTTCACATTCATGCACTTTCTACCACTACTCCACACTCACCCACACCCTCATCAAAGCACGAACCAAGCAGCACCACCAAATTTCATAACGAAAATTAAAAAATTTGCAAGGCCATCAACATTGTTTAACCCTCTTAGTCCCAAACCAGGATTTGCCGGGATTAAATAATAACCCCCACAGAATCCCGAACCAGGATTAGCCAGGATTTACACACAGTAGTTTTCCATAAGGCAGTGACCATCACTAATTGCTACCACATGTCAAAGCTCTATCAGGCTAGAGGTACAAATACTGCTGAGAGTCTGGAAGTAATTATAGCCGCTGGTATGTACTTAGAAGGAGGAAAAGACAAGCGAGCATGTGTGCCTGACCTGATTTCGTGATGCAAAGCGAAATCTAGGGGCAGTTTGTCTTCAGAGAATCGGAAAGCAAGAGGGTTAACACACAGGTGTGTCAGTGGCCAGCTACCTGGATTTTTCCTCCGGAGTTAACACCAGTGCTGACTCCACTCCTCCCCCCCCCCCCCCCCCCCAAAGTCTTTCGGATGAGACTATAAACCGAGGCCCGTGTGCGAACGCACGCAGAACATCTTGCGCACACGTTAAATCCTGTTCCGCTTTTCGTCAGAGTAGGCCATCGTGTGCCCGGTGGGAACAGATAACATTTACAAAAACTGAATATACACGTGGACTGGATGTAAAAAAAGCATATGAATGCTTATTTCATTATCCTCAATGTAAAAGAATGAATGAATAAATAAATAAATACCTGACATGGGTGTGACCGGGGTGTGCAGGTAAATTCTGTGACAAAGCAGGGCCCTGTGTGGCCGGCCCCTGCAACGCCACCAACACCGATAAGTGCCAGCAGAGTGCCGACGTCTTCAACACCACCGACCCCAGCAGCGGCAACTACACCTGTCTCTGTAACTCAGGTGAGTCCTCAGTGGACCGACCGCTGGTCTACTTGGTAACGCACCTGCCTAGAAAGTCCAGGTTTGAAGTGTGTGGTGGTTCGACCCCCCCCACACACAGCGCACAAATCCATCATCACTCAAGTCAAGCACACACACACACACACACACACACACACAGTCACACACACCACACACACACACACACAGTCACACACACACCACACACACACACACACACACACACACACACACACACACACACAGTCACACACACACACACAGTCACACACACACACACGCACACACACACACACAGAGTCACACACACACACACACAACACACACACACAACACACACACACACACACACACACACCACACACACACACACACACATATTGTAGCATTTATCTTACCCAAGTTCACTTGCTTCTATTTGTTATCTTTTTGTATGTATAGTTCAAGCAGTTTCTGATGGTTAGACCTGTTTTGTTGTTTGTTTGCTTTTTCTATTATCCTCCATTCACCTGTCCACACAAACACACCGACTTTCTTCTCTTTTTTTTTTTCTTTCTCTTTTCCTTTCCAATCATTTGTCTAAAATCACTTTTTAGTGGATAGACGTTAAATTGAAGACACACTCAGTCAAGAGTGCTTATTTAACATTCCCTTTCTTTTTACGTAGTCCAAGTGTGGTCAGTTCCTGCTATAGTTAATTCTCTGCTGAATTTCGGGCTGCTCTCTTTTCCAGGAGCGCCGCTGTGGCCTAGTGGTTAGGCGTTGTACTGTAATCTAAAGGTTGCGGGTTCGATCCCAGCTATTCCGCTATGGCGTTGTGCCTTGGAAAAGGCACTTTACGGCTATTTTCTCACCCCACCCAGGTGTAAAAGGGGTACCAACCTTGTGTTGGGGGTTACCTGCGATAGACTGGCGTCCTATCCAGGGGGGAGTCTATGACTCTCAGTCGCTTAACGCCACAGAAACGGGATAAGCACCGGCCTGATGAGCCTTATGGCTCGGGACAGACTTTAACTTTAACTTAACTCTTTTCCCAGGGAGGCGTGTCACCACAAGAGCAGCGCCACCCCCTTTTTTTTCTTTTTTTTTCTTTTCCGGACTGCATGTGTGTTTGTGTCCCTGTTGGAGGGTTTCCCTTAACAAACAGCACCACCCATTGTGGTTGGGGTTTTGTTTGGGGGGGGGGGGGGGGGGGGTTCTCTCTTGTTTTTCCTTTCTGTATATTTCTTAGTGTGCATAACTGATATGTGATGTTTGTGATGCTTCATAACGATATGAGTCGCTTTGCACCTGGCCCACTTTTCTGCATTGAGATTTTGATTGGTTATAAAACTAAAAGCTTCCTTCAACCTTGTACTGAAGTATTGAGGGTGGTGCCCATCTCCTCTTCCTCGCTGCTTTACCTTCCCTGACCCTAAAGAGGGCAGGTACCCATTTACAGCTGGGGGAACTGGGGAACTGTACTGAAGCCAAGGCACGCAAACGGTCACCCATCCAATTGGTAACCACGCTCGATGCTGCTTAACTTGGCTGGGGGAAAGGGAGTGCTCTGACCACTGAGCTATCCCGCTATCACTAACATGTCTAATATCACTTTAAGTGAACAGACATAAAATCAAAGACACACATCCCGCTATCTGTGTAAACGTTTACATTCGGATGAGACTAGAAACCGAGGCCCCGTGTGCAAACGCATGCAGAACATCTTGCGCACACATTAAAACCTCGTTCTGCCTTTCGAAAGAGCAGGCCACTGTGTGCCGGTAGGAGCGGATGACAAAATTGAAAAAAAAAAAACACCAGCAATCACACAGGTGTCGTGTTTAGACACTATCCCTCAGGGGAAAAAAAAAAAAAAGGGTAGACGCTGCACTTGTGGCGACGCGCACTCCCGGGGAGAGAGAGCAGCCCAAATTTCAGCAGAGAAATCTGCTATTATTGAGGAAAAAGTAGTGAGGAAAGACAAGTGCAGGTACCAATTTCAATCATTTTGAAAATGACTTATCAGAGAAATCTGCTGTGACGTAAAGTGGTATAAAAAAAAAAAAAAAAAAATGACATTGTCCGTTTTTTTCTTCTCGCTGTGAGCAGGGTGGGAAGGGGACACGTGCTCAGAAGACGTGAACGAATGTGCGACCGACATTTGTCAGAACAACGCCACCTGTAACAACACGGCTGGCTCCTTCAAGTGCCACTGCATGCCAGGCTACACAGACGTGTACTGCCAGACCGACATTG
Organism: Stramonita haemastoma; assembly: GCA_030674155.1. NCBI lineage: Eukaryota > Metazoa > Mollusca > Gastropoda > Neogastropoda > Muricidae > Stramonita > Stramonita haemastoma. Next base: position 35,009,044 of record CM060341.1, on the reverse strand, counting down.
ACGAGTGCGCTGTGTCGCCCTGTGAGAACAGAGGGGTGTGCACTGACGGCATCGCAAACTTCACCTGCAACTGCACCGGCACAGGTAAGTCACGCCTCTTTTTTTTTAACAGTGCCACGCCCTAATAATAAGCCGCCGCTGTAGTCTAGTGGTTAGGGCGTTGGACTCATAATCTAAAGATTGCGGGTTCGATCCCAGCTTTCGGCTATGGCGTTGCGCCCTTGGAAAAGGCACTTTACGGCTATTTTCTCACCCCACCCAGGTGTAAAAGGGGTACCAACCTTGTGTTGGGGGTTAACCCTGCGAAAGACTGGCGTCCTATCCAGGGGGGAGTCAATGACTCTCAGTCGCTTAACGCCACAGAAACCGGGATAAGCACCGTCCTGATGAGCCTTAGGCTCGGGACAGACTTAAACTAACTAACATGCCCTAATAGTAAGGGGGGGATAGCTAAGTGGTCAGACCGCTCGCTTTCCCCAAGTCAAGTTACGCAGCGTCAAGCATGGTTACCAAGTTGGATGGGTGACCGTTTGCGCGCCTTGGCTTCAGTACAGTCCCTTCCAATTCACCCAGCTGTCAATGGGTACCTGCCCTCTTTAGGGTCAGGGAAGGTAAAGCAGCGAGGGAGAGGAGATGGGCGCCGCCCTCAACATGCTGGCCTCTAGAGAAGCTGAGGTCTCTGATGTCTTGCTCCCCTTGACGGCCTAGGTTATGGGACACCTTTACCTTTTACCTTTTCATGCCCAAGTCAGATGCGCTGGGCCTGACTTGTCTGGTGTTTAACGGCAACGCGATGCATTTTCGCGTGTGTGACTGATGACAATGAGTTGCTGTCTGAGCGTTGGTGAGGAAGGGCTAGTGGTGCTAAATTGTGACGCTCCACCACGAAATGAGTCGCTTAGCACATTACCCAATTTTGCGCTAGGAGCCTTTAAAGGCAGGTGAGGGTCAAGTTGTCAATTTTGTGATTTTGATTGATTATTAAACTAGATCTGTTTATTTATCTTATAATGAAATATCAAGGTATAAATTTTATTCCTTTTGCTTTTAAATGTGTTTTGAAAATACCAAAGCACTCATTCTGACAACCTGTTACTAAAATAAACTCGCCTGTTTCTCATTTTGTCACATCCTGCAGTCTGTCATTTCAATTTGTAATAATGTTGCAC
>CM060341.1:34947875-35002875 GCA_030674155.1 Stramonita haemastoma | reverse complement strand
GGTACATTGTGTGTGTTTCTGCAGGCATAGTCATCTTTATCATGGTACATTCTGTATGTGTGTTTCTGCAGGCATAATCATGGTGTAGTCTTTGTGTGTTTCTGCAGACATAATCATCTTCATCATGGTGTATTCTCTCTGTGTGTTTGTGCAGGCGTAATCATCATGGTGTATTCTCTCTGTGTGTTTGTGCAGGCGTAATCATCATGGTGTATTCTCTCTGTGTTTCTGCAGGCGTAATCATCATGGTGTATTCTCTCTGTGTTTCTGCAGGCGTAATCATCATGGTGTATTCTCTCTGTGTTTCTGCAGGCGTAATCATCATGGTGTATTCTCTGTGTGCAGGCGTAATCATCCTCATCATGGTGTATTCTGTGTGCAGACATAATCATCATGGTGTATTCTCTGTGTGTTTCTGCAAGCATAATCATCTTCATTGTACATTGTGTGTGTTTCTGCAGGCATAATCATGGTGCGTTTTCAATTCAATTCAATTCAATTCAAAATTTTATTTCAAGAAAAAACCCCAAGGGGTACATGAAATTTGACAAAAACAATGCTTGCAGATATGTGTGTGTTTCTGCAGGCATAATCATGGTGTGTATTCTCTGTATGTTTCTGCAGGCATAATCACAGTGCATTCTCTGTGTTTCTGCAGACATAATCATGGTGTATTCTCTGTGTTTCTGCAGACATAATCATGGTGCATATTCTGTGTTTCTGCAGGCATAATCATGTTGCACTCTCTGTGTTTGTGCAGGCGTAATCATCTTCATCATGGTGGCCAGGAAGAAGCGAGCCACACACGGAGCCTACAGCCCCAGCCGACAAGAAACAGCAGGCGCCCGCGTGGAGCTGGGAAATGTGCTGAAGAAGCCACCAGAGGAGCGCTTGATATGAGCAGAACTGGCAAAATAAATTAAAATATAAAACAACCAAACTTTAATTCAGTCAGGTACAGATTATCCACTCAAACAGACGTGTCTGCCTTGATGAGGTGGAGGAGGATTGTGTGGTGAAGGAACTGAGACTCTGCTGTACAATGTACATGATGTGATGACGGGGGGAAAAAAAAAAGTGCAGCTATTTAAAAAATCGTGCAGGGAACGCGTGTGCGTGTATGTGACAGAATGTTGGGTATTTCGGGTCTAAAGCCGCAGCACGTTTCAAATGGCCGACACAAACGCTGCAGCAACTTGGATTCTGGTCCAGTGGTTACTTTGGAAAAGTTATGCCCCCCCCAGCTGTTAACATGAGCATCACTGTTGCTGAAATGTTGAGGGTTTGTTTTTTGCAGTGATATGTGTCTGTGTGTGGGAGCATTGTGAGTGGGGGGGGAAGTCTGGAAAGTGAAATGTCTTTGAAAGAGAAAGGTCAGCGACTTAACCACAAACAAAAATGGATTCAGAGAAGATCAAGCAGTCCGAGTGCAGGTCACTGTATGAGGAATAGCTGTAGGCTTGTTTGAGGATTTGTCAACAAACAAGTCTTGTTTCTTGCTGAGTGAAGAAAGAGATGATGGATGGTATGACTGCTATGGCAATGTCATGTTCTGTTTGTGGTAACGCTGGAGAGCTGAAGAGGAGGTGTTAGACTTGTGAGGTTACCTCCGAAAAAAAATTAACCGTCACAATGTTTTGGTCGTGCCAAAATTAGAGATTATGCGAGGCTGAAGAATCGTGAATTTGCACTCAAGATAACTAAACCGACCCTGCGACAGAAAATGTTCCACGTTTTCTGCCTCCTCCTCCCCCCCACCCCAGCCCCTTCATATCATCAGTAAATGTGCTTCCTTTAGTAGTGAACATTCATATCACTGAGTTAATTTGTTTTTTCATTTGTAAACTAGAACAACCAAAAAAAAAAGAAAAGAAAGGCTGTTTGAGCCCGCCCTTTTTGGGTCTTCCATGTATGTACGACTAATACCACGATCGTCCACTGTAAAACTTTTTGGTTGTTGTCACAAACGATGGATTGCATGCGTGGTTTATCATGTACCTGAACGTAGAATGTAGGATCAGCTCTGCTGTATCGGCATTCGTGATGAAGTGCGTGGATGTGTGGTAGAGGGGGGGGGGAGGGAGGGGGGGATAATGGATTGTGACATGTGCGGGTATTGGAACACGAGCAGTGGAGTGAATGAGATGGTGAAGCCGACTTGTGTATCAAGCTTGCCACAGTGTTTTTTGGGGTTTGTTTTTCTTGTTCTTGTGATGGAAGTATGTATACCCATGTTTTTTTTTTTTATGAATTGTGTATTCTAGGGTCTGTGTGAATCTGTGATGTGTGTGTGTGAACACTGAGAGAGAGAGATTGTGTGTGAGAGAGAAAGAGAGAGAGAAAGATGATGATGATGGGGGTTTTCAGGGTGTAGATTGAAGCTGTATGCTTTTTTTAAGTGACAAAAATGCGTGGATTCATTTATCTTATTTGTAACATAGCGTTAAAGCCTTGTTGTGGGTTCGTTTGGGGCGGGGATTTTTTTTTATTTAAAGGAATCTGACTAATGTTTGTATTTTGTCATACTTTTTAATAGAATGTAGCACTTAAAATGCACAAGAAGTTCATCAGGTGAAGTGCTCAATTTTCTTTTTCTTTTTTTTATGTTAGAAAACCACACTTCTTTTTATCCTGACATTAACACTTTTTTTTTGCTCCTTGACTTAAGCTCCAAGCTTCATTGCATGATGATCGATGAGAATGAGGATGCTGTAATGATGCTCACTAATGGTGAGATTGTGCACATGCAGCCAGCCATTTTTACCCACCATTTAGGTAGCCACATTCCATTTTCTGGGATGAACACATTTAACTCATCTCACAAACAATACAGCTCAACTTTTCTTCTTTTTTTTATGACAGCATATACAGAGAAGAATATCCTCCTCTCGGTCACAGTTTTGCTCCAAATCTTTTTAAAAAAAAAAACTTTCTGTAGAAAAACTCAACAAAACAAACCCAAACCATTCAAATAAAAAACCATACAGTTGATAGCGCATTCTATAGATATTGAGCACTGCTGATAGAGAGAAATGCAAACTTTGTTAGGATGCTGTGTGCACAGCTTGGGTGATTTGGCCACGTCAAATCTTCCCTTTTGTTTGATCTTTTTCTTTTTTTTTCTTCTTTTTTTCCTTGAGGTTCACCAATGGTGAGATTTTTGCATATGCCCCCCTCCCCCCCACCTCCCTCCCCTCCCTGCCATCTAGGTAGCCGTATTCTGATTTCGGGGAGATGTTTTATTCATGATTTTATTGAAGAGTGCCTGACAGATTGATGACGTCTGCATTAAATGTGAGAAGAAAAAAAAAAGCAACTACGCAACTGGGTTGTATGAACTTTGTGTGTAACCGGCATGTAAGTGACCGTATCCAGACTCCTATCAAAATCAGGGTGTACATTGTTGTTTCCTGTGGTTCTGAATAGTTGTGCTCATCGTTCCTGTTTATGAATTGTGTTGGAATGGTGTGAGCAGGTATGATGATGATGCTTGTTCTTCTGCGTTCCATATGGTTATGATGATGGTGAATATTTGGCCTTGGTGGTTGCTCTGTAATAGAGTTGGGCTACTGTCCAATGCTCTATGACATTTACTCCCACAGTCTTCAGTTATGAATTGTTTGGGTCAGAGGATTTTTGGCTCATTGAACAAACTGGGCATTTTGTTAGTAATTGTCATTATATCTTCGTTTTATATTTTCAGTTACACTTTAAGAAGGATGTGAAAAAAGTATGTGCAAGTTTTTCAGATTTAATTTTACAAATTTTTTTGTTGTGTTAGGATTCCCTGTGAGAAAGATCAATACTCCATTTTCTTGTACCGCACCATAACTAAATTCCACAGTGAGAAATCTGATTCTCTGCCGTCAAGAGAGAGTCTCCCACTGTTGGACAGTATAAATTCCCTTTTCTGCTTGTGAAAATATTTTGTCAGTCAAAGCAGGTTAAGGGGACAGAACTGTGTCTGGGACAACTCCTGTCATAGTTTTTTTCTTTTTCTGCGTACTGCACACTAAACCCAGCAGAAAGTTTGGCTGGGACTTTAAATATAATCAACAACAACATCAACACCCAGTTTGTAGCATTATCCTGACTTTGCTGTTGGTCAACCATGTTGAAGTTGGATGCGCTGCGCCTGACTTGTCAGGCGCTTAACGGCAGCGCAACTCATTTTTGCTCATATGACAGAAAACAGTAGTTTTTGTCTGAGTGCTGGATAAAAAAAAAAAGGAATATAGGTAAAAAAAAAATCATGGTGTTACTAAAACAGACTTTAAATCGTCTGGTTATGAAGATCAACCCTCAGCCAATTTAATAAAAAAAATTTTCAAGTGTTAATTTATTGTTGTGAATATTTTAGTCGACAAACATATCATGATTATAGTTACATAGCGAAAGAAGTTGTGGGGGTTTTTTGTGTTTTTTTACAAAAGTTGCCTTTTTTGAAGCCATTCCAGACCCTGTCCATATCAGTGAAAATGTTGGTTGTGATTGTTACAGTATCGTCCCTGATACACGCCTTAATTCCTTCAATCAAAAACATGTCGCCATTCCAGAGATCAAGTTGTAATTCGTCAAGGAACGTGACCCGTCCATGTTGTGAGGGGATTTTTTTTTGTTTTCCTGTGATTTCCGCCTCGAGCGATGAATCTCCCTCCAGTTTCTTTCAGATTCTCAGTTTCTCCATATCTTTTTTATTTGTGAAAAAAAAAAAAAGATTCGGTTTTCTTTGGGAAGAAACTATCAGTTGTCCATGAAAAAATTAACAGTGATGATAGTATATTTTTTTAAGAACTTGAATGTTGTGCTGACAAGTTTTTTTTGTGAAAGGAATCCCGTAATGATTGTTGCTTAGACCTTTTTTTTTTTTTTTTAAAGTATGCTTGAAAAAAGAGATAATTTTTAAAGAGAAATAATATTATGACTGCCTGTTACAAACTGATGTGCTGCATATGTGCAATCAACATATCAAAAACTTTTGATGTGTATATATATATATGCGTCCACTGAACATATCAAATATTCCTGCTTAAAAATTGGTTTTTGTATTCGATATGTGTACAATATATATTCATGTCACTCTTGTCTGAACTAATGCATAAGAATTAGACAAAAGTTATGTAGATTGTCATTTTTTCATATTTTGTATTTTAAAAAAATGATTTTAAAAAATGAAAGAAAGGGATGAAAAGTTTATGTGATTGGTGATATAGAACCATATTTTCAAATTTGTCAACCAGTTTTGTGATGTTACTAGTGCATTAGCTAGGAAAAAAAGATTTGTGTGGTGGATGAAAAAAAATGGATTATTGACGTTTAGAAAGACCATACTTTGATCTGTGCCTTGTAATCCTGTGCCCTTGCCATTGTTTCATCAGACGGAATACAGGAGACTCACGTAGTTTGGGCAATTGTATCACACTTATGCAAGACATCGTGATTATATCTGTTAACGTCTTATTGTTGTTGTTATCATTATCAGGCTTATGCAAGACATGTTAATATCTGCAACATCTTTTTGCTTCTCGTTATTTTTTTTTTTTCTCTCCATAACTTTTCTTATTTCAACCCATCCATCCAGTTCACATTATATCAGATTTCTTGTTAGACCAGGCAGGTGAGTGTGTGTGTGTGTGTGTGTGTGTGCGTGCGTGCGCGCGTGCAAATGTGATTTTCTAAATATATTTTTTTATTTCCTTGGAATCTATACAGAGAAAGACTAGATGTGTATCAGTCACAGGCGTGGTTTTGGAGAGAGAGAGAGTGAAGGAGTGAGAATTGGTTATGCCAGGAGATGGACTATGTGGTGGGTTATGTGTCGTGTAGTTCCCTGCATCATTCCTGCACAATCTGCCAGGTTCAAGGTGACGATGAGGGAAAATTACTGTTTGGGAAACTTCCCCACACATCCTTGTCAAAATATACTGTATGTTATAATTGGTGCAGCAACAAAAACGAAATGCTGTGAAATTTGTCTGTGGTTTTTTGTTTCACAGAGAACGTAAATATATGATATATACATTTTATAGGGTATTTTTAGAAAAAAATATTTTAAAAGATAAAATTGTATATAATTTTCTTATTAGTTAAATAAAAAATCTGTCACTTTGTAAGGTGAGGGTTTTTTAATTTATCTATTTATTCATTTATTTATTTATCTATTTTAACAATATCATTTTCTGAGCAATCAAGAAGAATTGACTATAGTGCCTGAACAAAATTATGGCACTAGTAGATTATAATAATGATAAAAAAGGCCAATTTTTTTTTTTTTTTTTTTTTTTTTTACATGTTTTAGAAATAAAAAGGCTAATTTAGTTTTTTACTAACATGTTATCAACAAAAAAAAAAGGCTGATTCAGTTTTTGAATTACAGGTGTCTTTATATTTACAATGACAGAATTGAGTGCAGGCACCAGAATCATCAATCACGACCAGGTGTATTGTCAGGTAAAAAAAAAAAAAAAGAGGTGTATTGTCAGGTAAAATAAAAAAGGGGTGTATTGTCAGGTATAAGAGCAAGTGTGTGAAATATCAAATATCCAAGTCAGTGAGCTGATAGTGACTGGCAAATGAAGATGGGGTTTTAGACACAGTGGTCTCCACATAGTGTAGATGTGAACAGAGAAAGTTTGTGCTGGAAGACTAAAGAGCTAACAGGCTAGCCTCCTGAGCCATAAGGCAAGGATAGTCATCATGAAAGTGAATCATGGGTCAAGGTAATCTTGCATCTCAAAAAAAAGATGAAAAAATCTTGCATCTCCAGTGGCTCAAGGCGTCGGTTCAACCTGACCATTCAGAGAAGGTCCTGTTCTATCTCAGACGGCCAGCTCCCCTCCTCCAGCCAATCAGCGCTTTGCTTGAAGCCTGGGGTTACGCTGTGTGCACCAATGTGTGTATATATATATATATATATATACCTATGCCTTGTGTATTGAGTGTGTGAAGTCTGGAGAGAGGCCTGCAGCAGTCTTTACTTAGCACACTTTTCAAACGTTTCATGTAGCAGTTCACACTGTCAGGTTGGAACAAGCAGGTTGGTACAGTCTCTCAGAACTGCAAGGTTGAAGGAGGGTAGTGTGTGTGTCAGTCAGTAACCTAACCCAACCCAGGCTCTTGACAGTAGTAGAGTCAGGGTTGACCTTAATGGCTGGTCAGGGCATTGGTGCAAGGGAGGACAGTAGAGTTGATTTTATACCCTGTTTTAATCTGTGCAGTTGCATAGTTTTTATCTGAGATTTAAAATTTTGCAAGGTGACAGCCCTAATATGGCCCTCAGTGGTTGGCAGGGTTTTATAAGCAACAAGATTGGATTGGCTATGACAGCAGTAGAGTCGTGTGGTAAAGTTGGTAGAGTGAAGTTGGTCAGTGCAGCACTGACTTTGGAAAAGTGAGGCCTGAGGAACAGTCTATGGATGATTGTGCAGGGTTGCTTGTTTTAGACTGGAGTTGAGACAACACTGAGTGAATATGAATAAAACAACTTTGGTAGAATTATTCAAAAGACCATGCCAACGTCAGATGTGCTGGGCCTGACTTGTCAGGCACTTAACGGCAGCACAACACATTTTTGCTCATATGACAGACAACAATTCTTGATGTCTAAGCGTTCAAAGAGAGACATGCTCTCTCTAATATTAATCAATGTAGCATAATTTTTACCTGGTCTGTTTTATCAGTGTAATGTTTCATCTAGCAGTCAATTTTGTCTTCTCTGTTTTTTGGGGGGGGGTTGGCTTTATTGTTATTAACAGATAGAAATAAGTTGAGTAGGCCCTTATATCATCAATACCTTACTGCAGAACTAGAAGAAAATTCAAGTCTTTGAAACAAGACCATTCAGAAGGCTCCTACACATCTCTTGGCGGGACCACAGAACCAAGGAGTCAGTGGGGCAAGAGGTGACCCTGAAAGCTGGGCCATAGGAACTAACGCTGTCTGGCTGTTGCCAAGCAGAAATAATGACACCGTCAGGTGTGTCTGGGAAAAATAATGGCGTGTCCTTTCCAGCTCCTCTTGTGGGCCGTACAGCTTGGTCTGTAGGGTTATCGGCCATCAGCCACACTTTCTTCCTCAGGTCGCTAAATAGTGTACACCTCTGAAGGATGTGCTCACCTGTCTGGTTTTCTTTACCACAGGCACACAAGGGAGAAGGAGGGAGTTTCAGCTTTGTGGACATGCGTGTACCCCTGATGACCATCTTGGTCTTGGGACTGCTGGTGATATCATCAGGGTAGGTAGAAACTTGACAATTTTTTCAGGTTATGCTCATTTTGAATTCAAACCTGTTCCTTGCCAAAATTTCTTGCAAGTTTGGTGGATTTTTTTTTTTTTAAGATGGATGGCTGTATTGCAGGCAGTTGAATAAATTCAGGTGTCAGTTATTCCAAACTGAGGCCAAAGTGATCATTAGTGTCCAGTTATTTTCATATAGTATATATATTCTTCAGTCTTGGTGTAGGTCAGCTAACCTCACTCACACATCTTCTGCTCATTCAGTTGGATTGAAACAGTTGTTGGGATATACATGTAACTCATCATCACAACACATACGGAGTTTTCATCATTCATTTTGGAATCCATGTACCGCCTATATGATTTTGTTGCATACATGTGTGTAGATGTGTGAGCCTGCATTCTTGGTAGTGAGTTTGTGTATGGGTATGCATGCGTGTCAATATATCAGAAGAAAAAACAGGTTCTGTATTCTTTGTAATCATGTAACATTTATTACTTTTTGCATAAATCTCTGTACATCTTTTCTCCCATTGTGACAGTTGACTGTTGCTGTGGTTGACGGTTGTGAGGGCAGTGTTGGGAGAGAGAGAGAGAGAGAGAGAGAGAGAGACATGTGATCATGACGTGGATATTAATTACTGTATAAATTATTTGCCTTGGTGAATGAACAGCAAAAGTTGTGTGGAATCGGCAAACGAATGCGTGTGTAGTTTTGTTGTTTTTTCATTCCCCATGTTCAGATTAATTTACTCTAGTTTCTTGTAATAAAGAAGACATTTGACAACGTGTATAATCTTACGGTTACTTTTTATATCAAAATGTTTTTACTAGTCATGTCACCAATAAATATGACATGAGTATTCTCTGTGTGTGTGTGGATTTGATTTGTAGGTATAAAGTGAAACAAGTCTCTCTCTCTCTCTTTCTTGTATTGTAGCCTCAGGCCGATGTACAGTAAAAGTCTGAACTCACTATCTCTCTCTCTTTCTTTATCTCAAGTGTCTGTCTCTCTCAAGTCTCTGTCTCTCTCTTTCTCCCTCTCTGTCTGTCTGTCTCTCTCAAGTCTCTCTGTCTCTCTCTCTCAAGTCTCTCTCTGTCTCTCTCTCTCTGTCTGTCTCTCTCTCTCTCTCAAGTCTCTCTCTCTCAAGTCTCTCTCTCTCTCTCTCAAGTCTGTCTGTCTCTCTCTCTCAAGTCTCTGTCTCTCTCTGTCTGTCTGTCTCTCTCTCTCTCAAGTCTCTCTCTCTCTCTCTCTCTCTCTCTCTCTCTCTCTCTCTCTGCTGCTGCTGCTGCTGCTGCTTTGATGGTACCTATGATGTTAAGATAAAGCTTCTTCAGCATCATTCAGCCACAATCCCAACATTAACCATCATTTTCCAGACTCCCCAATGACAATGGGATGACAGGGACCTGTCAGTACAAATAGATGAGGACAGGATAGCCTAGTGGTTAGAACATTGTGCTCGCAATCTGACGACCTGGGTTCAAAACCACCTCAACGGGATTTTTCCCCTGAAGTTAACATAAGTGCTGACTCCACTCCCCCTAAAAGTCCTTTGGATGAGACTATAAACTGAGGCCCAGTGTGCGAACACATAGAGAACATTTTACACACATGTTAAAACCCGTTTCGCTTTTTGGTAAAGTAGACCATGGTGTGCCAGTAGGAACAGATGACAAAATTTACAAAACTGCATACACATGGGGACAGGATGTAAAAAAAGCACACGAGTGCTGATTCCATTATTCTCAATATAAATGACATAAAATTTATAAAAGCAGCATTCCCACCTTATGGAAATTCTATGCTAGGAATTCTCCCTTTTCTATCCCTCTCTTTGTTTCTGCCTTGTTCCTTTTCTTCCTGTCACCTCCATCTTGTCTATTTTCTGCCTTCTCGGTCCATTCTGTCCTGCCTTTTTCCAAACAGACTTAAAAGATAGCAAACAATCTCTCCCACACCGAAGTCAGATGTGCTGGGCCAGAACTGTCGGGCGCTTAACGGCAGCACAGTACATTTTTGCTCATATGACAACAATAGTTGCTGTCCTAGAGTTTTAATCTGAGTTTTTAAATTTACAGAGTGACAGCCCCGATATGGCCTGTGTGGTCAGCGGGGCTATAAACAACATGATTGGATTGGATTGGATTGGATTGGATTGGTCCTAGCGTTCAACAACGAATATCCCAAACACACTCCAATATGTGTGACTGAGTCTCACATTCACCTATCCCATACTCCTTTGGACCGTGGGGATACTGATGAAGATTTTGCAACCACCATACCATACCATACCATACCATATTGTTTATGGCCCTACTGGCCACGAAACTCGAAAGCCATATCAGGGATGTCGGCTCATTCAGTTTCAGTTGCAACCAGCTTCATCCACTCTACACAGTCCTCTGCTTTCCAGAGAAAGTCAAGCTGACTCAAAAACATGATGCAGCCCAGTGTCAGTCTTAACCACTAACTTGTGAAGTTATTTTTTTTTAAAACAACAAAAAAAAAACCCCACACTTCCCAATTTAAAGCAGCTTGTTTTCTCTCACACTTATATATAGAAGAATATTTTCTTGAAGAATCTTCTCACAATGAAGATTTTGCAACCAGCTTCCTCCACTCTGTGCAGTCCTCTGCTTTTCATAGAAAGTCAAGCTGACTCAAAAACATGAAGCCCAGTGTCAGTCTTACCTTGTGAAGTTTTTTTTTTTTTAAAACACACACACATCCCAGTTTAAAGCAGCTTGTTTTCTCGCACAGCGTTTATAGGGTGTGTGTGTGCACAGGCGTGTGTGTTTAATTGAATTAGCTGGGACTGTAGATTGTTGTTGATTGCTTGTGTGTTGTGTGGGTCGAATGCAAGCGCTTTGATTTGTTTTTACAAGATTTAGCGCTATACAAATTCCACGTTTTATATATTATTATTATTACTTCCATGGAAGAAAATTTTCTTGAAGAATTTTTTTCTCACAACAGCTTTCTCCCCTGTCCCACATCACACAACAACAACAAGAAAAGCACTGTGCAGCACCGGTTTATTTTGAACACAGAAGTTGAAGCTGTTTAAAAACTCGCTTCAGACTGGCAGTTTTCTCTCTGTAGTTACACACCCCCCCCTCTTCCACTCCCCCCCCCCTCAGGGCTGGCCTTTTGTAAGGGTCAGTAAAAGAAGATCAAAAAAAACGCCCCATTTTTAAACATACTGGTAGTGAGGGTAAAATTGTAAGGGTCAGTAAAAAGAATCACCAAAAATGAAAGTATTAAGTAGACAAGGACATGATCTTTTTTCTCTGAGCTGATTAATTAAAAACATGCTGGGTTAGTAAGGGCTAAAAAAAAAGTATTAAAGTATCCTACTTTCACCTTTGAGTTTGCATAGTCGGGTTAAAAAAATAGATATTCCCATGTTTTTATTTTATCCGAATACACATATATACACTTTATCAATATTATATACAATCATGGATTCTTCCTTCAAAATAAAAGAATAATAAATGAATAATAAATAAATCATGGATAAATAAATGAATGAATAAATAAATGTGAATATTAATAAATAAATGCATGAATAATAAATAAATAAATAAATGAATAAATCAAATGAGCTCAGCATCAGTGAAACAGTCTTTTCACCCACAAAATAATTTTTTTAAATGCCCAGATTATTTTGTTACATTAGAATGATACCATAAACCAAGAGGGCAACTAATGCTCCACTAATGTTACCACACACACACACACACATACACACACACACACACACACTGAGATTATAAACCGAGGCCCATGTTTGAACGCACCAGAAATCTTGCACAAGTTAAATTCTGTTCCGCTTTTCAAAAGAGTAGGCCATTCGTGTGCCCGTGGGAACAGATGACAAAATTTACAAAACTGATACACATGGGGCTGGATGTAAAAAAGCACATGAGTGGCTTATTCCATTATCCTCGATATAAAAGAATGAATAAATAGATAAGGCACATGTCGTGGTTGGTGCATACATACACACACCTGCTCACAAAGCTACTAGGTAGTCTGCTACCGTTACTAACTTTCAAAGTGGGGGGGGGGGGGGGGGGGGGGGGGAATCGGCACTGAATTTTTTGAAGGGAAATGACCAGTGATTTATTATAATTATAACTAGACTAGAACATCACTCATGAAAAGTACCACAGCACCCAAATCCAGCATATATATCAGGTTCAGGGTCCAGTACTTAACTGAGTCACCCCTACCTGTACAATTTCGGTGTTCGATTCCCGGTCAAGGAGATTTTTCTCCTGGAGTTAACATCAGTGCTGACTCCACTCTCCCCAAAAGTCCATCAGATGAGACTTTAAACGGAGGCCCCAGTGTCGAAGCATGCAGAACATCTTGAGCACACGTTAAATCCTGTTCCGCTTTTCGTAAGAGTAGGCCATCGTGTGCCGGTGGGAACAGGTGACATTTACAAAACTGCTATACACACGGGGGCTGGATGTAAAAAAAGCACAATAGTGCTTATTCCATTATCCTTGATATAAAAGAATAAATAAAATATAATAATAAATGTCCCAGAGCGGTCAGTTTCTGCATGTAATTAGCACCAGCTGGGAATGAATAGGACAGCAGCTGAGAGTGTGAGGGGGGGGGGGGGTGAGGGTTGTGAAGTGAGTGCCCACTCCAAAAATTCAAAACTGAACAAAATCCCTGATCCTCATCCTGAACATTAAAAACAAATTAATTAAAATTAAAATATTGTTTACAGTGCAAGACCGGGCCCTGATTCATGTCCCCTTTTGCCACAAGGCCGAAGAGAGTTAAAAAGAGTAATAAGAATAAAAATTATGAATTAAAACTACAATGAAAAAGACACGGCAATGATGATTTCGTAAGAGTAGGCAAAAAGGCACTTTACGGCTATTTTCTACCCCACCCAGGTGTAAAAGGGGTACCAACCTTGTGTTGGGGGTTAACCCTGCGTAGACTGGGTCCTGTCCAGGGGGGAGTCTATATGACTCTCAGTCGCTTAATGCCACAGAAACGGGATAAGCACTGGCCTGATGAGCCTTAGGCTCGGGACAGACTAACTTTTTTAGGCCATCTGTGCCGGTGGGAACAGATGACATTTACAAAACTGCATACACACGGGACTGGATGTAAAAAAAAGCACAAGAGTGCTTATTCCATTATCCTCGATATAAAAGAATAAATGAAACAAATCAATGATATAAAGATACAACATGAATATAAATAATTATGATGACCCCTTATTGAATTTTTTTTTTCAGAACAAAAATTACATTCATATCAACAACAAAAAAAAAGGTAACACTAAATGGGTCATAACAATATTAAATGTAAGATAAGTTAGCCTTTAACATGACACTTCATAAAAGCATTATTAAAACAATGATGATTAAGAATAAGATAGCTGATCAGCTAATTAGTAATAATGACTACTCCATTTTCCCCATCACAATACTTTAATTGGGCACCCTTCATTTAAAAAGTATGGGTAAAAGTTTTTTTTAAAAGCACCATTAAAAAAAACAACATAAATAAACAGAACCATCACCAAGATGCCCATTCAATACTCACAAGGCCCAGTGTGTTGAAAAGATGCAGAACATTAACTGCACAGGTTAAAAACTCGGTCTGCCTTTTGGAAGAGTAGGCTTTTTGTGCTGGTAAAAACAAATGACAAAAATAAACAATGCATGCACAATGAGTGATGCGTTTATACATTGCCTCCAAAGTCAGAATGCCACTACCCTAATGCCATAATGGTGGGGAAAAATGGCGACATAATCAAAAATGTCCCCATTAGTCAATCTCAGAGTTCTACCTGAGAAACAAAACACAAAAAGCAAAACAAACAAAAAAACAACAAAAAAAAAACCTTCCTGCCTTTGCTCTTACAGAGTTCAATTTTTTTTTTATGCATGGAACTGACGGCTATACAATTATAATGCTGTTTTGGAATGATACACAGTCTCGTTTCCCAAAGTATGTTAATGCCGGCAAAGGACGAAGTTGCACTGTCACAAAAACATGACTCTCTGAAAGACAAATTCCCTCACAATTCATCACAGCAATGGTACATTCAAAACACAGGACTTCACCTTTTCCTATACCTCTCTTAAAACACTCACTCATTCCTTCACACACACAACACAACAACACAACACACAACACACACACAACACAACACACACACACCTCACACACCACACACACACACTCACACACACACACAACACACACACACACACGCCTTCTCCAAGAGAATTCCTTTCCAAGAGAACTCCCACCCAACATCAACGTCATCATCTGGGTTTGGCTCCGTTTATGGCCCTGAACTTGTTGCGAGGAATTTTCTCAAAGAGCAAAAATCCGGCAGCTCTCTCGATGGCTTCCACAGGGCATGGTAGTCCTTTAGCCTGGGCCTTCTCAGCGAACGGCATGTTGGGCATGACGAACGATTTCATCTCGTACTGGCCTTCCGAATCTTCGATCACCAGCACTTTGAAGAAATGGGTGGGGACGGCGACGTGGTTGGCTCCGATCACTTCGTACTTAACGTAGCTCTTGCCGTCTGCTTCTTTCCTGGGACAGGCACACTTGTCGTTATTGATTTATACACAGTATAAACTACACTTGTCATTATTGATTAACAGTGATTTATACACAGGTACAAAACTATGCTTGTCGTTATTGATTTATATACAGGTACAAAACTACACTTGTTATTATTGATTTATACACAGGTAAAAAACTACACTTTTCATTATTACTGATTCATACCACACAGCCTGCAAATTCAGCATTACTCAGTCCAGCACCCAGTGCTAAAATTAGCCCCTACCTTTTAAAAAGTCCAAGTGTGGTCAGTTTCCTGCTTTGATTACTAGATTAGCATCAGCTGGGTTGGAATGGATAGCAGCTGAAAGTGCAGGGAAACTGAAAGCTGGGACCATGCAAAACTACACTGTTCATTATTATTATTTTTTTTTAATGTACACACCAACATTTCTGCACAACTACAGGTTTTATGAATTCACCAGAAATAAAATGAATTTACAAATGTAAGAATTTTCAACCTGCTGCCCTGGCACAATGGTTAGCACCTTGGACTATAGACTGGGAGATCACCAGTTCGAATCCCATAATAGACAAGGATTTTTTCTGAGTCCAGCTGGCTCCAACTCTAGGTATTCTTTGGGCTCACTGGGAAGACTGGAAGACTACAGGTGTCTCTGTCTCTCAGGCCCGGTTGAGGCTGGGATATATAAAACAATAGGAAGCGTAGAGTATAGTCCGGTCAAGCAGTCTCAAAGCACATCTGTATGTATGCACTTCCATAGCAGCATATATATACCATCCTAGGTTATCTCTACACACAAACACATCCCACTTCCCATATTTTTTTTATTTGTTTTAGTCTGAAAATAAAAAATGTCATCCTTCTGTGAAATCAAAAGAGCTCTGGACAGCACACCTACAATGAGTTCATAAATTAATTTTTTTAACTCATTAATTAATATTTTTAATCAAACTCCAGGTTCTGACTCCCTTGACCTTACTTGGGCAGGTAAAGCGGTCCTGTGCACACGTACACACAGCGGTGTTTGCGGGCCAGAGCTCGGGTGTATTTTTCCAGATCGTTCCAGGCGCCTCTGTTGAAGCCTATGCCCACCTGAAAAGTCAAAATGACCATGGATAAATATATAATGATATATATGCATTCTTCACTGAACTCATAATGCTGTTCAGCTTCAGCAGATCAGTGTATGGTACTATTGGGGAGGTGGGGGTGCAGGCATTTTTGTTCCTCAGCTAGAGCTCCAAAAGTCCTAGCTTCACCACCAAAGATGCAAGTTTTGATTTTGCATCAAAAGATCTATAGATGCGACTGGTTTAGCCTACCATTAAAAGTTAGCCGCATTCTGATTTCAGGACTGTATTGTGTTTAACTTTTACCTTTACCTTTTTATTGTGTTTAGACTCTCTCTCTCTGCATTTCACTAGTGGGAAGGTTGTGTAGTGTCGGTCTTCTCCTGGGCTTGTCACTCTGCAGGAGGTCTGCCTGCTGGCCTCAGCCCTCACATTCCAACTTCAAGCAGATCACTGCATTGCCTGTTGCAGTCTGGGATATTGCGCTTCCGTAGCCCACCAAACGCTGATATGGTTTACAAATTACAGGATCATTAACCTTTATCCCTGCTGCGCCCATTAGGCCCTTTATAACGTACCCTGTAGCGCCATTAGCGCCTCAGTTTTTTGTGTATTGATATTGAAAGATGTATAAATTACTTCCTTGACAAGTTTCACAGTGATAAACTGTGTGACCCAGGGTATAAGGGTTAATGTGCATATTTGATCTTCTGCATGAGTATACAACTATAGATACATGAACAGGAACAAAGTACTGGCAGGTCTGTACTTGAAGTTGACCTGGAAGATTGTAAAATTCCCATCCAGATGCCAAGTGTCAAACCATGATTTCATGGACCTACGGTAAACTGAAGTTGAACATCTTAACCACTCAGCTACAGTGTCCATTATTTTGTGTTTAACACTTACTCAATAACATCATGGTCAAGTAATGGGTCTGAAAAGAAACCTTTTTTACAAAGCTTTCAAAATTTTGTAAAATCAATGTAAGTGAACAAGATGGGATGTTTTCCACCCAAAACAAACCATTAAAATCTCTTCTGACAATAGAATTTACAGCAACTTTAAAACAAAATCTATATATCATATTTACAGTTTCACACACAAACACACACACAACAACACACACACAACACACACACACACACACACACAACACACACACACACACACACAGAGTATCCCACACGCCACAATAGCTACACACACACACAACACACACAACACACCACAAACCACACACACACACACACACACACACACACACACACACACACACACACACACACACACACACACCAACCACCACCACCACCACCACCACCACACAACACTAAAATACTAATAAACCCTTTTGACTGTTTCACACATTACATTGCAGTGGGGTGGGGGGAACACCTTACAAGTTTAATTCTCCTTCACATTTTCAGGGGGGGGGGAGGGGAGGGAGCCCTTTGTTTTGTTCCTTAGCTACAACTCTGAGGTTCACCAAAGGTGAGATTTTGCGTGTAATCCTTCAACGCACACGACACACACACACACACACACACACACACACTATATACACAGAGAAGGGGTGGGATAGCCTAGTGGTCAGAACATTGTGATTGTCTTCGCAATTTGATGACTTGGTGTCGATTCCCATTGAGGGGATTTTTCCCCCAGAGTTAACATTAGTGCTGACTCCACTCTCCCCAAAAGTCTGTCGGACTGAGACTATAAACCAGGCCCTGTGTGCAAATGCACGCTGAGCATCTTGTGCACACGTTAAATCCTGTTCTGCTTTTCATAAGTCAGTCGCGCATTGTGTTCCTGTGGGAACAGATGACAAGATTTACAAAACTGCATACACCGCATCAAGGGGACTGGATGTAAAAAAAGCACATGAGTGCTTATTTGATTATCCTTGATATAAAAGATAATGAATGAAGAATGAATGAATGAATGATGATCAATAATAAATTATAATAGTATATATATATAAAATATATAATATATATATATATATATAAATGAAATAAAACCAATCATTCTAAGCCTCACCTGTGCTGCAACATTACTCAACAGAAAGGTCTGATCCATGGCTTTCTGACTGTGACGGATGGTTGGACGCGCCGCCAGATGACCCTTATCATACCCACTACCCTTGTAATCAGAATTCTTCGCTCGAAAGAACGTGTGGATAGATTGATCCTCTTCAAATTTGCTCTTATCTCTCGAAACTCCTTCAGTAATCTGGCAGTTTTCTCCCCTGATGTGTTCAAACACCCAGTGCGCAGTTTTGTTTCGACGATCGTAGGCCACCACAAAGTCTTCATAAAAACGAACATTGTCTAAATTCGGGAAACCGAACTTCATAATCTCCCCAACTCGATTGGTTGGAGTCATGACAGAAACTGAACTTGTCTGAGAAGGCAGAGAACTGCCACTTATGGGAGCAGACGATGCCGATACTGTCAAAGGAATGGGCAGAAAACGGTACCAGCTTGGAGCATTTTCATTTGAAAGAGACTCTCTGTCGTTCTTTGAAACTCTGTCTCCATAAGTTTGGGAGTTCTCCGGCGCACAAAATAACGGACACTCGACATTTTGTTCGCTTGTTCTTCTTCTCTCTGCTGATAGTCGATCGCCCAGCATAGTAACCGGCCCCGGCACATACAGTAGAAATTAAGGCTGCAACTCGACCAGACAGCATTTTTCTGGGTTTGGTTGTTATTATCGATATCACGTCTAGTGTACGGAACAGATCTTGCGTGAAGTTAACGCTTCTATCACACAATCAGCTCAGCTGATAGCCCTTTCTTATCTAATGGATTGTTGACCTGTTAACAAACGTGCTTCCACACGAGGCAAGGACAATAAACCCAGCATTATTTCCCTTACCCTACGGGACGCTACTCTTAGACTCAAAAGAGTTAGGGGCCTCGACTACACACCTGCTTTCAATTTTGACACTTTTCCCTGTGTTTTCCTATAATAAATACTTGCGCATTCTTACTGCACGAACTATGGCATTCACACACACACAAATTATTTTTAAAAAACTCTTGTGAAAAACAAGCCTCTCACTCAAAATCCATGTAGTTTTGTACATATTTAGTATGGGTTTTTTTCCAGCAAACATACCCCCCTCCCCCCCCCCCCCCCCCCCCCACACACACACTCATCACAAACACAATCAAATTAAAAGAATAAAAAATAACAATAATAAAAGTGAAATAGACAAGAGTCAAAATGTTAATTCCTTTCACCCCTTTTAGGGCACAGCATGGAGGATTACAAAGAAATTCAACAGGAAAATAAACCTTACAGCAATACACCCAAAAGGATATTAATACTAAATGAACTGAACAGCAATAGTTCATCACAAAATGACATACAACACTAAATACTAAAAACATTTTTTAGTAGACAATTTCTTATTTCAAGAAATACAGGAGAAGTGTATGAATTTTGAGAGAGAGGAAAACTTTTCGAGATTTACATTTCATCAGCCAACAAAAATCATGACTGGACATGGGTTGAAGAAAATGCTGAGGAATAAAATCTTTTCGTAAATTATAAAGCCGGGATGATAAAATGAAATTCATCCCCTGAAACAGACATATTGCATTTTGAGCATAATCTTTCTTCCCATGGAAGCTTGTGACAACTACTAACGAAATTTTACAAGAGCGTAAACATATAGATCTGGCAGACAAGTATATATCTTAACTTCTATACCAAAATCTATCTATAGTTCCTATAAGAAAAGCAACTACTTTACGCCACAGCTCAGTTCTCTATTCATTTACACATTTTCTTTACTAAGAAGACTTCGGTATGTGAACTTGTAGAATAAATACTTGAACAAAATTGTCTCTCCCACAAACAGTCAAATCCGCTTTGTACTAATATATATATATATATATATATATATATATATATATATATATATATATATATATATATATATATATATATATATATATATATATATATATATATATATATATATATATATATATATATATATATATTTATATTATTTTTTTATCATTGTATTTAGCTATGGTGATTGAATCAAAGATTTCTCGTGTAAATCTTTCAGCATCTGGTAGCCTAAACATTTGATGACACCTTTCAGAATGGAAGTCGAGCAGTTGCATCCAGAAAGGAACCATCGGAACAAAAACCAAGATAGACAAGGGATGTCTGCCTGTTTCTCCATAATTATACTAACGTATAATTAGCAAGCAGCTGAAGTGTGGTGAAGAAAAGATCCACACTGCAGCAAACGAAAAGAGAGCCAAGCGGAAAGCATGTAGGCATACTCTAGCCACCTCAACAAGCCACATCTGCATCAGATGCGACAGAGACTGCCACTCCCGCATTGGACTGACCAGCCACAGCTGGCGTTGGCACTGAACAAATGACTTTCTTATGGCGCGAATTCCATAGTCAACACCGACTGTCGGAGGCCTACTACTACTACTACTACTACTACTACTACTACTACATACTACTATACTACTACTACTACTAACTACTACTACTACTACTACTATACTAGCGTAATATATTTAAAAAAAATTAACTGAAACTTATCAAGAATTGCTAGGTTTTCATATCCCCAAATTTCACATCCATATGGCAAAACAGGTACAACGATTTTATCCAATAAATTAAGTAACACATGTATGCCTAGAGGTAGTTCATTTTACCCTGCAGTTCTTATTTTATTATTATTTAATTTTTTTTTTATACCACTTTATTCACAGCAGATTTCCCTGCGTGAAATTCGGACTGCTCTCCCCGAGGAGAGCGCGTCGCCACAAGTGCAGCGCCTACCCATTTTTACCCCCCTCAGGGATGGTGTCTAAACACGACACCTGTGTGCATGCTGTTTTTTGTTGTTGTTTTTAATTTTGTCATCCCTCCTACCCACACACATGGCCTGCTCTTCCGAAAGGCGGAACGGGATTTTAACGTGTGCGCAAGATGTTCTACGTGCTTTTGCACACGGGACCTCAGTTTACAGTCTCATCCGAATGACTTTGACATGTTTTTCGTCAAACTAGGAAGAAAGGGCGAGCAGGGTACGAACCCAGAAACTCGCGGTTTACATATTGGCAGGTGAACGTCTTAACATCCTCCACTGTCCTTCCTTCCTTATGAAAGTCCTTCGGATGAGACTTTAAACCGAGGCCCCGTGTGCGAACGCACGCAGAACATCTTGCGCACACGTTAAATCCTGTTCCGCTTTTCGTAAGAGTAGGCCATCGTGTGCCGGTGGGAACAGATGACAATATTTACAAAACTGCATACATACGGGGACCAGATGAAAAAAAGCACATGATTGCTTATTCTGTTATCCTCGATATAAAAGAATAAATAAATAAATAAATAAATAAATAAATAAAACCAAACACACACACACACAACACACACACACACACACACACACACACACACACACACACACACACACACCTCTAGGGTGAGGCGTTGACCCAGAGTAGCCAAGGTCTGCTGAAAGGGCCTATTTCATTCTTTCACACCTCCACGCTAGCTTAGGTACTCGGGAGTTGAGGAGCTGAACATCATGCCAACCAGCCTTTGTAGCCCACCCACCTCCCCCAACCCTCTCTTAACACCCCCCCATCCACCCCCCCCCCCCCCACACACACACATGGACACAACACACACACACACACACACACACACACACACACACACACACACCACACACACACACCACACACACACACACACACATGGGGGATGTGCTGGCCCGTTGCCCAGTAGTTAGAGGGATGAGCTTGTGATCTGAAGGCCATGGTTGAAAGAAGCACCCTTTGAAATGGGATTTTTTTTTCCTTGAGGCTATCTATCTATCTTCAATACTGCCTCCACTCCCACTTAAGTCTGTAGAGGAGACTATACACAGAGGGTGTGAAAGCACGCAGAACATCTTACTCACTTGTTAAAACCACTCTCCCTTTTGGAGAAGGACTAGGCCAGTGCATACTGTGGGAAAGGAGGGTAACAGTAAAGCTGTCCCATACCCTAAGGGGTCATAGGGGAGCCTCATCAGAGACCTCAACTTCTCTAAGGTCCAGCATATTGAGGGCGGTGACAATCTCCTCTCCCTCGCTGTTTTACCTTCCCTGAGCCTTAAGAGGGCAGGTACTCATTGACAGCTGGGTGAACTGGGGGGGGGGGGGAACTGTATTGAAGCCCAGGGGCGAAAATGGTCACCCATCCACTTTGGTGACCAGGCTCAATGTTGCTGAATCTTAGCTTTGGGAAAAAAGCCAGTGCTCAGGAATGGAATACAAATATAAAAAAATTGCATGCATACTAGTGTCTTGTTTAGACATCATCCCAGAAGATGGAATGCCGCTACCTTAAATGGGAGACAAAAATAAAAAAGTCGCATAGGCAAAAATCTCTACATTAGTAAACCTCGGTGAAGCTCTAGCCGAGGAAACCACACACCCACCCACCACACACACACACACACACACACAACACACACACACACACACACACACACACACACACACACACACACACACACACCACTAACACTAACACTATCACTATCACTAACGCTAACACTACCACACTACCACTACCACTACCACTAATACACACTAACACACTCACACTAAAACACACACACACACACACACACACACACACACACACACACACACACACACACACACACACACACACACACACACACACAAGTTAAATCCTGTTCCGCTTTTCGTAAGAGTAGGCCATCGTGTGCCGGTGGGAACAGATGACAATATTTACAAAACTGCATACACACGGGGACCGGATGAAAAAAAAGTACATGATTGCTTACTCTGTTATCCTCGATATAAAAGAATAAATAAATAAATAAAAATAAAACACACACACACACACACACACACACACACACACACACACACACACACACACACACACACACACACACACAAAATACTCTCCTGTCCAGTTTCTTTCTTTCTTTGCTATCTGTAGGACAGAGACATTTCACATCAATCAACATATCACTTAAGTATATACTGAACTGAAGATCATCCAATGCACCACAAAGGCTTGTTAAACAAAATCTGCTAAACAAGTCCTCTTATCCACGGGATCAAATTCAAATCCCATGCTCTGCAATTAAGAGTGCTGGTGGAGATTTGATGAAGCCCTTCACTTTATCCAGACACTCAAATCTAAGTCCTAACATGCTTGGTAATAAAATCAGGAATCCCCCGGTGGAAATTCAATTAAGCCTATCCACAAATTTAAATTCAAGTGATAATAAGTTCACCCAGCCAAGGTTTGCCAATTTATGACCTGCAAACAACCCAATCACATGGAGAAACCTCTCTCTTCTCTCTTTTATCTCTTGGGGCCCACACTATCAATTTGTCATTTAAAAGAAAACCTCAGGTACTATGCCTCCCACCAGGTGCGGGAGTACATTGAAAGAAAGGAAATGAAGAGAAGAATGAACAATACTGAAGTGCTCAGGGGAACCGACTGTTAGTTAAGTCAAAGTTAAAGTCTGTCCTGAGCCTAAGGCTCATCAGGCCGGTGCTTATCCAGTTTCTGTGGCGTTAAGGGACTGAGAGTCATAGACTCCCCCCTGGATAGGACGCCAGTCTATGGCAGGGTTAACCCCTAACACAAGGTTTAGCCGAAAGCTGGGATCGAACTGCAACCTTTAGATTACCAGTCAAACGTCCTAACCACTAGACTACAGCAGCCGCTGAACCCACTGTTAGAGGATCAAACCATTCAGTCTTTTGTCTAAGTTACTGTAGTCACAGCTTGATTCCTAGTGGGACTCTTGTTATCTTTCCACCATCTTTTCTGGTTTTGAGGAGCATTGGGGTGAGTGAGAGAGAAGTGAGATAAGAGGTTGAAAGCAGACTGGGGGGTGGATGTGCTTTAATTATCTACCCAGATCACCTGCTATTGATTGATTGATTGATTGACTGACCACTTGAAACACCTGCAGTCTTCTTAAAAGTTTATATTTATACCTTGACAATCACCAGGTGGTTGAAAGGGATTGGTATGGTTTAGTTTTGATCAACCCCTAGTAGTCCTCAGAGGCCTCAGAGGCCTGGCCTCTCTCTTTGTCTGTCTGTCTGTCCGTCTGTCTGTCCGTCTGTGTGTCTGTCTGCATATATTTCAGTGATTTTAATTTTTGTTCTTTGGCTTGATTGGAGTTCCCCCGTTTTTTAAGAGTATGCCATCCTCCTGTGGCAGTAGGAAAGGATGACAGAAAAAAAAACCCAGCAAACACACAGGTGTCAGTGTTAAACACATAATCCCCTAGTCCGTATGCAGATCTATACATACATGGTTTTGGGGGGTGGGTGGGGGTGGATAGGGTCTTAAAAGCAAAAAAATCTCACTATTGGTCAACCCAGAGCTCCAGCTGTGGAACAACAACAACAAAAAAACAATGGAGTAAAGAATTTTATGCACATTTCCCCAAGCTTGTCCTTAAAAAAAAATTTTTTTTCCCAAAAAGATGGTTAAGTACTTTATTTGGGGATGAATGGGAAAAAATTTCCCCACTTTTGTGGGGTGTTTTCGGGGGCCCCTTGGCCTCTCTTTTTTGCTTCCCCCCTTTGTTTTTTGTCTTTGTCCCCCCTTGTTGTTTTTTTTCCCCCGTCTGAACTTTTCTGTAATGGCTGTCTCAAACATTTCCGAGATTTCACTCCACTTGTGTGTGTGTGTGTGTGTTGTGGGTGTTGGGGTGTGTTGTTGTGTGTGTTGTGTTTTCCCCCGTTGCCTGTCTGCCCTGTTTTCCCTTTTCTGGGGGGTGTGGTTGTTTTGTGTGGGGGTTGGGGTGTGTGGTGTGGGGTGTGTTTTTGTGTTTTTGTTTTTGTTTTTTGTTTTTGGGGGTTGTCTGTGTGGGGGTTGTGTGTGTTTGTGTGTCTGGGGTGTTTGGGGTTTTGTTTTGTGTTTGTCTGTGTGTTTTGGGATTGTGTGTGTTTTTGTGTTTTTGGGGGTTTTTTGTGTGGTTTTTGTGTGGCGTGTTTTTTTGTTTTTTGTTTTTTTTGTGGGTTGTGTGTGTTGTGTTTGTGGGGTGTGGGGGTGTGGGGGTGTGTGTGTGTGTGTTGTGTGGTGAGGGGAAAAAGGGGGGGTTTTAGTTTTGTGTGGTTGTGTGTGTGTGTGTGTGTTTTTCCCTGTCCCCTTTTCTTTGTCTGTCTGTGTCCCTGTGTTTGTGTGTGTTGTGTGTGTGTTGTTTTGTTTGTTGTGTGTGAGGTGTTTCCCCCTAAGTGTGTGTGTGTGTGTGGGGTGTGTGTGTCTGTCTGTCTGTCTTGTTGTTGTTGTTTGTGTGTGTGGTGTCCCTTTGTTGTGTTATGGTGTGTGGGGTTGGGGTTTTTGTGTTTTTGTGTGGGGGTGTGTTTTTGTTTTGTGTTGTGTGGGGTTGGTGTTTTGGTGTGGGTTGTTTTGTCGGGTCTGTCTTGTTTTGTGTTTTGTGTGGGGTGTTGTGTGTGTGGTGTGTGTGGTGTGTGTGTGTTGTTGTGGTTGTTTCTGTTTTGTAGGGGGTTGTTGTGTGTTGTTTGTTGATGTGGTGTGTGTTGTTTGTGTTTGTTTTGTGTGGTTGTTTGGGGTTTGTTTTGTTTTGTTTTGGTGTGTGTGTGTGGTGTTTGTGTGTGTGGGGGTGTGTGTGTGTGTTGTGGTCCCCCCTGTCTGTCTGTCTGTCTGTGGGGGGTGTATGTGTGTGTGTCTCGGGGTGTGTGTGTTGTGGGTGTTGTGTGTTTGTGTGTGTGGGGGTTGTGTGTGGTGTGTGTTTGTTGTGTGGGGGTGTTGTGTTTTTTGGGGTTGTTTTTGGGTGTGTATGGGGTTTTGGGGTTTGTTGTTGTTGTGTGTGTTTTGTTGTTTTGTGTATGTGTGTGTTTTGTTGTCTGCTGTTTTTGTGTTTTGTGGTGTCTTTTCTGTCTTTTGTGTTGTGGTGTTGCTGGTGTGTTTGTTGTGTGTGTGTGTGTTGGTGTTGTGTGTTGTTGTTGTTGTTGTGGTTGTGTAGTTGTTGTGTGGTTGTTGTTGTGGGGTGTGTGGGTTGTGGGGGGTGTGTGTGTTTGTTGTGTGGGTTTGTTGTTGTTTTTTTGTTGTTGTTTTGGGGTTGTGTGATGGGGGGGTTTGGGGGTTTTTTGAGTGTGTGTGTGGGGGGGGTTTGTCTGTGTGTTTGTGGGGTTGTGTTTGGGGTTTGTGTTGTGTTTGTGTGGCTGTGTGTGTTTTTTTGGGGGTTGGTCCCCTGAAAAATTTTTTTTCATAAATTTCCCCCCCGCAAACAATGGCCTAAAAAACCCCCCCTCTAAAAAAAAACCCCCACTTTTTTCCTTTTGACAACGACTAAAATTCAGAATCAAGAGGATAAAAAAAACTGGGGGGGTTTTTTCAAAAAATTTTTTGGGAAATGCCTAGGAGTCACGTGGAAACCAAAAACCCCAAAAAGGGGAAAGGGGGACAGTCGAACTTGGACTTGAGAGAAGGACTTGAGGAGAGTCATACACCCCCCTTTTTTTTTTCCCCCCTCTTTAAAAATTTTTTTCCGGGGCCACCAAAAATGACTTCAACGACCATTAAATTTGGAAAAAAAGGGGGGGGAATTTTTTTTTAAAAATTTAAAAATTTTGGGTTTTTTTTTAAAAAAAAAAGGTGCTTATTAAAAGGGGAAAACCTTTTTTTTGTTTATTGAAAGGAAAGGGGGGTTTTTTAAAAAAAAAAACTTTTTTCAATTTTTTGGGGAAAAGAAAGGGGTTTTTTTTAAAAAGAAATTTTTTCCCGTTTTATTGAAATGAAACAAAATTTTTTTTTTTTAAAAAAAAAAACTTTTTTGTTTATGAAAAGTTTTTTTTTTTTTTTTTAAAAATGATGCCTAATTTTTTGTCTTTTTTCCCCCGATGGCATGTTTTTATTTTTAAATGGGGGAAACGTGAAGGTGAAAATTTTTCTTTGTCGAAAAAATTTTTAAACGGGGTTTTAATAGCAAAAAATTTCCCAAATTTCCTTTGGGAAAATTTAGATTTTAAAAAACCCCGGGGGGCCCCCGAATGCACCCCCAAAAACCCTTTTTGCCACACTTTAAAAACCGGGGTTTCCCCTTTTGAAAAGGGGTAGGCCATCGTGTGCCGGTGGGAACAGATGACAATTTTAAAAAACTGCATACACCGGGCCGGGGGATAAAAAAAGCACATGTTGCTTATTCTTTATCCTCGAAATAAAAAATAAATAAAAAAAATAAAAAAAAAAAATGAAAAAAATTGAAATGTGGGGACACCGGGGAAAATTAGAGGTTTTTTTTTAAAAGGCTGGAAAACTGTTTTGCCCCCCAATATTTATTTTTTAAAAGTATGAAAATAAATTTTAAAAAAAAAAAAAAAAAAATTTTTTTTAAAAATTTTAAATTTTTTTTTTAAAAAGTATGAAAAAAATTTTTAAAACCAAAGGGTTTTTAAAAATCATCTTCACTTTTTTTCACTGGGGTTTTCACTAAAAACCTAAAAAGGCCGTTTTGGTTCCCCTGGGCCCCATTCATTTCCCCCATTTTTAAGCTTGATTTCTTGAAACAATTAATTCCAAAAAACCAACCCCCAATTTTGCAAAACAAAATAGGGGGAGTACAAATTACCCCCCTAAAAAAATTTTCCCAAAAATTTCCATTTTTTTTTAATTCTTTGCATACATTTTTCCCCTTTTTTCCTTTTTTTTTTACCCCCAAACTTTGGAAGGCGAGTTTTCAGGGGGGCCATTGCCGTTATTTTTGGTTTTTCCCAAAAAAATTCCAATAAAAACACTCTTTGTTTTTTTTTTTCCTTTAAAAAAAAAACTATTTTTTTTTTAATTTGCTTTGCATTGGTTTTTCCCCCCCCAGCCCCCCAATTTTTTTTTCTTCTTTCTCTTTTCTGGTCTTCCTTTGCTCTGTCCCTCTCTCTTTCTCTCTCTCCTTCCTTCTCCCCTTTACTCTCTTCTCTTCTTTTTACTTTCCTCTTTTTCTTTTTTTTCCCTTCTCCCCCCTTCTTCTTCTTTTCGTCCCCCGCCCCCCTTTTCTTCCCCCTTTTTCTTTTTTCTTCTTTCTTTTTATTTCTTCCTTCCTTTTCTCTTTGTCTTTTTTTTTTTGTTTCCCCGTTTTCCCCCTTTTCTTCTTTGTTGTTTTTCTTTTTCTTCTCCCCCTTTTCCTCTCTCCTTTTCCTTTCTTTCTTCCTCTTTTTTTTTTTTTTCTTTTTTTTTCTTTTTCTTCTTTCCTTTGGTTCTTTCTTTTCTTTCTTTCCCTTTAACTTTTTTCGCCTCCCAAAATCCCTTTGCCCTTTTTTTCAGGGGTTGAAAAAGTGGCTCTTCCCCTTGTTTTTTGTTTCTTGGGTGGTTTTTTTTTTTTTCCCCCCAAAAAAACAAAAGGCACCAATCCCCCCTTCACCCCAAGGGTCCGATTTTTAAAGGGGATTTTTCTTTTCTAGTTTTTGGTTGGCCCCGCTGGGCCCGGTTTTCCCGGCAGGGGTAAATTTTTCAAAATCTTGTCAAGTTTAAAACCCTTTTAAAAATGGAGTCTTTTGACAAGCTGTTTCCTCGAAGTGATAGTTCCAAGGGAATAAAGATTTAGACCCAGTGAGGCCAGTTCAGGGTTTTGTGGGGGTTTATTTTTTTTTTGCTTCTTAGTTTCTAAGGTTTTTGGGCCCAAAAGGGAAAAATGTTGCCAGGGGTTTCGCCCCCCCCCCCCCCCCCCCCCCCCCCCCCCCCTCCCCCCCCCCCCCGTCCATTCCACCTTTATCATCATGGTTGGGGTTCCCGGGGGAAATTAAGGGCACTTTTAAAAGTCTGGGCAGGCTCGCGGTGGGTTGCCAAAACTGACAAAAAAAACCCCCCCCAGCGGCTGCGGGGGGGAAAGGGGGATTTGGGTTGATGTAGGGGACCGGGGGTTTTTCCCCTCATTTCCTCTCCTCGGGGCCCCCTCTGCGTTTTTTCCCAAAGGAGGAAAAAACTGTCCCCAGTGGTTCCCACCCCCCCCGGTAGCAGAAGGGGGCTGCCCCGTTTTGGTTTTGGACGGGGGGGACAGAGATTTTTCAGAGAGTTTTTTAAATCTCTTCTTTGGGCCCTCGTAGCGGGGCCCCGGGAAATTCACCTTGAGAACCACTTCGGGGGGGCCCATGGTCCTCCATTTAGAACATGCCCTCCCCCGCGTTTTGGGTGTCTCCTTCAAAAACAAACAGCAAAATTTAAAAAAATTCAATTTTTTACCGGGGCAGTGGGGTGGTCAGAAGGTAGACAAACCCTATTTTTTCTGATTTTTTTCAATTTTTTGGGGGTTGTTTAATTTTTTTTTTTTATTTTTTTTTTCCCGGGGCTTAGCCCGGTTTAAAATAAATGGTGGTTTTGGGTTTTGATCAAGGGGTTTATTTTTCTTTCGGACATTGGGGAACCCCCATTCCCCTTTTTTTTGATACCCCACAGGCCCCCCGGTGGGAAAGCAAAAAAGGTTTAGATTTTCCCCGAAAACCCCTTGGGACAGTCAATTTCACCAATCTGGTTTTTTCATATGTGATTTTTTTGCCGGCAGTTGGGGGTAGCCGCTTTCCAACTTCTGGGTTTTTGTTTTTTTTGAAGTGCACAATCCAGGTTTTTACGGGGTTTGGTCTCCCCCAAAGGGGTTTAAAAAAATTTTCAAATTTATTTTTCCCCCCCCAAAAAAAAAAAATGGGGAAAGGCAAGGCGGGGGGAAACCACCCTTTAACTGGGGTTTTTTGGCCAACTTGTTAGGCAGGTGAAGTTTTAAAAAACCCCTTTGCCCCTTCCTCTTGCTCCGGGGGAAACCCCCCAAAAAAAAAAAAAAAACCCCCATTTCCTACTGCTTAGTGTTAAGGTTTTGCCTTTTGGGGGGTTTTTTTTCAGCAGACAGAGTGGTGTGGGGCCAACAGAAAGGGCCGGGGAAATTTTGCCCCCGGGAAAAAACCCCGAAAAATGTGGAGGGGAAGGGAACGTATGGCCTGGACTCTCTCTCTGGGGGCAAAAGCCCAAAAAGGCCCAGAGGAGTGGAGGAGGGGGGCTTTTGGGGGGAAAGGGGGCCTTGGAAAGGGGTTTTTCAAGGCCCTCTCCCCCGAAAAGGGAGGGGGACCCCAGAGACCGGGGGCAAAAAATTCCCAAAAGGGGGCACACAAGCCCAAAAGGGGCCCCGGGCGGAGGCCGTTCTTACGCCCTAAAACCCACGGGGGGGTTTGCCAAAAACCCAGGAATTCTGCCGCAAAAAACCCGTTTGGGGGACAGTTGGGGGTGGGGCCCGTCCCTTTCCTTTCTTGGAGGCCCATCTGGGGCCCGTGATAAAAAGATTTTTTTTCCCCCTGACTGAGGGGGGACCGCCTCGATCGTTTGGGCAGCTGGCTTGGGGGTAAAACAATAAAAGAAAAAGGGTGGCCTTAAAAAGACATAAAGGGGAAAAAATATTCTTGTTGCCTTTTCGAGCCCCGAAGCGGCCAAGTTCATCGAGTGGGTCGGCGACGCACCTTTGGGTTTTTTTTGGGGAGTAACGGGCCGCCGGGCCCCCTCGAGCGGTTTTCCGCCCGAAGCCGCGCTGGCTTGCCGTGGGACGGGGGGAGGGGTGTGTAAACGTTGGGGTGGTTTTGGCCAAGCAACAGGTGCCAGGGGTTCCCCCTGTCTCCATCGGGCGGTGAGGTGTGCATGGATGCTGATCCCACCCGGAGCTCGTTCCCCTGGGGGTGCTAGGCGCAGTTTCCGGGCCTCCGTAAAAATTGTTTTTTTTTTGGTTTTTTTGTTTTTTTATGTTTGGGTTTTTTTTTGGTTACTAATTTTTTTTTTTTTATTTTTTGTTTTTTTTTTTGTTTTTTTTTTTAGTTTTTTAGGGTTTTTTTTGTTGTTACTTTTTTTTTGTTTCGTTTTTTTTTGTTTTTTTTTTTTTTGGTGAATTTTTGGGGTTGGTCCCTTTTTTAAGTTATGTTTGTAAATATAAAATTTAGAAAATGTTTAGGAAATTACTGGGTTGGGGAAACTTAGTTGGGGGAGCTTTAGTATCTTAGCCTTTTTTTTTTTTTTTGGATACTGTGAAGGTTTTTTTTTTGGGTTTTGGTGTAAATAATTGGAAAAAAAATTTGGGGGGGGAAAAAATATTTAAAACCCCTGGGGTGCTATGGCAATTATTAATTTTTGGACATTTTAAGGGGGAGTGCATTTTTTTGCGGGGTTTTCTTTTTCCCCCCAAAAAAAAATGAAATTTTTTACAAAAATTCCCCGCGGGGGAGTCCAGGGTTTTTTTCCCAAATTTCTATGTTTTTTTTCGCTGGATATTTTCTTAAAAAAAAATTTTTAAAAAATTTTAAAAAAAAAAAGTATTGTTTTTATACCGACAACTTCAGAAAACTTTTTTGGATAACCCCGGGAAAAAAAAAAAAAAAAAAAAAAAAAAAAAAAAAAAAAAAAAAAAAAAAAAACTTTTAAAATTTTAAGGGGTGAAAATTTAAAGGAAAAAATCCAATTTAAAACATTTAACGCAGGCCTCCCAAAATTTTATTTTTAAATTAAATTCAAAACAACCCCCCACACACACCCCACCCCCCACAAACCACAAAACACACAACCACACACAACCCCAAAACAAAAACCAATTTGGCAGGGGGGTGGGGATTTTAGGGGAGAAAGTTGGGGGAGATTTTAGGGGAAAAAAAAACCCCAAGGGAAGAAAAAAAAGTGCGTTTTAACAGGATTTGGGGAAATTATGTACTAAGGGGTTTTCAAAGGGGTGGCTTTTTGTCTGTTTAAAGGGGAAAACTTTTTTTTTTTTTTTAAAAAAATTTTTTTTGTTTTGGGGGAAAAATCTTTTTAAAATGTATTTTTGCCCTTTTTGACAAATTTTAAGGCTTTCTGTTGTTTTTGTTATATTTTTTAGAAAACTTTTTCATTTCATTAAATTCCTTTTGTTGTTTAGGGAAATTTTGGGGCCCGGGGGGGGGGGGGCAGGGGGGGGGGGGGGGGGGGGGGGGGGCTGCCAAATCACTTAAAAAAAATAAAAAAATTTTTTTTTAAAAACCTTTTTTTTGTTTTGAGAAAAAAACTTATGTTTATTGGGGGTTTTTTTATGGGGCTTTTTTTTTGGGAAAATTTTTTTAATTTTTTTTGCGAAATGACCCTTTCTGAAGGAAAATGCTGTGGTTTTTTTTTACAGGTGAGGGAACAACGCCCCTGACCTGAAACCTTTGCAGAGGGGCCCAAACCCAAACCTGCCGACCTGCCTGCCTCCCTGCCCCTGCCACTACCTCCCTACCTACCTATCTCCCGTCGACCTGTGCAGTGCTAAGCGTGCAATTGTTTAGAAAAGAGGACACGAAAAATGGTTGCATTTATATAATTTTAATTTTTATATAATTAAAAAAAAAAAAAAAAAATTTTTAAATAAAAAAAATTTAAATATATATAAAAATTATTTTTTTTTTTTTTTTTTTGGTGTTATTGGGGGTGTGGTGGTTTGTTTTTGGGGTTTTTAGGCCCCCTTTTTCCCCCCCCCGGGGGGGGGGGGCGGCCGGGGATGGGGGGGGTTTTTGGGGGGGGGGGGGGGGTTTAATAAAATTTTGTCTGTTTTTTAAGAAAACTTTTTTTGTTTTTTGAAAATGGTTTTTTTTATTAAAAACCCATTTAAAAATTTTTTTTTTTTTAAAATTATTTTTTTATTTTTTTTTGTTGTTGTTGTTGGAAAAACTTTTTTCATTCCGAAAAATCCGTTTTCTCGGGGTTTTGGGGGGGGGGGGGTTTTTGGGGTTTTTTTTTTTTTAAGAAAAACTTTTTTAAAAAAAAAAAATCAAAAATTTTTTTTTTTGGAGAAAAAAATTAAATTTTAAAGTGTTTTTTTTTGGGGGGGATTTTTTTTGGGGGGGTTTTAAAAAATTTTTATTTTTTTTTTTAAAAGAAGACTTTCATCTAAAAGAAAATGGCTGTGGTTGTTGTCTACAGGTGTGGCTGAACTGTCTGCCCGTGACCCCCATAACCGGGGGCCCCAGTGAAAAGTCTAGCGGCCTGGGTCCCAAGCAACCAAACCCTTTCCTACCTGCCGTCTACCTCCCTCCTGATATCTGCCTGCCTACCACAGACGTGGCTACAGGCGTGAAACCGCTAAAACGGGTTAGTAAAGGGGGTCCCATAATTAGTGGTTTTTTGGGGAGGGGAGGCATCAGAGACCTCAGCTTTTTTGGGGGCCGGGCATATAGGGCACCCCCATCTCCTCTCCCTCCCTTTTTTACTTTCCCCCGCCCTAAAGAGGCAGGTACCCATTTACAGTTTGGGGCCTGGGGGCTGTGCTGAACCAAGGGGCGCAAAAAACCCCCGTTGGAAAACCCCCTATGCTGTTAACCTTACGGGGGAAAAGCGAGTGCTCTGACCAAGACTACCCCCTCACCTCAAGATATAAACACGAAAAAATGATGGTTACACTAAAAAAACCCCGTTTTGGGTTACTAAAGGGGGGCCTTTTATACTGGAAAAATAAAAAAAAAAATTAAAAAAAAAAACAAAAACAAAAAAAAAAAAATTTTTTTCCTTTAAATTTTAAATAAAATCCTTACCTAGGGAGAGATCCCATTTGGAAATGCAACAGAATGAGGATAGAAATATTTACGATTCTTTTGGGGACAACTGTAATTTTAAAAAAGGGGACTTGCCAGTGCCAAATTTTTAAATTTCCCTTTTGTGTATGCCACAAATAAAGAAAATCAATATAATTAGCCGTAAAGACCCCGTATTTATGTCAGCGTTGGGTGGTTTTTGGGGAAACGGACAATTAATTTTAGATTCAAAACTTTTCTTTCTTCTTTTTTTTATTATCAAAAATTAAATTTTTAAATTTTATTTTATATATTTTATATATAAATATAATATATAACCTCATTCATCATCATTGACAATTTGGGGGAGGAGGAGGGGAGAGATCTGGGGTTTTTTTTTTTTTTTTTTATGAAAACCTTATTTTTTAAAAAAAAATTTTTTGTTTGTGGAAAAAAATTTTTTACTTATTTTTAGTAGGGTTTTTACTTTCGTTTGAAAAAAATGGCTGTGGGTTTGTTTTTACAGGTACCGAGAAAAGCTTCCTGACCCCCCTAATTTTGGGCCCGTGAAAAGTCTAGCTGCCTGGGTACCCCCCCAAACAACCTCCTACCGCCTACTACCTACCCCTTTCCACCTGCCAACCACCACCTGCCACCTACCTGCCCGCCCACCTGTCTACCTACCCCTACCGCCCCCCTACCCATTTTGGGGGGTGCTATTAGGTGCAAATCGACTAACAGGAAAACAGGTGAAAAGTGTATTTTGGGAAAAAACTTTTCCCCATGGGTCGCTTTGGGTAGGGGCAGGGCTCTTAATACAGGGGTCAAAACTCAAGATCATGGGTGACGAGGTTTGAAAGCAAGTCCATTGACTTCGAGTTCCAGAACTGGGGGCTTTTGTGTGTGTGTGTGTGTGTGTGTGTGTGTGTGTGTGTGTGTGTGTGTGTGTGTGTGTGTGTGTGTGTGTGTGTGTGTGTGTGTGTGTGTAGACATGTAATTTGTTAATTTTTATGTAAACCGTTGCGTGGGCGTGACTGATTTGAATGAAAGCGCTTTTGATTTGTGTACTCTGCAAGATTCAGCGCTATAGAAATCCCTTTTATTATCATTATTATTATTATTATTATTATTGTTGTTGTTGTTGTTGTTGTTATTATAATTATTATTATAGTACAATGGAAAACCTGAAGGTCTTATCTATAAAAAAATCTCCTGTCTCTTTGAGTGCCACATATACCCAGAGATTGTGCAGAGTTACCTGTAAAAAATATAAATTTAACGATGTCATCTATAATTATATCATTTAGAAATGCAACAGAAATGCATAGCAATGAACAACGCCAAAGATTCAGTTGAAAAGCTGAGATCAGCTGTCTTGAGCGAGGTGGAGCTGAGTAGCAGGCGTTAAATCTCTGGCAAGAAAACTCACAATCATGGCTGACGACGTTTTGAAAGCAATTCCATTGACTTAGTTCCAGAACTGGGATAACGACACTTTTTGATATGACTTGCAGCAAAGAGGAGGAGAAAGGAAGTCTTGGGTCTAAATTTGACAATGATTCAAAGTGGCAACATTGATTTTCATGAGATTTTATTTATTCAAATTTAGGCCGCCATAAGGAAGTCTTGAGTCTAAATTTGACAATGATTCAAAGTGGCAACATTGATTTTTGATAAAAATTTTATTTATTCAAATTTAGGCCGCCATTAGTAACACTGGTAAGAACCCTGATTTCCACAGCAAGCATTCCTGAAGCTGCACAAGACAGGGGATGGCGTTGTCATGGGTGGAGGACCTGAAAGACTTGAGTACATTGCCAAGAACCATCCCAGAACGGAGAGTGGGACGGACGGGAGAACAAGTGCCTTAGGAAAAAAAGAAAGAAAAAAAAGAGAAGAAAAACCAGGTGCCTTAGGAATGCCTGGATTTTTTTGACAGTCAGGACGAGGCGGCAAGATCAGCGAGCAGTTTGAGTTTGAGGAGATGTACGATGTGTGGGGCAGCAGCGCTTCTGTTGATAGTGTGCTGACTTGAGCTTCTGTTGACACTGATGCTGACGAGCTTCTGTTGATAGTGATGCTGACTTGAGCTTCTGTTGATAGTGATGCTGACTTGAGCTTCTGTTGATAGTGATGCTGACTTGAGCTTCTGTTGACATTGATGGTGACGAGCTTCTGTTGATAGTGATGCTGACTTGAGCTTCTGTTGATAGTGATGCTGACTTGAGCTTCTGTTGATAATGATGCTGACTTAACATTCGTGATGACCAATGCCTGGAAGCTGGCTGTGAGGGCTTTGAGTCTTCCATCCCTGCATCCTCCCCTCTGCCTCAATGTCGCTTCATTGAAGAATAACAGGAGGAGATTTGACTTGACTCGTTGATTGAAAAGGGGCCTGGTCATTCATTCATTGCCTGTGTGTTGACTTTATTGATTTTGTTGTACAGTGATTGAAACTGGTCGTGGCTTTGTAAGCTTAGAGATATGGAACAATGATTTAATGTGGTTTGGGCTTGAAATCTTTTTGCAAGTCAGACATTGTTACGACAAGTTTGAGAGAGAGAGAGAGGAGAGAGAGAGAGAGAGAGAGAGAGAGAAGAGAGAGAGAGGAGGAGAGAGAGAGAGAGAGAGAGAGGAGAGAGAGAGAGAGAGAGAGAGCATACATGATAAAAGATGAACAGGGAATAGTTTTGAAATCGGAATACAAAACAGAAGAGAAAGGAGAGATGAATACAGGAATACAGGAATGCTTATTAGGCCTAGAACTTAAAAATGTATGTATGCAAGTTTAGAAGAATGAAAGAGTGAGAGAATATATACAGCCCAATATAGAGAGAATATAGACATTGGGTCCAGAGGCAAAGAGAGCGCGGAAGAATTAAGATAATTATAGATGCTGCCACTATGCGAGCGGCCATCATCTTCTGCCGCTGTGTAATGACCAAGCACAGATCCAGCCACACTGCTGGCCATTGTACCTTCCTTTCTCCTTCGCGTTACACCGTCAGATGTGTCTGGGGAAAAATGATGGCATGTCCTTTCCAGCTCCTCTCGTGGGCTGTACAGCTTGGTATGTAGGGTTATCTCCATCAGCCACACTTTCTTCCTCAGGTCGCTGAATAGCGTACACCTCTGAAGGATGTGCTCGCCTGTCTGGTTTTCTGTACCACAGGCACACAGGGGAGAAGGAGCGAGTTTCCGCTTTGTGGACATACGGTGGTTTTGCCTGTTGTGCCCAGTGCGGAGTCTTAGTATTATGACTTGTTCTTCTCTTTTAAGATGGTGGTAGTGTGTCATTTTCTACTCTAGGTCGGGCCATAGATTTGATGATTGTCTTCTTTTCCTGGAAGGTGAGGCTGCTTTCACACTGTTCTTTCTGTGCCCCTTGTTTTGCAAGTTCATCAGCCTGTTCGTTACCAGGTGTGCCACAGTGGGCTGACAGTGTCTTCATGCGTTTTTTTTTTTTTGTTGTGTGTTTTTTAAAATTTTTGTGCTTGGTATCGTGATTTGTTAGAGGGCGCCTATGGCCCGATTAGAACCGCTGACTTCAGCCCTCTAGGTTTCTGTCAGGGTTACCCCACCCTTATCTGCTGTTACCCTGGGAGCCCAGGGGGCAGAGCTTTTACCGCGGCTCTTGATCGCGTGGTGTTCCTGTCATAGGTCATAATGGATATTTCATGGAGACAACAGAGCCACCTGTTGTCCCGCCCCATCCTGATAGGAACATCGCCAGTTGGTCGGGGCTGCTTTTGCAGCTAACCCCCTATCCACCACCCGGTGGCCAGCCTGGTTGAGGAAGGCCGCCTCGCCAGGACCCATTTTATTTTACCCTTGCTTACTTAGCAAAGTGATCCTCCTTACTTCTCTTGCTCATTGAAGGAGAAAAAAAACACAGTTTTTTTGTTAGTATAATGTTTTGAAATTTATTTTGCTTGAAGCATTGGACATGTCCCAATATTTTTAGATAGACCTCTTAATCATTCATGTCCATTACAATAGCAGAAAACAAAGATTCCCTATTCAGCACTCTCGAGGTTATCTATCTATCTGTCTGTCTGTCTGTCTGTCTGTCTGTCTGTCTGTCTGTCTTCATCCATTAGTCTGGTGACCGTGGGGAGCACCCTGAAGACTTGGCAACCAGTTCCCTCCATTCCTCTCTCTGTTCTGTCTTCCTTGAGGTACATGCATAAATCTATATGTTATCGTAGTTAATGACAGGAAAATCTGAAAATCAGATTAAAAAAAAAGAAGTTGAGATAGACCTGGGCTTATAGGTATTGAGCATTTGTGTGTAAGCCATACCCCCTGCCCATTCCTTTGACATATGACCTGGTTCATCAAGTTATCTGCTTAAACATCGTTCTGAGTTCGGCATAATACTCTGGTGTGTCTACTGTTTGATATGATCGTCTGATATTCCTGCCACCACCAGTTATCAGCCTACGTGCACAGTGTACCATTACTCATTCAGATACAACATATCACTTGTCATTTTTAACATTGCCAAGATTTTTTTTTTACAAGTATTGTATCAATTTTATTGAAATTTAAGAAGGTATTATTACTGTCATTTTTAGCATTGTGAAGATTATTTTGTTCAAGTATTGTGATCAATTTTATTGATTTTAAAAGGTATTATCACTTGTCATCTTAACATTGCGAACAATACATTTTTTACAATTATTGTGATCAGTTGTATTGAAATTTAGATGGTATTGATGTGCATATTTCCAAACCATTTCATCAGACGTGTTCTGTGGCAGCATATAAGATGATGGACCATGTGGACTGTTGTAATCAACTATGAATATGAATATGAACAATGGTCTGAATAACATTGTAGCTTATTCCTACATTGTGTGTGTGTGTGTGTGTGTGTGTGTGTGTGTGTGTGTGTGTGGTGGTGTGTGTGGTGTCGTGCGTGCGTGCGTGCGTGCGTGGTGCGTGCGTGCGTGTGTGATATTTTTAATTGAATCTTGTGGGTTTTTTTAGTATTATGATTCGTATCAATATGCCTGTCAGTATTGTAATTGCCCTTCAAGGGATGATTAAAGTGTTTTTAACTTGAATTTGACTTGAATAAACTTGATCTCTTTGAATCTGGGTTTCGACTTTTTGTATGTACATTTTTTTTTACAGAAATGTTATATTTCTGACACTCCACCACGAAATGAGTCGCTTTGCACCTGACCCACATTTGGGCTAGGAGCCATTTTAGGCAGGGAGGAATCGGATTAAAAAAAAAAAATTTTGATTGATTATAAAACTATAGCCATTCTTCTACCATTTCAAGCAATATCAAGGTATACTTTTGTTTCCTTTTGCTTATAGACGTGTTTCAAAAATACGCAAAGCTCATTCTGACCATCTGTTACAATGCTAAGTTAGTCAATTTGTCATTTTGTCACATTCTGCAGTCTATCATTTCAAATTTATAATTGTTCATAAAATTGTCATTGTCACTGGTTTTTTTTTTTTCTTTTGGTATTGAATAACCTTTTTATAGCAGAATAATAACATGCCAATAGCTAAAAGTTGACCTCTAGTGCAATGCATTTTTCAGTCTTTTTTGTGGGTATTAAACAGCCTGTTAATCGCAGATTGATGTAATGTCAGTAACTAAAAAATGGACTTCTGGTGCAATGCGACTCATCTGTGGTGGAGTTTCACATTTTACTATACTAATATGATGGGTTCCCTGTGGACTTCTGACCCTGAGGATGAGACATGACCAATCTGGGCATGGCTGTGGCAGGGAGACTGAAATGAAGGCTTGGGAACAACATGACAGTAATGTCACAGAGGATATGGTAGCCAAAAAAAAAAAAGGAAAAAAAAAAGGTTTCAGTGAAAATGAAAGAGCCAGTTTTTACTTGGAGGGTAATGTGTCTGCAAAAATCAGTGGCTTCTTTGAAGGTGGCATTGGTTTTAGTTATTGAGAGTTCTCACAATGATGAGACTAGTCCTTTCGAGGAGACTATAAACCGAGGCCCCGTGTGCAAACGCACACAGAACATCTTGTGCACACGTTAAATCCTGTTATGCTTTTCAAAAGAGTAGGCCATCGTGTGCCAGTAGGAGCAGATGACAAAATTTACAAACTGCACACACACAGGGACTGGACGTAAAAAAGCACATGAGTGCTTATTCCATTATCCTCGATATAAAAGAATAAATAAATAATATAAAT
Source organism: Stramonita haemastoma (assembly GCA_030674155.1). Lineage (NCBI taxonomy): Eukaryota > Metazoa > Mollusca > Gastropoda > Neogastropoda > Muricidae > Stramonita > Stramonita haemastoma. The sequence continues at coordinate 34,963,241 of CM060341.1, read as the reverse complement.
ATAATAATATGTGTGTGTGTGCATGTGTGCTTGTGTATGTCAATATGTGTGTTGAATGTTGAAAAAAAAGAAGGTGGGAGGACAATCAAGACGTTCAGCTGCCTAACAATCAATCATAAGATTCTGGGCTCAATTCCCAGGTTTATCCTTTCTTTCCAGTTGGACAACAAAATCAATCTGAATGTCAAAGTCCTCCGGATGAGACTATAAACCAAAGCACCATGTGCAAATGCATGCTAGAACATCTTGCACACACATTTAAAAACTTGTTCTGCCTCTTCAAAGAGTAGGCTATTTCGTACAGGTAGAAACTGACAACTTAAAAAAAACCATGCTTACAGGTGTTGTGTTTGGACACCATTTCCAAAGACAGAATGCAGCTACCTAAATAGAGAGAAAAAAATCAATGGTGGCATATGGAAAAATCTCACCATTGGTGAACCTGGGAGCTTTAGCTGAGGGAGGGAGGGAGGGAGGAAGGCATATTTTCAGTTACTGTCAGATCACTAAGTAAATGCTCTAACCACTAGGCTATTCCATACCCTTTACACACACATGGGCATGCCTGCACACACACACACACACACACACACACACACACACACACACACACACACACACACACACACACACACACATGCACACGCACACAAACCAAGAAGAACCAAAAACCACCACCATCACCACAACCACCAGAAGGAAAACATTCAACAAGATTCAAAACTCAAGAATCCACTTCCTTTTCAAAATGTTTAATTCGATCAAGAAGCAGAGACAACACAAGATGTAACAGCAAAAGTAACTTAACAAAACTAAATGTGGTAGTCTTTCCTGATGAAACTGTAAAAATTTAAACTAGGCTATTACTAGTGATGAACTGAGGCTTAACTGTTAAAACAAAAAAAACCCATCAAACATCAGAACTTGGTATGGCAACATTTCTGAATAGCTCATTGGCAATTCATGTACTGAAAATGTTTTTTAAAAATCATCAATACCTTTTCTTTAAAATTTCTGTTTTTTAAAAGGGAAAACAAAACCTTTTTTCTTGGCAACAAGTGAACTTGGATTTTAACTTGATCTCTGTGTGTGTATGTGTGTGTTCAATTTTATGCTGTTCACTTAATGTGATATTAGAAGATATGTGTGTGTGTGTGTGTGTGTTGTGTGTGTGTGTGTGTGTGTGTGTGTGTGTGTGTGTGTGTGTGTGTGTGTGTGTGTGTGTGCGTGTGGTGTGTGTGTGTTCATTTAAGGTGTTTCGTGTGTGTGTGTGTATGTGTGCAAATCCTAGCACATGCATGTGTAAAAGTGCACAGATTATATATTGCATTAACCAATATATTTCATTTTATTAAGCATCATGAAAAGAAGCCTGGACCAAAAAAGAAAAGTTAAAACAAAATATATCAATAAGATTTGGGACATTTGACCTACATCCCATTCTACAAACATTTTTTTACCACAATAAACTTTCACTAAACATTAAAAAAAACCATAACGCCCTCAGATTGATAAAATACTCATGAAAATTCTGATTCCATCTGTTCTCAGATACTTTTCAACTGGCTTCAAATCATAAACTGAAACATTAAAACAACAAAAGTCCCCCCTCCCCCTCTTCTGTAACATATATTGAAACAAAAAAAAAAACCCATCAACAAAACCACATGCAAAATGAGTCTTCACTGATTTTTCGCACAGAAATTTACAAGACCCAGCAGAGAATTTTCTGTCATTGTTTCATGCGCAGAATTACAAATCGCAACACACTTTATTTAGACTTCTGAATCTTTTTGTTGTAATGATGTTGTGCATTCCCCAGCTTACACTCTGGGGGTCACCCAGAATGTGCACAGTACTCTGACTCACTCATCCCACCTGGGAATCATTGTGATACTGAAACTGCACATCGAATGAGGAGTTTGCCTGTATGACGGTTTTTAAATACCTCGCCATATAGGCAGCCATACTCCGACTTCAGAAGATATTTTTCTCTTATAAAGGAGAGTGCAGGTTGCTATTTAAGAGCTTGTCATGACTGAAGCCAATCTCAACACAACATTTTACAACATTATAGTGTAGGCAATAAAAGGTTAAAAAAAAAAAGAAGGTAAAGGTGTCCCATAACCTGTGTGGTCCTAGGGAAGCGAGGCATCAGAGACCTCAGCTTCTCTAGGGGCCAGCATTTGAGGGCGGCCCATCTCCTCTCCCTCGCTGCATTACCTTCCCTGACCCTAAAGAGGGCAGGTACCCATTTATAGCTGGGTGAACTGACTGTACTTTAGCCAAGGGTGCAAACGTCACCCATCCAACTGGTAACCATGCTCGACACTGCTTAACTTGACAGGGGGAAAGCAAGCCTCTGACCACTGAGCTATCCCATCCCCACACTGCAGGCAATTAGCTGATGACAAAAATAACGGACACAGCCGTTGGCCTGGGCCACGAAATCAATTTTACTACCAGATGTATTCTAGCTTTGGAAGCAGATATCACCAAGGGAAACATCACCTTCAAACCACATAAGTAAAAACTAAAAGTATATATTTATTACACATAATTTAGAAAAAAAAAAAGTTCCCAGTCATTACAGTAAGATATCTGCAATGAATTCAATAAACACCACTTGGAATTTGTATGTTCGATATTTTAGCTCTCCTCCAAAAAAAACAACTGAGATGATGCTTTTTTTGGTTAAGTCTTCCTTACATCATTTTCATTCAATTCTCACTCACACTCACTCACTCACTGACACACACACACACACTCACACACACACACACACACATGCATGCAAACAACACAATCTCTCTTTCCTTCTCACAATACTGAAATCCTAGTTGCCTCGTTTCATCTACCATCACCTCCTTTCCTTCCCATCACCTAGCCATCCTCTCTCTATCATGTACACACACACACACACACACACACACACACAACACACACACACACACACACACACACACACACACACACACACACACACACACACACACACACACACACACACACACACACACACACACACACACACACACAACACAACACAACACACACACACACACACACACACACACACACACACACACACACACCCACCACCACACCCCCACCCCCACTCCAGTTCTTTCGAAAACAGTTACATCAGTTCCAGGGAAGTTTGCTGATTCAGCGAACCTCATCCTCGTTTAGCAGCATGTTGGGGATTCCGTTCTCAATGGGAAATTTGCGACCGGTCTCCGGGCAAACCAGCTCCCCTTCCATAACTTCCACCTGGACAAAAAACCAAACCAAAAATCATTTGCATTATATATACATATATATATACATATATATATATAATTTTAAAATTTTATTATTGTCGTTTTTTTTCATTCTTTTATATCGAGGATAATGGAATAAGCACTTATGTGCTTTTTTTCCATCCAGTCCCGGATGCATCCAGTATATTGTATTGTACTGTACTATATCATATAGAATTTTCCTCAAAGTGGAATGTGGGAACCTAAATGGTGGGGGGGGGGGGGGAATGGTCACATAAGCATAAATCTCTGAACCTTGGAGCTCTAGCCAAGGAACAAGAAATTTGTATTTGTAGTATTGCATTGTTTTGTATTGTATTGTATTGTATTGTATTGTTTGATTGTATTGTATTGTATTGTGTTGTATTGTAAAAACCACTTTCAGTCCGAGCTGATTTCTCTGTGTAAAATCTGAGCTGCTCTTTCTATGAAGAGCGTATCACCACATAAGCAACGCCACCCATAAATGTTTGTTTTCTGTTTGTATTCCATTTCCCTAGATATCGGAGTGGCTTTTTTCTACATATCTTTACTGCCTGAAAAATATATTAAAAAAAAACCCAAAACCTCTCTCGTTGCCATGGGTTCTTGTATGTGCGCAAAACATTCCCAAAGTCGGAATGTGGCTACTTTTGGTGGGCAAAAACAGCCACATACATAAAAAATTAACCTTTGGAGCATGTCAGAGCTCGAGCCAAGGACACCCCCCCCCCACCCCACCTCATGTGCTAAAGGTGTGCTGCACATAGATCTTTCTCTCTTTTGTTAGCAACAGTAGTCTACTGACCACAAGCCCCATCCCCCCGGTTCGGGACTTAGGGGGGTAACTATTCAACCCCGGCAAATCCCGGCTCGGGACTAAGAGGGTTTTAACATACCTCAATGATGGGCAAACCTGGTCACACGCATACACAAAATCTCACCATCTCTAGCTGAGGAACGGAAAACAAACAAACGAGGAAGAACAATCCTCCTGTACCTGCAGCAGAACGTGGTGCAGGGCTTTCTGCGTCTCTTCACTGGACTCTACAGACTCTGGCAGTTCTGGAGGCAGACCCTTCCCATGCCCCACCTGTCACAGGCATCACAGGCAGAGACAATCAGGAAGGATGGAAGGAAGGAAGGAAGGAAGGAAGAAGGAAGGAAGGAATTGAGGGATGAATGAATGAGAATGAAGAAAGGAAGGAAGGAAGGAAGGTAGGAAGGAATCATAAATAAATGAATGAACAAATTGTGACTGACTGACTGACTGACTGACTGACTGACTGACTGACTGACTGAATGATGAATAAAGGAATGAATGAATGATGAATGAATGAAGGAAGGAATCATGAATGAACACACACACACACACACACACACACACACACACCACACACACACACACACACACACACACACACACACACACATGGACGCGTGCACACACACACACACACACACACACACACACACACACACACACACCACACACACACACATTACACACCCTTTAGGTAGCTGTATTTGGACTTCAGGGATGGTGTCTAAACACATCACACCTGTTGTTTTTCTTGGGGTGTTGTTGTTTGTTTGTTGTTGTTTTTAGGGGGGGGGGGGGACTCGTCAGTTCCTACCGGCATATAATGGCCTTCTCTTCCTGAAATAAACAAATGATTCAATGACTAGATAGACAGACAGACTAGACAGACAGACAGACAGACAGACAGACAGAAGACAGATAGAAGATAGATAGATAGATAGATAGATAGACAGACAGACAGACAGACAGACAGAAGATAGATAGATAGATAGATAGAAGAAGACAGACAGACAGACAGACAGACAGACAGATAGATAGATAGATAGATAGATAGATAGATAGATAGATAGTAGATAGATAGATAGGTAGATAGATAGAATAGACAAGATAGATAGAAGATAGATAGATAAAGATAGATAGATAGGATAGTAGATAGATAGAAGAAGAAGATAGATAGATAGATAGATAGATAGATAGATAGATAGATAGATAGATAGATAGATAGATAGAAGAATAGATAGATAGATAGAAGATAGATAGATAGAAGATAGATAGATAGATAGATAGATAGATAGATAGATAGATAGATAGATAGATAGATAGATAGAAGATAGAAGATAGACAGATAGATAGATAGATAGATAGAGATAGATAGATAGACAGATAATAGATAGATTAGATAGATAGAAGACTAGACAGACAGACAGACAGACGATAATAGATAGATATAGATAGACAGACAGACAGGGACAGACAGTGAGCAGACAGACAGACAGAGACAGATAGATAGACAGACAGACAGACAGACAGACAGATAGATAGATAGATAGATAGATAGATAGATAGATAGATAGATAGATAGATAGATAGATAGATAGATAGATAGATAGATAGATAGATAGATAGATAGTATAGATAGATAGACAGACTCCCCCACCACCTTCCTTCTTGCAGGCTGGGTATAATTTGATTTGATTTATTCTTTTATATCGAGGCTAATGGAATAAGCACTCATGTGCTTTTTTACATCCAGTCCCCATGTCTATGCAGTTTTGTAAATGGCATCTGTTCCCACCGGCACTCGATGGCCTACTCTTACGAAAAGCGGAACATGATTTAACATGTGCCCAAGATGTTCTGCATGCGTTTGCACACGGGGCCTCGGTTTAAAGTCTCATCAGAAAGACTTTTGGGGAGAGTGGAGTCAGCACTGATGTTAACTCCAGGAGATAAATCTCCTCAACGGGAATCGAACCCAGGTTGTCAAATTGCAAGCTCAATGTTCTGACCACTAGGCTATCCATCCCCCCAGGGAGCACTGAAATGAATAAAGAATCTTTTAAAATTTGCATTCTCCCCCCCCCCCCTCGACTTTTTACATGCATTGTATGCATTGGGGGGACCGATAGCCTAGTAAGAGTAGGCCATCGTAAGAGTAGGCCATCGTGTGCCGGTGGGAACAGATGATATTTACAAAACTGTATACACACGGGGACTGGATGTAAAAAAGCACATGAGTACTTATCCCATTATCCTCGATATAAACGAATAAACACACACACACACCACACACACACACACACACACACACACACACACACACACACACACACACACACACACACACACACACACACACACACACACACACACACACCCGGGAATGTGCTGGCCATTGCCCAGTAGTTAGAGGGATGAGCTTGTGATCTGAAGGCCATGGTTGGAAGAAGCACCCTTTGAAATGGGATTTTTTTTCCTTGAGGCTATCTATCTTCAATACTGCCTCCACTCCTACAGAAGTCTGTAGAGGAGACTATACACCCAGGGTGTGAAAGCAAGCAGAACATCTCACTCACTTGTTAAAACCACTCTCCCTTTTGGTGAGGACTAGGCCAGTGCATACCGTGGGAAAGGATGGTAACAGTAAAGGTGTCCCATACCCTAAGGGGTCGTAGGGGAGCCTCATCAGAGATCTCAACTTCTCTAAGGTCCAGCATATTGAGGGCGGTGCCCATCTCCTCTCCCTTGCTGCTTTACCTTCCCTGAGCCTTAAAAGGGCAGGTGCCCATTGACAGCTGGGTGAACTGGGGGGGAACTGTATTGAAGCCGAGGGGCGAAAATGGTCACCCATCCACTTTGGTAACCAGGCTCAATGTTGCTGAATCTTAGCTTTGGGAAAAAGCCAGTGCTCAGGAATGGAATACAAATATAAAAAAAAAATTGCATGCATACTAGTGTCTTGTTTAGACATCATCCCAGAAGATGGAATGCCGCTACCTTAATGGGAGACGTAGGGGGGGACGGATAGCCTAGTGGTCAGAACATTGCGCTGGCAATTTGACGACCCGGGTTCGAGTCCGGTCGAGGAAATTTTTCTCCTGGAGTTAACATCAGTGCTGACTCCACTCTCCCCAAAAGTCCTTCGGATGAGACTTTAAACCGAGGCCCCGTGTGCGAACGCACGCAGAACATCTTGCGCACACGTTAAATCCTGTTCGGCTTTTCGTAAGAGTAGGCCATCGTGTGCCGGTGGGAACAGATGACAATATTTACAAAAACTGCATACACACGGGACCGGATGAAAAAGGCACATAATTGCTTATTCTGTTATCCTCGATATAAAAGAATATAAAAGAATAAAAAAAAAGAAAAAAAAGGAGACAACAATAAAAAGGTCGCCTAGGCAAAAATCTCTCCATTAGTAAACCTCGGTGGAGCTCTAGCCGAGGAAACCACACACACACACACACACACACACACACACACACACACACACACACACACACACACACAAACACACACACACACACACACACACACAACACACAGACACACACACACACACACAGACACACACACACACACACACACACACACAACACACACAACACACACACACACACACACACACACAACACAACACAAACACTACACTAACACTAACACTACACACCACTACCACTAACCACTACCACATAACCACTACACACCACTACCAACAACACACTACACACACCACACTACACACACACACACACACACACACACACACACACACACACACCACACACACACACACACACACCAAAACACACACACACACACACACACACACACACACACCTGGAGTTAACATCAGTGCTGACTCCACTCTCCCCACAAGTCCTTCGGATGAGACTTTAAACCGAGCCCCGTGTGCGAACGCACGCAGAACATCTTGCGCACACGTTAAATCCTGTTCCGCTTTTCGTAAGAGTAGGCCATCGTGGTGCCGGTGGAACAGATGACAATATTTACAAAACTGCATACACACGGGGACCGGATGAAAAAAAGCACATGATTGCTTATTTGTTATCCTCGATATAAAAGAATAAATAAATATAAAAGAATAAATAAATAAAAAAAATAAAACACACACACACACACACAACACACACACACACACACACACACACACACACACACACACACATACACACTCACACACACACACACTCACACACACATACATACACACTAACACACACACACACACACACACACACACACACACACACACACACACACACACACACACACACACACACACACAACTACTCTCCTGTCCAGTTTCTTTCTTTCTTTGCTATCTGTAGGACAGAGACATTTCACATTAATTAACATATCACTTAAATATATCCTGAACTGAAGATCATCCAATGCACCGGTGGATCGGTGGTCTAGGTGGTCACGCGCCTTGCCTAGAAAGCAAAAAGTCCAGGTCAGAGTGTGGGGTTTACCCCTGTTTGGACCCAAAACTTTTCCCCCATCCATTAGACCATGAGTGGTGGTCTGGGCGCTAGTCTTTCAGATGATAAACCGAGGTCCCAACACACATCACTATTTAGCGCACCTAAAACCCACAGCAACAAGGGGGTTGTCCCTGGCAAAATTCTGTCGAAAAAAGCCACTCTGATAGGAAAACAAATACACTTGCATGCAGGAAAAAGAAAAAAAAAATGGGTAGGCACTGCACATGTGGCTGGGGAGAGCAGCCCGAATTTCACACAGAGAAATCTGCCCTGACATAAAGTGGTACAAAATACAAAATACACCACAAAAGTATGTTAAACAAAATCTACTAAACAAGTCCTCTTATCCACGGGATCAAATTCAAATCACATGCTCTGCAATTAAGAGTCCTGGTGGAGATTTGATGAAGCCAGTCACTTTATCCAGACACTCAAATCTAAGTCCTAACAGGCTTGGTAATAAAATTAGGAATCCCCCCGGTGGAAATTCAATGAAGCCTATCCACAAATTTAAATTCAAGTGATAATAAGTTCACCCAGCCAAGGTTTGCCAATTTATGACCTGCAAACAACCCAATCACATGGAGAACTCTCTTCTTGTCTCTTTTATCTCTCAGGGGCCCACACTATCAATTTGTCATTTAAAAAGAAAACCTCAGGTACTATGCCACCCACCAGGTGTGGAAGTACATTGAAAGAAAGGAAATGAAGAGAAGAATGAACAATACTGAAGTGCTGAGGGGAACCCACTGTTAGTTAAGTCAAAGTTAAAGTCTGTCCCGAGCCTAAGGCTCATCAGGCCGGTGCTTATCCCGGTTTCTGTGGCGTTAAGGGACTGAGAGTCATAGACTCCCCCTGGATAGGACGCCAGTCTATGGCAGGGTTAACCCCTAACACAAGGTTTAGCCGAAAGCTGGGATCGAACTGCAACCTTTAGATTACCAGTCAAACGTCCTAACCACTAGACTACAGCAGCGGCTGAACCCACTGTTAGAGGATGAAACCATTCAGTCTGTTGTCTGTACTGTAGTCACAGCTTGATTCCTAGTTGGACTCTTGTTATCTTTCCACAATCTTTTCTGGTTTTGAGGAGCATTGGGGTGAGTGAGAGAGAGAGAAGTGAGATAAGAGGTTGAAAGCAGACTGGGGGGGTGGATGTGCTTTAATTATCTACCCAGATCACCTGCTATTGATTGACTGATTGATTGACCACTTGAAACACCTGTAGTCTTCTTAAAAGTTTATATTTATACCTTGACAATCACCAGGTGGTTGAAAGGGATTGGTATGGTTTAGTTTTGATCAACCCGTAGTCCTCAGAGGCCTCGCCTCTCTCTTTGTCTGTCTGTCTGTCTGTCTGTCTGTCTGTCTGTCCGTCTGTCTGTCTGTAAATATTTCAGTGATTTTAATTTTTTAATGTTCTTTGGCTAGATTGGAGTTCCCCCCTTTTTTTTTTTAAGAGTATGCCATCCTCATGTGGCGGTAGGAAAGGATGACAGAAAAAAAAACAGCAAACACACAGGTGTCAGTGTTAAACACATAATCCCCTAGTCCGTATGCAGATCTATACATACATGGTTTTGGGGGGTGGGTGGGGGTGGATAGGGTCTTAAAAGCAAAAAATCTCACTATTGGTCAACCCAGAGCTCCAGCTGTGGAACAACAACAACAAAAAAACAATGGAGTAAATAATTATGCACACTTGACCAGCATGTCCTTAAAAGAATTTTTTCCAAAGATGGTTAAGTACATATTATAGGATGAATGGGAAAGTTCACGTGTGTGGCTGTTTTCAGAGGCCTGGCCTCTCTCTTTGTCTGTCTGTCTATCTGTCTGTCTGTCTGTCTGTCCGTCTTGTCTGTCTGCAACTTTTCTGTAATGGCTGTCTCTACATTTCCGAGATTTCACTCCACTTGTGTGTGTGTGTGTGTGTGTGTGTGTGTGTGTGTGTGTGTGTGTGTGTGTGTGTGTGTGTCTGTCTGTCTGTCTGTCTGTCTGTCTGTCTGTCTGTCTGTCTGTGTGGTTGTATGTGTGTGTGTATGTGTGTGTGTGTGTGTGTGTGTGTGTGTGTGTGTGTGTGTGTGTGTGTGTGTGTGTGTCTGTGTGTGTCTGTGTGTGTCTGTGTGTGTGTCTGTGTGTCTGTGTGTCTGTGTGTGTATGTGTGTATGTCTGTGTGTGTCTGTGTGTGTGTGTGTGTGTGTGTGTGTGTGTCTGTCTGTCTTTCTCTGTGTGGTTGTGTGGTTGTGTGGTTGTGTGTGTGTGTGTGTGTGTGTGTGTGTGTGTGTGTGTGTGTGTGGTGTGTGGTTGTGTGAGTTGTGTGGTTGTGTGTGTGTGTGTGTGTGTGTGTGTGTTGTTGTCGTGTGTGTGTGTGTGTGTGTGTGTGTGTGTGTGTGTGTGTGTGTGTGTGTGTGTGTGTGTGCTGGTCTGTTTGTGTGTGTGTGTGTGTGTTGTGTGTGTGTGTGTGTGTGTGTGTGTGTGTGGTGTGTGTGTGTGTGTTGTGTGTGTTTTTGTCTGTGTTGTGTGTGTGTGTGTGTGTGTGTGTGTGTGTGTCTGTGTGTTGTGTGTGTGTTGTGTGTGTTGTGTGTGTGTGTGTGTGGTTGTGTGTGTGTGTTGTCTGTCTGTGTGTGTGTGTGTGGTGTGTGTGTGTGTGTGTGTGTGTGTGTGTGTGTTGTGTGTGTGTGTGTGTGTGTGTGTGTGTGTGTGTGGTGTTGTGTGTGTTGTGGTGTGTGTGTGTTGTGTGTGTGTCTGTTGTTGTTTGTTGTGTGTGTTGTGTGTGTGTTGTGTGGTGTGTTGTGTGTTTGTGTTGTGTGTGTGTTGTGTGTGTTGTGTGTGTGTGTGGTGTGTGTTGTGTGTTGTGTTGTGTGTGTGTGTTGTCTGTCTGTTGTGTGTTGTGTTGTTGTGTGTGTTTGTGTGTGTTTGTTTGTGTGTGTGTGTGTGTGTTTGTTGTGTTGTCTGTTGTGTGTATGTGTGTGTGTGGTGTGTGGTGTGGGGTTGTGTGTGTGTGTGTGTGTGTGTTGTTGTGTTGTGTGTGTGTGTCTTGTCTGTGTGTGTGTGTGAGTTGTGTGGTTGTGTGTGTGTATGTGTGTGTGTGTCTGTCTGTCTGCCTGTGTGTGTGTGTTGTGTGTGTGTGTGTGTGTGTGTGTGTATGTGTGTGTCTGTCTGTCTGTTTTTCTGTGTGTGTGTGTGTGTGTGTTGTTGTGTCTGTCTGTCTGTCTGTCTGTGTGTATGTTGTATGTGTGTGTGTATGTGTCTGTGTCTGTGTCTGTGTGTGTGTATGTGTGTTGTGTGTTGTGTGTGTGTGTATGTGTGTATGTGTGTATGTGTGGTGTGTGTGTGTTGTGTGTTGTCTGTGTTGTGTGTTGTGTGTGTGTGTGTGTTGTGTGGTTGTGTGTGTGTGTGTCTGTCTGTTGTGTTGTTTGTGTATGTGTGTGTGTGTCTGTGTGTGTCTGTGTGTGTCTGTGTGGTTGGTCCCCTGTGTAATTTTGTTCATCAGTTCCCACCAGCAAACAATGGCCTATTGAACCCCCTCTGATGAAAACCACTCTCTCCTGACAACGAGCTGAAGACTTCAGAAGTCTAGAGGATCAAAACTAGCTGGTTTCACAAAAGCTTGGATTGCCTAGAGAGTCACGTGGAAACCACAATCCCCTAAGGAAAGGGTACAGTCGAACTTGGACTTGAGAGAAGGACTTGAGAGAGTCATACACGGACCATTTTTCCCCCCTCTTTGTGAATTTTCCAGGCCACGCAAAAATGACTTCAACGACCAGTAATGGTAAAGCAGGGGGTAAGTGTTTATTGAAATAAAACTATTTGGTGTTTATTGAAATGAAAGTGCTTATTGAAAGGAAACTATTTCATGTTTATTGAAAGGAAAGTGTTTTTGAAATAAAACTATTTCAAGTTTATTGAAATGAAAGTGTTTATTGAAATGAAACTTTCCTGTTGATTGAAATGAAACTAAGTGTTTTTTAAAATGAAACTATTTCGTTTATGAGAAAGTTTGTTTTATATTTTTAAGTGATGCCTAATTTTTTGTCTGGTTTCATGAGTGGCATGATTCATCTTTAAATAGGGAATCGTGAAGGTGGAAAATTATTCTGTGTCGTAAAAATTCAAACAGTTGAATAGCTAAAATTCCTATAATGTCCTTCGGATGAGACTTTAAACCGAGGCCCCGTGTGCGAATGCACGCAGAACATCTTGCGCACGTTAAATCCTGTTCCACTTTTCGTAAGAGTAGGCCATCGTGTGCCGGTGGGAACAGATGACAATATTTACAAAAACTGCATACACACGGGGACCGGATGAAAAAAAGCACATGTTGCTTATTCTGTTATCCTCGATATAAAAGAATAAATAAAATAAATAAAATAAATAATGTATCATAAATTGAAATGTGTGGTACACCGGGATATAGAGGTGTTTTTTTTTCAAAAGGCTGGAAACTGTTTTGACACCAATATTTACTTTTTTAAAGTATGAAAATAATATTTTTAAAAAAATCAAAAATAATTTTTTTAAAAGTATATAATTTTTTTTAAAAAGTATGAAAATTAATTCTTGACCTAAGGATTATGATCATCTTCACTCTTTTGTCACTGGAGGTGTTTCACTGAGAAACACCTAACATGGCACAGTCTTGGTTCTCGGGCCATTCATTTCTTACCAGTTAAGCTTGATTTCTATTGCAACAATTAATTCCTAACAACAACTCCCGAATATGCAAAACTAAGAATATGTGAGTACAAAATTAGCCACTTGAAAAAAGTTCCGATAATTTAACCATTTTTGTTTTAATCTCTTTGCATACATATTTTACCTTATCCTTTCTTTTTTTTTACCCAAACTTTGGCAATGGCGAGATTTTCAGGGATGCCATTGCCGTTATGTTTTGGTCTTCAATCAAATTCCAGGATGATAAGCACTCATTTGCTTTTTTTTCCTTTAAAAAAAAAATCTAGTTTCCAAAGTTGTCTTTGCATTGGTTTATGCCTGCTAGTCCCTCAATTGCTTGCTACTCTCTCTGTCTCTCTCTCTGTCTCTCTCTCTGTCTCTGTGGTCTCTCTCTCCTCTCTCTCTCTCTCTCTCTCTCTCTCTCTCTCTCTCTCTCTCTCTCTCTTTGTCACTGTCTCCATCTGTCTGTCTGTCTTTCTCTCTCTTCTGTCTCTGCCTCTCTCTCCTGTCTGTCTGTCTGTCTGTCTCTGTCTCTGTCTCTCATCTCTGTCTTTCTGTATCTATGTGTCTCTGTCTCTCTCCTATCTCTTTGTCTCTCTGTCTGTCTGTCTGTTTGTCTGTCTGTCTGTCTGTCTGTCTCTTCTCCATTCTCTTCTCTCTCTCTCTCTCTCTTTCCTCTTCTCTCTCTCTCTCTCTCTCTCTCTCTCTCTCTCTCTCTCTCTCTCTCTCTTCTTCTTCTCTCTTCTCTCTTTCTTCTTTTGTTTTCTTTTCTCTTCTCTCCTCTTGGCTTCTCTTCTCTTCTTCTCTCTTCTTCAACTTCTTCGCCTCTCCAGTCTCCTTTTGTCTTCTTCTTCTCAGAGGGTTGCAATTGTGGCTCTTGCCATTGTTTGTTGTCTTCTTGGGGTGGAGTTTACCAACGAAACAAAAGGCAGCCAGATCCACCCTTCTATCCTTAAGGGTCCGAGTTTTAAGGTGATTTTTCTTTTCTAGTCTTGGTTGGTCCAGCTGGGCCCTGGTATAGCCAGGACAGGACAGGTGTGAAAGTTGTCAAACTCTTGTCAAGTTTCGAGATAGCCGTAGAAGTGGAGTCTTTTGACAAGTCTGTTACCTCGAAGTGAATAGTTACAAGTGAATGAATGAGTATAGACTCCAGTGAGGCCAGTGTCAGGGCTTTTGTGGGTGTTTACTTTTGTTTGCTTCTTAGCTACTCAAGGTTTGGCCAAAGGTCAGATGTTGCCAGTGGCTGTTCTGCCCCCCCCCCCTGCTGCCCCCACCCCCACGTCCATTACCACCATCATCATCATGGCTTGGCTTCCCGAAGGAAGATTAAGGGCACTGTCCACGTCTGGTGCAGGCTCGCTGGTGGCTGTTCAGTCCAATGCCTGACAAACAAACCCGGCCACAGCGGCTGCAGGGGAAGGTCGATTCTGGGGTTGATGTAGAGGGGACGCGGTTCTTCCTCCTCATTCGCCTCTCCTCAAGGGCCGCTCTGTGATTGTCCTCAAAGGAGGAGACCAACTGATGCACAGTGTGTCGCCAGGCCTGCTGGTCAGCAGCAAGGACTGACCACTGGTTATGGTCTATGAGACAGGCTGACAGAGATTTCTTCAGAGAGTCTTTAAATCTCTTCTTTGGTGCGCCTCTGTAGCGGTGTCCGGTGGAAAGTTCACCGTAGAGAACCATCTTCGGTAGGCAATGGTCCTCCATTCTAGAGACATGCCCTGCCCAGCGTATTGGCTGTCTCACTTCGATACAACAGCAGCGAAATGAAACTTACAAATATTACCATGGCAGTGGGGTGGTCAGAAGGTAGATCAACATCCTTACTCTTTCTGATTTTTTTCAATGGTTGTGGGTTGGTTTAATTTTTTTTTTTTATTTGTTGTTCCCGGGCTGTAGTTCCCAGGTTCATCAATGGTGAGATTTGGTGTATGCAAAGGTGTTGTTTTTCTTTGCAGGACAGTCGAGGTAGAGGTAGCCCCATTCCCCTGTGTTTTGATATGCACAGGTCCACAGATGGGTAAGCACAACAGGTTTAGAGTCTCCTCCCAAAAGACTTGACATTCAAGTTCAC
>CM060341.1:34936430-34947775 GCA_030674155.1 Stramonita haemastoma | reverse complement strand
CTCTCATAACACCCCAAAAACTCACTCACTCCACACCCAAAAACTCACTCATGCCACCACAACACCCCAAACTCACTCACAACACCCCAAACTCATGACACCACAAACTTACTATCACACCCCAAAACTCACACCACCCCAAACTCACTCACAACACCCCAAAAAACTCACTCACATCACTCACAAACCCCCCCCCCCCAAAAAAAAACTCACAGCACCCCCCCCACCCCCCCAAAACCAAAACTCACTGAAAATCGTTGAAGAAGCGGTCGCTACACGTGCCCCCGTTCTCGCAGGGCTGGCTGGTGTTGCAGACGCTCAAGGTCGACACGGCCCCCAAGGTCACGTTGGACTGCTGCGAGGACATCAGCACCGAACCGTTGCCCCCCTGCCCCTGCGCGTCCTGCCGCGGCTCAAAGTCCAGCGTGTGCCTCTGCATCTGGATGTCCTGGATGATGCCGTTGTAGGGCGCCAACTGGCCCACTCGGGTCAAGGTCGCCTGTCGACGACGTCGTCCACCGTTGGTTGTCGTGGTTTCTGGCGCGCTTCCGAAGTAAGCCACGGTGGCCTGAAGCGGGCACGAGGTTTGGGACACCGTGTCGTTGATGCAGACAGTTTCGTTGACCTTCAAAAGCAGGCGGCCGTCTTTGAAGGTCACGTGCACGAAATTCAAGGACCCGAAGTCCAGGGTGTTGGAGCGCTCGGAAAAGTAGCTGGTGTTCCCGCAGAGGCCGACCCGCGTGGCCAGGCAGCCATTTTGCAGCTCCAAGGTCATGAAGGTCGCGGGGGCGGGGGCTTCGCTGGTGAGGTACATGACCAGGCTGTCCTCCTGGCGCGTGCGCAGGAAGAGGGAGAGGTCAAGGCCGCGGGTGAAGGTGGGGGTCAGGGCGTCGAGTCTGAAGGTGGCCACGCTGGGCGTGCCGTCCTTGCTGAAGGTGGCGGCCGTGTATTCTGTGGGGGCAGAGAAGGAAACTACACAGTGCCTGTGAGACGACAGGTTAAGGTGGGAGGGACACGGGGGTCAAAACTGACGAAATTTTGTTTACAAGCCCCTATGTTAAAAGTTATGCCGTATATTGAAACGGCATCACTTGTAAAGCAAAGCAATATAAGAATTGTTCAGTGTTGCGCTCCACAATCCAATATGGCCGCCAAAATTAAATGTTTCAAACTCCTAAACCTTTTCATCTATAACAAGTTGAAGTAACCTGTTCCTACAGACACTTTTTACCACCTGGATTGTTTAAATTGACACAAGAAGATCTTCATAAATGTATCCAGCAATTTTTTATTTTACAAAAACATGATTTGGGGCACTTTTGGACCCGTGTCTACCCCTAAATACCTTTCCACTCATCATCATCATTCATGGCTTAAAAAAAAAAAAAACACAATAAAACATGGACAAACCCTCTCCACTAGGTTTGGGGTATGGGAGAGCTTAGTCGTCAGAACTTTGCACTCGTAATTTGACAACTTGGGTTCGATTCCCAGTCGAGAAGATTTTTCCCCCCGGAGTTAACGTCAGCGCTGACTCCACTCTCCCCAAAAGTCAGTCGGATGAGACTATAAACCGTGGCCCAGCATGCGATCGCACGCAGAACATCTTGCGCACACATTATATCCTGTTCCACTTTTCATAAGAGTAGGCCATTGTGTACCAGTGGGAACAGACGACATGATTGACAAAACTGCATACACACGGGGACTAGATGTAAAAAAAAAAAAAGCACACGAGTGCTTATTCCATTATCCTTACTATAAAAGAATAAATAAATAAGACAAATAAATAAATAAATAAAAAATAAATTAAAAAAAACATTCACACACACATACAAACACACACACAACACCACCCCCCACATCCCCCCCCCCCCCCACCCACAACACTCCACACACCCCCCCCCCACACACACACACACACCCACAGCCCCCACCTTGCATACAGTGACCATAAAGGAAAGGTGCCCTTACCTTTCTGGCACGTCGTCCCCCAGTACGGCCGGAAACAATCGCACCGGAACCGATCCCACAAGTCCACACAGGCGCCCTGGCGGTGGCAGGTGTAGGCCTCGCACTGACGCTCCCCGCGGACATCGCTGCTGCACGCTCACATACTCCCCCGCCCTCTGACCCGGGAACAGCGGAGTCTGGCCCACCAGGACGTCCTGAAGGCACCCGACGTACATCCGCTTCGTCTCCGTCTCTTTTAGCAACGTGGAGGTCATGTTCCCGAAGTAGACGGTGGGGCCAGAAGAGCTAGGCTTCCCGCGGGGGTAGGAAAAGCTCTGCAGACACTGCTCGGTGCCACAGGCAGGGGAGGAGAGGAGGGAGAGGGAGACGTTGTGGGCGAGGAGGAGGAGGGCGGTGTGCCAGCGCGCGTTGTTGACGTGCTCCTGACTCCCCACGCGCTGAGCGAAGCGCGAGTCGTTGTCACGGTACACCACCACCAGTTCTCCACCCTGGATCTCCACGGAGACGAACGTGTCGAGCGAGAACGCGTACACCGCTAAAACGGCGTCTGTCAGCGTGGTGATGAATCGGAACGATACGACTTCACTGGTTGCCACATCGCCGGGCGAATACCGGATCAGGCTCCCGTTGCTGCTGAAGCTGACGGTGGTGGGCACGTCGCAGTAGCGGCCCCGGAAGCCGGGCTTGCAGCGGCAGGAGTAGTCGTGCCTCAAGGGCACCTCACTCACCAGCACCGGCACGCACTGCCCACCGTTCTGGCAGTTGTCTCCCTGGTCGCAGCCGCTCAGGTACACCGAGCAGTTCTTGCCCCCGTAGTTGCGTCGCGAGCGCGAGAACTCGGGGCAGCGGCACGAGTAGTCGGCGACCAGGTCGGTGCAGGTGGCGCCGTTCTGGCAGGGGGAGTAACGCGTGCACTCGTTGATCTCGGTCCCGCAGTCGTGACCTTCATAGCCTGGGGCGCAGAGGCAGGTGAAGCGGTTGATGCCGTCCTGGCAGGTGGCGTTGTTTTTGCAGGCTCCTTCGGTGCAGTCGTCGATGTTGATGGAACAGTTGACGCCTGAGGCACACCACGCCGACGCATGAAAAAAAAAAAGATCGAATAAAAGTGAAAAGTATTTTTTAAAAAAGACTTCTGAAACATACACATACACAAAAAAAGATTGAAATGAAGAATAACTTTTAAAAAATGACTTCTGAAATGCTCACAAAAAAAAGATAAAATAAAAATAAAAGTTCTTCCAACAGAAGTAAATAGTAGTAGTGATAATAATAATAATAATAATAATAATAATAATAATAATAATAATAATAATAATAATAATAAATGGAATTTATATAGCGCTGAATCTTGTAAAGCAAACAAATCAAATCACTTATAAGGGTGAGACATTACAGTCTAAAGGGAACACACATACATCTAAAAAACCAGAAGATATGTGCTTGCTCCGAATTTAAGTCCAAATTTCCAGCCAACCCCCACCCCCTCCTCTGCTAGACATTGGTCTAGGTGTCACTCTTCCCACTGAAACAATAAAACCTGAGGTCCTGTGTGTAACACAATCATCACACCTGCAAAGTCTTTTTTTTTTTTTTAAACATGGCAACAAGAGAGTTACACCTGGCAAAATTCTGTTGGGAAAAAGCTTCAGATGCAGATAGCCCTCCCCCCCCCCCCCCCCCCCCCCCCCCCAACCACACACACACACATGCACACGCACACACACACACACAGCTGTCAGTTTTCCCCGCTCTCAGATATTCTCAGCTGCTATCCACTCCATCTAAGCTGGTACTTATCATAGCAGGGACTGACCACACATTTGGACTTGGGTAAAAAGAAAGTTAAAGTTAAAGTCTGTCCCGAGCCTAAGGCTCATCAGGCCGGTGCTTATCCCGGTTTCTGTGGCGTTAAGCGACCGAGAGTCATAGACTCCCCCCTGGATAGGACGCCAGTCTATCGCAGGGTTAACCCCCAACACAAGGTTGGTACCCCTTTTACACCTGGGTGGGGTGAGAAAATAGCCGTAAAGTGCCTTTTCCAAGGGCACAACGTCATAGCCGAAAGTTGGGATCGAACCCATGACCTTTAGATTACGAGTTCAACGCCCTAACCACTAGACTACAACGGCGGCTAAAAAGAAAGGAGTGAGCTAATTTTAACACTGGGCCATGGACCCTTTAACAGAGTTATGCAGGATTTACATGCTAAAGAAAAGACAAAAAAAAAGATAAGAAATAAAAAAACAAAAAAAATAACCCCCCAAAACCCCCAACACACACACACACACACACAGAGTACTCACCTGTGATTCCCTCAATGCATTCACACAGGTATCCGGCTGCAGTGGCGTAAGAGAAATGCGAGAACTGGGGCCGGCCCTGACCGTACAGCGATTGGTCAGAGAACTCGAGGCAGGTGCCGTTGTACTGACAGGGGCTAGGGGTGCATTCTGGGATGTCCGTCTGGCAGTTCCTACCTGTGTAGGCTGCCTGGCAGTCGCAGGTGTAGTTCTGTTGTTGTGGATGGAGAGAAAATGGTCAGGTTGGGTTGGGTTGGGGGGGGGTTTCCTTTTTTTTTTTTCTCTCCTTGTTTTGTTGTTGGGTTTTTTGTTTGTTTCTTTGGGTTTTTTTGGGGGGGGATGTTTTCCTCTTACTCTCCAGTTCTTTACCCCACCCCCACCCCCCTTTCCCATATTTCCTCCCTCTCTCTCTCTCTCTCTCTCTCTCTCTCTCGTTCATATACACACACACGCACGCACACATGCACGCACGCACGCACGCACGCACGCACACACACACACACACACACATACCCAGTGTGTGAGTTTTTAGGGGGGATGAATATTGGAGGTATCTTAACTCCTCTGCATGTGTGTGTGTGTGTGTGTGTGTGTGTGTGTGTGTGTGTGTGTGTGTGTGTGTGTGTGTGTGTGTGTGTGAATATGGATTTTTTCATTTTTGTTTTTTACAGGAAGGGGGGGGTGGGGTGGGGGCAACACACATACACACACAAAATTGTTCTGAATTGCATGCACACGCCCCCCCCCCCCCTCTCACACACACATACACACTGTGAAAATGTGGAATGTAAACACACATACAAATACACACACACACACACACACACACACACACACCTGCATGCCTCCCATCCCTTGGCCCTCCCTCCTCTACTGACACACACACCACACTACCACACCCCTCCTTCCAAAACACACACACACACACAAAACTGCATACACACAGGGACTGGATGTAAAAAAACATATGTTTGCAATTGCTTATTCCATTATCCTTGATATAAAAGAATAAATAAATAAGTAATATAATACACACACACACACAAAGAGACATGCACACACAGAGTTAAGATCCCTCCAATATTCATCCCCCCTAAAAAAAAAATCAAACCCCACCCCCACCCCTCCTTCCCACACACCTCCCACCCTCCCCCTCCTCCACATACACTCACCTTTACTCCATCCTGGCAAGTCCCGTTATGCTGACAGATTCCCGGCAGACAGTCGTCAATGTTGATCTCGCAGTTCCTTCCCTTGAAACCCGAGTCGGTGCAGTTGCACTCATAGCTGCGACAAAGAGGAAGAAGAAGATAATGGGTGACTGATTTATATACATGTATGTATGTAAGATTCTCTGTATGAGCAAGCTTGAATGATGTGTCTGTATACAATATTTTGTGTTCAGGAGCAACCTTGAATCCATAAACATGTATGTGCGTGAATGCATGCATATCCACATATGTATTTGTATGCGATTAACATGTATGACGTATGTGTATGAATGCATCAAAATGACTTTGTGTGTGAATGCATAAATATATCTCTGTGTGAAATATATATGTGTGTCAATGCATGAATACATCTGTGTGTAAATGCATAAATATATCTATGTGTGAAATATATCTGTGTGTAAATGCATACATATATCTGTACGTGAAATGTATCTGTGTGTGAATGCATAAATGTGACTATCTGTATGAATGTTTTATAAACATGGATGTGCATGAATGCATGAACATGTATGTGTGTGAATGTATAAACGTGTATGTGCGTGAATGCATGAACGTGTATGTGTGTGAATGCATAAACATACATAAACACATATGTGTGTGAATGCATAAACATGTAGTATGCGATTTAACTTAAGCAGAAAACAAAAAAAATACCAAAAAATTGTTTAGGTTAAAAAGTAACTTAGGAGGTTTGTTTTTTTTCTTATGGCCAAAGAAATAAAATCAAAGGAAAACAAGGAAAAGATCAGCAAGCCATTTGAAAATACATAACAGAAGTAGTTGATTTGAAAGCAAAATAACAGAAAAAAAACTCCATAAACAATTAAAAAAAAAATGTAAACAAAAGTGACAAATCATTGCCATGAATGCTTATTTCTATACTTACTCAACATAAACAATCCCTTTTCCTCCCTTTTGTTCCATGCCACATATTCATTCACAATCTCTCTCTCTCTCTCTCTCTCTCTCTCTCTCTCTCTCTCTCTCTCTCTCTCTCTCTCTCTCTCTCTCACTGTCTCTATCTCTCTCTCTCTCTCTCTCTCTCTCTCTCTCTCTCTCTCTCTCTCTCTCTCCCGGGTTCAAGTCCGGTTGAGGAAATTTTCTTCCTGGAGTTAACATCAGTGCTGACTCCACTCTCCCCAAAAGTCCTTCGGATGAGACTTTAAACCGAGGCCCCGTGTGCGAACGCACACAGAACATCTTGCGCACACGTTAAATCCTGTTCCGCTTTTCGTAAGAGTAGGCCATCGTGTGCCGGTGGGAACAGATGACAATATTTACAAAACTGCATACACATGGGGACCGGATGAAAAAAAGCATGATTGCTTATTCTGTTATCCTCGATATAAAAGAATAAAAGAATAAATAAATAAATCTCTCACACACACACACACACACACACACACACACACACACACACACACACACACACACACACACACACATCCCACCTGCACCCCCCCCCCACCCCTCTCCGCCCAATTCTTACCTCCTCCCCTCCCTCAACACACACTATCAGTACAACACTGCTCACTCACTCCCTCCCCAAGTTACAGAATACTAAGATAATTATGTAGTAGTTGTTGTATCAAGAATAACGCTTGGAATCGTTAGACTCAACAACAAAACAGGCCACATAACATGTGATGTGAGTTGGTTATGCTGTGATGCTGTGCAATACTGCTACTTCGATGCTGTGAATATAATAAAACAACTTGAAAAAAAACAACTAAATCATGATGCAATCTGTGTGCATTGCAAGCTGGAGTGCCAGTGAGGTGTAGGTGTGTGTGTGTGTGTGTGTGTGTGTGTGTGTGTGTGTGTGTGTGTGTGTTGTGTGTGTTTGGGTATGTGTGTGTGTTTGGGTATGTGTGTGTGTGTGAGTGTGTTTGGGTATGTGTGTGTGTGTGCATGTGCGCATGTGCCTACATGCGTGTGTCTGTGAGCATGTATGCATGCCTGCGCACACATGTGTTAATGTATAAGTGCATGAGTGTGACTATGTGTAAGTATGTATGCCTGGGTGCGTGGGGGTGTGCGTGCATGCATGTTTGTGTGTAACTATAAGTATGTGTGTATGTATAGATGCATGTGTGTGTGTGAGAGTGTGTGTGCGAGTGTGTGTGCGAGTGTTGTGTGAGAGTGTGTGAGTGTGTGTGTGTGTTGTGTGCGTGTGTGCATGCGTGTGTGTGTGTGTGCACGCACATGCATGCATGCATAGGTGAATGCCTGGGTGCGTGGGGGTGTGCGTGCATGCATGTTTGTGTGTAACTATATGTATGTGTGTATGTATAGATGCATGTGTGTGTGCGAGAGTGTGTGTGCGAGTGTGTGTGCGAGTGTGTGTGAGAGTGTGTGAGTGTGTGAGTGTGTGAGTGTGTGTGTGTGTGTGTGTGTGTGTGTGTGTGTGTGTGTGTGTGTGTGTGTGTGTGTGTGTGTGTGTGCATGCGCACGCACATGCATGCATGCATGCATGCATAGGTGATTGCATGCATGTAGACAAGAATAACAAAACAGGTTTGTCCTTTACCCTGCATGCTGCGACACTATAAGATACACAAAACTCATCACACAGCGCTATCTTCTCAGATTCCATACACTCGCATGCATGAAAGAAAGTGGTTGTTTGCTGATTTGTGTGGGTGTGTTTTTATATTGTGATGGGTGCCTGCTGACGTTTGGATCTTGTGTTGTGGTATATGTCTGTGATATTATGATTACTCTTTTTATGTATGGCTTGTAACCTGCCTGAATTTCTCTGTCTCTGAGATAATAAGGTATCTGAATTTGAATATGGAAATATGTAATTATATGTGTGTGTGTGTGTGTGTGTGTGTGTGTGTGTGTGTGTGTGTGTGTGTGTGTGTGTGTGTGTGTGTGTGTGTGTGTGTGTGTGTGTGTGTGTGTGGATTACATACGTGCATGTTTTGAGTGCCACACAACAAGACAAAAGAGTATGTGAAAGTGAACATGCACTGTGGAATCTACCTACTACCTGTGCGTACTACTACCATGCACCTGTGCATCATTAGTGTCCGTCTGCAAAACCATTAAAAAAAAAAAAATTTAACCGTTGCTCACAGGTGAACTGGCAACTTTCTAATTCAAAGGCAACACAGCAAAGATGTAGCCACAGAAATGTGTGCATCATTTAAAAACAAACAGCAAAACCGATAAACAAAAAAGGAAAAAATTAAAATGATTATGATCAGCAAAACTGACACTTTCCCTGCTATCTACCTACTCCCACATCCGAAAGTGACTTCTTTTTACACACCAGGGTGACTTCTTGCACATTGCAGACTCATTACACAATACATGAACTCTTTACACATTACAGACGCCTTACACATTACAGTGGTTCAGAATACATTACAGAGACTCTGCACATAACAGTGACTCTTTACATATTACAGAGACTCCTTACATATAACAGCGACTCCTTACACATTACAGTGACTTCTTACACATTACAAACTCTTTACACATTAAAATATCTTTTCGTAGGATAAAAAACAAATCAGGTTTGTTTGGGATTTGTTTAATTAACAACAGTCACTATTGCAAAATATCTTAAAATTATCGTAAAAAAAATTCTCCATACAAAGCAACTAAAATCATAGAGGACTCAGTACAGAAAATGAACACATGTTATCCTACCCTCTCCCCTTCAGAATTTATCTATCATTCAGCCCTCCCTCCATCACGGAAACATTCTGATATATATATTTTTTTGTTCCTTGTATTTTTGTATTTGTATTTTGTACCACTTTATGTCACAGCAGATTTCTCTGCGTGAAATTCGGGCTGCTCTCCCCGGGGAGAGCGCGTTGCCACATGTGCAGCGCCTACCCCTTTTTTTTTTTCTTTTTTCTTTTTCCTGCATGCAAGTGTGTTTGTTTCCCTATCAGAGTGGCTTTTTTCTACAGAATTTGGCCAGGGACAACCCCCTTGTTGCCGTGGGTTCTTTTACGTGTGCTAAATAGTGATGTGTAACACACGGGACCTCGGTTTATCGTCTCATCTGAAAGACTAGCGCCCAGACCACCACTCAGGGTCTAATGGATGGGGAAAAAGTTTTGGGTCCAAACAGGGTACGAACCCCGCACACTCCGACCCGGACTTTTTGCTTTCTAGGCAAGGCGCGTGACCACCTAGACCACCAATCCTTGGCTAGAGCTACGAGAATCACCAGTGGTGAGATTTTGTGTATGCGACCGTTTTTGCTCACTTTGAAGGTAGCCGCATTCCGACTTCAGGGATGACCCAAAATTCCAAACTCACAAGTCAGGTCCAGGAAATAAAATGTCACAACAGCAAAATACCCGGAGTGTTGTCATCAAAAGGTTTCACATTTTAAAGTTTTTTCTCCCTTTGTGCAATTTTTTTCAACATTTTTTTTTTTTTTAAATGATGACGAAATAAGTTGTATCTGGTTACCTGTACTTAAGTTCCTTCAACGTCTATATTTGGTTCAAAACATGATGAAAAAAAAAAATCACTAAGTCAAAGTCAAAGTCAAAGTTTTATTTCCAGAAAAATTAAAAACTCATTAGTGAGGTTTGAATATCAGTTTCAAGGCATTGCCCATGCACTACACACGTTAAAAAAAATAAACACACACACACACACACACACACAGAGAAACAAGCAAACAAGACCAAAAAAAAAAAAACCAAAAAAAGCTGAAGAATAATAATACCGCAAACACTGCGCCCCAACACACTGTTCAGAAGATTTGTTAGCGGCTCCTTCAAAGCTACAAGGAAAAAAAGAAAGAAAAGAGAGGGGGAAAAAAAAGTTTGCAAAATGAATACGACCCAACACCAGCAATGCACAGAAAGGAGATTAACAAAAAAGAATTAATGATAAAGTAAGCTTCCATTAACATCATCCCCATCATCACCGAAAGTGCAGACAAGTAACTTTTTTTTTCTTCCATTCATTGGCCAGAGCTCCAAGGTTCACCAACTGGTGAGATTTTTTGCAAATGCGACTGTTTTAGCCCAGCATTGAGGCAGCTGCATTCCAGCTTCAGGGATGGGTAGATTATAAGCAAGTGAATATGTTGCAGCAGCATCGAGCTAAATACAAAGATTGGTTAGTCAAAAGGCTACTGCATGAAGGCGTACGTTTGACAAGAGACACACAAACTTGACTAGAAACATAATTTTCTGCAGCATAGAGTTCATTTTTGGAAAAATCCTTTCCAACAGTATTTTCCCTAAGACATCCCAACTCAAATACACCACAACAGATACATTTTAAACTAAAAAAAAAAAGGAAAGAAAGAAGGAAGCAGAAAGTGTGAGATAAACAGAGTTAGTTTAACATAAAAATAAAAAATCAAGTGGCATGCATTAAATAATCAAAAACAAGAACCCGAGATGGAAAACTACAACCAATATTTGCAACAACAAAAAAAACGCTAATACATACTCACGCCATTTACACACGCACACTCACACACACAGAGACAAACATATTACTTACACACACACACACACACACACACACACACCACACACACACACACACACACACACACACACACACACACACATAATACATACAACAACAAAATAGGGGAGAGGGTTTAATACATTCCAACACCATTTCCACACACACGCACAAACACTCCCCCCTCCCCACACACACACCCCATCCCCACACACATCCCTCCACCCACCCACCCACCACACACCCACACCCACTCACTCATTGATCTTATCATGGCAGGTGCCGGGGCCACAGGGGTTGTTTTCACAGTCGTCGATGTTTTGTTCACAGTTCACACCTGTGATACCTGGAATACAGGTGCAGTTGTACCCGTTCACCT